>OY728134.1:1374616054-1375860391 GCA_963277665.1 Viscum album
TATAATGCAATACTATGATTGATATCACGTCAATGGTGTTATGTTATGACATCATATGATAAATACTCATAACTCCTCCCAAACCTAAGAAATACCATTATTATGATCTTCCATAAAACAATCCACTATATATTAAAAGGTGTCTCCACTTGTCAGCCTCAAATCTAATAACCTTTCTCTCCAACTAATTCCACTTGTCGAACCTCCACATAAAAACATTTCCATAAAATTAATTTGTATAATACATACATGAAATTCATATAATAAATTCCACGGATAATAACATATGGTTTTATATATAATAATAATAAGTATCCCATTGACTAGTGTTTCCTCATCAGATGTCTAAATACCTAACACACATCAATCAAGGACAATCGAGGTCTAACTATTGTAGATAACACCAAGGAAATGGGATTTTGATCCAAATATAATCCAAAAGAGAATACCAAAGTGGGATCAATAATGGAGTCTAAGGACCCTGAATCAAACAAGGCACACACAAGAGTAGATGATAAACCAGTGATCAATCGATCAACCCATGGATCTATTGGAACCACTACCTATAAAGCATCTATATGATAATTCTTAAATCCCATGAATCTAATTATTTGGATAATAATTACATGATCAAACCATGGTCCATGTACACAAAGACTTTTATGATGATTTCATATTCTAGAAACATCCTCTCTCAACTTTTGAACAACCATCGACGGTCCTTACTATTGAAACTTCCTCAGGGGGGTGGACTTTTGATGCTTCCATAAAGAGGACTGAATAACCACATGTAAATGACCCTTATGAGGGGGTTTTCACTAATCTTTGAAGTGACCACGTCATCAATACACATAACATTAAAATGGTAATCCCCCATTAGGATCTTGGAAGGAACCTATCCCAGATATGTTGGAGGAGATCTAATGTGGCGGGTTCCTCCCTGAATAGAACCATGAGAACCTAAATACCTTCATCCCATTTTTTGATTCCTTAAACCTCATAGAACCTCATTTTCCACTCTCTAGAGGCATAAATTATGATGAATGAATCCATTAATTAATCTATATATTATTATGTACCTCCAGATACATATAAAGCGTAAAATGACTAACTACAAAATATATAAATAGGTGAAATGAATCCTCCAAACACTACTATATGGGCTCCTAATCTAGATAGACATATGGAAGACCTGAAATATTTCATTGATCCTAATCCCATGCTCTTACATGATCAATATCATATGTGGAGAGAATATTCTTCCTCTTGGGTACCCTCACTTTTGATGATAGGAATTCAAAATGGAACTCTTTTTGAATGTATGAGAATAAAAATAATCCTCCTTACAGTTAAGAAAAATTATGTTCCACCACTGATGTGAAGATCCCCTCAACAATCTAACTTCAAATGGAACACATAACTCTTCCTATGTTTTCATCAGACCAAAATCAATCTCGATCTCTTCCAGATAACTCTCTCTCTCTAGATCTAAGATTCTTCCCTCAAACATTCCAATACACATCCACTAAAAGGAATGAAAATCCCATTGCAATGCCTCATCCACCTATACTAGGTCAATCCTCTGACTGCCAATTGAATCATATTTTTAAACCAAAACTACCTAAATTACTCATAAAAAATTCTATGATCCATTCTATAAAGGCATGATGAATATCCTAATCCTAGTAGGATGAAATTTTATCAAATAATATTTATTTATTTAATTTTATCTTTACTAATTCCACCCAATTAAAACAAAAATACAAACTACCAGGAAGCATGTAATACTATAATGTCTCTACATATCAAATAGGTAAACCTTTCTTGGTTATACAATAAGCTTAGAGTAATTGAACTGTGTCATGGGGCCCCTAAAATCTCCAATCGTAGATGTTTTAATTGGCCTATGTAGAATCAATATATCAATGAGAATTTCAACCTAACAAACCCATGTAATCCTCACTATTTCTCACTCCATGCTCTATCATATCCCTCAACCAAAATATCTGATACCCCTATTTCATAACCCCCTCCAATTAATGATATGGTAATGAAGGAAGAGGGATATTATCCCTCAAGTCCCACCTCCAACTGGCCCTAGGTTAGATGCTAGAATAAATGGAATAAAATATCGCATATGAAAGGCATTACACAATATAATATCAATCAAGATTGGGATATATTATAAAAAATAACTAAATGACACTAGTACATAATATAAAATAAATCCTAAAAACATACCCACACGCCTAAAGAAAATAATAAATTGGAATAATAAAAGGCACCAATATACAAAAGGCAAGTCAATGGAAGTGAATCGACAACATCTCTAACCAAATCTCATAGGGTCCACCTGAGTCAAAAACCTCATCCTAGAAACCTTTAAAATGGTTTATATACATATAATGAGAATAATAAGTATACATCACAAGGATATAGCCATGTTCTTAGGTGCACATGTAAAAATTGCTTGCTAATACACCAATGAACAAACAAAAGAACCAATAAGAACCTAACTTGTCAACTAACCAATCACATCCTCACCATTTCACAGTAACCATGTCACACATTCATCATAGTAAAATATCATCTAGATCATAACAAAGAATGATATCAACCCACACCTTCCCCACTTATTTTCTAATCTCACACCCTAGCATTGGATATTTTGTGCTCTCAACCCTTACATACATATCATATCACATGTCATCTATCTCTGATGTGGGCTGAGAAACATAACAACCTACCCCACCCTCATAATGCATATAATCATGTACTATTGTTAGAAATCAGTACATAATGTCCCACTCATAGACACCTAGGCCATCATATTAAATCTCACTACATAACAAGTAAAGTAGGGTATCATGAACGTGAACGGCATAAACCTCATTCCCTTATCCTACCTCACATGACCAACCACAATATATCATTTATCATCACTAACGCATCACATCACACATTACTAAAAAACATGGGATGTAAATGAACATGTCACCCGAATATAGTTGGAACATCACATCTGATGGAAGAGAGGGGAAGTGGGGGTAGCCATCGGTCCATATCACCACCATCCTGGATGTTGAGGAAAACACCTAAAACCCAAAACCTCTAATAATTCGTAAGGTTACCCTACTCTGGTGGGTGAATTAATAAATAAATTAAAATAAAAGATATATAGATGAAATAAAGTACCTAACCTATTGTTTCCCATTAAGTACACTAGCTCACACCACATCACCCCCACCAAACCACACATCAACCATGAAAAATGTTTCCACCGCTATATGAAACACACCACAACACCAATATATGGGCCACACAACCTTTCTTAGATTCATATATATGTTTACCAATTTATTCAAATTTACATGGCTAGTTAATGTCAGTTTTTTCAACCCATTCATTTATTAATTTCTTTCAACATCATAATAGATCCCATTGCTAATAGGGAAACTATCGCACATATGTTGAAATGAAACTAGAACAACACCTATCATCTATAAACACAACACCACACATCCACCATAATTGTCACCCCACATCAATAAAGAAATCTCACCTCAACAACCACACATAACAACCACTTCACAAATATTACCACCACAACCACTACACACCCCAACCACCTCAAATATACCCATAAAACAAAACAACCAAATCAAACATCATGCAATGTTGCATCAACACCAACCAACCACCACATCAACCTCAAAACCCATTCAGTAACCACCACCCCCACCAAAAAACATCACATACCATGTAAAAAATCACAACATAACAACATCACGCATAGAAAACATTATTTATTGCATATTTATTCAAGTTATTTCATTTCATTACATATTTATTTAGCATGATAATTATCACAGAAACCATATTTTCAAGGTAAACTGATTATTCAACCTTATATATGGTGTTTAACCTTTTATAATAG
Source organism: Viscum album (assembly GCA_963277665.1). Lineage (NCBI taxonomy): Eukaryota > Viridiplantae > Streptophyta > Magnoliopsida > Santalales > Viscaceae > Viscum > Viscum album. The sequence continues at coordinate 1,374,619,992 of OY728134.1, forward strand.
GTACAAAAATATAAAAATAGGGAAATGTTCTCAAAACACATCATCTACTACTAAAACAAGGATTAGAATACCTGTTATTTTTGGAATTGGAAATAGGCATTCACAATACCTACAACAATATATATCAATGTATTAAATCCTGTGATATCCCCCTAACCATTCAATTAAAATTATTAAAATTAATTATATTTATTTTTATGATTGTTACTATCCACCCAATAGAAATAAAGGTCATGTTAATCCCACACATAGCATGCAATCATGCGAGAATGAGGATTCCTTACCTCATTAGTGTTTTATAACCTCACTATGAACCACAGGGAAAATAAGAAATATACCACGAACCATAACTACATAAGGAAACCATGGATGAACAAACACTGCATCAAGGGTTTTCCAAACACATCACATATTAACCCCACGCCAATTCAACACAACTGTAGAAGATCTCTAATGGGGGAACACAAGGGAAAAATAGACATAAATGGAATAAATTAAAAAATATTTATAACTAGTAGATACTAAATTCAAAGGATCAATGAAGGTTGAGGAGGGATTTATGTTCTCTCAAAACCACCTATTTCTCAGCCCAAAATCAATGGTGTAACAAAAGTGTAAAAAGATAAATTATCATCAATGCAATTTCTCCCTTCTTATAGTAACATCATATTGAATAATCACATAAAATTACATTAGGAAACACAATTACATATCATGATTAAATGAACTACTAAATTTTATGTGACCTTTAAACATAATTCTTCCACATATGTGATTTGAATTTCAAAAACCTGACATACACGGTTGTGATCAATATGATGTTTAGAGTCTGATATGAAAAAATTAATTTTTGGTGAATAAAAACATACCATTATGAATGGTAATTTGACCATTATGAATTTTAATATTAACCTTAAGAATATTAAATTTGAAAATTGAATAAGAACTATACCAATGATAGTATAAATAAAATTTATCCATCCTATAGGTGACAATATGATAAAATTATATTAGTGTTGGTATTTCATGAATATTCAATGATTAATAATTTAAAATAAAATTTATCTTAATAAAAGTTTTTCAAAAACAATTATTTTTTTTCTTATGAGAATATAATAATTTTATGACATATTAATTAATTTTTCTATGAGTTACAAAGGGATTTTTTATTTTAAAATTTTCAATTTTCAAATAAATTATGGTTTTAATTGAAAAAGAATAAATTAGTCATATTTATAAAATTGTGTTCATAAAATGGATCTCATTTTCAAATTCTACACATCGAAAAATGGTTAGGGTGAGTTTTTGTGATTTTTTCTGAAATACTTTAATTTTTGTTGAATAGGGAAATTCGGTAATTTAAAAATATGCTAAATAAATGAATTTTGGCATCATTCTTGAGTCATGGATGATGTATACATACCTTGGTTCAAAATAAAATTCCCTATTTACTATATATATTCATGTAATCATCACTATTTCTTGAATTTAGGGAAATTAAATAACTAATGAATAAAATATTGAGAAAACACCCCTACCCTCAACTATAAATACCACCCTTACAATCTCATTTCCTCAAACTCTCAAGCATCAATAAATGTCCAAATTATTTCCAAAAATATTCCCTAGAACCTACCCCACATCCATGAGATCTTATTTTAATCCAAATACCAATCCTATGTTCCTTGAGGAGGATCTCAATAGGAGAATTCAAGAAGAAAATATTCTCTCTCTTATCTCTCAATTTCCATTCAAATTTCATTTCATTTATTCTCTTATCCTGAACATAACTTATCCAAGTGTTATGTTAGCTATATAATGACTGATATACTAGTATTCTATGATTTTAATGGAATATTATTTATTAAAAAAATCCCCCTACCTCTCTCTCTCTCTCTTTTATGAAATCGTCACCCGTGATGTGTTAATTTACCAACATCATGGGCGATTCACCTTCATTTTCCTCCAATGCCTTAAAGTATGTTAATAAAACCATTAGAGTTTTGAATAAATATTTTAATATTTAAATTTTAACCCTTTTTATTTTCTTGAAATAAATTATATACATTGTACTAAATGATAAAACAATACAAGTTTGTTGTGATCCAAAAACCTCCCAAATTAACCAAAAATGATCATCATTAAATTTTATCTAATGATTCATCCTCGTGGTATAATACAAAATTATTAATAAGATCATTTAAATTTATTTAATACCATAAATAATAGAAAATAAAAATTCTAGATTTATCTCCACATTTTAAATGAAGTTCCATTCACATATACAAATGAATCAATCATGAAAAATAAGAATGCAAACACTCTCGAGTGATGAAATTAAACTCTCTAACTTATAAAAAAGCCCATAATAGACAATAATAACACCACAGTGAATCATATTCCTATATAAAAGGTTATTTAATTTTTAATTAATGAATATAATGTGGTTATATAGGATATTAATATGAGAGAAACTTTCAGACAATAGGTAAGTGGAATTCTCAAACCCAACTCCATTTCAGTGCATTTCCCTCATTCATGCCATTTTTAGTATGTTTATTCCATAAAAATAATTAATTCATCATTATATTACCTATTATATAATATACATGGTTTCCCCTAGATTCTATGTCAATCATAATGTTTTTCAACATAACTATTTGTTCATGGAAACATGCCTTTTACTTCCCAAGATTGTTTCCTTCACTCAAGGTCGATGATTCTTATATAAAGTATGTTATTCCCCAATTAAATTGGGAACCCAAAGTATATGAATGTATACTTATGAGATGAATGTCATTCCATTCCATGGGTTATTTATTTTCATAATTGATATATGATCTACATGGCATGCATGATAATTTAAATTTTATGATGTGACAGCTGCACCGAGAATTATATTTTATAATGTTAATGATATGATGTGCCTAGTACAACCAGAATTATATAGAGCTATAATTAATTGGGTAATTTGAAGAACATTATGAGTGAAGTGAAATATTCCTTAACATGATTAATTCTTTGTTCACAACTATTTGTGGTAGTTACCCAATAATACATAAGGTTTTATTTTTACACATTTCCACTATTCAATCCTTTTATTAATTTTTTATATCATGTTTATGATCCAATGAATATGTTATGATGATAATGATTATTCTCACCCCAGGTTGTATTGCCTCATGTTCTTATCCTATAACTATTCTATTAGCTCACCACTTTTGATGTAAATCCTCTGATTATTTTGGGAAATAAGGATAACACAATGTCTAATAAGTAGGTTGATAATTAGAAATTAAATAAATGTTTATGTTTTATGTTGTAAATGTTATGTATTGTACTAGTTTTCCGGATACACTAAACATTTTTATCCTCGTGCTGTAATGTTTTAATGTTTTTTATCAATAAAATGATGTAAATGTAATGTAAGAAAATAAGGGTCTCTATTATTGGTATCAGTGGCATAGTTTAGTTAATTTTTGAATTAGGATTAGAGAACCTTAGTGAAAACCCTAATATGAGACTATGTATATGTAATAACACAATAATATTTACTAAACATAGGGATCCCATAAGATATTATTTTAGTTTAAATTGTAAAAAGGAATGAATTATTTATTCATGACTTGTTGATATATGTTTTGTTCTAAAATTTTCTATTTTAGAAAGTGGTGGGATCTAGGAGAAACCAAGCTAACAACCAGTGTAAGGGAAAGTGAATAAATTTCCCAAATTACATCCCCAATGCTTTGGAAGGTGGATTTCAAACCATCATGGAGTTTTTTATTCAGTTGTCTCAGGTAATGAATAATAACCTGAATAATGTGTAACTTCCTCATTCAACTAAGATGGAGAAACTATTTGTTGAGTGTTTAATGAGACAATATCCACTAACTTTATAACAACCTTGATCTTTATTACATACTTAAACATGATTTATTACATAAAACCTTCACTTGATACAAAATAGAATATCAAGAGGTCTTGTGTCTTTATGGATTTGGAACATTACATAACAACATAAAACATTGAACGTAACATCTTATTCAAATCTTCCTTTACATGACCACTACATTCCCTCGTACTTAGCATTGTATGGGATAACCTGAGGACATGAATAAGAAAAGGTTGAGCTATAAAGCCCATTAAAGGATTAAACAAGGTATAACATGAATATTACAATACATGTTAGGAAATCGGAATATAAATGGAGCGCAAGAGAAACATGAACATAAAGGCATCATATTTCATGATTATCATAACATGGAAATGTGGAAACAACACTTAACATGGAATTAAAATGATCCAAGGCTCATTTCACATAAGGAATGAGTGAACCCTCAAATAAAATGAAGCATGAGTAAACCCTAATTGCACTTGAATTACCATGAGTCAACAGTCATTCCACATGCCTATCATGATACAATACTTTACCCAATGCATTGTAAAGCTATCAGGGTGCACCCTTCTTAAACATTTCATTTCATACATATGTGTTCCACATGGATCATACATCATGGAATCATTCAACATCATAATTTATTCCATCATAAAAAATTGTGTAATACATACATGAAACTCTATAATAAATAAGTATATGGGTGTAAAGGTGAATACCCTTGATAGAGAAATGGGTTTCGTATTCACTACACAATAACTTTAGCTTGGAAAATCGCAGTGCAATTTCGACAGCATAACAGCGTGACATAGAAATTTTTAAAAGGGTTTGATGAGAAATAAATGGGTTTCTCATCATATGTACATTAAATGGAAATTAAAGGGTTCATATAGATACATATCCCAACAAAAGTAATGGAATTTAGATTCATAATACAAAATAATTGCTTGAATGTAAATGGGGAGAGAGAAATTCTTTATAGAATTTCATCATGGTAACGGGTGTACATGAGAGGCATTTAATAAGAGATAAAAGGGGTATCTCATTATTTAAACAGAAATGGGGAAGTATGGGTGAGGTGCGAAATCATACTCCAACATTTAGAATTGAAAATAAAATGGAAAAACAATATTATCTTGGATAAAATTAGAAAGGAAGGAATTCCTAACATGGAAGTGTGATCCTGAAGGCTTGGGAGAGGCCTGACAGAGGTTTCTTGGGAGTTTGGGGCACCTTGGGAGGGTTCTAGAGAGTGGAGGGAAGAGGTTGGACATACTACAAAGGCTTTTAGTGAAGAGGGAGTGGGAGCTTGGGTTGGTTTATATAAGAAATGAGAGAGAATTATTTATTATTTAGGTTTGGAACACCTCACATTAAACTAATCAAATCCACAAAACATCCCATGTTTTTTGGCCATGTTTTTTTCCAAAGGGGAGTGTAATAAAATATTTTATATGTCCAATCGCCAAACTTCTTAAAATAATCGGGTTGCTTATGTGTAGGTGATTTACACTCTCAAAGAAAAAAATTTAAAAAGCTAAAATGTTTTATATGATTTGGAGGCTCTACTAACGATTTGTAAAATAAATAAAAAATTATCAATTCACATTATTTTAATGGTAAAACATATATTTTTTAAAAATAATGTTTATAGTATATTATTACATCACTATTGTATCAATATGATTTTATGAAACGTATTATATATTTAAACAGTATTTAATTTTTACCCAAAAATTCGAGTGTCTCGGAAAATTATGAAAAATTCCCCATTGGATAATTTGTACATAATGATTTCAAAAATGATATTCACCTTATCGATATAATTTTCTATATATGTGAATTTTTACTTTTAAAATAAAAACTGATATTTATCGAAAATTCAAGAGTTTTGATAAAAAACAGCTATCAAACCTTAATAGAATATAAAATTGCATTCATAAAATTATAAAATAATTTATATTTAATAAAATGTAGTTTAATAATATTAATAATATTTTATTAATATTTTATTTAATTCAAAATTCCATTAATTCATAAAAATATATTTCTTAGTTGAATATTAACTCAAAATACTATTTTCTCTTTAAAAACTATTTACAAAGTAACAATAATAAAATGAATGTATAATATTTATACGCAAATAATATACATAATCATAGTACTAGGATATTGTTACAAAACCCCTTAATACACTTGCATAAGACCTTGTGGTAAGGTGTGCGATGGTGACAGACTCCTGGGGTGGCTCAAATAACATCGCTTGAGTTGTAATCTCTATCAACATCCACTTCTCCCATTGGAGTTTCCTCTAAAACATTACATATTCAATCTTGGCTTGGTCTTGGTTAGTAGAGAAGCCCAAATATTCCACCTCCTTTCTGAGCTCTGAAAAATGGGCTTTGTATAGGGAAAGTCTACTGGATGAGGCCATCACTTATTTTTTCTGAATAAATCGGATTTGTTAAAGCCCTATATTTATACTAAACATGTAATCACTATTCAATGGCTATATTAGCAATGGTCACACTTCTTAATGGTATTTTAAAGTATAGAAACATAAAACAAAAGAAATGCATATGTTATATAACCATTTCACATATTAAGACATTTAATCGGATCAAGAGGAATTTTCATTAATGAATGTTTGGGTGGTTACAATATTCCCCCCTTAAGAAATTTCAGAATTAAAATTTCCTTTTCCCACACTAAAAAATGTGGGTAACTTTGCTTCATCACTTCCTCTGATTCCCACGTTTCTTCTTCCAACTTGTAGTTTCTCCACAACACCTTGACGAGGGGAATTGTCTTATTTTGTAGAACTTTTTCTGTACGATCTAAGATCTTCACCGGTTACACCTTGTAAGAAAGATCAGCCTCTAGGTATACTACCTCTGAAGAGAGTACATGAGAAGGGTCTCATATGTACTTCCTTATGAGGGATACACGAAAGACATCATGTAATTTGGTCATGGTAGGTGCAAAATCTAGTCGATAAGTCACAACCCCGACATGATCAAGAATATCGAAGGGGTCGATGTACCTAGGACTTAACTTACCTTTCTTTCCAAACCACATGACCTTATATCATGGATATATTCCTAGAAATAACATGTCTTCAACTTTGAACTCAAGGTCTCATCGATGGTTATCTGTATAACTCTTCTCCCAACTTTCAGCTACCTTGATATGCTGCTGAATATTTTTCACCTTCTCCACCATTTCTTATGCCATATCATGTTCTAGAAGCTTACACTCACCAACATCATCCCAACACGCCTGTTTTCTACACCTTTTTCCATAAAGGGCTTCATATGGTTCCATTCAGATGCTCAAGTGGGAACTGTTATTGTAGGAGAATTCAACTAGTGGAAGATGTTGGTCACATTCTCCTTTGAAGTCCATAGAACTTAATCTTAATATATATTCCAGTGTATGAATAGTTCACTCAAATTGGACATCAGTTTGAGGATTATAGGTCATACTAAAGTTCAATTCAGTATCTAGAGAATATTGAAGACTCTTCCAAAACATAGAGGTGAATCTTGGATCTAGATTGGATACAATAGATAGTGGTACTTCATGTAGCCTTACCACATCTCTGATGTATATCTGTGCTAGTTGATCCAATGAGAAATCCTCTTGAATCACAATGAAGTGTGCAGTCTTTATAAGACGATCCACAATAACCTAGATAACATTGTTTCCATTCGGTGTCTTTGGAAGTCCATTGAAAAATTCCATGGTGATGTTCTCTAATTTCCATGATGTCATGGTTAATGGTTGCATCATATTCATAGACTTCTGTCTCTCATCCTTCACTTGCTGACACGCTAGGCACTTTGATGTATATTCAGTGATCTCATTCTTCAGCTCTGGACTTGATGGGACACAAAGGCTTTTCCCAAATCTCACAATTCCTTCTTCATTAACATTGAACTTCGAGGATTTTCCTTTTCTGAAAGTTTTCCACTTATTCTAAATTCAAAGATCAACCTTTTGAGCATCCTTTATCCTTTCCAAAAGAGAAGGTTGAGAAATAATTTTTGAAAGGATTTATGATGTTCCCTTCTTTGTGATTCGTACATCCATCTTCATCAAATCAAAGAATATTGGATCCTTTTCAATTCTCATTAATGATATAATTTATGGATCCTTTCTACTAATAGCATTTGCCACCTTGTTCGATTTCCCATGGAGGTAATGGATTGAGAAGCCATAGTCTTTGATCTGCTCTAACCATATTCGTTGGTGCATAGTCAACTCTTTCTGTGTGAATATATATTTGAGGCTTTTGTGATCCGTGTATATTTCACACTTCTCCCCAATGAGATAATGCCACCAAATATTACATGTGAAGATCACTGTAACCAAATCCAGGTCATGTGTTGGATAGCTCAGCTCATGAAATTTCAATTTCCTTGAAGAATTGTGAAATGAACTTATCATAATGCATCAACACATATCCCAGGACCTTCTTCAAAGCATCACTAAATACCACAAAAAGTTCTCCACTAGTGGGTAGTGTGAGCACGGGGGCAGTGATAATCCTCCTTTTTAACTCTTTGATGCCTTCCTCACATTCATCGCTCAAAGAAAACATTACTCCCATCTAATTTATCTTAGTAAGTGGGTTGTAAAATCATTATAAATTTCTCAGAAATCTTCGATAACATCCAGCTAACCCCAAGAAGCCATTGATATCTGTTACCTATGTTGGACTCTTCCATCCCTCTATTGAAGTTGTCTTGGAAGGATCCATAGATAACCCATTTCTAGTGATGATATTACCTAAGAATAAGACCGCCTTCAACCAGAACTTAGACTTTCTATACTTTTCATAGAGCTTCTACTTTTGCAAGGTCTCTAGTACAGTTCTCATATGCTCCTCATGATGCTACGTGGTTTTCGAGTATATTAGAATATCATCTATAAAGACTACAAATTTTTTTTCAATTTAATCTCTAAAGACTCTATTCATCAAGTACATGAATATTGCTGGAGCATTAGTGAGTCCAAAGGCATTACCAGGAATTCATAGTGCTTGTATCTTGTTGGAAAATAAGTCTTGTGGATATCTTCTTTCTTCACCCTTACTTGATAATATCCCAACTACAAATCCACATTAGAGAAGTATTGTGCTCCACAAAGCTGATCCAACAACTCATCAATTCGTGGGAGTGGATACTTCTTCTTTATCGTGATTTTGTTAAGCTCACGGTAATGGATGAAAAGGCACATTGACCCATCCTTAGTCTTGACAAAGAGGACTGGTACACCACATGGTGAAGCACTTGGGTGTATAATACTTTTATCTAGACTCTCCTGTAGTTGCTTCTTCAACTCCTCAATCTCTAAAATAGTTATTCTATACGGAATCATGGATATTGGAAACACCCCAGGTATAAGGTCAATTGATAATTCAAAATCTCTTCTAGAAGGAAGACTAGGAAATTCCTCAGTAAACACTTCAGCGAATTCCCTAACAATAGGCATGTCTTTAAAGATGGTTGCATCCTTGGACTCAATCATCTGATCCAGATATTCATGCTCATAGGGTAGTAATATCCAATCTTGAGATGATGGAGATAAACAAGATTCATCATCCCCCTTTCACTTATACTGAATCGGGGGTCGATTCTCCACATGGAGAGTGATTTCCCTCTCACAGAAATTTATGTTGGCTCTATATAATGAAATCCAATTCATGCTGAGAATTGCATCAAATTCCCCCAAAGGTAGTATGAATATATTCACCAGGAAGTTCACTCCAAAACATATTATAAGGGAGGAGTTATATTCATGGGATGCAATGACTGCCCCATTTTACGTACTCATCGACATCTTCACATCCATGATTTTTGGTGGTGTTGGGATTGTTATACTAAACATTTGGGATATAAAATAATATGTAGAACTAGAATCAAAAAGTATGTTCTCTATTAATGAATGAATAAATAACCTACCTATCACCACTTTTTTATCGGGGTTCACTTCGGTAGTAGTGATTGAAAAAGCTCTCCCTTGTTGCCTTGAATATTGTTGTTGCCTTCTAAAACCCTTGGATTAGGGAACTAATTTTCAAGGGGACCTAGTTATTTATAGTGGAAGAAATGGACAATGTGTTGATAGTAGAATGGAGAAATCCTCTCCTCTATCACAGCCGTAAGGTTTTCTTGTCGATAGTTAACAACTACATGTCATTCTCTTCCATGCCGAAAGCATTTCCTCGTCCCCTTCAAAAAAAATTGGGGTGCTTATTTCTGCACCATGGTCAAGTGGGTTGCTAGACCTTCTTATCATCATTGGATTTATCCATCGGACCACCAGAATTGAAGTTCACCTTGCGCTCCTTATCCCCATGATACCCCTGATATTATCTGATCTCCATTTCGACTTTGAGGGAACATCAGAAAACTTCCTCATAGTTTTTAAAGTCACAGATCACTGGGGCTTTCCCCAGTCTTGGTTTCATCACACCAAAGAAGCATTCAAACTTGAATTAAGAGGTAACGACAAAACCAGAGACATATCATGCAATCCTTGTGACGTTTTCCCTTTACGCTCTGATAGATTCGTCATTTTTTCTTAGGGGAAAGGAATTACCTTTCCATCTTATGTCAGAGGGTGCATAGAAAATATTTATCGAAAAACATATTAGCAAAATCCTTCCATTCCAACACCATGATCTCCTCCTAAGGATTCATATTTTTTATCAATGTCCACCATTGATCGGCTTCACCCTCCGTAAGATAAGCCGCTAGAAGGAACATCTCTTGTTCAAAACATTGATGGATGGAGAAGACCGTCTCAATAAAGTTAATCCATTGTTCAGCAATTGAGGGATCAAATGATCCATTAAAAGTTGGAGGCCTTTTATCTCTTGAAGCTCTCAATTTTGACTTGTTCTTTTTCTTGGGGTGGGGGGGGGGGGGTTGAACGGTCCTCTTGAACCATGTGTATATACAAATTTCCAGTTAACTGAGAGAGTATCGTGAAAAATTTTATGATTCCCGCTCCCATTGGACTAGGGTTCTCATTAGAACAATCATCGAATTGATCTTCACATCGGTTGTTAGCCTGAGTCCTCCTATTACCGACCATTGTATGGAATAAAAGGAATTTTAGTAGTAACACAAAAAGGGTAATCTAAATACAAAAATGGATTACTTGTAAATTACTTTTATTTCCTTAACATATGAATCTATAGGCTTTATTATATTTTATCCAAGATCTAATTTCTAACATATATTCCTAGGGGCATTTTTTATTCCCTTTATAATGGTTCATACTAAGCCGGGAGTGTCATAACCAAGAGTGCAGCAGGGCTAGTTATCATGTGTCAGGATACCATGAGTCAAGCCCCAAACTCCTTGTAGGGGTTTTCACTCTTAGGTATATATATGCTAGAGCTGCCTCTGCCTTCTTTTATATAGACATTGATGTATTTTCTTGATAAACCACTTACCCAATACTCACCAAAACATAGGGGTGTTTTTATTATACTTATTCTTGTCTCAAAGTCATCACTAGGTTTTTCTAATCTTAATCCAAAAAATAACTAAACCAATCCACTGATACCAACTATAACAACCATGATATTTATTAAATACTTAAACATGATTTATTACATAAAACCTTTACTAGATACATCATAAAAAATCGATAGGTCTAGTGTATTCAGGTATTAGAAACATTACATAACAACTTAAAACATATAACATAATATCTTATTGAAAAATTCCTTACATGACCACTACATTCCCTCATACTTAGCATTGCATGGGATAACCTGAGGACATGGAAAAGAAAAGGGTGATCTATAAAGCCCAGTAAGGGAGTAAACAAGGTATAACATGTATATTAGATACATGTTAGGAAATAGTAATATAAATTGAGTTCTAGAGAAACATGAACATAAAGGCATGATATATCATGATTATCATAACATGGAAATGAGGAAATAACACTTAACATGGAATTAGCATGATCCAAGGCTCATTGCACATGGAGCTTGAGTAAACTCTCATTTCACATGAAGCACGAGTAAACCCTCATTGAAATTTAATTAGAATGTGTCAACACTCATTTCACATGACGTTTCATGATACTATACTTTACCCAATGCATTGGAGCGCTATCAGGGTGCACCATTATTAAACATTTCATTTCCTACGTAAGTGTGCCACATGGATCATACAACATGATATCATTCAACATCATAATTTATTCCATGATAACCGAATTTGGAATACATATATGAAAATATATAAAACAAAGTAGTTGTGTGTAAAGGTGAACACCCTTGATAGAGAAATGGGCTTGGTATTCACTACACAGTAACTTTGTCTTGGGAAATCACGGTGCAATTTCGACAGCATAACGACGTGACATAGGAATTCATAAAAAGGGTTGATGATAAATAAATGGGTTTCTCAACATATTTACATGAAATTCATAGTAAGGGGTTCATATAGATACATGTCCCAACAAATGTAGTGGAATTTATATGCATAATACAAAATAATTGCTTGAATGTGAATGGGGAGAGAGAAATTCCTTACAGAATTTCGGCATGGTAACGGCTGTACATTAGAGGCCTTTAGCGAGAGATAAAAGGGTTATATCATGATTCAAACATAAAGGGGTAAGTATGGGGGAGGTTAGAAATCATACCCCAACATTTATAATCTAAAATAAATATGCATAACAATATTAAGAAACATGGATAAAATGAGAGAGGAAGGAATCGATTACTTGGAAGCATGATCCAAAAGGCTTGGGAGAGGCTTCAGAGAGGCTTCTTGAGAGCTTGGAGAACCTTGGGAGGGTTATTGAGAGAGGAGGGAAGATGTTAGATGAACATCAAATGATTTGAGTGAAGAGGAAGTTGGAGCATGGGTGGGATTATATAGGAAAGGAGAGGGAATCTATATATTTACTAAAGTAGGAATTTTTTCACCATGTGTCATCCTCTCAGTGATTCTATTAAATCCTCCATCTCTACCTGATTTTTCACAATCGATGCCTATCCTATCCTATCCATCCTGCAATATCCCTCTCCCTATGCTAGGGTTTCTGCCTCATCATTGTTCCTACTTCTAGTACTCCATCTACAGACACCACGCTTCATCTCCCCGTATCCGGCACTCCTGGATCCTAATCTTCAGCTCCTCCTAATCCATGTCTTCATCATTCCTCATCTTATCATCTCCTCATCTTCATATTCCCTCTTAACTCGATTTTACTCCCTCTATATCTATCCTCTCAAGGTCACGATTTCCCTCTCCATGTAGGGTTTCTGCCTCATTTTTACTCCCACCTCAGGAACTCTATCTATGGACGCCACTCTTCGGCTACCCATCTCCGACACTCTTGGTTCCTCATCTTCGTCTCCTCCTGAACCCCATCTCCAGTAGTCCTCGTCTCTTCATCTCCTCATCTAAGTCTCTGTTAAAAGAAATCTAACTACCCATCTCTTGAACTCCTTCCCATTACTTCAGCTCTCCGTTCACCACTATCGACTCTTTCACTCCTACCTCTCTACCTTCGTTCACCACACATAGGCTCCTTACCTCTATTCAAATTACTTCTCTCCATTCAGCGTTACTCTGCATAAGGTCAGTTCAACTGGAAACATTATGTGGTTTTTTATATATTCAGTTAAATTTATAAAGTAATTCCATTTTCTTAAGAATTTTTATTATTTCATAATAGTAAAACATTTCTTCCAATTCATTAATTACGAAAACTATTTCATTCCTTGAGAATATTTATTCACATATTATCTTTTTCAGTGTTCAAACATTCTATTCAAAAATGTCAAAACATGTTTAAATTTGGGTATGGATAGCTGGATTTATTCACTGGACTGTATATACAAAAATATTTTTGGTCCTCTCCCGTATATTGGATGCATTATTGAGTACTGATTTCTATAATAGTGTTTCATTACCTGTGTAATGTAATTAATATTTTATGTTAAAAATAATCTATTTTCTATACTCATAAGTTTAGAACTTCCATGAGTTTTTCAAATAAATGATTAGTGCATTCATGTATTCTCTTAGGGTTATATCATTGACTCTCCTTAGTTTTTGTGATTTCATGTTACATGAGACATCATTTGATTTGTGTAATCATATTTCAATGATGGTATTTCATAGTTTTTTTCAATACAGTATTTGAGTAGAGAATATTGTTTTTTTATTTCATTTACAATTTTTTTATGGTTACGATACACTAAATTTGTTCATATAAATTGGAAATTGTTAAACATCTAATTTTTGAATTATTTATTACACGTGTCATTATTTTTTTCTACTTATTCATTATTGTCATTTGTTCATGTGTGAAAATATATTTACTGAGTTTGATGAAACTAATGTGGTCTAATGAAATTTTACATTGTCTCGGGACTCGGCGGAAAAAACAAGCCATCCCAGAGGAGGCAATCCCTCTATATTCATATTATTTTCTTTTGATTTAAAAATTTGATGACATGTTTCTTCTAATGGAATATGTTTTTAATCATTAGGTATATGATATTTCATCTTGATTGACAAATACAGTATAACTAATGTGATAGATAAATTTCCAATTACTTTTCAACACTAGATCCATATTCTTAAAATACATGCAACATCTTGAGATCTACTAATCTCAAGGAAATAAAGGTATCATCCTTTCTTTTAAATGCATTTCAAGATTCCAAAATTCATTCGTTAGAGAAAAAAAGGGTCATATATGAAATGAAACTATTATATAAGATAGAAAAAAACTTTTAAATTTTCCATTCAATCATTTTATTTATATTCTTCTTTTGATTAATTTACATTAACCTTATTCTCATTATGCTATACTATTTTTTCTGTTGTCAATTAATAATGATGTTGATCATATTAGTGGAATAGATGGGCATTGTAAATTCAATTATCCTTCAATCTTACCATCCATCAAAGGTAGAGGATGACCTATATTTACTATTCCTAAAGGAAACACCCATTAGTCTATTCTCTTTGATAAAAATACCATTATTCTCCAATATCCGGTTTTTTTCTTTCAATGAAACTTTTTCCGTCATTTATAAAATAAAATCAAGATTAAAATACTTAGATATAACTGATAAGGCTGTTAATTGTTCAGTTAACATGGTAGTGGTTGATTTTACATTCATATTAATTCATTATGATTATGAAACTAATGAATTGTTTTCTATTTATGAAATAGGTTTTCAATATCAAGGGAGATGATATTGAAGCCTGTTTACTAGAGAAATTTTAAATTATATGTAAACAAATAATATAATTTTTGATTAGTTTTCTGTATGATATAGAATTACTAGATATTTTTCCTTTTTCAGGTTTTTGATGTGTCAATTCTATTGATTTAAGGAAATGAGTTCACATCGAAGAACAAGTTTTTGGATAAGAAAGTGATGGTTCAGTTGAAGATAGAACCTGGAAACCCTCCACTACTTCATATTTAAGCTTATCCAATTATCCGAACTGATTTTCTATTTTATCTTTTCATATCTCAATGTGATGGATTTAATAATGTTCATGTTTGGGAAATTGGGATGGCTCTATACTTTTCTATTTGAATTCAGGACCGAGACTCTTATCTTTTATTGTATTATTTTCATTATTGGTTGAACATAACATGATGTTACACTTTATTTAGCCTACATGAGCCATTGTATTATTGTGTTCTATTACCATCATCTTAATGTCCCTATATGGATTTTAATTGATTGATGCCACATTTTTATAAAAAAACTATAATGGCTCCAGAACTGTAGGATTATGTATTTTCTTTATTATGGGAAATTAGAATTTCATTATCTAAAAAAATGTTTTTCCTCCCCCACAGCACCAATCCACACTCTCTATAGTTATATATATACATATTCATTTGTTCATGCATGTATGTATTTATTCCAACCTTCCATTCCCATATATTTTCATTTTCACTACATATGGAGAAGCATGAAATATAATTTAAGGACCCAAAATTGATTGATTTGAAAAACATAAACATTATAGAAAGTTCCATTCACAGAGTCATCCAATGTATTTCTCTACCATTTGACTGATGAATATTCCTCCCACCCTATCATACATAGATGGTTTGGTTATCCAGAGATTCTATCTTTTATCTCAAGAAACTCTTACTATCAGTTTTTTCCATCTACTAATAACATTCTAGATGCTTTAGTTTTGGTTGCTTCTGATGTGAACTCATCTCTTATACCTGAAAAAATATTCTTCCATTTAATCACTGAAAATATAACATATGTTGGAGTGAATTCATGGTTTACACTTTAACCTATTACCTCTACAACTGGAGAAGATAAATGAATTCACCATTTTTACCGGATAACTTGATATAATGTTCTTGTGCTTAATGATGTAGAGTCCTAATGGAATCGGTAATTACATCCATGGGAACCACATTTATGTGGTCAACCTATGTGAGACTACTCCATGAGCCTTTCTGTCAAAATTTCAATCTTAGAGTCTCATGTAAATTTTATTTCTCAACCAAATCCACATATATTTTCTAGAGGTAATTAGATTTAATGGAATGTACTTTCTTCCCATGACTATATACTTGTAAAATAAATTCATTGTGAGTAAATGTAATGATAAGTGGAAAAGAGTTATTTATATTTTATTTGATGCCTTTTATACATTCCCTCTCCATTGATCATTCTGATATACTAGCAAACAAGATCTAACTTTTAAGAGGTTATGTTTTATAAAATATGTAGCAAAATTATTAATTTAACATTATTATTGAATGGTATTCTTCGAATATGACATGAATATAGTATTAATGTAAATATATTCCTATCAATACTGTTACATTTAATGATATTTAACTATTTATTTTCATTTCCAAACATTATAGGTTTAGTTTACTTACAATCATTTTTCCTATGATTATTTCATAATACTGAAATCTCTTTAATTGAAATATTCCTAAAACCCCTTAAACATTTTGTAGGTTAAGAGAATTTGGCTAGCAGGAAAAGTGTAAAAAAAAATTGATTTATTTGACAATTCCACCAAATGTTAGTACATATATTTTTACTATGGTTTGTGTAGGTTGGGTGGGTGTCTTTATCTTCAAGCAGTTCTGATACTTAGTTTCTTCACCCTTAAATAATTTTATGTGCAGTATTAATCCATTTGTCTCTTCAAATTTGACATGATATAGTAGTTCGTCCGACTTGAAATAATTATTTATTTGCATAACTCCTCCACAAATAAAAATTTTCCCTTTTTCTTTTTTTGTCATAAGGTGTTTGTTGTGGAAGTCCTCTAATCCACTTTCCATTATCTTGTAAAATGTTGATGAAACATAATTTATAAATTTATCTACATCACCAAAATCTCTTATTTCACTAAAGAAATCACATGAAACATGGGAATATAATAATAACTATATGTACAAATTTTATGTGTATGTTTTAATTTCAATACTTCTATTGGTTTAGTAATTATTTCATTGTAGTAAAACAAGGGGATAGGGATAGACAATAATCTATTATTAAATCACTATGTATTAAAAATATCCCTCTTTTGGGTATCAATTCCATGTGTTTGCAATATAGTGTGATAATGTTATAATGAAGCTCAATCCTAGGAAAATGTTTTTATTGGTTTCTGGTTATTACCCATGCCTAGTGTAGTGCATTATTAATCAATTTTTCTCTTGAAATTTTATATGACTATAGTAGTGATGTGAATATAATCCTATTAATTCTGTAACATTTAATGAAATATAACAATTTCTTTGCATTCCAAACACTATAGGGTTACATTACATACTATCATTTTTCCTCTGATTATTTCATAATACTGAAATCTCTTTACTTGGAATGTGCCTAACAACCCTTAATTGTTTTATAGATTAAGGGAAATTGACTAACCGGAAAAGGGTAAAAAATGTTGATTTATTTGACCTTTTATCCAAATGGTAGTACTTATATTTTTTCTATGATTTTTGTAGTTTGGGGGGGATGTCTTCATTTTCAACCAATTTTGATACTTATTTTCTTCCCCCTTCTATATTTTTATGTGATATTATGTTCCTTTTCATTCATCATTAATAATTTGATGATAAATTGGGTTCTAAAGCGAGCTCTATACATTTTTTTATTTCATCATTCAGATTTTGATGTGAGTTTTTGTTTTCTAAATCTGATCCACATGCTGATGTGACTTTAATTTCATCTTTTTAGTGTTAAATTTTACTGACTACTCTATTTTGAATAGATTTTCCAAACCATGAGAAGGTAGTATTTTCATATGATTATGTTTTGATTTAGTTATATTTGTCTTCATTATGGGGTACTCATCTCAGGGGAAAGGTCAATATATCTATAGATGGAAAGGTGTAGATCAGTGGGTCATGTCTATGAGAAGAAATATGTACTTAAATTTTTCTCATCCCCCCATATAGGAGAACATAAATATTGATGAATGTGCATGGGATGATGGAATGAATGTCTTTAATTTATAAGTATAGTGGAGAAGCATAAGATACATGTATCATTAATGGCTCAAGGAGGTTTTATCTTGGTATTTTTTTTACCAAAGAATTATTCAAAATGATAAGATGTATGGTTAATGAATCAGTATTTTTGTATTTTTTACAATTCAATGGGTAAATGATAGTCACAATCATGTTATTGAGTTTTAAGTCTACAAATTACAATTTATGTTTGATGAGATGCACCTGACATTGAGATACTACACTATACAACGAGTTGAATTCAACTATATTGAGTATATTATCAGATTCATTGAGTTTTTTATGATATTAATAAACAAATTCATATTTTAATATATAAAGTATTGATAAATTATATATAATATTTTAAAATATTTATGAATTCCATTTATATGTTTTTTTAATTTCAAATAATTTAGTAATGCTTAATTGTGTGGTTTGGATTTGTTCATTTTAAAAATAAAATCAAATTTATATTTCTAAAACCAATATTTCACTGATTTTGAGTTGTGTATTGAGTTTCAGATAAAGCTCAACCTGGAATATTGTAATGCATCACTTACTCGCCAAAAATACATCCTTGGTATATAGTATGAGTTGTTTTGGTTGTTTTTTTCCAGTACATATATATTCAATTTAAAAAATATTTTTTGTAGTGTTAATTGTTTCAAAATATAATTCTTTCATTTCTTCATGCTTTTTTATTTTATGATAGATTTAATTGAACTTTCAGAACATGTTTGGTAAATCAATTTTTTTTGGTTTTCATGAATTTTAATGAAATTCTGTATCTTGGTAAATTTCTAATCATTATGTTTATTTTCATTAAATCATTTTTGAGATTTGAAAGGTGTTCATTTATTATTTTTTGGTTAATAAAACTTTAATATGTAGTTGCAATCCAACTACATCGATATATTATTCATTCAGTATCCTTTTTGATGTACTATTTCAATATGTCTATATATAACTATATGTTCGTATTATGATAGGAATCTCAAATGTCAATTTCAATGTTACTTTCATTCAATTATTTAATATATCCATGCTAAATATAATGATTTATTTCTTATATATTCTTTGACATCTTTTAAAATGTATTTATCCAAAATGTAATCTATTATCATATTAATGTCTCTATATTATATCCAATTGTATTATAATAATAAGTAACATTTTTTATTTCAAAATATTGAAAATTCATGTTCACTATTAACATTGAAAATTATTATTTTCATCTTAAAAAATCATTTAATCATATCACCGTGAAAACTCATAATCTAATAATTATGTTATATCACCTTGAAAATGCATGGGCAAGTACTAGTTATTTATTATTTAGGTTTGGAACACCTCACATTAAACTAATAAAAACCAAAAACCAGCCCATGGTTTTTCCCATGGATTTTTCCAAAGGTGAGTGGAAAAAAATATTTTTTAATTCCAATGGATGAACTTTTTAACATAATAGGGTTTCTTATGTTGAGGTGAGTCACACTCTAAAGGAATAAAATTTAAAAAGATAAAATGATTTCTAAGTCTTGGAGGGTCCACTAAAGCATTGAAAAATAAATCAAAAAAAATAATAACAACATTATTTTATAGGTAAAACGTATATCGGCCGAACATAAAGTTTATAGTATTTTATTACTTCACTATTGGGTCACTATGATGTCATAAAAGACATTATATATTTAAATGGTATTTAATTTTTACCAAAAAATTTGACTATATTAGAATATTATAAAAAAATCACTGTTAGATAATTTAGACATCTGATTCCAAAAATAAATATTCATTTTATCTAAATAACTTTATAAATATGATAATTTTTACTTTTAAAATAAAAAATAACATTTTTCGAAAATTCAAGGGTTTTGACAAAAAACAGCTATCAGACCTTACTATAAATTACAATTTCATTCATGAAATTATACGATCATTTATATTTAATAAGATGTAATATAATAATAATGATAATATTTTAATAAAATATTATTTAATTCAAAAATCTATTAATTCATAAAAATAGATTTTTAGTTGAATATTAAATAACAATACTATTTGAGTTTTAAAAACTATTTACATAGTAACAATAATAAAATGAATGTATAATATTTTTTTACACAAATAATATACATGTTTATAGTACTGGGGTCTTGTTACATAACCCCTTAAAACAGCTACATAATACCTTAGGGTAAGGTGTGCGATGGTGATAGACTCTTGGGTTGGCTCGTATAACATCGCTCGAGTGGTAATCTATATCAACATCCACTTCTCTCGTAAGCGGTTCCGTTCGAGCTTAACATATTCAAGATCGGAATGGTCTTGGTCAAGAGTTAAGTCCAAAGATCAAACCTCCTTTACAAGCTCCAAAAAATGGGCTTCGTACAGGGAAAGTATACTAGATGAGGCTATTGCTTCTTTTTTCTGAGAAAATTTGCTTTGTTAGAGCCTTATAATTATACTAATCATGTGATCACTATTCAACATCTATATTAGCAATGGTCACAATTCGTAACTAAATTTCACAATCCAGAAACATAAAAAAAAGAAATGCATATATTATTTAACCATTTCACATATTCTGAAATTTAATCAGATCAAGGGGAATATTCATTAATGAATGTTTGGGTCGTTACAGACATTTATTGGATCTTCCAATCCACATGTTATTGAATAGTGGGTAAACTCAATAGATAATTTATTTTCTATGTTTCACTTTTGAAAGATGGAGAAGGTGTCTATTTCCATTTATCATCTTGATAGAGAGGCCAACCAATGATTATCTTTGATTAAGAACACAAAGGGGAGAGATGAAATTGGAGAGATGGAGTGGGGAGACTTTAAGATAAGTTTTCCTAACAAGTATTTCCCAAGAACTCTTCGTACAAATTTATAAAGAGAGTTCATAGAGCTAAAGAAAAAGTATGGATAATCTATCATGAACTATGAATAAAATTTAACAAGGATTTCAAGGTATTCTTTAGAATTAGTTATAAAAAATGAAAGAAAAATTGAAAGATTTTTTAGTTGATTAAATCCACACATTCAAAAGGATCTTGTAATTAGAGACTTTGGGAGTTTCCAAGAATTCATTTGATGTGCTCTAAAAGAGGATATGGAGTTTAGAGAATGGCCCCATGGATATGGTGATAAGAATAAAAAGAAGTAGTTTCATGCTAGAGGATCTAATTAAAAAGTTTAAAAGAAAACTCAACCACCCACATTTAAATATGTGGGAAGAAACATCCTAATAATTACCTCAAAGTGATTGTTAAATGCATTAATTTTGGGAATGAAGGCCACCAAGATCAAGAGTGTTGAAAATACATGAGAAGGAAGGATAATGTGGTGGAGGAAAAGAGAGCACCACCCATGGTCCAATGGTACAACTTTAGGGAGAAAGAGAAATATTCAAGATAGTGCACTAAACCTTGAGTCCTCGATGACAATCATCATGAGTAGCCACCATAGCCAAAGGGATAGGGAAATTATAATGCCTTCACTACTGTAGAAGTGGAGTAATAAAATGATGTTGTACAAGGTACACTTCATATTCACTCAAGAATAGAAAATTTATTATTTTATTCTCATTCTACATATTCATTTATATACCACAAGTTTACTAATACTATTGAATAAGAGTCATAAAACCCTGATGTAAATATATTTATAAAAACACCAAGTTGTGTAATCATTGAAACCCAAGTGTTGGAATCTTCTCCTATTGGAGTATGTGGGAGGATTCTTCCAGTTTTTCTCATGATACTTCCCTTGGTGGAATTCAACGCAATAATGGGAATGGATTATATATCATTATATAGTGAACATATCAATTGTTGAGAAAAGAAATATCTTCTTATATTATGAACCATCCCGTGATCCTCTACAAATTCAAGGGATATCATGAATCTCCATTAGAAAATCCTTCAATGGTGTGGGTTTTTATTCCCTGTGAAGAAGCATGACTCACTCAAATGGTTGAGTCAAAGGAAGTTTTCTACCTAGGGGAAATACACATCATGAGGGAATACTATGATGTATTTCATGAAGAGTTACCCAGACTTACAATAGATCATGTGGTAGATTTCTCAATAGAAATATTACCTGGAGCCACTCCTATCTCAAAGTGTCCCTATAGGATGGCACCTATAAAAGTAAGAGTTAAATAATAAATTTCAAGAATATTTGGAAAAAGGTTATATAAAACCTAGTTCATCACATTGTGGTGCACCAATGATCTTTTTTAAGAGGATGGATGGATCAATGCAGCTGTGTATTGATTATTGGGAACTCAACAACATCCCCATAAGGAAGAAGTATCCTTTCTCAAGGATTGATGACTTGTTTAATCATCTATGAAGAGCTCATTACTTCTCAATGGTGGATCATCATTATAGATATCATCAGCTGAAGGTGAAGAAAGAATATATTTAGAACACTGCCTTCCATATAAGGTATAGGCACTATGATTTTCTTGTGATTCCCTTCGGATATACTAATGACCCTAAAATATTGATAGATATGATGAATAGAGTCGTCAGAAATTACCTCAACATATTTGGGGTAGTGTTTATCAAGGATATTCTTATGTACTCCAAAATCAAGGTGGAACAAGAAGAAAATCTTTGGCTCATGTTGGTGAAATTGAGAAAATAAAATTTGTACACCATGTTCAATAAGTATGACTTTCGGATGAAAAAAGTCATGTTTTTGGGACATATGATAAAAATTTAGGGAATTTCTAAAGATCCTTCAAAGATAAAGGCAATTAAGGAATGTACTATACCTTCTAGTGTCATATGAATCTATAGTTTTCTTGGATTAGTTGGGTACTACCGATGTTTTTTGATAAATTTATCGTTATTTTCAAGATTGTTAACTAAGCTATCAAGGAAAGGGGTATAGTATGTCTCGAAAGAAGAATAGGAGGAAATATTGAAGGAGATAAAGAGAAGGATGATCACTACACCAATACTCTCATTGCCGAAAAGAATATGAAGTTTTATGATATAAAATGATTCATTAAAGAAAGGCTTTGGTTTTGTATTCATGAAAAATGATAATGTGACAGCCTATTCCACACTATAGTTGATGATCAATGGGAAGAACTACTTGAAACATTATTTGGATTAAGAAGCTATTCTTTTTCATTAAAAATCTGGCAACACTACCACTATATTGGGAAGTGTGACATATATTCCAATCACAAGACCGTAAATTATATATTCACATAAAAGGATATCAACATGGATCAAAGGAGATGTTTATAGAAAATAAAAGACTATTATTCCTCTATTAACTATCATCAAGGAGATTAGAATAAGGTAGTGGATTCTCTAGGAAGAAAAGGACATGATAATATATCCATGTTATTGATTGAGAAATACCATATCATCATGGATATGAAAAGGATGGATTTGGAAATTATAATTGAAGGGAATACATCCTACCTTGCCCAAATTATTTCCCAACCATCTATCTAATAAATGATTATGGAGGCACAAATAGATGACATGGAGTTTTAAAATAGGGTTTATACAGTAAAGGAAGGGAATGTGCAAGAGTTCCATTTCAATCATGATGGTGTGATTTAGTTTGGAACATGGATTTGTGTGCCTTCATCACCTGGGATAAAGAAGGATCTATTTGACAATGCACATAGCTCAACATTGACTATCCATCCTGGTAGCACCTTTATGTATTGTAATATCTGAGAACACTTCTAGTGGGACAACATGAAGAAGGATATTGTTGAGTATATCTCAAGGTGATTGATATGTCTAAAAGTTAAAGAGGAGGGACCAAAGTCCAAAGGGATAATGAAACCACTACCTATACCCATGTGGGAATAGGATAATATCACTATTGACTTTTTCATGATTCTCCCAAGGACATCCAAAAGACATAATGAAATATGGGTTGTAGTGGACCGACTCACCAGGACTGCCCACATTATCGATATTTGGGATGATCTCATGCTTTAAAAACTTGCAAAGAAATATGTTAAGGAAGTGGTGATATTGTATGGGGTTCCACTCTCGATTGTCTTTAATCATGATCTAAAGATCAAATCTACATTCTGGAGAAGTCTACAACATTCCTGGAGCACTGAATTGAATTTCATCATGACCTATCACCCCTAAAACTTTGGCCAATATTAAAGGACTATTCAGACACTTGAAGACATGTTAATTGGTTTTTCTTTATAATTTAAAGGTGTATGGGATCAGCATATCCCATTGGTTGAGTTCTCATACAACAATATCCTCAAATAAAGTATTCAGTTGGCTCCATATGAAGTTATTTATAGAAAGCGATGTTTAACACTAACTTGTTGGGATGAAGTTGGAGAAAGAAAGCTACTTGAACCTAATCTTATACAAGATATGATATAGAAGTTTCAATCCATCCAAGAACATATCAAAGATTCTTAGAGTCAGCAAAAGAGATATGTTGACAACTGTCGAAGGGACATGGTGGTTGATGTTGGAAATAAAGTCTTCCTTCAAATATCACAATATAACAAATTCAGGTAGTTCATAAATAAATGGATTCTAAGACCAAGGTACACTGGCCCCTTTTAGATCCTTGACCATATAAGAGTCATGGCCTATCAGCTATCAAATCCATCGAACATGGCTCAAGTTCACGACTAGTTTTAATTATCAATCTTAATGAAGAACATACGAGATCCCTTAGATGTACTAAACTTAGAGGTGGTACATTTGGAAGATGATCTCTCTTGTGAGGAGCAACCAATAAAGATTATAGATATTAGAGATAAGGTTATACACAAAAAGACAACCCACCATTTCAAAGTGTTGTGGAGGAACCAAAAGTATAATGAAGTAATTTGGGAACTGGAGGATGCGATAAAGGAGAAATACCCACACCTTTTTATGTAAAAATAAATTTTGTGGACGAAATTTGAAAATGGGGGAAGAATTTAATGACCCAAACTTTTATCAACGAAATTCATCTCTTTTTATAGTAATATCATATAGTATTATCACATAAAATCATATTAGGAAACAAAATACCACCCCATTATTAAATGAAAAAATAATTTCTATGTGACCATTAAACATAATTTTTCCACATTTGTGATTTGAATTTTAAAAATCTGACATGCACGGTTGTGATAAGTAAGATGTTTGGAGTCTGATAGGAAAAACATAGTTTTTGGTGAATAGTAACATACCCTTAGAAATATAAATATGACCATTATTAATAGTAAATCAGCCATGTGAATATGATCCTTACCAATGACAGTATAAATAAAATTTATCTATCCTATATGTGACAATATGATATAATTATATTAGTATTGGTATTTCATGAATATTTAATTATTAATAATTTAAAATAAAATTTATTTTCATAAATTATATTCATAAAAAATTATTTTGGTGTCTTATGATTATATGATAATTTTATGAGACCTTAATTAATTTTTCAAAGAGTTATAAAAGCAATATTACCTTTAAAATTTGTATTTTTCATGTAAATTATGATTTTAATGAAAAAATAAATTACTCATATTTAGAAAATTATTTTCATAAAACTAATTTCATTTTAAAATTATACACATTGAAAATTTGTTAGGGTGAATTTTTTATATTTTTCTGACATACATTATTTTTTGGTGAATAGTGAAATTTGATAATTTAAAAAAAATGAATTAAATATTGAGAAAACCCCCCTTCCCCCTATAATAAATACCACCCCTCACAGCATCACTTCCTCACACCTCTCAAGATATAAGACTTGCCC
Source organism: Viscum album (assembly GCA_963277665.1). Lineage (NCBI taxonomy): Eukaryota > Viridiplantae > Streptophyta > Magnoliopsida > Santalales > Viscaceae > Viscum > Viscum album. The sequence continues at coordinate 1,374,646,192 of OY728134.1, forward strand.
AAATTCTTCCCAAAACATTGCACCAGCCCATCCCCCATGTCCTTGAGCTCTTGTTCTCATCCCATGACCAATCATAGGTCCCTTGGAGAGGATCTCAAGAGATTAATTCAAAAGATAATTCCTCTATCTCTCCCTCTCTCTCTCACTAACTTCATAAAAATTCCTTTAAAAGTTATTTTCATTTCTTCTCTAACCCTAAACTTATATTATCTAAATGTAATGATAACTCTATTATTATTGAAATAATATTCTTCTATCTTTTTAATGGATTATTATTCATTCAAATCCTCTCTATCTCTCTATCTCTTTTATGAAATTGTCCCCCACGATGTGTTAATCTACCATCATCTTGTTCAATGCACCTTCATTTTCCTCCAATGCCTTCTTGTAAGTCAATAAAACCATTAAATGGTTGAATAAAGATTATATTATTTATTTTTTAAACATTTTATATTCTATAACTAACTTCTATACATGATACTAAATGATTAAACAAAACATGTTCGTTATGATTGAAAAACTACCCAAATTAACTAGAAACGATCATCATTAAATTTTATATAATGATTCATCCTCATGTTATATAACCAAATTATTTATAAGATCATTTCAAGTACTAGAATACAATTAATAAAATATAATAATAAATCTATATGTTTATCCACATTTTAAATGAACATCAATTCACGTATACAAATGAACCGATCATCAAAACTATGAATACAAACACTCTCAAATGATAAAATTGAAATCTATAGCTCATCCAAAGGCCCTTAAAATAACATAATAACACTATAATTAATAATAATGTATAAAATATTTTTTAATTATTAATTAATGAATCTAATGTGATTATATAGGGTATTAACATGAAGAAACCTTTCAGACAAATGGGAAGGGGGAATTCTCATACATAAATATCTTTCTTTGGGTTTTCCCTCTTTCACAACATTTTCTTTATGTTCATTACTTAAAAATAATTTCCTAATAATTATATTACATTTTCTGATATATACATGTCTTCAATTTGAATTCATGTAAAACACAATATTTTTCAAAATAACACATCTTTAAAAAAGACACACCTTTTACTTCTCAAGATTGTTTCCTTAACTCAAGGGTGATGATTCTTATACCAAGTATGTTATTCCCCAATTCATTTGGGAACCCAAAGTTTATGAATATATTATTATGATATTATAAACCATTACTTTCCAAGGGTTATTTATGTTCATGATTAATATATGTTCTATGTGGCATTAATGATAATGTAAATGTTATGATGTGACAGGTGCACCTGGAATTATATAGCGCAATGTTAATGATATGTTGTGATGGATGTTCATAAAATTATATATCACTCCAATTCATTGGGTAATGTGAATAACCTCATGAGTAAAGTTAAATATGTGTGAAAATGGTGATATCATTTTTCACAACTATGTGTTGTAGTTAACCACTAAGACATACAGTTTCATTTTTTTGCATTGCCACTTTTCAAGCGTTTAAGAAATTCATCCTATAATTTTTATGATCATATGCCTATATTATGAGGATAATGATTATTCCCACCCCATGTTATATTATATAATTTTCTTATCCTCCTAATAGGCTTTTAGCTCACCCCTTTTAGATATATATCCTCAGGTTATTACGGGTACTAAGGAGAGCTCAAAGGAAAATAAGAAGCTAGAGAAGAAGAAATGAAATAAATGATGATGTTTTATGTTGTAAATGTTTTGTATGTTCCTAGTTTTCCCAATACACTAAATCTTTGTATCATCGTGGTGTATTTTTTTATGTTGTTAATCATTAATATGGGGTAAAATTAGTGTTAGAAATGTAGGGTTTCTATAAAAAGAATGAGAATAAAATTGACCAAATGAATACATTTAATCAACCCAGGAGACACTATATTTATTAATTAAATTACATATTTATTGACTAAAATTTATGGGTACCGGTATTACATGCTTTAAAACACTATTATCGTTTGAAACCCCCATTTAGTTCAGTTAAAATAGCACCTCATGCTTCAAATATTTACACCATAAACTTATGTTTTACAGTGAAATCCCAATTCAATATATACTCCCCTTCCAAACATAACTCATAAAATGACAAAAAAACACTCTATAAACCACTATCTTATCCCATTAACAAAACCATACATTATAAATTCCAATAATATTTCAAAACTATAGATCCAACACCTCCAAAAACTTTGGGACCTCCTCCAAACCCTCCCTTACCCCAAAACTACTAAAGTAATGGGTTGGGAAGGAAATTACCAATACACTTTCAATCCAATTATTATGTTTTATGGGATAAATAAATGGAATTACCAAATAAATGAAGGATATTTATATTTATGTGAATACCCTTAAGATGATGGGGGGTTATTCACCACAAAAATTTTCGGATATAAAACCATGTGAAAAGTTTTATAGTATAACAAGTGTACATAAAGTTTCATGGAAGGGTATAATGGATTGAATGGTGGTTTATAATTACATTATCATCATAAAGGAAATGAATTTATGTGTAACAACTTGTTATAAAATGAAAAATTGCAAATAAAATGGATTAAAATTATTAATATACATTAATTTAAATGAATATATAGAGAATCCATTACCTTATGTTGGTGCTTTTAAAAGATCGATTCATGACTCATAAGATCTTTGAAACAACTTGAATGGGATTTAGAGAGAATGAGGGAGAGGAAATTCATTTTCAATGCATTTTGAGTGAAGATTAATGGGTGTATGTGTGGGTTTTCTATTGAAAAAGAGTGGAATTATACATTAATTTCAAAACATATGTTTTGGAAACTAATTGATAAAATAAATAAAAACACAAACCTTCCCATATTTTTACCATGGTTTTAACCCAATAGGAGTAATTTTCAATATTCTGTTCGGCTAGGAAAAAAATTATTCCACTAATGATGTGAAACTATTTCATTTTTATATTAAATAATTTTTAAAACATTAAAATATCATATAGGTTTTTTGGTATTCATTATAGGATTCAAAGAATAATAAGACAAATTCAAAAAAACATTAACGGGGAAATCAGTTTTTCTGTCATGGATTCTTTTTACAGTAATTATTAAATCACATTCGTTCTATTTTGATGTCAAAATATGTTCCACATATTTTTACTATATATAATTTTTAACCAAATATTTCCTATTCTCAAAAAATTATAATCAATTATCCATTTCATAAATTTGACATTTTCATTCAAATATAATATTTATTATATGTGAATAATTTTATAAACATTAGGATTAATTTTTTTAATAAAAATTTATCATTCACCGGAAAATAATTTTTTTTAAAATATTAAATTTTTTATAATTTTTAAAATGTAAAATTGGAATTTTATAAATTATTTGAAATTATATTGAAATTATTATCCTTTAATTAGAACATTTTATGAAAAATATCATTAATTTCAAAATTTGTAAATTTAAAAAACATTATGTTTTAATTATATTATATGTTTCCCTAAAATTTATTTATTTTTCTTTATATGAAACTCTATTTTTTATCAAAAAAATTACATAAACATATATATAAATTAATAATTGAATCCATGACTATAATAATTATTTTATTAACCTGAAAATATAGTGATTCATACTACTAAGGTCTAGATATATAACCCCTTATTACTCAAAAATATACTCTAATGGTATGGTCTACAGTAGTGGTACATTCATGGGGCGCATAGATGAACATATTATGGGCCATGAGATAAATAAAATTGAAATTATCTTTTAAATTATTTATCTTATGTTTTTGTTGATAAATATCGACTTGGTATTTGACATTAGAAATTTATATGGATTAAATTTCTATCAAAAACATTGATAAATTGTCTTTATTAGGTACAATTTTACTAGTCATGGACATGGATTTTTCCTTTTAGGTTAATTAGAATTTATCATAACCCTTGATATATATTAATTTCAATGATCACTATATAATGGATATATTAACAACAATTTTGTTTCTTAATGTTATTTTAAGAACAATATACACTTATGGATATATTTTATAATGTTCCAAAATAATAATTAAAATATAGTGCATGCATCTCCTATAAATACATTACATAGTAGAACATTTATACATTTAGATGAAATTTTCATACATAAATGTTTGGTTCATTAAATTCTTCCCCCTTTATAAATTTCCCCATCAAAATTTTATTTCATATAGTAAAACAATTGAGGTTACTTTGTTTTCAATACATATTTGGGTTGCCATGATTCCTCAATCTGACGGATCATCCATAGTTCTTTGACAATTTGATTGTCTTATTTTGTAGATATATGAATCTATGCAATAATATCATCACTAGTTACTTCTTGTATCATAGATCATTCTGAAAAAGATATAACATTGGATTCAATACATTAAAAGGGTTTGGTATGAAAATTCATATGCGAGATCAATAAAATACATCATATAATAGAGATAGATTAGGGCGGAGTTCTCATTAAAGTGGCATAGATCTGATTCAATCAATGATATAAAATGTAAATAAGTTTCTATGACTAAGATATAACTTCTTACCAAACCTAGTGAAATTATTCTACATTAATATATGAAGGAACATGTTATCTCCAATCTCAAACACCATGCGTCATCAATTATTGAAATTATTGATTTTTATCAACTTGTAGTGGATTACATATGATGTTTATTGGTTTGGAAAATTCTATATCATATCATGGATATGATTTGGTCCTATGATATTTCACTCTCTATCCTTATCCCATCTTCTTGGATTCTGACACCTCTTCCCATATAGAACGTCATAATGTTCCATTTTATTTCATGAAATGAAATTATTTTTATATGATAACTTCACTTATAGAAGGATCTAATCCCAAAATATATTAAAATCCATTGAAAATGATCTCAAAATATCCTATAAATAATGAATGGTTATATTAGATTGCTTATCTATTTGAGGCTGATATGTTATATTGAAAATCATAATTATGTCCAATACTTGCTAAAGTATTCTATAGAACATCAAGTTAAATCAAAGATTTCAATAAGATACAATAGTGAGTGGTACTCCAAAACATCATAGAACATATCTTTTATATATATATCTATATTAATCAGTTTGTCAAGAGGAAAATATTCATTGATAGAAATTAAAGGAGCTGAATTTTTAAGTAAATCAACCACCATCCAAGTGGTGTTACTAACATTGGACGTCTTTTGGAGTCTCATGAAAAACAATCCATTTTTGTGTTTTCAAACTTTTATATTGGTATGGTATATAGTTCCATTATATCCATACACTTATTCCATTCATACTTGAGTTTTTTATCATACCAAGAATCGAGAAACTAATTATGTAATCTCACTCTTTATGGTATCTCACAATAATTTTTTCTTCATATATTAACAAAATTTATTAATTCCTAAATAAATATAAAATGATGAATTGTGTACATCTTAATTAAGTTCCCTATTTAGTTTTAGTTTCAATGGGATTCATATATGGGTACCAATATTTATGATTCCATCTTTATCAATGTTTAAATTTGAAATAATTGAATCCTTCTTCTATAGATTCTCATCATCTATTTGGGCCTCATAGGTCATGTCACAAATGGATGTTTGGTTAGTTATTTGAGAAAGGTAGGATGCAATTATTTTCATGATTTCCATATCCACCCTTTGAATTTCTATAAATAATAGATCCCTTTGAATACTCACCATGGATTGGTTAGTGGGATTCATTCTACCCAAGACATTTAGAATATTATTTTCCTTCCATTAATGGTTATCTATTGAATAGTCATAATCCTTGACTACTTATAACCACCTTCATTGGTGAAAATTTATCTTATTCTCTCTAAATATATACTGGTGTATTTTATGATCCATATATTTTTAACACATCACCTCATATATATAATTTCACCGAATCTTTAATGTGAATATCACTATAGATAATTACAGATATTTTATTTGGTAGTTATCCTCATGTATCATTTATTTTCAAGATAAATAAGGTATAAAAGTTTCATTTCCCAGGAGTACACAACCCAATAAATATTTGGATTCACACTATAAACCCCAAATAATCCACCACTAGTGGGTAATGTGAGTACAACTATAGTGATTGGCCTATTAAATAATAATTTAATGAGATAGTCACACAAATTATTTTGTACCAACATTATACCCTTCTGAGTTAGAAAGCTTATTGGGCTTCACAATCATGAAATGATTATAAAAAATCAATGATAGTTCCTAACTAATATAAGGAAAACTATTGATATTTTTCCAAAATATTGGTTTCACCCATATTTCAATTGTATTTTTTTAAGGATCTACAAATATATATTTTCTAGTGAAAACATTAAATATTAATGTTACCTGATAAATACAAAAATATAATTTATTATACTTAGTAAGAAAATTATCATTTTGAAAATACATAATCACATCATTCAGTTCCTCCTTATGTTCCTCCAAGTTTTTTAGTAGATAAGATTATCATATATAAAGACTACTACAAATTGGATAAGGTAATTCATAAAGAATATATCCATCATATAACTTATGATATATGGAGAATTAGTGATTCTGAATGGTGTCACTATGATATCATAGTTCTCATTTCTTATAAAATAGAATCCTTGTAGAAATCCTCCTTTTTCCACTTTACTTGATAATATCCCAACTAAATTCCCACCTTAGATAAGAACATGATTCCAGAAATCTAATGGAAAAATTCACAAAAATTTGGTATAATATAATTTTTCTTTATCATAGTATTGTGGAGCACATGATATTAAATTTCTATGTGAAATAAATAATCCTTGATTGTTAAGAAATGGACCATTGCACCCAATTGTCATGTACATGATTGTATTAACCCTTTATTTAGATTCTTTTGTAGTTACATTTTTATTTCATCATATAGTGGTTATTCATTGTGTATTATTGGGTATTGGTACATTTTAGGGTATAAGTTTTGTTGGTAACTCAACCTCTCAGTTAATAGGTTAGTGAGGAAATTCTTTGGGGAATACATCAGCATATTCTCATAAAATTGGAATGTCATCAAGGATTATAATTTCCTTAGTCTCATTAATTTGAAATAGATATTATTATCCACTAGTAAATAATATACATTATTATGAGGATGATTTCAAAAGATATTCATCCTACTCCTTACAGATGTATAAATCGAAATAGAGATTTGTGATACAAAGGGTGATCCCCTTATCTCGGTGGTTTATATTGGATCTATACAGGGATAAAAAATCCATACCCAGAATAGAATCAAATTCTATTAAAGAATAGTCATAATGAATTTTTGGAAATTATTCCAACTTGTTTTTAACATGGGAGATGTTATATCCTTGTGATGAAATAATTTATTCATTTTTTATTTTCAATGATAACTAGACTTCTAATATGTGAGGTGTATTTGAATTGATTTACTAATAATGTGTTATATTAATGTGTAGAAGAAGAAAAAATTATATATTGTCTATTCAAGAATCAAGAAATAGAGCAAATATCAGCACATAATTGTCAGGATCCACCTCCACCATTGTTAATTCATATGATTTCCCTTTTTATATATGCCTTATAGGTTCTTTTCATTTAGTATCATCGACAACCCTTACTATAGTGAATTGTTTCATATTTTATTCTTGTTTCTTGAAGTTGAATCGTTAGAAAATAGGATTATGGTTTTCTAAAACATTGCATTCATCCATCACATTGGCGGGTTTCTCATGTCCACATTCTCTATATCAGTATCCATCATTTCTACACCTAATGAATTTCTATGTACCCTTCTGGAAGTTTCACGGATTCTTATTCCCACACTTTTTAAAAATGAGATATTGGACTATATTACCACTATGATATTTATAAATCATCCTACAAGAATAAACTCCATTCTATTATTGTTATCTCTAGTCATGTGAGACCATATAGATTGACCAATATCAATTTCTACATTGAGTGAACATTAAAAATTTCATAGTTTTCAGTGTCTTTAATAACTATATATTTCTATAGATTTCTATTTACCCTAATAATGACGTGGTCATCAATAAATTGTGGTAAATAATAAAGATGGAGGTGTATCATTAAATTATTTTCATGTTTTCATCATATCCCTTAATGTATTTTCCTTCTATTTTCATCAAGATAAAAAACTACATCTATATGTAAAATATTTATAGAATTACATTTTATGGAATTATTTCCACTCCATTGATTCAATTTCATATATAGGCTTAATATTTTTTATCAACATCCAACATTGATCAAATATTTCCTGCATGCAATAAAAAGACAACATTACCATATCTAGTACAAAGAATTGATGAACAAAGAAAATAATTTCAAGGTGTTTGATCAATTAATATATGATTAAGGTATCATAAGATCCACTTAAATAAATATTTTTTTATCACATAAAGGTTTCAATTTCAATTTTTTTTCATAGGTGGATTTCGGTATTCCACATTATTATTGATTCCATTCAAAACATGAATTAATTGAGAATTTATTGTATTAAACATTCAGAATCCTACCCCTACTAAGTTGGGAATATTATTTTTTCCTTCATCTTATTTCCATTATTAATGATTGTTGGATAAGTTCCTACTATTTCTAGACAATGACTAAATGAAAGAGAATTTATGGACAATTATTTTCATACTATTAAACATATACAAGATAATATATGTATTCTAAAGGTAAATACCATAAATGACAGGAGTTCCTTAACTTATTAATCTCATGGTTCATATATATGTTATCCTATATCTATTTAGTAACATTAAATATCATAAATATTTTTTCCCCATTATAACTATATATAAAACTTACATGTTTAACGGAAGAATATCCCTCAGGAGTTTCTGGCTAGGTGATCAGTCTTAGGACACTTTTGTTTCACCAGATAAAAGTCATGTTAATACCCAGTGAGTACATTTTTAGATTTTATACCTACTTACATCTGTTTCACAACTACATCTACTCGCTAATATCCCAAAATGGATATATTTATTAAAAAACCAATAACACTATAAATTACTGAAAATTTGGGATGTTTTTCTTTGATTAGTATTATCACTAATTATTTCATTATAGTTCCCTAATCCTAATTCCTGATAATAACTAGACCATTATTGGATACCATATTTGAAAACCTTTATCTTTTATACACATTATTTCATGACTTATTACATAATTATACATATATTAAAATCCAAAAAAAGATCAAAATTACTGGTATAATCAAGTACATAAATACATATCATAATAACTTAAAATTCCATTATTTAATAATATCATTGTTGAGACCCTATGATTAACGTAAATGGACATTAAATTACTTTTTCGGAATACATAGTACATAACAAAAACACACACACAAGGACCGTAATAGTTTAGTGTCTTTGGAAACACGGAATATAATCTTCTAATCGTGGTAAAAGATCATCAACATCTCCCATAAAGATCTTCATTTTTTTACCTAAAACCTTTCTTTATATCCTAGGGAAAAGAAAACACAAAAGGCTGAGCTCAAATGCTCATTAAGGTTAAAAAAAAGAAATAGAAATCACATCATATACATAAGAACACAAACGTTTGGAAATCTTAACCTGCAAAAGAAATCATAATTTCATAACATGGGATAAATCATAATAGTGAAATGAAATCCCAATAATCATAACTTATTAGATGAAACTCTGTGGCATACACACATAATCAAAGAGAAAAATTTCTTATTAGTCAAGACTCATTGCCAAGACTATCTTAGTAGACAAAGTCCATTTCTGAACCGAGTTCACTCCTCATTTCAATCCTGTTTTACTGAACTGGTATAACCTGCCGTTCCAGCCATGTCTATCTCATGAGATATAAAATCTGTACCCAATTAATTGGAGGGAGATATAGGTCCCACCCATCTCATAATGATACCATTCTTATGTGTGCCACAAAATCATAAACCATACATCATAGCATAACCCATGTAATAAAAATGGGAATCTTAAACATCGTGACATCATAAAACAACTCATATAAGATAAAGGAACTCATAAAAATATAATTCCATCACAAAATAATCAAATCAATGTAATAATAGGGACAGAAACAGAACTCTTTGTTATCTTATATGGAAAAATAATTTTGATAAAACACGTGAACTCCGTTCTTGAGGAAAATATCCTTTTTGGTTCAAAAACACTTTTCCTTTCATAACATGTCGTAAAATTCTAAACTAAAAGATGTTGATTAGAAATAAACTTGAAAACATGTAAATTAGGCTTCTTGGAAATAATGTTTTAAAAATCCATTCATGCCGTATAAGTTAAAAAACATTCTTCTCGTACTTTAGTCAGAAAAGTCAAAGAGTACCTCATACGAAAAAGGACAAAAAATTCTTTTCATATCTTTTACTAAAAACTCACCGAAGGGTAAAATTGGATTTAAAAAATTGTAGGTGGATGGAAATAATATTAAATATTGAGGAAACATGGATTTGGATGATAAAATACACCCCATTAAATACCAAAGTACAAACAATCTCAGATAAAAATGAGATTGCGATATTTCCCTTACCTTAGGTCTGATTTGCTTCGTAAGTGTCCGAAACTCCTGTATAATAATTTAAATAATGTCATTGACTTATTCCAGAATCATACTCATTGTTATTATATCATATATAGTTCACTTATGACTTTATATTACCCGTTCTTTTGTAAATTCCATGTTAAAGAGTGTTTTGGGTAAAATTGTTTCATTTGTCGTCCGTGTTTTGACTTGTAATTATTCATATGATTACTTAGATCAGGATTACTTAATTCCAGAATATAAAACATTATTTATATATAATATATATTCATAATATACATATATATAATAAATCAATAAATGGAAATAAATACACCGTTCATGGAGACGGTAGGTCGTACGTACGCATGAACGCTGTTTTCGTTTCCTTACTGAGTTGAATGGAATTAAGTAGATGACATACATATATATACACATAAATACATTATCATTATTATGTCATATATTTCATGATTACTTATTATATATACTTTATAATCATTCATTAATGGTTAACGTGGAGAATGAATCTCATCGCATTGTGGAGACGGTAGTCCGTACATACGCACGAGCGATGATATCGTTCTCATGATCGTGGGACTATATTGGAGTGCATGTATACTATTTCAGAATCAATATAACTTTAAAATAATCATATATAGTTATTATTTACACCATTATACCCATCCATGTAAGGTTTTGGTGGAAAATAGATTACACCACGGTGTGGAGGCGGTATTCCATACGTACGCACGCGTGGTGATTTCATTTTCCATAGGATGGATAAATTGTGAAATAGGGTTGTTTCATACTTATAATAAAATATCCGTATATGAGTGATTCTGATGTTATTACTTAATAATTAAACAACCTAAGAAGAAGAAGTGGAAGAAGAAATAAAGATAAAAGAATCAGTAACGAACATTACCTCTTCTTTAAAACGCCTCTTTGAGATCTCCTTTTAGGGAACTAAAATTGGTCTTTGAAGAATAACAGAACCTCTAAGATGTTTCTATGGAAGGGTAGAAGAGAATTTGGTAGGGTTTGGCCGAGCATGAAGGCTCAAAGTGGTGTGAGGAAGAGAGGGAGGAGGTGCGCTTTTATAAGGGAGGAGAGGGGCTCCTTTGGAAAAACTAAAAATATTATTTTATTATAAAGTCAAGTTCGGTTTTAAATAGACCCAAATTGATTTATTTCGAAGATAAGGTGGGTATGGGTCTAAATCCTATCATCCAATAGAATTTAGACAAGTTTAGGTTTCTATTGTAACCTTATCATTTAGATTTAACATTAAGTTAAATAATTCTACTTTTATCGTGTCTTCTTGTGTTCTTATACTATATGGTTAATAAACTTACTATAAGAAGCCAAAAGAACCCCAAGATTTTTATTATTAATATATATAACCTTATCTAAGTCATTTGGCCCAACCTTAGATTTTTTGGAATAATATAACAATTAATAATATAATATTTTTTTAAAAAACTACTTTATGTCTATTTTGACACTATTTAGTAATTGATTTTTTTGAAAATCATAACAGAATGATTAGTTCAAAAAAAAGTTAATTAAATCAATAATAACATGTAATATTAACCTATATAATTATTATAATTCATAAAAAGTCTTAAATTACATTTATTTGGGTATTTATAACATCAATTATGTCAATATTCCATTAATAAGATAACTACTGCATCATCTTTGGGTCATAATAAATGATAATTATTTAATCCCTAAAAATTATAAATAAATTTCTATGATGTATATAATTGTATTATATTTCTGTATAATATTCATGTTCGACGTTTCATGAAGTTTATCACTAAATTAAAATTATTATACTTATAGGATTTAAGAAAGTGAAATGTTGTCACATTCTTTGGTTTTAATAATAATTAAATTATTTTCATGGAAAAAAGTACATTAAATGAATCTAATCCGACCCTTAGGTGATATGGGTCGACTTTTATTCATCCAATAGGATTTTGACATGTGTTAGGGTAATTTCATAATGTTATATTTACCCTTAATTACCTGATTTACCTTTAATTATGGTAAATACAATTTACCGTAGTTACTATTCATAATTTCCAAAAATAAAAAGTAGCTTATTAACATAATTTGGACCCACTGATTACAAATATGGAATCCATTTTTACAAATTCAATACACAAAAGTTTCAGAAATTAAATTAAAATTAATCCCGTTGTCGAAAGAAAACAGGTTTTTCTTTAAAACATTTCAAAAGATTGAATTGATTTAACCTACAGAATTTAATGTAAAATCAATGCTAATGACATACATTATATTAAATGGTAAAAATCTATTCTATTTATACTTTAAAACCATTCAATATTATAATTTAACCAAATAAATTATTGCGTTGAAAAAAGTTGTTTTTAAATAAAATATAGCGTGTTTTTACTATTCATCAAAATATGAAAGTTACCAGAATAATATGAAAAAATTATCCAAAGTAAATTTTTATTTCTTTATTCCAAAGAAGAATTTTATTTTGTCAAATTGAACATATAAACTTGTCAAAAAACTAGATTTAAAGTGGCTGCACCATCAAAATGTGGCAAAACTGCATTTTTTTAAAAATACTTATTTTACCCGAAATATTTATTTTGTTCTTATACCATGTTCTAGAAAATGTGTAAGATGAATAATAATGTTATAAAATTAAAAATTTAGTTAATACTATTCATAATGTCTAGTTTATAATAATATTATAAAAATATATCGTTGTTTAGTAAAACCCGTTATTGCGTACAACACACGCTATCGAGGAAGGTCGTGATTGCGTGTAACGCAAGCCAAGTCAGGGTTGCGTGTTGTGAAAGAATCCTTCATTGTTTTGTATAACAGAATCCAACCATATTTCATTTATACATTGAATATATATATATATATATACTCAATGTTGCGTAGAATAACTATTATCAAAATGGTGTGTAACACGATCCAAGAATAGTGTTGTGTATACTGTAAGCTAATACGGTGTTGCGTATAGCACAAGGTAATCTTGGTGTAGCATAGAACACAAGACATTAATGAAATTAAAAGAATATTTTTCCTAAAATCTCGTGGTGTTACATTCTACCCCCCCTTAAAATGAATTTGTCCCTCGAAATTCGTCGGGGTTATAAATGGTTTACTACTCGAAAGTTTGTTTAATAGAAACCCACATTGTAAAAAGGAATACCAAAACATGGCTTTAAAAAATAAAGTATGAAATGTAACGGTTACCCAAATTAACTCATCTCTGGGTTTCCACGTAGGAGAACATAGGTGAAAATATGGATATGGAAGAAAAATCTAACCATCATGTTCTGATTGAGATTGGTAGAGAACATGGCTATGGAAAAGCCAGCAATCACAAAGCCATAAATCTGTGACGATCTAAGGTATTATCTGATTTATTATATATAAGAGCACTAGGACAACATTTTTGGTTTTCAAGATCATTTCCCTAAAGTTGATGAAATTGGAATTAGAAGAAATACTTTCGTGATTTTGGTATAGTCTCACCGTTAGTCATTCTATGGACAATTTCCACTTCATCTCTTAAAGAAATGAAGTTGAATTTGTCATTCGTGATGTGTTAGCAGATCATGTGATAGAATGAGGGGGTCATTCCATCTGTCTCAAACAAAAGGTTAGAAAAGTTATCAAAAAAAATACGCAAGTCCATATATAGTGAGATTAATCATATATGGTTCTTAAAATGGACTTATACTTCTTATATTATACTACTTAATAAAATAAAACTAGTTTCTACTAAATAGGGACTTCTTGTAGGCCAGTGGTAGGCGATAAAGGCCAGTCGCACTTCGGTTGTGGGTTCGATTCCCACAGCCTTGTTCGACGCGATGGGTGGTCGCCCATCCGGCAGGTTGTCCTTTTTCTAATGCTATATTACTATAACATCCCATCAACAATATACAAAAAAAGTTTTATCCTTAAACAATACTAACTTATTTCCAACATAACCCATTCCAATCTTTAGGATTATCTAAAATACTTCGGTCCAGGGTCATAGTATAAATAAAATGATCACGTGAATGCCATAATTTATCCCCCATATATCATAAGATATATCTTGTTGGTCAAATTACAAACATGTTAATACCTTAATCATGTATTATCTTGAATAATGAATACCCATTGAACCTTATTGAAAACAAGAATGATGTTAAAAGTTAACTCTTTCCACATAAAAAAATCCTCAATATTCTATATACTCAAACCATGATATCACTTAGTCCTTATATCAATCATGAGCTCATGAATACTGTCAAACATTTCATTTTCTCTTTATCCCTTCATTAAGCGCATATTATCTGCTTTACAAAATATTTGAATCACTTTTCATGTTTACCGGTACCTTAAAATTATTGAAAACCGCAATAAAATAATAAAAAAATATTCTAATACACAATAAAAGTACCTCAACAACATTATTCTTGAATACCAATACATAAACACATCAATCCATCCTCTTCAATTATTGTCCTGGAATAAGTCCTTCCTTGATTTAGAAGTAACTTTTTAGGTCAGGGCATTGAGTTGGGTAATGCCCATGTTCTCCACAAATAATACATTGAACTCCAAAATAGTCTGTCACTCTATTACCCTTTTCTCCACATAGATAACATCGGTCCCTCCATTTTAGGTATTCCTCAAGGTTCTTCTTCCCTTCTTTAGAAATCTCAATCTTCCTTTCTTTATTCTCCTCAACATGCAAACATGCATAATATTCTATCTTCCTCTTCTTTGTTGAATTAGGTATACCACTAAATTTCACCTTTTTAATCATATATCGCGATGACTAATTCGGCATAATCACAATATCTTTCTCTCTAGGCATTACACAATTTTGTTGCTCATAGTCACCAATTTGTCCATTGGATTCAATGTTAAATGAATTCCTTCTGGTTCCCTCCATTAACTAAAACACAAAAAGAATTCTGTGAGAGGAAAAAATCATGCTAGAGAAAACAACATAGTAAAGGGGGAGTAACCTCAATATCTAACATCATAGGTTAAATTCTAATATCGTTAGAGCAATTCTAGGATTATAACCCATACGTATACTTAACCTTAAGACATCCCTAGACATACATTAGAAATATCTCTTTGGATCTCACTAAAGTTCTCGCATCCTAGTTTCCAAAGGTTGACTAAACCTTTCCTCTGATACCAACTGTAGAGACCTGAATCTTAACGTAAATGGACATTGCATTACTTTTGAGGAATCCTTAGTACATAACAAAATCACACACACAAGGACCGTAATAGTTTAGTGTCTTTGGAAACTCCAAATATAATCTTCTAATCATGGTGAAAGATCTTCAACATCTCCCATAAAGATCTTCCTTTTTTTACCTAAAACCTTTATTTATATCCTGGGGAAAAGAAAACATAAAAGGTTGAGGTCAAATTATCAGTAAGGGCAAACGAAAGAAATATCAATCACATCATATACATAAGAACACAAACTTTTGGAAATCTTAACCTACAAAAGAAATCATAATATCATAACATGGGATAAATGATAGTAGTGATATGAAATCCCAATAATCATAACTTAAAACATGAAACTTTGTGGCATACACACATAATCATAGAGAAAAATTTCTTATTAGTCAAGACTCATTGACAATACTATCTTAGTGGACAAAGCCCATTTCTGAACCGAGTTCACTCCTCATTTCATTCCTGTTTTACTGAACCGGTATAACCTTCCATTCCAGCAATGTCTATCTCATGACATATAAAATCATTACCCAATTCATTGGAGGGATATATAGGTCCCACCCATCTCATAATGATACCATTATTATGCGTGCCACAAAATCATAAACCATACATCGTAGCATAACCCATGTAATAAAAATGGGAACTTAAACATCGTGACATCATAAAACAACTCATATAAGATAAAGGAATTCATAAAAATATAATTCCATCACAACATAATCAAATCAATGTAACAATAGGGATAGAAACATAACCCTTTATTATCTTATGTGGAAAAATAATTTTGATAAAACACTTAAACTCCATTCTTTAGGAAAATATCCTTTCTGCTTCAAAAACACTTTTTCCTTTCTTAACATGTCGTACAATTCTAAACTAAAAGAAGTTTATTAATAATAAACTTGAAATCTTGTAAAGGAAGCTTCTTGGAAATAATGTTTTAAAAATCCATTCATGCCGTATAAGTTAAAAAACATTCTTCTCGTACTTTAGTAGGAAAAGTCAAAAAGTACATCGTATGAAAAATGACAAAATATTCCTTTAATATCATTTACTAAAAACTCACCGAAGGGTAAAATTGGATTTAAAAAATTTTAGGTGGATGGAAATAATATTAAATATTGAGGAAACATGGATGTGGATGATAAAATACACCCCAGTAAATACCAAAGTATAAACAATCTCAGATAAAAATGAGATTGTGATATTTCCCTTACCTTAGGTCTGATTTGCTTCGTAAGTGTCCGAACCTCCTGTATAATGATTTAAATAATGTCATTTACTTATTCCATAATCATACACATTGTTATGATATCATATATGGTTCACTTATGACTTTATATTACCCGTTCTTTTGTAAATTCCATGGTAAAGAACCTTTTGGGTAAAATTGTTTCATTTGCCGTCCGTGTTTTGACTTGTAATTATTAATATGATTACTTAGATCATGATTACTTAATTCCAGAATATAAAACATGATTTATATGTAATATATATTCAAAATATACATATATATAAGAAATTAGTAAATGGAAATAAATACACTATTCATGGAGACGGTAGGTCGTACGTACGCATGAATGCTGTTTTCGTTTCCTTATTGAGTTGAATGGAATTAAGTAGATGACATAAATATATATACACATAAATCCAGTATCATTATTATGTCATATATTTCATGATTACTTATTATATATACTTTATAATCATTCATTAATGGTTAACATGGAGAATTATTCTCATCGCGTCGTGGAGACGGTAGTCCGTACGTACGCACGAGCGATGATATCATTCTCATGATCGAGGGACTGTATTGGAGTGTATTTATACTATTTCAGAATAAATATCACTTTAGAATAATCATATATAGTTATTATTTACACCATTATACCCATCCAAGTAAGGTGTTGGTGGAAAATAAATTACACCACGGCGTGGAGACGGTATTCCATACGTACGCACGCGTGGTGATTTCATTTTCCATAGGATGGATAAATTGTGAAATAGGGTTGTATCATACTTATAATAACATATCAGTATATTAGTGATACTGATGTTATTACTTCATAATGAAACAACCTAATAAGAAGAAGTGGAAGAAGAAATAAAGTTAAAAGAATCGGTAACGGACATTACCTCTTCTTTGAAATGCCTCTTTGAGATCTCCTTTTAGGGCACTAAAATTGTCCTTTGAAGAAGACCAGAACCTCTAGGATGTTTCTAGGGAAGTGGAGAAGAGAATATGGTGGGGTTTTGCCGAGCTTGAAGTCTCAAAGTGGTGTAAGGAAGAGAGGGAGGAGGTTCCCTTTTATAAGGGAGGAGAGGGGCTCCTTTGGAAAAACTAAAAATATTATTTTATTATAAAGTCAAGTTCGGTTTTAAATAGCTCAAAATTGATTTATTTAGAATATAATGTGGGTATGGGTCTAAATAATCTCATCCAATAGAATTTAGACAATTTTACGTTCCTATTTTAACCTTATCATTTTGATTTAACATTAAGTTAAATAATTTTACTTTTACCGTGTCTTCTTGTGTTCTTATACTATAAGGTTAATAAACTTAAAATAAGAAGCCAAAAGAACCCCAAGTTGTTTATTATTAATATATATAACCTTATATAAGTCATTTGTCCGATCCTTTGATTTTTAGGAATAAAATAACAATTAATAATACAATATTTGTTTTAAAAACTATTTTATGTCAATTTTGACACTATTTAGTAATTGATTTTTGTGAAAATCATAACAGAATGATTAGTTCGAATAAAAGTTAATTAAATTAATAATAACAAGTCATATTAACTTATAAAATTATTTTAATTCATAAAAAGTCTTAAATTACATTTATTTGGGTATTTATAACATCAATTATGTCAATATTTCATTAATAAGATAATTACTGAATCATCTTTGTGTCATAATAAATGATGATTATTTAATCCCTAAAAATTCTAAATAAATTTCTATGATGTATATAATTGTATTAGATTTCTGGAGACTATTTATGTTCGAAGTTTCATGAAGTTTATCACTAATGTAAAATTATTATACTTATAAGATTTAAGAAAGTGACATGTTGCCACATTCTTTGGTTTTAATAATAATTAAATTATTTTCAAGGAAAAAGTCCATTAAATGAATCTAATCTGACCCTTAGGTGATATGGGTCGACCTTTAGTCATCCAAAAGGATTTTTACACGTGTTAGGGTAATTTCATAATATTATATTTACCCTTAATTACCCGATTTACCTTTAATTATGGTAAATAAAATTTACCATAGTTACTATTCATAATTTCCAAAAATAAAAAGTAGCTTATTAACATAATTTGGACCCACTGATTCCAAATATGGAATCCATTTTTCCAAATTCAATACACAAAAGTTTCAGAAATTAAATTAAAATTAATCCCGCTGTCGAAAGAAAACGGGTTTTTCTTTAAAACATTGCAAAAGATTGAATTGATTTAACCTATGAATTTAATGTAAAATCAATGCTAATGACATAAATTATATTAAATGGTAAAAATATATTCTATTTATACTTTAAAACCATTCAATATTATAATTTAACTATATAAATTATTGTGATGAAAAAAGTTGTTTTTAATTAAAATATAGCGTGTTTTTACTATTCATCAAAATATGAAAGTTACCAGAATAATATAAAAAATTTATCCAAAGTAAATTTTTATTTCTTGATTCCAAAGAAGAATTTTATTTTGTCAAATTTAACTTATAAACTTTTCAAAAAACTAGATTTAAAGTGGGTGCGCCATCAAAAGGCGGCAAAACTGCATTTTTTTAAAAATACTTATTTTACCCGAAAAATTTATTTTATTCATATACCATGTTCTAGAAAATGTGTAAGATGAATAAAAATGTTATAGAATTAAAAATTTAGTTAATACTATTCATAACGTCTAGTTCACAATAATATTATAATAATATATCGTTGTTTAGTAAAACTCGATATTGCGTACAACACACGCTATCGAGGAAGGTCGTGATTGCTTGTAATGCAAGCCAAGTCAGGGTTCTGTGTTGTGAAAGAATCCTTCATTGTTTTGTATAACAGAATCCAACCATATTTCATTTATACATTGAATATATATATATATATACTCAATGTCGCGTCGAATAACTATTATCAAAATTGTGTGTAACATGATCCAAGAATATTGTTGCCTATACTGCAAGCTAATACGGTGTTGTGTATAGAGCAAGGTAATGTTGGTGTAGAATACAACACAAGACATTAATGAAATTAAAAGAATATTTTTAATAAAATATCGGGGTGTTACAATCATAACATACCTTCATAATTACATGATCTTCAAATAGTACATGAGATAACTTTGGTACGTACATATGAATGTTATGAGAGATAAATCCCATTAGGGGAATAATAAAAGACTAGAATAATTTATTAAATTATATGTGTATCAATATTCATAACATGATAACAAAGAAGTCTGAGAATTATAATCATAAACCCTAAAACATTATATAATATGATAACATTACGACATCATAGGAATTTGGTAACAAGAAGAACATGACATCATAAAAATAATCCAAGTATTACCTCTAAGGAATTATAACATAGTGTTCTTATGATAACCTTATTTTCCCAATAAATGGTATCCTAGGAGTTAAAATTCATAACCAATGCATTGTAAGACTACATAATTTCAGAACCATTAGTAATATTCATATCAAGTACGGGCACTTGTGTGCCACATAGATCACAGAAAAATTGAAGGAAATTCATCACTTTAAATTCCATGATTAAGGGTTGAAGGATAGATTAGTGTATTTAACCAATATGTGAAGTATATTTAAAATTATTTGAATACACATCAGTATATTTGAGGTTGGGAATTCATAATAGTAATATTGAGAATAGAAAATCATGTGAATAATTCAACAATATTATAGTTACATAAAAAAGAATTATGGAATGGTTTAATAAGAGTAGAAGATGTTCAATAATTATAGTTTAATTATAAATATTGTAATGGGATTTGTAAAAAAATTATAACATGAATAATATGAAACAAAAATATCAAAACAAAGAAATCACTTAAATATAATGGATGAAAATAAACTCTAATATTGAAGGGTTTTTTTTAAAATAATTAGAGGATATTTTTAATATCTTTGGAAAAATG
The DNA here is from genome assembly GCA_963277665.1 of Viscum album. Lineage (NCBI taxonomy): Eukaryota > Viridiplantae > Streptophyta > Magnoliopsida > Santalales > Viscaceae > Viscum > Viscum album. Next base: position 1,374,667,267 of record OY728134.1, read on the forward strand.
AAAGGGGTTCGGAGAGGTATAAGAAGAGGAACATCATCCTCAATGAATATTGGGTGAAGTGTAATGGGAGGTGGGTTGGAATTCTTAGAAAAAAATTGGAGAATCCAGTATTAACATCTAAATATAGTTTTTAGAAGACATGAGATTAAATAAAAAATCCAAAATCCGTATAGTGGTTTTTTCCAATGTTATATTCTTAAGATAATAAGTTTTAGATATTTTTTATTTTATTAATAGAAACTCATAATATTATAACATCGATGATGTGGAAGTGAGTCATATTCATGAATAAATGTTTTTAAACCCAAAAAATTAATTATATGTTATCGAGGATTAAAGATAGGTTAGAAAAAATAATCAAATTAGTTTAAAAATAGATTATTTAGAATTGGAAAAAAAATTGTCACAGATTCATTTATTTTATTTTTTAAATTACTTCTTTGCGATTATGATTCCATAATAAAAACAGTATATTTATACATTATATAATTTTTATCAAAAAATTAAAACACCTAATAAAATGACTAAAAATAACCCTTAGATAATTTCAACATGATTATTTAACGTATAATATTTATGATACGAAATTATTTTTATAAATATTAGAGTTTATATTTTAAAATAAGATTCTTTTTTCTTTATAAGACAAGATTTTACAACACTGATAAAATTTTGACCCTTTTTAATGTTATATAAGGATTCATTAGATTATATTATAAATTATATTTAAATAACTATTATTCATTAAAAATATTTTGTTCAAATAAAATTAATTCCACAATTCTTGAATTAATATAAATGAGTTTCTTAATTGAGATTATATATTTCCAAAAAAGACAATTTTTATTTCTTTTTATCAAATTCATTTCTTTATCAATATAATTATATAATCATATATATTAATTAACAGCTAAAGGGGTAAATATAAAAATATATAAATTAAAACATAAATAAAAATTCATAATAAAAGGGCCTTGATAAATAACCATGTATTACACCAATTTATTTCATAAGGGTATTGTGTGAGATGATGTTACATTCATGGGGTGGTTCAACAGACATGGTTTTGGTTTTGATCTTGATAATCTTAAACTTATCTCATTATTATTTTTGATTATGTTTCAATTTTTGAGTCTCGTATTAGGAATGGTTAAGTAAAAATCTCAATGATTCCATTACCCTCAGAATCTCTGTTTAATATTCTTCATAGGGTATGATCAAATTATTCGAGACCATCAATTCATGCTTCTATGTTAATAATAATTCATCATAACCATTACTATATAATAATACTTATGAAAACTGTATAACATCTATATTAGCATTCGTTGTGATGTTTAATGGAATATCAATCTTTAGAAAACATTATGGATATGTTTTATAATGGCCCAAAATAACAATTAAAATAGTTCAAATATATTTTATATAACAACATTTATTAATAATAATATTCTGTATTCAGAAGGAAACATCATCTATAAAACATTTTTCCATTACAATGTAAGTTTCAATTATTCTCTATGTGTCTATGGATTTCAAGTATTTTTTCCTTTTCTTTTACAATACCTTTTCAGATTTATATTTTTCTCTATTAGTTTTCTACAATCATGTAGGATGTGACTATATTTTTTAAAGTCATAGAATATAACATCATAAGATTCTTTCTTTACCTTTATTTATTTATATTAATTTCAATTAAAAATACATAAATTTGATTTAATTACAAGCTTATTCATTTATATTTTAATTTGGGAAAGTTCATTGTTGTTTCATTCTGAATCGATATGACCTGAACGATTATATTTTCACATTATAAAAACCGATTTAAGGTTTTCAAAAAATTATTAATTCTAATGAAATAAAGTTTACCTAATGTATAAGAAAATTATACTCAATTATTCATTTTATATTTTTCGGCATCTCATCTATGTCTTCACATTGAATGCATTAATGGTAAAAAACATTATTTGGACTCATCTTTGCAAAATGTTTTTTGTGGTCCATTTTTCCTCTTCAACTCCCATTATTTAGGAATAATATCCAAAAAAATTAATGGGCTCATATTTTGATACATTGTTTCACTAAAATAATGGATGTATTTTACTATAGTTATAAATCATTAATGTATTTTAATTAAATTTTCTCCAAGTAGAAAATCACAGTCCTTATAGTGAACTATTATGAAATCTCTTGGAGTTTATAAAACATTGGTAGTTCCAAAATTTATGGTCTCTAATTTCATTATAAATCATTTTTCTATTTTCCAAGAAGAAATATGGTTATATATAATCTTGTTTATAGAAAAAAATTAAATAATTATGATATTTATTACTTATATGATTATTTAGTTTTTCTTGATAAAAAAATTTAATGATTTCGTTATCTGAAAAAGTATTATTTCATATTAGTATAATCATATTGTTGTCTCTTATATTAATGATATAGGATTTCATACTATCATGAATTTTATCATTATTAGCCACAATAAAAATGTATTCTTATCAGATTTATGTTTTCTAGTATTCTAACTGGTTCACCTTCTATAAAAAATATATTTCTTATACCAGCATTTTGATTGTAGGAAAATTGGGACATAAATTAGATAATGTAATAGACATAAAAAATAAGGAAAAATAGTTCAAGATAATCTTTGAATTGTTGTGATGAAATTATCTAATTCCCATTGTTTTACCACGGTATGATGATATGTAAAATACATGAGGGGTGATTAATTTTTGTTTTCAAACAATTATATAATATACATCCTATAAAAGTATTTTTTATCAGTTTTTCAAATTATCTATCAAATAAATGGTAAATGTATTTTTTTTAAAAATATTATGAAATACATTCAGTACAATTGAATTTAAATGATATATATTTTAAATTATTGATTAGAGTTTTAACATAATGGAAATATATTTTTTTAGACAGTTGGTTACCATACCAAATTCAATTTAAAGGGATATGACTAAAACCACACTTCTAAACTGATGTGAAAGGAAGATCACTAATCTAGATACAATGTATTAATGACTTTGATCCTCTCATAATGTATCACTAATTTTATACTAATAAGAATATATTTCTTCCTATCCTTTGAATACCTCGAATATACCTATCAGTAGCTACTCACAACCAAACACTAGACGTACTTGACCACTTCCTTCTAATCCATGAAATCCCTCAATTAGATGATCAATAAATTCATTATTCTACCTATCCATATAATTAGATTAATAAACCTATAAATGTATATAAACTCATTTCCACACACCATAAGTGAATTATATCTCTCTTACTATTAACTAAACCTCTTGATCAGTCGATCTATAAATTTACATTTTTTCCATCCCTCTAAATCCCTTTATCACATATGATCAGATGAATAAATATTAAAATGGAATAATTATAATTTCATTAAGATAAAAAAAATAGTAGATATTAATAGAAACACATAGAAATATAAATATTACAATATTCATAAGAACTGTCAATATACAAATATAGAAAAATACAAAATTAACAAAAAAAATTAGAATGATCTACCAACATGGTCATCTTTGTGTGTATTTGTTTGTGTTCTCTTATAATGATCAAAGTGTGGAATTATCTATATGTGTAATATCATAGTTTTTATATGATGTATGGAACCTTTTAATTTAAATTTAAAGCATATCTTTTATCCTTATAAATTTTCCTAATCATATAAAGGAGGAACCAAGAGTATTTAATGATTTTTCGGTGCCTGGAACTCTAAATTGTGGAGGAAACCGAAGGGTAAAACGGTTAGTGCTAACCATAAAAATAAAAACTTGTAGACCTATAAGGGTGAACATGGTTTTTTTAAACCACGATAGGGGGATTTGATCATGATGGACTGAGATAGTGGCCAATAATATGTCTTCTATGGTTTTTATAACCATGTTTTATAGGCCGTGAAGGATGTGTCCCTTGGATAGTGTGGTGTACATAGTTAGTTTACGTTTTGTCCAACCATGATTCCAAACCCTGAGAAAAATAATTCTTTTAAAAATATCCTTTTTAACTCAAATTTTTTTAGATATCCACCCTTCTTTTCCTATCTCCTCCCATGCACATAAGATCGACTCCTCCTATTGAGAGCTTTTCCATGTCTAACATAGCCATTAAAGAAACTCCTTTATCCAGCCTTCATCTACGATGTCATTTATTACATTGGATTATCATTTGTATGCTCTCTATTTCTTTAGATCCTATCATTATTTAAATTGCAATCGATGGGGTTATTTAAGTGAAAGATAATATTCCATATTTTATGTTTATTCATCAACTCCTTCATTCTCAAATGATTTAGGCCGAACCAAGTTCCTATACAAGATGGCCATTCTACCATAGGATTAAGGTGGGTCGTATAAACTTTTTTTCATATGGTTTCATCATTTATTAAACCATCACCATTGTGATTCACACTATTCCTTCTATTTTCTTCTTTACGATTTTACAATAGTTCATTAATTAATTATGATGCCTAGTTTATGACCCCCTTGTAGAATCTAGACTTGGTTGGAGGTTGTCAACCTCAACCTGAGCCACCCATGAGGTGTTTTCCTTTTTTCATCATTATGTTAGATACACCCCTTAGGGTGACTAATCTATCATTTGGATACTATAAACCTATCTTCAATTGAAGGAGTTAGTCAGATATGGGCACACCTCCTTTTATATATTATTAAATGTTTATTAAATGGTTAAACAGATGGATTTAAATGAAAATGCAGAATGAGATTGACAAACTCTTTCAAATTTACATCTAATATTGATAATTTTTATTGGGTAAAAACACTACTATTTTCCTCTTTATTATTATATTACTTACTTGATGTTGTACATCTCGGTATGGAACAAGCTTTTTGTCAAGGCATGGAACATGTATCATAACAGTATGATAGTGACTAGGGAAATGAGGTATAATACCTATGATGACAAGGTATTATTATTTATGGTATTTAATTGATGACTATGATATAGGTTTGACACATGTTTCATTTTGGTATGGCACTGATGAGTAAGATCAAGGTATGACACAAGTTTCATTTTAGTAAGGCCCCATCTTTCTATCAAGGAAAGATACTTCTTTCATAACGGTATGGACCGAAATAGAGAATTGAGGTATTGATCCTATGAAAACATTCAATGATTATTTATGATATGGAATCGATGAGCAAGATCAAGGTATAGAAGCAGTAGCTTCTATATACATTCATATATTTGGATATAGGGCACATCGGTAATAGCATTGGGACATATCCCTTGTAAATCGTTTATTATTCAATTATTTACATTCGATGAGATCCTTGGTCTCGATGTGGTCCCTCAGGTTATCACATTGGGTCCTAGACCAAGTAGGTATAATACTCATTACACATGTAGAACATTCCAAGATAGTGGTTACCTACTAATAACATCTCATATATGTATATTCTTGCTCATTTTTTATAGCATTCTCTTACACATCTTATGCTCATGGACATGTGACATTTGTTATTAAATTTACATTTTTCATGTTATACCTACAAAAAAATATGTTTTATATGGATAGCATGGTTTTCTTCTAGAAACCATTGGCGGTGGTCTACAAAGTATATATGACACCCTGTTTGGTTTATTGATTGGTTACAATATACACTTCATCAAATTAAGTATGTATAGGAAAAATTTTCTGATTATCTATTCTTAATTAATTGTATCATGGATGTGTGGGAGAACCTAATTGAGCTATGGATCATGATTCTATCATAAGATATAATTTTCCTTTTTAATCTTTTTATATATCTATATGTGTGTATTCCCAATTAATTGTTTCTTGTTCATTTATTTAAAGATATGTTATTACAACATTTTTTATAAGATACAAAAAATTTCTCTAGATGAATATTTATCATATGGATGGTTACATTTGTTGTTATAGTTGTTATTTATTATGATTCCATTGTTCATTTTTCTATTTATTATACTAGGGTGGGGCTCCGATTATGAGGGTTTAGTCTCGGCATTGTAACACCGTAGACCCTTGCTGGTAGTCGACAACATGTTGAATATATGGTGGCATGCTTTAAGCCATGTGACATACTAAATTAGGGAACCACTTTAGTGGATCCCAGGTCAGGACACTAAAACTTTGTATGAGAGGATTCATTTCATTGCCTTAATATTTTGGGATAGTATACAGTAGAATGGGATGTTCCAAAATTTAGTAATGAGATTATGCTTGGGAGAATCTAACCCACATATGGTAGAAAATATAAGTAGCATGGGATGGGACATGATGATTTGTTTTGTGCATGTAGTGGTTGGTTTAGATTCCATGTTAGGTTACAAATATGATATGTGATATTTTTATTATTTTGATCTTGAATTAAATGTTTCCCTTGTCCTATTAAAGAAAACAATCATTGATAATCCATAATTTTACGGACCTTATAGGATTAGTATGTCATAAATTATTCCATTCCATGATGGTTTCAATTCTTGGATGTGTGATACGTTTTGTGTGTTCATTGAGTAATATATCATTTAAAAAAATCTAACGGTGGAAAAGGGGATTGAAAATTTTGTTTATTAAAGAGGCTACATCAACTTAAATAGAATTTTAATATATAGGTTGATGGTGGAAACTTGACATACTAATTATCACATGTATGAGTTATGTAACTGAGGTTACATGGATGGAAATGTTAACTGATTTTGAATACATGAATTTCATTAGTAATTTTCTGAGTTCATGTAACAATATAAATTTAGAATGAAGATTAATTTAGTCAAATCATATTATAATACATGTTACATTCTTCTATCAAATATAATGTTCTGTATAGAGTTAAATGGAATCCCAATTGAAATGTATGAATCATTTTCTTTTAGAAATTGGGAATTGTAACTAAGATAATTGGTTTATTATTTAAATGAAAGAATCATAAAATCTGAAATTTTAATATGTTCAGCATTAAAAGTGGTTATTAATTGCAATAAAAATGGTTTTTTCCTCTATATCATTAAATTTATAGTCCATAAATCAAGTCCTTTATAGTGAAATATAGAGCTTGACGTAGACCCAATCTTAGTAGTGTGTTGTAGGAAATGTATCTTCTGTTTTATATAATCATTCCAATCACCTAGACTAGGTTTTAAGACTCGATAGTGAGGTGTGAATAATTCTTTGTTCTTATTGAACCTATCCAATTTTTATTTTTGTAATAATTATCATTATCAAATCCAATATAAGGCATGTTAATGGAATTTTTATGGATATTCCACCACGACATCCTTGAGTCATGCACTAATAGGGTGGTGACGAAAATACTCTAGAGGTGGTGTACCTTAAGCCAGCTGTGTTACCACTAGTAGTGCCACCTATAGAACATCCTGTTATCCATGATATGGTCGATGATGCTTATTTTTTAGGGGAATTTATATATCTTATGCAGACCATATTTGGAGCTCGGCGAACATCTTCTTTTATGTGAGAGTTGACAAAGGAGTTTCAACGACATCATTGATAAAATTTTTCAATTGATGTTGTCCTACAGGCTATAGATATACGTCTTGATGTTGTCTTATCTATCTTTGATAACTATGAGATAGCACCTTAGAAGAGAGTGAATCTTGCAACATATTTTTTTAATGGTCTTCTAAATTATGGGTGGTTATTCTGAATCCAATACCTCAGTAAGGGGGTGGGGGATTTGGAGGGATTTCTAATATAGAATCTATGACTACTATTTCCTTATGATCTTGAGGGATAATTATGTTAGGTAGTTTATAAACCCACATCAGGGTTTTAAATCTATTATATATTACTCATCTAATTTTAAAAATCGTTAGTTGTTTGTGTGTATCTATTAAACTAATGATCCAGTGAAAGTGATATGTTTTAAGGATGGGATTAGGCATCCTATTAAATTTTACGTAATGGTTTGATAATTGAATACCATTTATATTATAGTAACATATGCTCTTATTATCGAATATAACATTTCTGAAGTTGTAGTTACATATGGTAGTGGAATATCTTCTCAACCTATTAGTGTAGTACGTGTCGGTAGGAAGCATCGATTCTGAATATCTCTTAAGGGAAGTACCACTCAATGTGTATGTATAAGAGGTTTTATAATCTATCATCGGTGTAAGAAGAAGTTTCAGTTGAAACCTCAATGTGAGGGGGCCCTGGTTGAATAGAGATCCTTTGGATCGAATGTCCATTTGAAACAATTTTGAAGAATCATACCTCTATTTGGTAATGTGACAGGATCAGCACTGACATTTAGTCCTTGAGTAGGATCATCATCTCAATTGTAGGTTTTGAGATGGAATACAACCAAATTGTCAAGCTAAGGAGGTGGTTATGGTCGGTGGATGTAGAAACTAGTTTCATAGCATTATCAGATCATTCCTACTCAAGGAATTCATGATTTATCTTAGGGATATAGTACATGATAGGTTTATACATTGAAGCATGTGATAGCATAGTAGAGTCCAGGAATATCTACATTTCATCGTATTATTTTAGTTACATCTACCATGGTCTAAGTTTTGTTTGACACTATGGATTCAAGTTATTTTATTTCTATTGTTATTATTGAAATCTTCATGATTAAAATTATGTACTTCTCCGAGGTGACAACTCTTGACACTCATTTTGGTATCCAATCAGAGGGTATACACTAGTGTAAGGACTGCCACCTTGAGATAGGTGGATATCATGTTCTATTTTATTTATTCATCTTGGAGATATCTGGTTTCAAATTATTCTTATGATGGGTTAGTAAGGTCTTTTTCACTCATATGTTGATTTATATCACCACGGTGTATCATTTTCATCCCCATAGGGTGGTATGAAAATTCAAAAGGATGAGTGGGATGATTCATTAGGTAGATTAAGACCAGAGCATAATAGTCTTGGTGGAGTGATATACCACATTTATAGACTTTATTGGGATGATAATGGAATACATCAGGCTACATACCGTATGGTTTTAGATCCCTTTAATGATGTATTACTGGATGAATTTTACAGTTTACATCTTTAGGGAAAGGTGGATTTATCTATTGATCTAGTCCTAGTAGCTGCACTAGTGTCCATTCATCCTTATAGTATGTCCACTATTGAGTTTCAAGAGATCAATAGAAAACTAGAGGACTTAGATGATAAGGGTTTTATATAGACAATTTCTCCCCCATGGGGTTCACCAATATTTTTTTAAAAGAATGGAAATGAAACCCTCATGCTTTATATTGATTACCAAAAGTTTAATAATCTTACTAGGAAGAATGAGTATCCTTTTCCTCGTATAGTCAAACTATTTAATTATATCTGAGGTACACATGTTTTCTCAGAAATTGATTTTAGGTTAGGCTACTAATTGTTATCTTTTTAATATTTTTAATTTTTTTATAAAACATTTTTTATAGTTATGGTCCTTATGGATATAAGGTTATGTAGATTATTATAAAAACTCACCTTATTTATTAATGGATTTGATGAATTAGTCTTTCCAACCATATTTGGGTTCATTTTTTGTCATTTTTTTGATGATATGTTGGTGTATTCTCATAATCAACACAACCATTCCCAACATCTTGACATGTCCTTGAATACATTGGTAGTACACCAAATATATTATAGGATTAATAAATTTTACTTTTAGATCCATACAGTTTACTTAATAGGTCACAATATATCAGAGGTAAGAGTATCAATTCACATAGATAAGGTGAGATTTATAGTTATCCTGGAGTATCACAATAATGTTTTTGATATACATAGCTTCTTAGGGACAGCTGGTTATTCCATGTTCTTTATCCAAAACTTTTCAAACATAACTACACCTATTTTTGTAATGACTAATAAATATGTGATGTTTATATGTTCAGAATATAGTGAGACAACCTTTCAGGAAATGAAATAAAGTCTAACATTTTCATTGATCCTAATTATACCAAAGACGAGAATATTCTATACATTCTACAATGAATAATTAGGCATCGATCTAGGAGAAGTTCCAATTTAGTCATATCAAGTCATTGAAAATGGGTTAGGGAAACTGAGGCCTCATAAATGGAATTACCTGATGTACACTCTTGAGTTCAAATCTGTAGTTCACTCTCTACATTATTGGATGAATTACCAAATGGGGGAGTATTTTTTGGTGTTCATAGACCACATTACCCTCAGGTGTATTTTCAATCTACATGATTTGAATATTAAGAAATGTATGTGGATTCAATACCTACATTAAATCAACTTTGAGCTTACCTATATGACATGAAAATATAATTTTTTATAGGGTGTTTTGATCCAAAAGACTCAAACAAAGGCAGTGCTAGAGGAAATTGTGAATAAAATCTTAGGGGCCTATTCATTAAGATGCACTCGGAGGTTCAGAACTGTCTTTGTTAGTCTATATTTGGATCATTTACATTGAAATCATTAATTCAAGATAGGACTATGTGGTGGTTGATATGGGATCGCGAGGGCCTAGTACAAAGAGATATTATCTTATGTGAGGATTTATGCCAGGCTAGACCATTTAGGAGGATGATGTCTTATGCATTGATAGACATGTCTAGATTCCTATAAACATATGGGAGGAATTACAAAAAATATTGCATGATTATTATTGGGAATTATATCCTAGTCTATATATAATATATCACAACTAACGTCACAAGTATTGATGGACTTGGATGAAAAGAGATATAGGAGACTATTTTACTCGATGATCCACCAATCCATAGGGGAAGGCAGAACACCCGCAATGAGTAGGGATTCTATAGCTGTTACCAAAGCTAAAGTGGAAATGGGATAACAACACCATTGATTTTGGGATTGGCTTACTATAAAAACTTTGAGGACATTGGGATGTATGGGTGATTATCAATAGGCTCATGATATTCTCTCACTTCTTACCTATTAGGGATACCTTCACAATGAATGATCTTTGGAGATTTTATGTCTATGTAATTATACACCTACATAGGGCCCCATATGCTATAATATTTGATAGGGATGCTAATTAAATTTCATGAATACAAATTGGGTTACATAAATCATTGGTTTTGTAGGTACATTTGAGAATATCCACCTACCCTCAGACAAAAGGTCATTCAGAACGGGCGATGTAGGTACTAGAGGAAATTAACTAAGCAGACATCATTGATTTTAGTGTTTATTGGGGGAAACATATACCCTTAAAAAAGTGAATATATAAAATTATCTTCCAATAATTTATTCATATGTATCCTTATGATTCCATATATGTTATGTAATTTGTTAACTTTTTATTGGATAGAGGAAAGTGAGGTACCGTTACTTGGTGATCATCTCATTTAAGAGACTTTAGAGCATATTAAATTGATTTGTATGAAAATGGGGATTTTATAGTATAGAAATAAATCATATGTTAACTATAACAAATAACCTGTAGTCTTTGAGGATAGGGATTGGGTATTCTTGTGTTTCAACTATATTAATGCATCAATGTCTTGGTGGAAGGTAAATTGCCGCTCCCGTTTGATGGGTGTTTAGAGCTTTTGGAGGGGGTAAAACCGATTTATAATCCAATAAATATTATGGATAGATATTTATATATGAATTAAATTTATCATTTTTCTCACCTAATTAATTTTAAATCAAACCCATATCATATTTTTCATAATGATGAGGTTAAATTGGAGGTTAACGCATCCTTTGAGACCACCCTATTCGTATTATGGACCACAGCATGAATGATATTCGTGGTATGTCAGTTCCTCTAGTATGGGTGTTATAGGGTCATAACCATTAAAGGATGATAGTAGGGAGTGATATAATGATGTATTTTCCTAGTGCCTAGATTTTTTCTCAAATGATGAGTCACTACCCTTAGAAGGGAACCTCGGGGATGAGTTTCTTTAAATGGGGGAAGACTATATGATCTTGATTTTAGATGTGGTAAAAACCTTCTCATATTAGTTTTAATCTACTATTTTACCTTTATATATATTCATAATATCATAAAGGTGGAATCGGGATTTTTCAAATGATTTTCAGAACCCGAATCTCAGAATTATGGAGGAAATGGAAGATGCACATTGTTAGATCATATTTAGTGCTAATTGTGCTCCTCAATCAATTCATCCCAGTAAACGTGGAAAATTGTTTTTCTAAAACATTAAAGGGGGATTTGGTTGTGAGGGGATGAGATAGAAGGTTTCCACTTGATTAATATGTCTTTTTTGAACTATGTTATATATTCCATGTCGTGTGTGTCCCCTAGATAGTGGGGTCTGCATAGTTGGTGCACAATTTGTCCAACCTTGCAGCCAGACCAAGAGATATTTAAAATTTGAGTGGAAATACCATTTTTACCATCATCCCTTTTAATAACCCATATTCATTTATTTCTCTTATCATTCACATCTTCTCTCCTCCTCTTTTTAATAGATCTTTCATTTATAAACTGGTTATTGAAGGAAATCCTAAAATCAACCTCTGTTTGTAATGTAGTATGAATCTTAATATCACATATAGTATGATCTACACTCCTATTTCTCCTTATATTATCTTCACATCGAAGGATTTATTTTGGGGAAAGATAATATGACCTATTTCTAGGGTATCTATATAATCTTTTGTTTTCTACCAATATAGGAATAACTAAGGGATGATACTAGAAATGTATTCTATGATAGGGTTGAGGTAAGCAGTCTCTACCTTTTTCGTTATGGTTTCATTGTTTATTAAAATATATCTATTGTGTTTATTTACAGCCATTCCATATATTGATCCTAATTTTTATTATGAGAATTTAATTAATTATTAAATACAGTTTGTGATGACCTTCTAGAACCTAGAATTGGTTTGAGGTTTTAATCCTCAACCAGATCCACCCATGATATGTGTTATTTTATATTCCCTCTATTAATGTTTCACCTTAGGGTGTTTGATCTACCCTTTAGCTAGTGGGATAATATCTTAAATTAATGTAGTTAGTCAGATAAGTACATTTCACCACTTCAAGGTTGTGAAATGTTATTAAAATGGTTGTCTTTAAATGGAAACAGGGAATGATATTGACATCCTATTGACTTCTGACATATTATAATTTTAATTTTAATTGGTTATGAAAAAAATCATAGAATATTTCATTATTATATTACTTTAATGATGTTTGAAATATTTTTATGGAACCTAATTTTATCAATGTAATGTACCTATTTATTAAACGTATAGAACTATATAGGGAATTTAGGTATGAAACATATGACCCCTACATTTGATAATTTATGGTATAGAATTGATTTGGATGATCAAGGAATGAGACATGTTGTATTCCAGTATGGATTTAATGAGTATGATAATGGTATCAATCTTCTTGCATTTTAATATTTCAAGGAAATCCTATCAATGTCTGATATATTTTTCATAACTTTATTCAAAATCTAGGGAACCAATGTATCGCACCTACGACCCCAATGATTGATTAATTAGGGTCTGGATCTGATGGTTAATATTGAGTTATGGAACCTATGACTTATATATAATACATATATCTAGATATAGGTCGCCCTGGTTATTGGATTTGCACCTAGACCATGTAGGTATGTTGTTATTTTTATCTTTTCAATAAATGAAATCCTTGGTCTCAATGAGGACACCCTTGTTATCATATTTCTTCATGACCCATATAGGTATAATACTCCATTAACATGTGTTTTATTCCAAGGAAGTATTTACTCACTAATGACATTTCATATATATGTAGATATATATATATATATACATCTATTCTCATACGTAATAGTCTAGTCTTGTAGAATCTTGTCCTGATTGACTTGTAACATCGGTTATTCACATTATATTTTTCATGTTATTTCTACACAATGTTATGGTCTATATACCTATCATTAATTTGTTGTAGAGACCATTGGTTGTCGCCTAATAAGTATATCTCAAACCCTATTCTGACCACGGATTGGTACTCTAACAAACATCATGGATGAATGTAGGGAAAAGGGTAGGAGCCTAATTTTCAATGCTTTGTTGATTATAGCCTAGGAGCGTTGGAGAACATGTTCAGCTATGGATCATGAAGCTGTATTGAGATATTATTTTTTACATTTAGGTCCATTTTATATATATGAATTTACGTGTGCTCGGTTCTATGTTTCATGTTCTTTTTTTTAGAGACATCACATTAATTCATTTTCTATATGATACTCGATATTGAAATAGATGACTCGTTATCATCTAGATGTTTATTTATGCCATTATAGTTTTCAATTATTATATATCAATTTTTCTATTTATCTATTTATTATACTACTATCATACTCTTATAACAAGGGTATAGTCTCCCCATTGTATTACCTTAGACCCTAAATACTAGTCTATAGCCACTAAAATACTAAAATATTCACTTATGGTTATGTTACATATAATATTGGGGAACCATTTTAGTGGATCCCAGTTTGGTACATTATAATCTAAATCATTGTTAAAAACACAAATTTTAGGATTATAAATAACATGGAGTCAGTTTAACTTCACCAACAATAATATCTGTATCTACCCAAGGAAAAACATGATTCTTTATCTTCCGAAAAGTTAAATCGGTATTATAACAATCTCATACTTTTAGATAAGATCGATTGTAGTTATATAGTTAAATATTTATTGGTAAATACCGTCAAACATTGATGGTTTTAATCTATCACAAATTTTCAGATAACTATATATTCATAAAATAGTTCCCTCATAGGTATTTTAGTTAATAGATATTTAATCTTCATAATATAACATAAACATGAATTTCATGTTAGATCAATTTTATGTAAATATTATTGTGATTTTCAAAATAAATAACGGTCTGTGTCATTGACTCGACACATTTGATTTGTCTTTTTGTTAACACATGAATCATATTCAAAGTTTAATGAATTAGATGATTCATATGAGGTGGAGGCCATTTTTATTGTTGAATGTTCATCGAAGACATTTGAAGATGGAAAGTAATATTTTTTTTGAGTTAAGTGTAAATCATGAAACAAAGGGTTTGTTCACACCATGATGATAAATAATATGCTAAATATTTTGTGAATAAAGAAAAAATTATGCCACAAATAAATTCCATACATAGTATTTTTTAATAAAATATTATGATATTTGAATTTTTTCTATGAATAATGATTACGCCATAAATGTAACACATTGATTTTTTAGGATAACATTTTTTTTAGGGGAAACAAGATTGAATATTGAAGGAAAATATTTCACTATTGTGAACCATATCATACTGCAATTCATGTTTCTAGGAATGTGAACGCTTTAATTATATTGTAAAAAACAAAATTCCTTAGTGGATACTGGTCATGAATAATACTCTTAGAGGTTTAGAATTTATTTTTGAACATCTGAAGTAAAAAAACACAAGCCTCATTGTGAATCAGCTCACCAGATCATGATATGAATTAAAATATAGTTTCATGTGTTTTTGTGATGTTTATACATGGGAGACATTTAGGATACCCAAATGATACCTACCACATCAATATATAATGTAACGGGTGGAAATTAAGGATCTATTGATCGGACAGAACAAAATAATGTGTGATATGTTATTATCGAATTTTGATATAGGAATTTTAATTGAAAATTCAATTTTCATAATTAATAGAGTTTTTTTGAGAGAGAGGATAGTAAATGGATAATAGCGAAATTAAAAAGGTAAAATAAATATAAGAGTTAGATATAATGTTACACAATATACTAAATTACTGAGTTTATATAAGATATCTAAATGGTGTTCTTCATGCCTCCCCATATGAAAGAGGTTTCCAACTTGCAGTGAGGGTCTAAGAGATGTCAATCAAGAGAAAATGCCCTCAATTTAAATAAATACTTGAAAAAATTGTAACTCATAATAATAATGTGGGATAAATAATAAATTTTCTTTTCAAATGTAATAGAAAGTATCTCAACTCATAATGCATAAATAAAAAATGTATACCCAATGTGGAAGGAAAATAAGAATATGAAAAATATATGTGTGTAATTTAAACATCACGACATCACAAAAGAGTATATCTCAATAACACCTCTAATTACTATTCCCTATCTTCTAACTCTCAATAATTGGGGATTTCTTCTATCATATATCCCGGAACATAAAGTCTACAACTGCATTGTGTTTCCTAGTAATGGTGTGAGTATAATCCCAATTGTACACCACCATTGTGTCCTTCACATGGGTGGACATTTAGAAAAAAATTTCCATTGATAATAAATAAATGTGAAGGAAAAACCACACAATCATGTACCTAGAGATAATGTGTTAACCAATCCTGTAAAAATCATTGGTCATACATTATTCAACTCTATTCTAGAACCATAGTCATAATATATGTTCTGAGGTTGAGTCATACACAAGGTCACCAAATGTTCCCTGTATCCACAACAAGGATAGTTGGTCTTGGGTCAAGCCATAAATCCCCATCTCAAATAAGGTTCATGCCACACTATCTTCATTTACTAGAAATACCATGGGTCAAGCCTCAAGACCATCATATCCTAGAACTATGTCTAGGGTAAGGTGACTAATGTCCATCATGCACCACTATCGCCTTTCAGTTCAGCCCAATTAACATCATTATCCTTCACCTGGTCAGACCATATAAGGCTATATTTCTTTATCATATAACTTTTCCATTTCATAAAGAAAATATATAGCATCTGAACACATTCCCCATCCTGTACAATAAAGACACAAAAAGTTCACATACCTCTTTGGTTCCTATAAAAAAGAACAAAAACAGAGAATATAACAAACAAATATATGAAAATATTTTCAACATATGAGTCAAATTTATACAGAGGTATACAAAAAAATGGGTAACCATAACTGAACACACACATGTTATTCAACTCATAAATGGAACATATGTGGTTTAATCCACTATTAATAAATTGGTCTTTATCATCATATTTTTAATGATTGTCATCATTAATAATGTTAAATGTACTCGTATATTTCTTTTATCATCCATTCATTAATAGCTGATGTTAAAAGACAACTTATAAATTTTTTATTAAAATAACCAACTTTATATATAATCATAGAATACTTTAAATACTAGTTGTTTAGGAATTAACATTAAATATCCAACTTTATTGTTATTTCTAAAAATAAATTAAAAAAAGTGTAATCCCTAAACACGAGGCTATAATTTGTTTTCTAGTAATTTATTTGACTATTCATTGATCTAAAATAGGATTACTGATAAAAAATTATTAATGTCATAATTTAGACTTCTCTAAGAGAAGTGTTAGTGAATTCAAATGTCCATCAACTATAACTATTGAATCGTAAGTCAATTTAACCTCTATGACAAGTCTAATTGAATAAAAAACCCTGTAATCCCCTATATTTAGTGTTTCGTCATTTTAGAATTGGTTATTTTAAAAACCTATGTTCAATAATGTTTGACTAAATTTTCTTAAAATAATATCATTAATGAACTAATGTTACGATGCACATAGATGGAATTTTGACAACATTTTTACTAAAAACCAACAATAAAAGTATTTTTATATATTTAATGTAGGTTTTTTTTAAAATTTACTTCAATACAATGTCTATATTTTTAATTTTTTTACTGAAATCGAAGTCCGTATATATATATTGACATATGACGTTGCTTTTTATAAAAACCAATGTTCAAATGATTCTTATTGGATGTTTTTAACATTGTATTTATACATAAAAGACAAGAAAAATTAAGATTTTAATTCACGTGAAGGAAGGATGTAATTCTTGATAGTACAGTTTCGAATTTTTCAATATCCAACTAAAATATATTGTACTACATTAAAAATTTTCAAGAATCCTTTATATTTTTTAGGGATCCACACTTATTGATTTCTAATCTACTCCTTTGATAATTTCCATTATTCAATTAGTTCTTCAATTAAAAATTTCTGAATGGTAATTATAATTATTCTCTAATTACATAATTTGTTATCTATTGATATACTTTTAAAAATAATTCTGAATATAGATACCTCATAAGATTCAGTTAGAAATATAATGATTCCTCATATGATTTACAAATCAAAATCTAAAATTCCATTCCAATTTTAACATCATATGCCTCACAATAGATCATCATTCTAATTGAAATTAACTTGATTGACACCACATCAAGAATCAAATTATAAATTTTCTTTGTAACAATCATTTTTATCTTGATTTACTTTGGTTTCTAAAATTTTATACTTTATCGATATTTTTATCTAAGTGCATCTAATATTTTCGTGGGATATATAGCTTGATTTGGTTGTATATTTTTCTAGATTTAATTTAGTTTCATTAATTTTGTTATTCATAAATCATGTATTTTGTTCTAAGTGATTAATGTGCATTGAAATTTTAAAAAAATTAATTATAGAGTTTTAACATCGGTTTTTGTTTCAAACACCATCAAATAAAACTTTAATCATTGAGTATAACAATAAATCGATGTAAAAAATTAAATGAGGAGAATCTTCAGTATTTTTTATTATGAAAAATACTTCTAAGATCATTTATTTGGTAAAAAACTATATTTTCACCGATTTTAATTATTGATGTTAAAAATATACATAAAACGTCACTTTCAAATACATCACCTCAAAAAAACATTAAAACATAAAAAAGACAACTTGAAAGGAATTTTTATACTAGTTAACACCACCACATGTAAATAAAACATCATACATGGTGTGAATACTAAAACTGAAATCATATATGAAGAATCTTGAGAATGTTCTGTATATATAATATCCTAATATCATATCATGGAATCAATCATATAAATGACCTCTACACAGTAAGAAACATTCTAATGAAAACATGATATCATCAAAATCAATGATCATTCAGGGTATTATCTCCAGAAAAACATTATCACCCCAACCGTGTAACACCTCAATTTTTTTAGGAAAAATATTTTTTTTTCATAAATTTAATTTCATCAGTAGCTTATGTTACACACAATATGGAGTTTGGAGGAAACATGATATATTATTTAAATAATTTTAACACCTTGTTTTTGTTTTGGTGGGTATTAATGGGAATATCTAAATTATAAAAATTTATTTTTTACACATGTATAAAATGGAATCATTATCTATCAATTAATTATAAATGAAGATAAAAAGTATTTGGGAGTAAAGGATCTTTTTTCGAAACCCCGTTTTTATGTGCCCAATGTATTATTATCCTAAAAATTAAATTTATATCTATTGGTGAATTACATTAATGAAATTTATATATCATATTTTTAATCAAATATTATAGAATTCATATAATTTTTATTAGTATTCATAGTATAATAATAAAAAATGATTTATGCTTAAGAATGTATTTTTGTAAAAACTAGTATTCATTTGTTTTTTTCTCTCACATTATAATTAATTATACCATTTATATGTATTCAAATAAATAAAATTAAAAATATATTTACAATCATGAGGTTAAAATTTTAAAAAAATTATCCTCTTATTTTTTGTAAACATGAATAAAAATTGTCGTAAAAATTATCACCATGGTAAAGTGTAAATTAGGTTAGTCAGGATAAAATTAATAGTTAAGGACATAGTTTTTCACCTTAATTAATATTATTTGAAGGTAATTTTACCACTATTACTATAGTATCTAATTTTACTCTTTTAATGGACACATGTCGTTGAAAATTACCTATCTAATATTTAAATAAAATAATGATACAAAATGTAACACTATATGGTTTTAATATCTCTTATTTGTTCCTAATGGGGAAAACTAGTTATTCATTAATATTAATAGTAATTTTATGAATAATTAAATAATATTAATGATTGTAATTAATTTATAATTATTTATACAATTACTACAAATTCATACAAAATTCCAAAATTAGAATTTACTCAATTAATTGAAAATATAAATATACGATGTCAAAAATATTAGAAGTGATATAATATGAATAATTTATAGTTTTAAAATAATTTCATAGGTTAATATAAAACATTTATGTTGTGTTAAATTATTATATATCAATTATATGTTAGTTTTTATGTCTTTTATGTCCACTTAAATTAAAAGTGTCAAAATTTAAATTAATGATGTTTTTCTAAATATTATATTATTATATTTTAAAAAAAAACCCTGAAATAAGATATATTAGATATTATATGGTAATTTTTTTTATAAAAAGTCCCTTTATGGGCCAATTTTATCCTCATACATAAAATATACAACCATTTAATATAGAAAAAAATTGTTACTATAGTTAAAATTAAATTTTCCCAACTAAGGGATAATAAATTTAATAATATATTAAATGACAACAAAAAATGGGTAAATTATATTGGTTTAGGGGATTAATACAGTACCCTAACTTATCATAAAATATATATTTTTTGGAGGAAAATTTATTGATAATGAATTTATTATCATTTCATATTTTGGGAAATTGAAAAAAATACCCCTAAAATTAATTATAAAAGGGAACCTCTGCACTTGATTATTTAAACCAAATTAGAACTTCAAATCAAGAAAAATATTCCAATTTTATTCTCGAATTTACTTTCCACATTTTATAGATATTTTTTCTTCCTAAAATACCAACACTATAGCCCTTTATAGGAGGTTATAAGGAGTCTTTTCGAAGAAGAGGAAATAACCCTAACTGATCACTTTCTTCTTAATTCTTATTTAAACTATTATAAAACATCTATATTCTTCATAAAATAATAAATTTCGAATCATTAATATATATAAATGTTAATATAAATATATAAAAACCATTATAAACCATATTTACCTTCAAATGAGAAGTAAATTTATTTCTCTTGTGTATGTACGACACACCATCTCCACATTGCGATATAATTCATTTTTCTTCTCCATATTTTATGTAAGAGTATTGTGATGGGTATAATATTTTTTTCTGATATTTATGAAAAAATTATAATTTTAGAAGGAAAATTTCATGCATACCATCAAATCAACCATTCCTCTGGTAATCAAAATGTGGATTTTTCGTACATGTAAACTACCACATTAAAAAGCACTGTGATTGATTTTCTATTTCATGTTCATGGATTGTAATGAGGATAGATTTGATGAATATATATGATATGTATGATATAATAATAGTTGAGTAAATTTTAAATAATATTTACATTTCTATCATTCCACCCCTTACAAAATGAAAATAGCTTTCATGCACACATTAAAATAAAGTCAAACCTATAGTGAGGAGTTTTAAATTAAAATATCATTTTTTCTCTGGATTATTTTTTGATTAAGTTTTTATGATTAAATAATATGAACTACCTATATATATATACTCATTTTTTCTTTTCTGGTGTTTATTTCATGAAAATTCATGATCTCCTTTTATTTTATTTTCAATATGTAGTCATGAGAACAAAAATAGTTTTTAAAGTAAAAATCTACTTTATTAATCTTTAATAAAAAAATTCTTCATACATATATATAATTTATAAAAATTGGTTATATATGTTTATTACAAATCAAAAATTATTTTTAAAATTTATTTGTGCCATCATTTTTCTTTTTACAAACAATTTTTAGATGAATGTTCTTAAAATTTTTCGAATTTGGAAAATTTTATTTATTACAATTTTTTGGAAAATATTTCTTTCTTTTCACTTATAAAAATTGAATTGAATTTACTACCATCATTAGAACTCAAAATTTTTAATTATGTTTTACATGGTTAAATAGTTATTTTAGAATAACATGTTTGCATAATATTTTGAAATTTTTATATATTATGAAGTGTTTTCAAAATGAGATGTTTATTTTGCACAGGAATGTCATAATGAACATTTTAAGAAATTTATCTTCATAAATGAAAACTAAAATTTGTCTTTCTTATTATTTAATTGGGATATAATTGATGTATACCATAATTATTATTTTTTGGGATGGTTGATTTTTATGATGGCATGATTATTAAGAAACCTATTTCTTTTCCATGTGTTTTTAAATGATGAAATTCTTATAAACCCATATATATTCATGGGTTATGATATGATTAATTCTCTATGATATTGTAGAACACATATGTTAAATTTTAATTATGTCATTGGTGGGAAAAATATCAACCTCCAATTCATTTGGTAAATATTGATATCTCATGAGATAAAAAGAACTGGAATCAGTAGTGAACCCAATTTAGTAAGGGACTTCGTCCACTATGGTTGTCTACGGTGTGAACCTTGGCCAATATTATGGTTAGAGAATTTTAATCATTCCTCTATGATATACATTTAGTATATACTAAGATATTAAATAAATGAATTTATATTCTTATTTTTATAATAAAATTAATTTTCTTCTGCCAAAATTATTCTCTAATAGACTTTGTTCTTTAATTCTATATGATTCACGTATTATAAGGATCAATGATTTATTTCATGTCTCAATATTAAGATCTATTAAATGAAGGGTTTGTATTTAAAATATTAATCTCGCGTTATAATATTATAATTATCATCTTATGCTTATATGATCATTGATATCTCCCTTTTTTTACCATTATTAGGAATCATTGATTACCCACTCTTTTGATTTTATTCCCAGGTAAACAAGAATGGTTTTAATTATGATAGGTTTAAGAAGGATGATAATTATTACGATCTATGTGATAGATGACGTAGAACTATTATGAACAAGTTTTCTATGTTTCCATATTTCAAATGATATTAGACTTCTATGATTTTTCCAGGTACAACTATATTATATATTGAATAATAATTTAATTATATGTTATTTTCATTTATGATAATTATGGGTCACTATAGTTTGTATTATAAAAAAGGATTATTTCACCATTGGAAACTAGGATGAGATATATTTTGTGAGAACCTGAGGGATAATTCTAAGTATATGATAAAGTCTCAATGTTTTGTTAATGATCAAAAATTCCCTAGGTTAATACTAACATGTCATAGAAGAATGTGTCCTGATTTAGATATATGCGAATTTTTTCCAAGATTAGGTTTTTTATCCATTTTATTATTGTTTCTCACATTATGATTTTGGTTTTATCCAATAAATATAACTATAAGGAATCATGTTAATTAATAATATGATGGACAATGAAATTATTTTACACCTAAAAAACTGAATGTTATGTGATATGAAAAGAAAAATATATCTTTTATAATCACAAAAATTCTAAATATAGGAATCAAACTAAGCTACCACAAAAGAAAAGGACAGAACTAAACCTTTTTTAGTTCTTCATGAGGCAAAATCCATGTTATTCTAGTGGGACCATTGACCCACTAATCACCAACTAATCATTCATTACAACTAAAATGGTATTTTATTATCTCTAATGTTTGGAACATGTGAATTTTATTCTAGAAATCTATTATTTGGAAGATGAATCAGATCAATGGTGGAATCATATCATGAACATGAACAAACAAGATGAGATTTATTCTATGGAGTGGGATGAGTATAATAGATTATTACTCAATATCTTTTTATTCCTATTATTCATATGGAAATGGATATGTAATTCCTTGAGGTGAAATAAAATTATGATGAATCCATTGGTACCTATGAGAAAAAAATTTACATGACATCTAAAGTAAGCCTATGGAATTATTATCTATCCAAAATGTAAGGTTGATTAGTTATTTCATATAATATAACCCAGTATCTAATGGGTGTTATCCATAACAGAAATAGAAGCTAAAAATAAATTGGTCATTGTGCTATCAAGGTGTAGATAGATATTGGAGTTACCAAAAAATATCTGGATATTGATAATAAAAAAATGGAATTCAAAGGAAATTATAAAAACCATGGAGAAAAGAATATTATCTTTCCTTTATGCTCAAACTTTTGAAGGAAAAATACATGAAACGTTCTTAAGGAAGCTCATAAATGTTTCATGCATGTAAGGGAATTCCATGTAGACATAAAATATTGATGTGATAGAAAAAAGGCACTTAAGGGTGTGAATAGATAGAAATCACCATGGAATACACCTCCAATACTATAGTGTTCTAAATGAAAAGGTTATTGGAATTAAGATAACCAATTCCAAAATATCAATGTTATTGAAAATTATTTACTTCAAAAAACCCTTTATCCTAGTGAAAAAGGAAAAATCTCATGGGTTCACTATTTCTAATTTAAGGGTATGATAATGTTGTGGTGAAAGGTACACATACCATACACTATTAAATTGATAATGTATTACTTTATTCAAGATATACACACAATTTTATATCTATTTACTTTTCTAAGGGTGTCATTATACCATGTAAAAATTTTCTTATTCAGTTAGCAATAAATACCCCTTATGGCGTGATAATCATATCCCATGACGAATATTCTTCTCTAGTTGATTATTGACGGAAATTGTTTCTAGAAAACATTATCATTCTTTATATAGTTGAATTTAATGTTAATTTGGGAATTTATTGGACTTCATTACATCAATATGACACAATTTTTGAGGTTGGATAGTTTTGTTTGATATTCCAAAGTAATTTATAATCTTTATTCATTCTGATGAAACAAATAAACATCCAATTTATATCACATTCTTTATATGGTTTATGATTCTTATTCAAAGTGGTCTCTTATTTTTGATGGTTTTGGAGAAAACCAGAATGAATGATATGCCTATTTTGTGGGAGTTTGTTGATGTATTTTTGGGTCATTTCTTGGTCTCCCGCTAAATCCTGATGTCGAGTTTTAAGTAGAAATCATACCTAGTGGTCCAACTATTTATATAAGTCTATATAGAATTACTCTAATTAATTGGAAATAATTTAAGAATAAACTTCAACAGATTTTTAGCTAAGGGAATTGTTTATCCAATTGTGTCACCATGGGGTGACCCGGTTCTATTTTATTAATAATAAAGAGGGATCTATGCTTCTCTTCAATGATTATTGAAAACATTTCAATATCAAAATTTGGAATAAGTATCTTATACCATATATTATTGACTTTTTTTATCAATAGTGAAAAGGTAATTACATTTCCAAGATTTATTTTATTTCGTTATATCATCAATTCATGGCTAATATGGGGGATATACCTAATAATTTATTTAGTATTAGTTATAGGCTCTATGAATTTATAGTTATGAAATTTGGTTTTACTAAGGCCTCTATTGTATTCATGGATTTAATGAACATATTTTTTAATAGATTATCATGATCTATTTGTTTTTTTCATTATAGATAACATTATCATTTATTCAAGGAGAAGGGAAAAGTATAAATATTAATTTAGGATTGTGCTAAATACATATAGTAAAGATAATTTTTAAAAAAAATTACCTATTGTGAATTTTAGCATCAGACACTTTCATTCATAGGTCATATAAACTCATACGAATTTGTATTAGTAATTCCATCAAAGTGATAAGTTATTCAACATTACACCAAACCAGCCATTATTACAAATATACATAGTTTTCATTATTTTTATGGATATTTTTGGCTCTTGGATAATAATGTTTATTGGTTTTCAGATCCCATCACCTTTCTAACTTAGAAGGAGGCCATGTTTCATTGGACGGAAGAATGTGAGGAATGTTTTAATAAACTAAGGATAAGCCTAGTTAATATACATGTTCTTATACTACCCAACAAAGGATATTGGTTCTTAATCTATAATGATCCATAAAATAATGGACTATGATTCATCCTAATATATAATAATATGGTTGTATCCTATTCATCATGATAATTTAATATCTATGATACTAATTATCCAACTCATTATTAGGAGTTAGCAGTGATAATTATTTCAATAAATATATTGATGAATTATATCTATGGAGAAAGGTGTGACATACATACGGGTTAAAAAAGTTTAATTTATATTCTAACTCAAAATAGATTAACATTCACCTAAGAAGGTGGTTAGAGTTGATTAAAGATTATGATTTCTCAAAACATTACCATGTTAGGAAAATGGTCAATTTGTAATATGATCTGAGTTGAATGAATCATACAAGATTATCTATGATGAAGATCACAAATGATTTAATAATTTTGTATTTTCAAATGATGGATCTTGAAATAGTGAAGGAAGAGGAGAAAGAATATCATACTCAAATGAGTATACACCCATCTACACATGTGAATATTAAATAGGTGTATAATGAATATGTTAAGTATAAAAATAATATGAGAAATGTTCCTTATTTAAACCTTGATTTTCATGGAATAATAATGTTAATTAATGAGGTATGTGTCCCTTTAGTATCATATTTGAAGGAGTTATTGGATATTTCTCAAAATTCTTCATTCTCTATTCATTGTGAAAGTATAAAGACATATAGAGATTTGAATAGTATTTCTGGTGTTATTTCATGAATATAGATATTCAGTTTTATGTTTCTCGATGCATAGTATTTCAGAATGTTAACGATGAGAGACACACGTCTAAGGTAATGTTACCACCATTACCCAAACTTCAATAAAAATGGGAATACAACACTATGGATTTTTTGTTGTACTCCTTAAAACATATAAATGGAATAATTCTTTATGGGTTGTATTCAACTTCCTAATGAAGTCAACACCCTTCATTACCATCAAAGTAGTTTTATCTCTTGATAAACATACTCATTTATACATTAAGTAAGTGGTAATATTATATGGTGTACTTCTATCAATTATATTTGATAAAAATCAGAGGATTAGCTAAATGATTTAGAGAAGTGTTCAAAAATATCTAGATAAGTCATGTTTCAATATTACTTATCGTATGAAAAAATATACTTAGTTTGATAAGAAGATTCCATTTATAGGAGACATGTTGAGAGATTCATCTATGGATTTCAAAGGTAGTTGGGATCAACACCTTCTATTGGTGGAATATTATTACAACAATATCTTTCACTCCGCCATTTAGAACTCACTTTATGATGACTTATATGGTAGGAAGTGAATAAGGACAATGTGATGGCGTGAATTTTAGATAAAGAAATATTTTCAGACCTATTCTAGCTGAGGAAATGGTAGATAAGTTTAGAGTACTTCAAAAATAGATAAAAGTAGCTCAGAGTAAATAAAAATGTTATAGTGACAATCATCATAAAGATATAGAGTTTTAAACTAGTTACAAGATACTCCTACAAATACACACCTGGAAGAGGATGATGTGATTTTTATGGAAGGGGAAGTTAATCCCTATGTGTAATGGTCCCTGTTAAATTCTTGATCGCATCAGGATGGTAGCTTATCGACTTGAACATCCCCCAAATCTCTCTCAAGTTCATGATATGTTCCATATATCTCTCTCGAGGAAGTACATACCCAATCCCTCAGGTGTACTAAACCTAGATATCATACCATTTGAGCTTTCTCATTCATTTTTTAAAAAACCAGTACAAATTCTAGATCATATAGAGAATGTTATGTGGGAACAAAAGGATATGATGAGGCCAAAGTATCCTTAATTTCTTATTAGAGTAATGTAATTTTTGGTGTGATATTATTTTAATGGGGGAGATTGTTACACCCCTATATGTTTTAAAAATATGGTTTTCTTAAATTAATTTTTTCATATTTGATAACATGGGCTATAAGAAACAAAGTGTTTAAACAAAATTCAATATACTATTAAAATATTTTAAGCCATTAAATTGGATTTGAGGGTACAAATAGGAAAAACTAAATTATTAAAATGTTACTTTTACACACGTATAAAATTAACTCATTAGTTAGTAGCTAATTTGTAATGAATATAAAAATTATTTGAAAATAAAGGATATGTTTTTCTAAAAAGATTATTTTATGGGTGAAAAGTTCTTTAATCCAAATAAATTAAAGTAATCACCATTGGTGAATGATTTAGATAAAATTTTTATATTTTATATTCAATAAAAAAATTATAATTATTCTAATATTTTTTTTGAATAGGATGATAAAAAATATAGTTTTTTGTCTAAAAATATATTTTTTAAAAATGCTCATTTGGACATATTTTGTGAAAAGACATTAAAATTTACTTATAACATTAAAATTTATTTAATTATAAAAAGTTAATTAAATATTTTCAATTATGAGGATTTCATTTCGTAATGAGGACTCTTTTTGGTCAATCTGAATAGTAACCATGGTAAAATGTATCACCTCGATTAATGTTAAATTGACAAAATCTAGATTTAAAATTAGTAAAAAGTCCATAATTATTCATTCTAATTCATATTTTATGATCAAAGCTATACCCTTATAACCTTAGTATATATTTTTATTAGTTTAATGGAAACTGTTCCATAAAAATGGGTTATATAATATTAAATTAATAGAAAGTCCCATAATGTCACTCTATTTGTATTTAATATCTCTTATGTGTTCACAAAATGAGAAAAACTAGTTATGGAAGAATTTTAAATTTAATTTTTCAATTAACGAAGTTATATTCATGATAGTAATTTATTTTTATTTTTTAGTTATTATATAATTACCAAAATGCATACACAATGCCAAATTCTATTTATTCAATAAATTAATAAAATAAAATAAATGATATTTAAAATATTAAAGTTGATATAATATGTGTAATCAATAGTTTTAAATGAATTATTTTGGTTAATATAACACATTAGTGTTTTTTTTAATTATTATAGTCAAATTTATTCTTTTTCTTTACGGAAATAAGTTCAATTTAAATTTATAGTGTCAAAATTGAAAATATTGATATTTTATCCAAATAATATATTATTAAATTATTTAAATATTATAATAATATTTAAATAAGTTATAAATAATGTGATATTGTCTAAAATATAATTACATGGGAATTTTTGGGAAATGTTTTACATTATATGTAAGCCATTCAACCCATTAATATTGAAAATGTGTTACCATAGTTGAAATTAAAATTGATTAACTATGGTTTAATGAAAATTTCAAGATTTAAAATTATAGAAAATGATTTCTAAATTTAGTTATTTTGTGGAATTATAATAATATTATTACTTAGGTTTAAATGAATTTTGTTTTTGTAGGAATTTGGATTGAGATTGATTTCATTATAATTTAATATTTTGAGAAATTATAAAAGTTCCCCACACCTCAATTAAAAAAATAGAATCTCCTACATAAATTCATTAATTACATTGAGATTATATATTAATTGCACTCAAAATATTTAATTTATAAAAATATCTGGATATATTAAATAGGGGTTTTTCTTCTAAATAGACCAACCCTTGATCCATTTAATGTATATTTAAATGAGTCGTTTCAAAGAAGTGGTAATCGCCTTAACCAATCGCTTTATTCTTAATTACTCTTTTAACTCTTCTAAACCACAATATTTTTCATTAAATAATAACTTAATTATCCAAAATATAATGAATTTATATTATGATAATGAAAACACAATTATACACCCTCTTTACTGTTAAATGAGAAGTTAATGTATCTCCCACGCATATATAAAACTCATTATGTCAACATGGAGTTACAATTCATTATTCATAACCATATTTTATGAATCGATATGGTGATGGGTTTAATATTTATATATAATATGACAAATTTATAAATATGGAATTATAATATCATTCTACCTTCTTAACATCCAATCCTTTGGGAAATGATAATGATTCCCATGCATAAGTGTGGAATACCACATCCACGAAGCGACGTGAATAGTTTTTCATTTATATTCTTCCGGGATATAAATATAGATGGATTTAATTAATATTTATTTTATATATTATATACTAATGATCATAGAAAGTATAATTAATATTTACTTATCCTTTGTTCCATCTTATGGAAAAATGAAAACAACGTTCATGTGTACGTACGTCTTACCATCTTCAGGAATAGTGTAATACATTTTTCTATCCTTAAATATTGTGTATGACTATAAATATAAATATAGTGAATATATATCATATTTATACCATCATTATCCTTATACAGATTATAGAGTTATGACCATTTTAAAATGATTAAAAGTAACAAACCAAACTTACATAAAAAATTGGGAAATTATCACCCAGAATATTGATTTCAAAAAATAATATTTAATAAATTGGTGATAAAAGGTTTAGAGTAAGTAGTATATGGTTTAATATATATATATATATAAGATTATTTTTTATGAATAAGATCTATATTAAGGATATATCTATTATATATGATGTCAAAAATGTATGAAGTAAGTTGGACATGAGGAAAGGGGTTTTATGTTCAAATCTGATTATTTATCATGATTATTTATGATGATGTTCTAATGGAGATATATTATAAAAAACCACTAAATATAATCATTAATTTTATTATAATATGGTTATTTAATTAATATAAATCTTCTACATCTATTTTCCTAACATTATATACTCAAGAGACTAAAAATATGTTTTTATGGAAAAATTGAATTTATTTATATCTTTGGTCAAAAAATATTTTCCTTCAATTTCCATGTTTTCTGAAAATGTTTAAAATAGAGTTTTCTAATATTCCAAAATTATTTTATTTATTCATTTATCCATCATTTTACTTTTTACAATATGGTTTAAAAGGTATCATTCTTTCCTTTTCCAATTATGGTACTTTCATCTTTTATTTTCAAAAAATGTGAACATTATCTTTTCTTTTAAATTATATGAAATAAATATAATTCCATGACTTCATGAAAACTCATTGTTTTGAAGAATCATTTACATTTTTCCATGGTTATTTAAAAATAAAAAAATTCTATGATATTTTTGGATTTTTTTATGATGATTTTTCAAAATGGAAGGGATATTTTTCTCAAGTATGTTTTAATGGATTTTTATGGTATCTCCATTCATCAGTAGAAAATTTTTCGTATGTTTCTTATTATTTACTTGATATATGATCCAAGGATACTACTCATATACTTTTTCTGGATGGTTTATGTTTATGATGGAATGATGTTTAAGAAACTCATTTCTTTTATAAAGGATGTGCTATGATGAAATATTTATAAAACCCAATTCTTCTCATAGGATTTGATATAATGGAATATTTTTGATATTATGGCTCACATATGTATTATTTTCATAATGTGATGGGTTGGACCTATATATCCCTCCAATAAATTTGGTATTGATTGATATCTCATGAGATAAACATGATTGGAATGAGAAGTGAACCCATTTTTGTAATGGAATTTGTCCACTATGAAAGTCTAGGGTGAAAAATATGACAAATATGATGGTTTGGGTAGTGAAACCACTCAACTATGATATTCTTGGAAAAGAGACTTGACTATTAAGGAAAGTATTTTTTCTAGTTTTTTTATTCCATAATTCCATTTATTGTTCCAAAATTATGATCTCATGGATCATGTTTTTTTATTCATTTAAGATTCATGTCATAAATTTCCAATCATTATTCTATAACACAATATCATGATCAATAAAAATTTTGTATGGAAATAAAATGTTCAGATCATGTTCTCATGTCCTTATTCTCATATTATGCCTATTTGATCATTGAAATCTCTCTTATTTTCTTTTAATTATCATTGGATATCACCCTCATTTATGTTTACTTTCCCAGGTTATACTGTAAGGTTTTATGTATGATATTTCTATAGAGTGTGATGATTACAAATATCTAAATGGGGGATGATGTACAACAATTATAAACAAATCTTTTAGGTTTAAATGTTTCTAATTATACTATTCGAATATTATTCTAGTGTGGATTGTTATTTTATGTAATGAATATTAATCTATTTAGATTTAATATCTATGTGTGAAAATTATGGAATGTTATAAATTAGAACAAGCTTGAATGTCACTAACTCTTAGAACTAATTCCAATAATTCATCAAAATATATCTAAGATGAGACTCAAGATGGAGTAAATACTAGGAAAAAGAGACACATACCCAATGTCAAACATCAAAAACAAAAAAATTATTATTTATTTGCATAAGGATAAATATATAATTCATGGAATGGTGGATAGAGGTGAACAGTTGAGGCTCCCCAACTTTTGATCAGAATAAACAACCACAATATTCCTAAGAATAAATATTCACACATTATTGAGAAAATATTCTCATGATGAATGAATATCCCAAGAGTGTAGAATGGATGTTTTTCAAAAACCATTACCTAAAATTGTCTATAAATCCACTAGGTATTCATTTAATTAAAATTAATGATCATTAGAGGAGGGTCTAATCGATTAATTGAGTGATAATATATTCAGAACCACATTCATGAATCCTCATGTTTTTACAATTTTGTTCTTTGGAATAGTCGAGACACATCATGAACAGTGTTTATTTCAACCATTGGAATTTTATATCATCCATTATATTGACCTCAATCATAGTAATGGTGTCTTTGAACACACCAACCCAATATGGCCTGACCTAATGGCATATTTCCAATTGGTGTAAGCTTTACCTCACTACGACCATTAACACCACTATTTTTTTCACATTCAATATGTCGACAATAATATCCACCCTTGATCACCACATCCATGTCAATGCCTTGGCCTAATCACTCTATCTTTCCAATTTTACACATTATATCATCATAGACCACTATGACTTGCACTAGGTCCTCAATTCTAACATCTCGACCTAACAGGACACTAAACTAGTAGTTATACTAGTTCCCACATGGTCTCAAGGATTCATCCCCTTATGAAAGAGGATTCCAAACAGAAGTGAGGGCCTAAAGAGGTGATAGTGGGGAGAATATAACCTCATGATCAGAGTAGAAAAATACTATATTATTAAATAAATAATAGACAATAGTTGAAGTAGTAATAAATAAAATATAGATAAGTAGAAGAATAATATCAAATGAATATAGATGATGGCCAATTCCAATAAAAAGAAATACATGACAGTCCAGATGATGATATATAAGATATAATAGCTTACATATTTCAAGAAACGTGATACAATATAATACATAAATAAATAAAATAAAGAACATCCATCAGGGTGAACTCCATGAGCATCCTAAGGTCCAGCTCCTTTATACTCTTTTAACTCCCAGGTACATATGTAACAACACAAGAAAAAATACATAGTCCTACAAACATGATATCTAATTAGGTACCATAGTGTTGTGGTGGCCCGAGTAGGGTGTGAGATAAAATCCCATTATTCCAAAACCAATAATGTATATAGATAAATCCATTCAATGAATATAAAGTACAATGTTGTATAGGTATAAAGAAAAATGAAAAATAAAATATATATATATATACCATCCCTCTTTGGTTCCTGAAGAACATATGGAGGATCTACCTACTTTAGATCATGACTAGAATTAGTGTCTGTTCAGTAACTATATCTATATAATAAAAAATTACATTTATATATTTAATCTACCTATATGGACCAAGTACATGAGGACATAAGTATCCATATACCTGGAATAATAGATGTTGGCTTGACTGAGGTGTTACTAAGGCATCCATAACTAATCTAAATTATCCCATAAGCTCAAGAAAAGAATATAAACATTACATATCTTGACTAATGATATAAATAATGGTCAATACTTGAGGTGGTGTACATTTTTTCATGAAAACAACCAAAACAAGGGATCTGGTGCCTCATGGCCACCATCCAAATAGTATCAATGGTGTGAGATGTCATGCCCAACACCGGATGTAAAAAACCATGAATAATCTTTCCCCATAGATCCATTACAGTCATTCCACAACCATTGTCAAAGGTTTAATCATATTAATAATAAGATCCATGAGGAATTACCTCTCATGATTTATATTCCTGAATCCCAAATATAACCAATGTAATTTCAATTCATATTAAATTAAAATTATACAAGACACATGGCCTTGCTACTTATTCCATTTATCCATTAAATTCATTTTAGTATGGAAATTCACCATGATAAAATCATCTCCATTTAATAAAATTCACATAATCCCTTCTTATTTAAATATAGGAAATAGTGTGGTTTTACCACCTAGTTCAATTTAATTTAATTCAAACCATTCAATTCAAACAAGTTGTTTCATTTATCAAGGCATAGAAATTCATAATGAATCCCTTCCAACCCACTTATATGGTGGTTAGTATTTGAAACAATTAATCACAATGAAGGTCATGCCCTTTTATTCAATCCATTAAAGAAAATCATTTCAAACCATGTACTCGGAATTCCACATACCTTGAAATTGCATAAATTTATAGAAAAACACAAATTCCATAAGGCCAATCAAGATTTAAATCACTGATCACCACTTGTTAAGAATAAAACATGCCTCATAGTTGGATTTTATTATAAATCCAAAAATTGTTAACAAACAATTAATTTATCACTTATATGAATCACATTCAAGAGGCATAACTAACATTACAAAAATGATGCTTTATATAAACCTACCAAACTTTGAAAATAATTTCATAGATTAAGGAAAAAATTATAAGGTTCCATTATCAATTGGAAAATAATCTATATGGTTAAATTCATTTTATAATCCTTATTATATGATTATAAGGAATTAATAACTATTAATTAATTAATTATGAAGAAAAAATTCAATATCAAACACCCAAAGGGTGTCTATATTTGAGGTTGGAATCCTCAATTTACAAAAAAATAATCAATGGGAGGATATCAAGGTGTGTAAAAAATTTGAAAAAAGGAATCAGTTTTAGGTTGATTCCCAACAAAGGTCGTCGCGTGGTATGATGGAAAAATTTACAAATCAATAGAAACATAGGGTAAAGCTATATACCACCTACCATAGGATTAGGATGCTCTAGTCATCCAATATCGAGGCTTGATTCAGTCTAGTTTGGATTAAAATAAATAAATAGACATCTACACTAAAAATTGGGAAAAAGATATTATACCTGAATATAGAAATAGTTATGAAGAGTAGGATGGATAGGATGTAATAGGAATAGAGAGCATTCTGATGGATATCCAATGTGACTAATGAAATTTGAATCCTATATCAGACGGGGGAGATATCATGATCCCTACTGGTTAGAGGCAGATGAACTTGGGGTATAAGTGAGAGCCTCATATGGATGGAGATAAAGAAAGAAAGAATAAAATTTGATTTAGATATTCAGTAATGATAAAAGGTTAATTTCACCATCAAAATTAGGGTTAC
Source organism: Viscum album (assembly GCA_963277665.1). NCBI lineage: Eukaryota > Viridiplantae > Streptophyta > Magnoliopsida > Santalales > Viscaceae > Viscum > Viscum album. The sequence goes on from OY728134.1 coordinate 1,374,702,437, forward strand.
TGTGTTTGGCCACATGGTAGGCCAAACCATGCTCCAACCATGCAACTCCCACTTCTTTAGAACCACAGATCACATGGTTGTTTCACATGATTTAAAAACCTTGGATCAAAAAAGTTCACACACACTACCTATGTGGTACTAATAGTGAAATCTAGGTGCACAGTTTTGGAAAGTTGTCCACAACCCTAGTGAACCCGCTGCTAAAAAATATAGAACCTTGCACTTTTGTGAACCCTAAACCACATGGATTTACCTAAACCATGTGACCTCTTGATACAATCAATGTTCCCAACATGATTTCTCATAAATGGATTCATAGTTTCATACATACCATGCACCTCTTCTAGCTTATACCGTTTGGAGTTTTTGGAACTCAATGCTCTCGAACTCGATGGAGCTCCCGATGCACCACTCGGGCCCTTAACCAAGTCTAAAAACAACACATTTAAGTGGTACAACTCTTGAAATTATTTTATCAAGGTCACTTCAAAGAATGAAACATCTACCAAAGACCAAAATTATAACTCCCAATGAATTCTACCATTACTCAAAAGATGGTTCATTACAACCTACCCACCTTATAACTTCTCATCCATAGGAAGCCTTGGGGAAAAATGAAAACATTAACCAACCTAAATGGGACATGAAGTCTCATTAACACGGTCATATTTCATTCCAGAACACCCAATACACCTCAATGATTTTTGTATGTGTACGACACATAATTCCTTAAATCCCAAGACAACGCTCATTTTCCAACTGAACCACTAAAACAATGCTTTCTTAATCCCTTTTAGCTATAGAAATTACACATAATCATCTATTTAAACATATGTTTGATGGTGTTACCCCCCATAGTTTTTTAACATTAATAAAAAATGAGGTCCAATCTGGGGCCATGTTACCTCCACCATTGTAATTTTCAACAAAGCATTCCCTAATAACTCTAGAGGTTCTCCTGGTGTGATTTTTGAATCGATCAAATGATCGGTTCCCTCACCGACCTCATTTAGCTAGGTCGATCTAGCCATTCATGAGGAGTCCTGGATGAGACATACTAAACCCATCTATAGATGACAATGTGCATGAAATGGTTCTTCACTAACTAGATTCCTTAGGAGAAAAAAAAGAAATTTGATCCACCTCTGGCTGACCATTCTCAAATACATGGCTTAGATGACTGACAAAATACAAACTAAACTAGAACACCGTATTCTAATGGTGTAACCCTGTTCCGTTAATATGGAATTGTTACCCTTTAACATCACCTCGGATCCTATCAACAGGTCTTGGATAACCATAGATTCATTATAATGGATTCCATAGAACTAAACCAAGGTAGTCTATACTCTATGTTTACAAGTAATATGTCAAAAAAATCCATGATGTCCATATCAAATCATTTAATGACCCTAGAGAGGTCTCATACTGGGGTTATAATTATTGGAAAAGTGCAGTTGTCCGAGCATCTATCCAAGGAATTCTTATACAGAAAACTAAGTATCACTCAGGACTAACAATTCCTTGATAAAAAAATGCATCTAGTGTTTAAATCTGAAAAATATTACTTATTGAAATAGAAGGTTATTTAAAAAAATTCTTGGTGTATAACCATTGATCTCTTAGAGTATTAGTCACAATTTCAAGACAGGATACATTCTCATCACTAAGAATCAGTACATTAAGAGGATGTCAAGAATTCCAAAAAGTCTTGATACACATCCTTCATTTCCTAAATGAAGTACTCGATATAGTTTCTAATCAACCATGCCAACTATAGTAAAGAATATCAGTCAAACCGAAACTTGTCGACTTCTTGGAAAAATCACAGCTTCACCTGCCAATAAATCATTATTAAATGATCACAATCCATCAACAACTAAGGCATTCTGTGATCACTCAATCTTAACCATCATAGTCCATCACTTACCTAAGGCGATTCTCAATGGTTGAGTACACATCCAACTACTTGAAAATCATGCTATAGAAAAATTACTAACATGTTACAATACTCACCAACATCACATGTATTCAAAAACCACATTGAAAATATTCAAATGGTACTCATCAGTTGTGTCCATTTTACTCAGAAATAAGAATATTAATTAGAACTGACTTGATGATCTCGACCAAAAGATTTTCCTCATTGTTTAATGGAGGGATTGAATATCCTCTCTTATTCACACTAGGTCTAATTCCCCTTAAACTCACACATGAAACTTCTCCAAGTCATGATGAAAAACGTCTTTACATTTGGCATGAAAGACCCAACTGACCTGATAGGTACTTAGAAACTCCCTATTCTCTTGTATGTCCATCCCCAGCATTAGGACAAATTAAATTCCATTAACGCCTAGGTCATTATACTCTGGAGATGAATAATATTTCACTCAAAAACTCAAGGATAAACAATTTCATTAAACATGACTAGTTTGTTATCTCATTTAGTAATTCGATGAGTACCACACATATGATCACACACTACCCGAAGGTTTCCTCCATATGCATCCAAGTATCAAGTGGATTGTTTAATAGATTTAACCCAGATTTTTATTCCTCCATATGACCACTATCCAAGATGACGTCATACTAAGTCATCCACCCCTAAAGGAGAAGAAAGGATCACATGGCCTACTAAACGGTTAAACATGCCCTAGGTATTTCTAACCTGCTAAAACTGAGCATTACTTTATGCTCACACACGTAACAAGGTTGAATGATACAACTAACACCCATCTAATCAAAGGATTCATTTAGAATCAAAAAGTTTTACTAGGGAATATAGAACCTAAAAAGTACCATATGTCAGAAAAATCACATCATTTAGCAATATATTTAAACTCTAAGGATGATACCTACCTTAGGAAATCCCCTTACAAAATCATAAGCATTTACTATATCACTAGGTAACTCCAAATATATTTCACTATTCCCTACACCTATCATTTAATACCTTTATAAAAGGAGAAAGGAATATGAAAAACGCTCACATTTCCATTCCATGGAAACTCAAAATGACGTTTAAACTACCCATACATGAGGTCTAAAACTAAGGATACAACCTAAGGTTCCATTTTAAGTCATTTCCATGATTTACATTCAACCATTAAACACTTTAATGTTTTAAATCAGAGCATCAAGTACCACCTATAAGACAAAAGTTCTCGATATCTGATTCAACTAATTCCTTGGGAAACAATAGGTATGACTTATAAAAATTCCTTTTTAAAAACATTAATCATTTATTTAAATATGATCATAATTAGAAAATTTATAAAATAAAAAACTTTTATGTCAAAATAGTTAAGGAGAAATATGAGGATCAAATTATTCCAAACTGGGGTTTTTAGTATGTAACCTAATAATAGTTGATTGATTATCAATATTTAAAACACTTGTATTGGGTTATCTCATAAGAAACATGCCTCAACTGACCTACATGGGTCCAATTGTGAATTTATGAAATTATCCACATGGTTCATTATGCACATGAGATAGATTCATAAAGCCTTATATAGTTAACTATAAACAGATTTATTTTTTAAATTACCCATAATTGGTTTTATCTGATATGATTAATATCATTACTATCCTACTAGGGTCGAGTAATGTAATAGTTACCTAGGAAAAAAAATCAATTATGATCAAAATTAATCATCTATAACCATTTAAAAGATATCATGGTAAAATATAATGGTTCGATTATATAAGTATCCCTTTCCCAATCGATAATGCACCCATAAACATAATGGATCATAATTTGGCTCCCATTAATCTCATCCAATTCACTTAAAATTTTTAACTTTATCAGCTTTTACATTTCTACAAAAATATACATATATATTTACGAATCTCAAATGATGGTTATTGTATATTGGTTACCTTTCCCCATCTTATTAGAACCCATACACCTCACAACTAAATACTAGATCCCATTTCATCACAAAAAAATATTTTTTATCCCATGCAACAAAATATATATCAAAATTATAACAAGGATTGTTATAAAATGTAATAAACACATAGAAACATGCCAATAATCATAGAATCATCATACATAGGAAAGACATGATAAATAATCAGGCATCATTGAATATAAAAACCTAATCATGGAAGCAGATTAGCATGCTAAAGGAATACCTAAATAGGTACAAAACTAAGAATATCACAAAAATACATAACATGTTTTATAACAACCATGCTAATAAACACAAGATAAATATCATTACAATAAGCAGTAAGCCTACAAATTAAACTACTTTTCATAGAATATTTATAACATGAGAATATTTATGTGCCTATAATGATGCTTGTAGTGTTAATTCCTTTATATAAATGGCTAAGTTAAAATACCGCAAATTTCATAAATTAGTATGTATGGGAATGCAAACCAATCTCTAAAGGTGAAATAATAAGAAACTGTAATACATAATGACATAAAAAAAATACCAACCCTCTCCACATGAAATTTTCCCCATTGGTGGGTTGATCACTCCCAAAAATTACTATTTACTAAGCACTGACACATTCCTCATATTATGTCTACAAACCCAAAATATTAAGACAAGGGTAAAGAAACCTCTGATACCACAATGTAACATTCCAACCCAACTGACCACTATACTAGTATCTATATCAATCACTACATGGAATCAATAACACCTCCCCATATTATAGAGGCTTATTAATATAAGAGATGGTGTAAATATGTGATTGTGGGGATACAAAACCCTCATGATTAGAGTAGTTGATAAATATGTGAGGAAATAAATAAAAGACAACATTTGATGAAATAGTAAATGAAATAAAATACAGTAGAAGAATAATATCAACTAATTATAAATGATTTCTGATGACAATATACATTAATTAATGCATTTCAAAATGATGATACATATGCTATTAAAGTAGATAAACTTCATGAAACATGATATAGAAAAATAGATAAATAAAGAAAAGAATGAAAACCCTAAGGCAGAACTGTATGTGTATCATGATCTCCATCTTAGTCCTATACTCACAAATCATATGTATAAGAATAATAGAGAAAGAGATAATCCATGACCCTACAAACATGAGAACTTCGTGGGTATCTGAGTGGAATAGTGGTCCGAGTCGGGTTTGAGACAAAATCCAAGTCGTCCACCACCAATGCTGTATAAATATAAATCTAATAAATCAGTATAAAATTTATTTTTGTGCATATATAAAGAGAAATAAACAATACTGATAAAATAAATACCATCCCCCTAAAGTTCTTGAAGGACCCCTGGCTGCTCTTCCCACTTCGGCTCATGGCCAGAATGAGGGTCTGAAAAATAAACAAATATATAATATATATATATATTTATATATATACTATTGTAATATATTTCATCCAACTCTATAGACCATGTATGAATAGTTGTAGGTGGCCATTTACCTAGAATACTAGGTGATGGACGAATTGAGGCCTAACTAAGGCATCCATAACTAGTCTGAATGAGTCTATTAGATAAATAAAATGGTACAAGACCTATATCTTATAATTAATGGGAAACTTCATGCTCAACACTCAATATGGTGGGTGTGTCTTCCTGATAACACCCAGAACAGGGGGTGTGGTGTGTCTTTCCCACCATCTATATAGTGTTAATGGTGTGATATTTCTTTCTCAACACTTGATGTAAGGGAGTGTGAATCATCATTCCCAATGGAACCCATTCCATTATTCCATATACTATGTCTATGGTTTAATCATATTTAAAATAATAGCCATGAGTCAAAACCTATCATTCTGTATATTCATTATTCGCAAATATAACCAAGGGCATTTACATTAAATTAAAATCATATAGAAGATGTAGCCTTTCCACTCATTCCATTTATCTATTAAAATAATTTTTATAATGAACACCACTATGATACATTCCACTCCATTTAATACAATTCACATAATCCATGATTATTTAAATATTGGAAGTGGAGTGTTTGTACCACCCAATTCAATTTCATTAATTTAAACCTTTCAATTCAAATAAACTATTTCATTTATCAAGGTATGGGAATTCATAATCTAATCTTGCCATCCCACTTAGAATGTGGATAGTCATTGAAACAATTAATCACAAGGAGGGTCATTACCCCATTATTCAATACATTAATGAATATCATTTTAAACCATGTACTAAGATTTCCTCATACCTAGAAATTAAATAAAGGAATAAATAAATCAATTTCATAAATCCAAGAAACATTTAAATCACTTGTAGAAACTTTCCAGTTTGAAAGATAGTGCACCTCATCTGAGGGGCTTAATGATAAATTAGGACATTGTAAAGAAACAATTCATTTAGCATATCTAAACAATGCATTCAAGATGCATAACTAAAATTACCAAAATGAGACTTTTTAGAAAGTTACAATACTTGGAAAAAATTTCCTAGATTAATGACACACATAGAAGGTTCCATTATCAATAGGTCAATTAACTACAAGGGTAAATTCCATTTATAATACAATTTGAAAGCATAGAAGGCATTACAAACATTTAATTAATTAATTTTGAATGGAAAATTCAAGACCTCACACCCAAGGGGTGACCACATTTGAGTTTGGAATCCTCAATTCACTAAAAAATGCTCAATGGGGGGATATCAAGGTATAAAATACAATTTAGGAAGAAGAAATAAATTTTAGGGTGATACAGGAAAAATTCCAACACACAACACATAAAACATTTATAAATCAATGATAACTTTGGAAAAATCTATATACCCACTACCTCATTCATAGGAAACTCTACTCCTCAAATATTGAGGAATGATTCAATCTAGTTTGGTGGAAAATGAAGAAATGAATATCCTACATAAAAATGGGGGAAATATATTTCACCTAAATTAGGTAATAGATACAAAGAGAAACTAAGGTAGGAAGTAATAGTAATAAAGAGATTACCGATGTGTAACAAACATGATTGGTGGAGATTGTATCCAACATTAGGAAAGGGAGATATCATGATCCCTAGAGGAGGTAGGAGGAGGAACCCATAATGAAAGGTAGAGCCTCATGCAGCTAGAGAATAATAAATGAATAAAAAAATGGGTCTAAAGATTTATTAAGGATGAAATGGTAATCTACCCTCAAAAATAGGTAAACATTGTTTGGCCGCATAGTTGGCCAAACATTGCGCCAACCATGTGGCTCCAATTTCTTGAGAACCACACACCTAATTGTGGTCCCAAACAGTTTTACCAACTATGTGCTAACCGTGATCCAAGTTGTGCACACACACTGCCTAAGTGGCACTAAATGGGTGGGTCAAACACACAGTTTGGGAAAAAAATGCACATCCCATGCGCATGCTCCACTATAGACTACAGAACCTTGCACAATAATGCTCCCTGACCAGCATGACATTATACAAATAATGTGGCCTCCTACTAGACACAATTATCCTTATATAGTTTCTCTTGGGGAGCTTCATTGCTTCAAATAAGTCATGCAGCTCCGCTATATTTCCCCATTTTGGAGTTTCAAGATCTTGATACTCTTGTAACTCAATGGATCCCCCAAGGAACCTATCAGGAATTGAACCAGGTCTACAAATCATTCTTAATCATTACCACTATTATAATTACATTCTGAAGCTCAATTCAAGGAATTTACCATCCATCATATGCCAAAATTCATGTTCCCTAGTAATTTTATCTTGTCTCAAAACACGATTAGTTGCATTAATGAAGCCCGTGATGAAATAAATAGTCTATAAATCCTCCAAATCCACTCAAAATCTAAATACTATTTACCCACACTTGGAAAAACTAAAAACCATAAAAGAGAATATGAAAATTTGGATTCACATACATGAATCAAATGATCTAAGACATTACAATATTTTTTATAATGAATTTTTTTCCTCATGAAAAATCAACAGAGGACCTACTAAAAAAATAGGGACATTGAAATTGGAAATTAGATTCCCACACCTATGTTTCCACTAGGATCCATCCATAGTACCATAAGAAATGATAATTAATTACTATCTTTCCCTACATCATGACTGCACTCATATCAATATTTTTCCCTGAGTGATTCACAAAATATTCATTTGATTTTTACTCAATACCCACATATTTGATCACCAATGCAGGATCATGTATGCACCCCCAAAGCTCTGAATCATGGAAAACATCATACATGCGTTGATAAAATGGAGGAAGGTCCTTTAGTTAATTCATAGCACCAATGCATTTGATGATATCAAAAGGTCCCATAAATCCTGATATTGGCTTCCCCTACTTCTAAAAATGATGATTCCCTAACTAAGGTGACAGCCATAAGAAAAAATATTAATGAATAGTGAACTCACATATTCACCTCATACAGTTGAAATTTGATCACTATACACTCATAAAAATAACCATCAACTTCTTTATTAAGATCACACTTTCATAGGTTTTCTATACAATATTCATCCCATTATGTTATTCCTCACCAGCCTTCTGGAAATAAATTTGTGTGTGTCGTGGATTTTATAGAGATAATTAAAATATTATATCTATATTTAATCATAAAAACTATTTTTAACTCAGATTCTATTAATTGTAGGTTCATATCCCATTATACACCAAATTCCATGAGTCATACTTGGAGCTTATCTTTAAGGATCTGAATTTTCCTATTGGAATGTCCATCAAATTATGGATGATACATTATAAAAAAATCATCTGGGACCGAAAATCATTATGAAATTCTTCCCATAACCATTTTATAAAATATTTCTTACTATATAATAATATAAAAGAAGGAACTCCATGCATTCATATAATACATTTGACACACAATTTGATCAACTTATCGATAGTGTGAGTCTTTGGGATAAGAAAAAATGGTAGAATTTTTATAGCCAATCAAGTATCCCCCAAATTATATCTTAAATCCTCAGGTATTGGGTTAACCTTGTTATAATGTTCATCATCACATTTTCCCACTTTGAAATAGGCCCTAGATGTGGAAAAATCAACCCACCAGAACACTGAGGCACAAAATTTACCCACTAGATGGTAAGTTATCATTAGAATAAATTGGTGATATGTCTCTTCATACATGGCCACCAAAACTAATTTCATATGTCATAGAACATCATCTTAGACACTGGATGCACAAAGAAAATTAAATTATAAGAGACTCTCATTTGATCCTCCCTCATATAAGTGGGAACTATTAAACTCTCTCAAAAATATATCACATCGTAATATTATAAGTACCAAAATGAAACTAGATCATCCACATAAAGAATTCTCATATAAATATGAACAATAGGTTTAAATCTTAGATTTTTTCCACATGGACCACAAAAGATGAAGTGACAACCAAAGATGAATAAATCCTTACATAATGTTTCAGTGATGAATCCAAAATCCATTAATACATCAAAATTATTAAACACCATACCTCCTGTGAAGGCCACTCACTAAGCTCTCGGTTATTCAATGTATTCATCATAATAACATATGTAATGAAATTACCATTCCCTTGAGAATAGGTCATATCAATTTCAAATTTCTAAATATACTCCACCCAACATCTCTATATCAAATTAAGATAACACCATGAGAATATTTATGAAAAGATGTTATAGTCAATGTGGATAATCAACCTCTTTCTGAAAATATATTATCTTTAACACTTTAGATCATGGTCTACAGTTTTTAAATCCATTTCATGCATCAATAAGATACACTCATAAGGTAAATATTTTGAAGACCTATAAGAAACTATTGTTCTATCTACATCGAAACAGCTTCTAGCCAAACACTTCAGGCATAATAGTACAGTGTGTACCCAATCCTAGACTCTGTGGGGTCCAAACTGGTGATTTTATAAACCTTCTCTTTGACTCTAGTAGGATGAATTCACTTTGATAAATCAACACAATTATTACCATGATCATGGTAAATCATGGACTTGGTTCATCAAATATAGAGAAGTCCTGTATAAAACACTAATATTATCCAGGGATACCTTGAAATCTCTAGATCTCAAACTCATTATTATTTCCTTCCCAAGACATCACCACTTCAACCATATATCCACCCACATTAATACATACCTTATAAATTACATGATGAAAAAACACACCTCCAAAATATAAATGTTATACTTTTATATTTTTTATTTAATAGATGGGATCAAATTTTACTCAAATGAATATTAAGGGTCTTAGAATTTATGTAAGATGTATTAGAGTATATAGGGATATCATCCCTGAACAGAATGATAAACGAGTAAAGATATGAATGGAAAATAAAATTCATTATATCCATATAAATTGTTGGATATTTTTCAACCCATAAGGAATGAAAACGTACTTACAGATTCCATATCTAATTTTAATTGATATTGTATGATTATCTGCCTTTTTGAACCAAACCTAGTGGAATCCAAACCAAAAATTATTCATTGAGAACCAATGGGATCCATGAAACTAGAATAATAGGTTATCAATGCTTAATTTTTTTCGATTACTTATTGTTTTTTGGTTCAACATCCATTTGTTGAAATAATACAAATGAAATCACATGACTTCTCTTCTAGAAACATGATACCACCCAAGGGTGATGTGATATTTTTTATAAAACATTTATCCAAAAAAGAACCATGTTATACATTGAGTTATTACAACTTAGCTGACACTATAAAATATAGTAGAATAATTATAGGTTTTTCCACTAGCACGAGATCAATTTCAAAGTCAATTCACCTCTCTAGAGGGTGAACTAAAAGGGATTATATGAAGACATCCTAATACAGTTCCACCACTAGTAGATAGAAATATAATACTACTGGCTATTCTACAAGATCTATATCATCCAAATTCATAGTAACAACTCCAATATGGATTAGTTATGATATCATTCTCAACATCCCATTTAGTGACTGTCACAAAAATATCTCCCATTGTCATATTAATGGTTACACATATCCTGTACCAGTTGATGTGCACTATATATCATTCTAATCAGTCCGTACTAAGGATCACATTAAATCTAGTCATCTCATGGGTCACAAATTCTAATAGATTTACATAGCTAGAAACTACTTTGGTACATCCAAGACATCCTTAATGATGATCCACATTATTTCCCATGTTTTTATCAAGAGAGAAAACATAGAAGATAACCTAACTAGTATGTCATGCCCAATAACAATTTGAGTGGATATAAATGAATGGGAGACACCATGATCAAAAAGGAAAGTTGAAAGAATATAGTTCATCAAGACCATACCTCAAACGATTGATGGCCCCTCTACATAATCATTCAGAACATCATAATTCACATACACTCATCATGTTGTAGATCAATGTACATGTACCTAATTTACATGAATCACTTAATACATAGTTTTCTGAACCTACTACTGAGGACCTCGAATAGTCATCTGGATCGATTCCTATATCTTATTTGAACAGCCATAATACCTATTCAATGATTCCTTTGAGATGAAATGTTGAATATATATTCTCTTATAGAACCCGTAGCACTTTATCTAAAGCTTATGGAAAATGTTGGGATAATGGACACTCTATCAATCATTAAAACACTGAGGAAATATTTATTTTACAAAAGACTCAATAAAATCCTTTCTCTTTTTTGGATGCAAGTCATTTCTCTAGAATGAATAATATTCTTTATTATTCTTAGTAAGGGGAATATTACTCAGATTTCCAATGAAGAACAAAAAAAATAAATGTTTTTATATCCTCTTCTAGATTCATCTTGATTGTTAGTTCCTTGAAAAAACACCTCCATATACATCATCATGTCAATGATCCTAACTATATTCCCCAAATCCAATTTGAGTATAATCACAAACATTTTTTATTTCAATGCACCATTACCAAAAATGTTTAGAGATAATAAAAGTATCTTCATGAAATTTTTTGATAAAGAAGAATATTTAATAGATCCCTACTAAAGCACAATGAAATATTGAGCATGGTTAAGATTCATTGTACCTATAAATAAATCACCAGATAAATGACTATTGATGGTTATCCATCTCATAACATCACATATTAATGACTAATTCATGACACCCCACCATATCTGGGGGGTACCTAATAAATGAATGATTCCATAGTCACTGGAAATTCCTATGGGAACTCCACTGGATTGAAAATTCCCTCAATAACATCAACCCATCCCTTAGAACCCAAACTATATCTTATGTTCTGTATGGATGGATGGTGTTGGAGATAAAATAATACTTCATAGTCAAACATTTCATTAGAAACTACTCTTCCATGAAAACATACTATGAGTAAGACTCACGGTGGTAGTTCCCCTTTGACCTAAACAACTAGAACTAGTGTTGGAGCATTATTAGCTTCATTATCATACAGGACCAGTGGATGAACCGATATTTTCTCACTTCCCAGAGAATCCTGGAATTAATTTTTAGGTGTTCCAATAAGAACGTGTTGAGGTGGTATTGTTTTTATTTCAAAATTACAATTAGAAATCCTATTAAAATACTTATAAGACATCATATCTGGTTCATGGACACACACAAAGGATTAACATAATCTTTTTCCATGATCCAATTGGTAATAATAAAACACATCCCTCATCTTACTACTATTTGTTGACACCTAAATATATGTATCATCACATTAGTCACATTTATATATAGAACAAAAAAATTTAATGTTATATTAATTTGTGCTAGTATGGATATATTATAATAGAAATAAAACAAATATATCTTAAAATAAAAATAACAAATCAAGGTATTTAATTAAGAACTTCCACGAATAACTCAATAATAATATGTATAAATGATATTTAATCCTATGTTAAATTTCAGGATGATTAAATTATCTAAAATCCCAGAAATAATAATATAAAAATATACAAAGGATAAATATGAAACCTTAAAAACATAACTATGATAGTTTTTCTTACAACTATAAACCAGAAGACCATTAAAAATATACATTCTAGAAACATATACAAATTTATTTCATGCATCCCACACAACCTACTCCTTTCATCATTTCCTCAAACAAACTTCATGAAGAATGTAAAAGGGGAACCTACTTTGATACTAAATTTTAACTCCCATCCTAAATCACTAGGTTGTATCTAGAGTTCCAAATGACATAATGTTTTCCTCCTCAAATTATAGATGTTTATGTCTAGGATTGAGGGACTAAATTCTATCAATAGGGATACTATAACATAAGTTTTAATAAATAAAAGTATATAAAAACACAAAATAAGACATTGGGCTAACTAATACATGATATAATAAAATATAATAGATATTATCTCAAGTGGTATAGAATAAATTAACCAAGAAACCCCAAATTGGAAGGTCGACAAGAGTATAATAAATATAGGTACTTAAATAAAACACCATGATATCACTCTGAAGTCTAACCCAATACCTACTTCAATCAACATTCTCCATATCCTTTCTCTATGTTACTGGGACCTTCCCAATACTTGTATGCTTAGTCATTATATCTCCACATGGATTGATAATCCCATGGAGGGTGTGAGTATACTCCTACGAGGAAACCAATAATTGATCTATAACATGACTAATGATGCATAAAAGTATTTGAAATGGTAATAAATATACATTAATTACATTACTTACAACAATGTATCTAGTATTCATTTACAAACCAAGCCACAAGAACCCCCTAAACATACATAATTTGAATCCTTGTTGGAAAAATAGTCTAAATAGAATGGTTTAACAACATTAAATGAAACTTTTATGACTTATATAACTAATCCACCAAATGTTAACAATTCATATTTCAGGTTGTGAATCCCAGTCTCTAACATGGGCAAGCCCGCAAGGTCATTTTATCAGTATATTACCTCGAGTTAGGCATCAAAGACATTATGTCATTAAAATGTGTTGTAGATCAGGTCATTTAGGTACATCACTTTCAAATTTCACCACTTTTTTTAGGTAACATAATACAATTATTCCTCACTATGTCTGAACATGCAACGCCATAATTCCCTAATGGATAAATCAGATATATCATCTAGTCACATGCCGTGCATGAAAATGCTCCCCCTTTATACCAATTGAGACATTATTAGATTATAACAACCCTCCTGTTTATTATATACTTAAACAAGATTTATTAACTAAAATCATCACTTGATACGACATAGAAAATCAAGGGTTCTACTATATTTGGGGCTTAGGAACATTACATAACAACTAAAAACCTAGAACACAACATCTTATTGAGAAATTTCTTCACATTACCATTACATTTCCTCATACATAGCATTGCATGGGATAACCTGAGGACATTCATAAGAAAAGGGTGAGCTACAAAGCCCATAAAGGGAGAAAACAAGGAATAACATGAAGATTACAATAAATGTTAGGAAATCAGAATATGAATGGAGCGCAAGAGAAACATTAACATAAAGACATGACATAGCATTATTATCATAACATGGAAATGTGGCAACAACACTAAACATGGAATTAACATGACCCAAGGCTCATTGCACATGGAGCATAAGTAAACCCAAATTGCACATGAAGCATGAGTAACCTTGTTTTACTTGAATTATAATGAGTCAAAACTCATTGCACATGACGTATCTTGATACTATACTTTACCCAATGCATTGGAGCTCTATCAGGGTGTACCCTTCTTAAACATTTCATTTCATGCATAAGTGTGCCACATGGATCATATAACATGGATTCAATAAACATCATCATTTATTCCATGATAAAAGAATGTAGAATTCATACATGAATCTGTATAATCTATAAGTAATTGTTCATAATGGTGAATACCCTTGATAGAAAGGTGGGAATGGTATTCACTACACAATGTCATTGTCTTGGAAAATCACGGGGCAATTTCGGCAGAATAACAGCGTGACATAGGAATTCATAAAAATGGTTGATGAGAGATAATTAAGTATATCATCATATGTACATGAAATGGAAAGTAAGGGGGTCATGTAGATACATGTATCAACATGATTAATGGAATTTTAGACCCATAATACTAAATAATTTCTTGAATATAAATGAGGAGAGAGAAATTCCTTACGGAATTTCAACATGGTAATAGGTATAAATGGGAGGAATTAATGAGATAGAAAGGGGTATATCATCATCCAAACATAAAGGGGTTAGTATGGGGGAGTTTCGAAATCATACCCCATCATTTATAATTGAAATTAAAAGGGCATAACAATATTAATAAAATTGGATGAAATGAGAAAGGAAGAAATCCCTTACATGGATGTGTGCTTCCAAAGGCTTGGGAGCGGCTTGAGAGAGGCTTCTTTGGAGATTAGGGAACCTTGGGAGGATTATACAGAGATAAGGGAAGAGTTTGGACGAACTCCAAAGGCTTTGAGTGAAGATTAAGTGGTAGATTTGGTTGGGTTTATATAGGAAATGAGAGGGAATTATTTATTATTTTGGTTTGGGACTCCACACATTAAACTAATCAAAACCACTAACCATCCCATGGTTCTTTCCCATGATTATTTCCAGAGGGAATTAGAAAACAGTATTTGATAAGTCCAATGGTCAAAATTCTTAAAATAATAGGGTTGCTTATGTGGAGGTGAGTCACACTCTTGAGGAAAACAATTTAAAAAGACAAAATGTTTTATAAGTCTCAAAGTGTCCAATAAAGCTTTGTAAAATAAATAAAACAAACCAAAAATAACATTATTTTAATGTTAATGCATATATTGGCCGAAAATAATGTTTATATTATTTTATTACATCACTATTTGTTCATTATGATGTCTAAAACACATTATATATTTAAACGGTATTTAATTTTTACCCAAAAATTCGACTGTCTTGGAAAATTATGAAAAATTAACCATTGGATAATTTCAACGTCATGATTCCAAAAAATATATTCATTTTATCTAAATAATTTTCTAAATTTTTTAATTTTTACTTTTAAAATAAAAACTGACATTTATCGAAAATTCATGGGTTTTGAAAAAAACAGCTTTCAAACCATAATAAAAAATTCAATTGATTTTATAAAATTATATGATCATTTATATTTAATAAAAATTAATTTAATAATTATAATAATATTTTCTTAAAACACTATTTAATTCAAAAATCCATTAATTCATAAAAATAGATTTCTTAGTTGAATAATAACTAAAAATACTATTTTCACTTTAAAAACTATTTACAAAGAAAATATAATAAAATGAATGTATATCATTTATAAAAATATAATTTACATGGTCATATTACTACAGTCCTATTACATAACCCCTCAAAAAACTCACATAAGACCTTAGGATAAGGTGTGTGATGGTGACAGACTGTTGGGGTGGCTTGGATAACATTGCTCGAGTAGTAATCTCTCTCGACTTCCACTTATCTTGTATATGGTTCCGCTCGAGCTTAACGTATTCCATCTCATCTTGGGCATGGTCAAGAGCAAAGCCCAAACACTCTACCTCCTTTTCGAGCTCTGAAAAATGGGATTTGTATGGTGAAATTCTACTGGATGAGGCCATTGCTTCCTTTGTCTGAGTAAATTGCATTTTTTAAAGCCCTATATTTATACTAATCCTGTGATCACTGTTCAACGGATATATTAGAAATGGTCACAATTATTAACAGTATTTTAAAATCAAAAACATAGAACCAAATAAGTGAATACATAACCATAATAAGAAATTTAATTAGACAAAGATGAATTTTCATTAATGAATTTTTTTGGGTCATTACAGAGATCACCTTTCACTTTGGTACCATTAATATAATAAAAATAATGAAATATACAGAATACATCACATTGAATGTGTTTCATCATATCAGTCCCAAACATCCAATAGAAAAAAAAAATCGGTCAAAAATTCCATGAAGAGACATGTGATTAATATAAAATATAGAACTCAAGGGATACACATGCACACACATGTGATCAAACATCAATCCTGATCCCACAAAAAAAGACACACACACATGTGATCAAACATAATCATGGTATAAATAATATAATCCACAACACCATATCATGATAAAACTCATATACCTGAACTCTACATGGAATGTTAAAACCTACTTAAAGCTTGTTGACATCAACATCTTCGTTTGTTAAGGTTTTCATCTAAGGAACCATGTTCGTACACAAAACAAAACATGAAATCATGGCATGAAATCCAGAAATTGATTAAAAAAATTAATCACATAAGACACTCAATAAGTAGTCAATACATGTATATAAACAACAATTACCCAACTTCGAACTGTAAAAATGGTAAAGTTTTATCCTAATTGAGGAAGGGTTTGTTCATCACTCAAGGAACATTGAAAAAATTAAATGAGGAAAGGATACTCCATTATTTATTCAATAAGAGTAGACTCCATTTTCCATGATTTGATTCTTTTAACAAGAAAGAGAAAAAGGTTTCAATGAGGATGATTCACTAAAGGCTTTAGATGATAATTTCATCAGAATCATTTCCCTAAAATATCCCACAATGTTTTCATGATTTCATCTCTATTAATAGATTGATAACGATACGAGTGAAAAATACATTAATAGATGAAAAATAGAATTAAAATATAATTCAATAACCGTAATTTAATTTGATAATGTTTTAACATTAAATGATAAATATTAGTGAAAATGGGTAGCATTTCGGTAGTTTTAATTCTTGCCCAACTGCCAAAACTATGGAAACAGTGTTCATGAAAACACTATCCCAACATGAACATCAATCAAGATATTTTTTCAAAAACATGGATGTTTTTCCTAAAAAATTCATTCAACTTAGATTTTTTGAGGACATTTAGGATGAGAGATGCTGGGGAATTTCCCAAGAACCACAGTTTTAGGTACACCTTGGCCCAACTATTTCCATTTATTTCTTTAGATAGGATGTCACTAGAGGCCACCACATCTTTCACCACAAATATATTATAGCTTTTAATGAATCAAACAGACCCTAAATCCTTTAAAAGATACTAAAAATATCACAATTATTTACCCACACATTGAAAAATTAAAGATACTAAAAGGGAATATTGACACAAGGTTCTATATACATAAAAAAAATTAGATACATTGAATTCATGTCAATAGAGGAGGGTTTGGATCTCAAAAATGAAATTACCGTATCCTACATACTCTCACATGTGGTTATGGATTCTTATTCTCTAGCGGTATTAAAATTAACATAAATTTCGTTAACTAATGTCATTGATTTCTACATATAACTGGTCAATAACCTATAGATCATATTGAGAGCAGTTTATTATGATCAACTACCTATTGTTATTTTGTAGCTATAGTGTTGTGTTCATATTTTACAATGAAAAATAGTGATCAAAAATGTATATGTCATAGTTGAGTTCTCTTCAATCTGGGTACCCACATATGTAACGGTGTTGGATACCTTGACATTTACTATTGTTTTTAGATCCTATTTTCCTATGCCACATCATTATCAATCTACTAAATGATTAGTATCTTCTTCATATACTATACATGTTTTAGCCTCTACTCTGCCTGTTGTGACCCACTTTTATGAAATTATTAATGAGATTTTGGAATAATGATTTTATTCATATAATATTCTAATTTAGTCTATCATGTACTATATTTTTCTTATCTCCAATGGATCTAATGATTCCTAAAGGTCACACCTATATATCTAAAGATGGCCTTAGTGGATAATACTTGAATCATATAGTTCCAAGGATAACCCTAGACTTTTATAATTAGACTCTGAGTTGTTTAGTTGTGTTTGAGTTTTCCAAGTGGGGATGCATATGAATTCATGTTATCCTAGTTTGGTTCTCTTTTTTATCATTAAAAAATTTAGTCAATTTTGTCTTCATCTTAGATATCTTCCTTCATTAATTTATGGTGGACTTCTTCATTCATTATATATAATAAGGCTAGGATATGGTGTGATGTATATATCCTCTGCATGTTTTCCTTTTGAAAGAAATGGATAATTGATACCTCTTTTAGTCATCCTATGATCCTATTAATTTTTCATTTTTTAAATAGTTGATGTCCCCTTTGTAGTGGATGATGATCAACCACCTCCCTTATCGAACCCTACCATTCTCCAAGTAGTAATGATTGCTAATAATTAGTTGTTTCCTATGGTGGTAGAGTATTAGATTCCATGGTGAACTTATTTTCTTTGTGATAAAATATCTATATGAGGATTAACCTTTCGAAAAAATCCATTGGAAGTTGCATCCTTACATAATATTTCTGGAATTGTTTCCCCAATATGAATTTACATTCCTTTAATTTTTTTGTTTGATTATGTTTCTTAGTGTACAATCAATTCTTATGCATCACTAATCACTAAATATGTAGTGATGGACGTTGTTTTGATTTTGGGGTGATGCCTTCATTCCCTCACTTTTTTTCAATAGGTGTCCCATATAATTAACATATTATTATTATAGCCTTTCTATAATAATAATTCTCCAAAATCAACATTTTTGTTGTATATGGAAAATTAGGTCAATAAAATATAAAAAAAAATTTAACCTTAAAAATTAAATTGATATTATAATATTTTAGTACTATTAAATTTCATAATACCCTTAATACATAAAAAAATATAGGATAAACATCAATTAACGTTTGAGCTAAAATATCTTTAAGTGGTTGAATAATAGGATGAAAAGGCATCTTGTATAAAAATGGGAATATGGTGAGTAGAATAAGGAAAATAAAATCAAGAGCATAAGATCATAATTACTAGAACTTATTATAAATATAGGAATATAAGAAATTTGTAACCTAAATAAATATGAAAAATCATAAACATTGTCCATAAATAGGAATATAGCTTACCCTTACATTAATTGTGAATAAACCTAGTATCGTGTCCACACATAACATATGATTAAAAATTAATCTAAATAATGCGTATGATAATAATATCATGAGATATAATATACTGCTAAATTAATTATATAGGAATATAATTCTTGGAAATCCCATAACATCATATTATTCCCATAGTCCAGTATTCTGATTATAATGGAAACAAATATCAATCATAAACATGAAAAAACCATGGGAAGGAAACGGTTTTTCAATTTATCCATGTGTAATATGTTAAATAATATACATGTATATTCAAAAAATAAAAATTAAATACCGGACATTTTATTTTAAAGTATATCATTTGAAATAGAAAAGTTATATATTATGAAGAGGATAAGAATTAACATAGGGGGAACCAATAAAGGTATTTTAAGAAAATACATTTATCAAAAGTCATGAGGGAGGATAAAAAATCATCCCAATAATGTAAAAACATTCCGCTCCAAATAAAAATAAAATTGAAATAAATGTAAATATATTTATAAGATGTGTTTGAAGAATCATAGAAAAATGAGGAGAAAATGGAATATATCTAAAAGAAAATGCAAGAGCTGAGAACCCCCTTATCATTTTTTGTGACATATAAATAATTTTATCAATAAATTATTGATTTCTGAAAAAAAGTGGAAATATAGAGTAATTAGTTTAAAATATATATAGATACAATTATATTGACTTTTAAAATTATAATAAACGGTTTTAGATCAGTAATTGTTGACATTAACCAAAAAGTGAAATTGATATTAGAATTCCTTACACTAGGTCATGTTATTATAATTTCACATTTTACCTCTATTATAATCGACATATGTTTATTAAATAATCAACCATAAAGAATATTTAATCAACTTATTTTAGTTTAGATAAATTAATTTCACTAAAATTTAATTTTAAACATTTTATTGATGTGGAAATGGTTTCGTGAACTCCTGGTTCATATTTCCCCATTTTAATTTTAATTTTATGGTTTTTTTTCGCCATTTTCAAATAATGGCCAAAAAATAAATTAAATAAAATTTCATATTTATTCATTATATATTATTCATATTATATTTCCATGGAATGTGGTGATATGTAAATAATTTACAATATCCTAGTGATAGATAAACTGACCATTAAAAAGAATTTATCAAAGAGGGGTAGAGATATAATTCTGATAAATTATATTTAATTTATAATTTTAATATTTTATCAAAAAAAAATATAATTATATATAATATAATCTAACCATCAATAAATGTGGTGATGATTTAATATTTTAAAACAACCATATATACATGGAAACCAAACAATAAGAGGTTATTTTAAAATGATGAAGATAAAATTTATATACATTAAAATATATTATAATAATTTAATTTTATAATAATGAACATAATATAATTTTTATATTTTAATTAATATATTTAATGAAAAATAATTCTTTGAGGAATTGTGTAAAGTAATAATGAAGTAAAAAAAGTGAATGGAAAATAAGGGAGGGAATTTATCTTGTTTTTTATGTTTCTCCTTGGTTAAAAGCATTAATAAATTGAATTATTTGGTTTGGGTGAGACCCTAATTCCTATAGGAATTTATAGATTCTTATTAATAGAATTTTTGGTTGGTCTTATAAATGGTATGAATTTTATAAGTGGGTGTTAAAGGGGGTCGTATGGGTCTTTCGACTTAAGGAGGAAGGTTAATTAGGTTTAAAGTAATGAATAAAATAATATTTCAAACCAAAAAAAATTATGGGGTTATTTGACATTATGAATAATATATAAATTCAATTATAATTATATATTAACACAAAATATTCCCAAAATCAAATTTATTAGGTTATACTATTATAATTAATAAATTTTGGAAAAATAGTTTTTTAATGGTATAATTTATATATATATATATTTTTTTAATTTATAATAGGTTCATAATTTTACATTTTTTATTTTAAAATCATAATTTATCAAATTAAATTTATTTTGTGTAAAAATAACCATTCTATAATTAATTTGTTCATTATTACATCATGTGTTATGTAATTAAAATATAATTTAAATATAGAAAATATTTTCATATTATTCAATAGAAAATTGATCAGTTTTTTGAAAAATACATTGAAAATTTCAACATTAAGATTCAAAAAATGGAATTTATTTCATGGAAATAATTTTCATACACATGAATTATTAAGGTTTGAACACTACCATTAATATTAGTTGTTTTTAAAAAAAATTAAATTTCACAATTTTAAAATTTTCACTTATATACTGTTTTATTTTTCATATTTTTATATTTATTTAATAATTTAAATTTACTTATATTAAAAATTAAAAAACATTCATGAATTTTTATAGTTTAAATGTTCATTATAATATTCTAATGGTAAAAAAATATTCAAACAGTGAGGTTACTATTCCAACAATAATACAAATACTTCTAATTTCATTCATTGATCAGTCCACATTTATTTATCTCAAGGTTATTGATATCATTTTCAAATTAAAATCATATTATTGATGTTTTTTTGGGTTACAATATTTTTTCCCTTGTGATATTTATAGGATAACATGAAAAGATTCATTTTCAAAATCTTCTTATGTTGTTTATTTCTTTCTACTATAAAATTGTGATGTTTTTAATTTTATGAGGTATATTTATTCTCTATGTGTAATATTTTATATTTATGGAAAACAATATTATAATTTTTTATTACATAGTGAATCCATTTTTTATTATGCCTTATTCATATAAGATGAAACACTCATATGTTTTATGAAAACATAAAATATCCAAAACTATAGAATCATTATAATGTTCTAGACTTTATTAATTTCAGGCATGATAATTGAACACATATCCTTGGTTGATAATAGATGAAGGTAATTATGAATTTATTACATCTTCATGATTTCATGTAGACACATCATACATATGGATTTTCCATGTTACATTGATAAGGTGAGTTTTATTTTTGAAAAACAAATTGATTGTAGTATAATATCTTCACACGTTACCCCTCATAAGATATTTCATGATCTACTTGTACCACCCATGTGTTTTGTATATTTTCTGTATCATTTATCCGATTTCTTAAAGATATCGGAGGAATACATCATGTACTTGAGTTAGGTTTAGTTGAAGTGTTTGTCCATAATCCATAGATATTATATGAACAATAATCTAAAATGTAATATTGTATATATGGAAGAGCACTTATTTATTTGCAAACCCTTTGAGACCCTTCTTGGGTGAAATTTGGTGAAAAAAATTGCCTATAAAATAGATCTCTACAAACTATTGAAAACAATCAGCCTAGATCTTCTACTAAATTTAATAATATTTAATGTATTTATAAATAACATGAGCCTTATGTTTTATTCATTTACTACATTTATTCCTTATAATTTTTATTTTAATAAAATTTACCCCAAAAAAATAACGTTTTACATATATTTCTTTGTATATATTAATAGGGTTCTATTTTAATACTTGGTTTGAAAATATTTTTTTATAAGAACTCAAATAGTGGAAGATGTTGATCTCATACACCATTTAATTTTTTTAAAAAATATCATATAATTAATTCATGTATTTGGATAATAAATTTATGGTTAATATATATCTGGTGGTGATATACTGTGAGAATTTTTAACTCTATGTAAAAAATAATACTGAAAATATCCCAAGATTATTTAGGGAAGCATTGCATCAAGATCACATATGATCAAAACTGGTTATCATTCATTAAAACAATACATCTAGATGTATAATCAAAATATTATTGAGTGAGAAATATCATGGAATGGTAGTAAATTTGGTATTTTTGGGGAGTAGATCCATTACAAATAAAATCGAATTCTTTTACATTATATGTATTTAGAAGATTTAGTGAAATTTCCATGGTGATATTAACTCATTTCCATGTTAGCATATGTAATAGTAGATTCATTACATTGTAAATTTGATCCTTATAACATATTTATTTTTTCTACATAAATCCATTGAATATATTAGGAAATATTTTGAAGACTACATAATGAGATGGTATGAGATTCCAAGGCCCGATGAGCCCATAATTGATTTTTGAAATATATTAAATGAATACACAGACAATTTTCCTATAAATTTGGAATTACATTCAAATAAAGGATTCGATCAGAAATATAAGGATACAATTGAGTTCATATTTTGGGTTTTACCCTAGGTCTGACATAATCTTGGATCGTGTCATACACTCAGGTTGGTCGCAGTCATGGGTGAATGATTAAATAAATTAAGTGATTTTAAAAAATTTGTAATTTTATTTTCTAGGACCTCATAGTTTTTATATAAGTATTATTCTATGAAAAACCCCTAGGGTAAGACATTTAACACAAGAGGGTTTAGAGAGAGTGTTGGAAGATAATTCTTAGATGAACAATGAACAGATTGTGGATCATTGATCATTGTGTAGAGACTCTCAATAATATCACCAATGAGAATGATCTGGATTCATTATTCATCAGTAATTGATCCAAAATGAGTATAGATGTTTTTTTAGGATTTATCAGCATTTATTATTCCTAATATGAACACAGATATATTATCAAAAAATTCATTCATGATCCATGTGTATTTTTGCTTTGGGATCAATATTATCTAGAAATGGGGTTTTATTTTTTGATTATTATATTATATATGCATTTTCCATTATAACAGAAATAGATCAAGACAAATATGTACATTTTCTAAAATTCATTCATCAAACCTTTGTATTTCCCACATCTTCCCACATTCTTCATTCATCACAGTAATTTCTTTGGACTATAGTTCGACGAAGACCCAAAACTCAATCATTATTTACCTGTTTCATGGAGTAACAGAATGATAATGCATATATGGGTTTGGATTGATGATGGAATCTATCTATGATGATGGATGGTTGATCAAGGATGGAATTTGGGATAACCAATCATCTCGTTATTAGTGTGTGATAATAGTGTATCTTGAAGGCATGTTTTCATGTGGATTGAGGTATGAATTTCGGTGACTGGATGATAATGAGGGTCGATTGGACCAGATCTGTGATCTCCGAGAGACATTATTGGTAGAACCAAAGGTGATTTAAGTTCTAAAATATGTAAAGGATGAAACCGTGGGTTTTTGGAAGCCATTAATTACACATCATGTAATCCAATATCACATGTCGTGTGGAACCCCCTTTGAAACACTCGGGTTTCATGAGATGAAAAATGTCACATGTAAAGTAAAAACTATCACATAGTATGTAATCCTTACCTAGAACCTCCACATGTACCACAGAGGGAACACAAACATGTCTAGGTTGGGTTTACATGGGTAAATCTATGTACATGGACACAACCTTGAGTACACGAGATCGAAAACTCCATGTAATCTAAAACACACATGGAAATGGGAACGTGTTGTGAAACATGGGTAGGACCCGACATTAAAGGGTCATGTTGGGTACTAATAGTAAACACCATATACCCCTTAAAAGAAGACATATATCCCCTATAATTTGTTCTTGTACAAGTTTCTTTAGGTTACATTCCATTGATCCTTTTCCTTAGGGTTGTTATTGAAATAGTGGGTCCCCTAAACCCAACAATGTCGTAATTTTGATTACCATATCATGGATAAATTTAGTTATCAATGATGTATTCCTACCTTTATAATGTAGAAATTTATTATCAACTATTGAAATGGTAATGTACATAGATTAATTGTCGTGTCGAGAGGTTATAGAAGATCCCAAGCTATAATGAGAACCTTGAGATACTATGACATTAATCTTAAATATATGTTCTATAGTCTAGATATATCTAACTGATTGGACATAGTAGATTTTTGACTATTAGGTGTTGCTGTATCATACGCAATGAGACTTCTTCTCATGAAGATAGCACTTGGTGATCTCTATTAGTGAGATCACATGGACAGAACCACCAACAGGAAAACCACATGTTTTGGGTGTCATTAGTCATTCCTATCTACAAAAACATGTCTATTGGTCTTCTAACTTGATACCATTACAAATGTGTATCATATTATTTTTTACTTTGATGCAGGGAAAAAACCATGGTATTTGATTTGTGGTGATGTATCTTGTGTTGGGTGCATCGTTGGTGGTATGAAATTGGTTGAATGGTCAAGAATAGATTTGTTTCTTCCACATTTAGGAAGTTGTATATCTCAGGCCTAGTTGGTCAGGATGGTTCTACCTTTATATGTCTTGTCCCAATGTAGTAGAAAGGAAAATCCATCTGGTAAGATCAAAAAATAATAAAGAAACAAAAGGACAATGACACAAGTGTGTGTCCTTCTTTATGAGATATTTATAGACAAAGAGACTATAGTACACAGTTAGTGTTTGAAGATTGGTTTTCGTTGCTACGAAAATGTTTTTCTCTTTAGGGGCCATGATGGGATGCTAGACTCTGCTCTTGGTTTGTAGATTTTATTCACTGCTATTGAGATAAATTTCTAGAGGGTCACACATAATAGCATATTCTAGAATCCCCCATATTCATTTGAATACGTATATTGGGCATGGTGGGACCCACCACAACGTCTGAGTGTTGTCTAAAGTACCAATCCCAAAAATAATTAAATAAATTCATTATTATTAGTGATATGAATAATTGGGATTGAATTTATTTAATTTATTTACAATATAAGTAAATATGAGATAATATTAATTGGAAAAATATTATTTTAATATTTAAGTTTCTTTTAATATTAAGAGGTATAGCGAGTCGAGTTAAAAGTCGCATGTTTTATCACGTAATATTATATATATATATATTAAAATTATGTGACAAAATAATTAATAATATTGATGCAGTTTAGTTCATCATAATTATATATTAAGTGGATGTTGAAATAAACAGGGGCTGGGGAACCCAACTGGGTATTTTGAAACACCACTATAAATAGAGGTGAGGCCCTCTCTCTAGGTAACTATTCATTCATTTCATGGAATAAAAAATGATTTTTTCTCTCTCCTCCCATTACCTAGAGAGAGAAGTAGTTGATCCAAGAGCATGGATCAAGATCTTCCTCAAGCATCCAAGGGTTCTTGATGCGGTGATCGTCAAGACATTGAATACATCATCGGATCGTCGTTCTAGCACCCGAAATTCAATGATCAACAAAACAGTGGGTTCTAGAAGCACATGCGAATGACTTAGAGGGATCCTGCTATAGATCCTTCCTACGATGATAACCATTGACTATTTTCAGTTGAATGCGGATTTAAATTTGATTCAGGTATGTTTTCATTTTATTTTTATTCTCTTTATAATTTGAGTGAGATCCTCAGCCCTTACCAGGGCTCGAATCGTTGGCGATGACAAGTTCCATAATCCCTTTGATGAAAACATTTAAAACCCCTAGCCCTCCAGATTCTCCTCTAGGCCCCGAAACCATTCAGTGGTATCAGGTTGATTGCGTATATTTTTTAATCCAAATACAATTAATTTGCATAAATTAAGAAGAGGGTTTGAAATCTGTCCAAATGATTCAAACTACATGTAGATCCGATTTCAAAAGATTGAGTTATGGTCAATTTAATTTTTCAGATTAGATCAAATATGTGGTTTTATATTGAGTATTACTTGTTCAAACGTTACTGATCATTGGTATTGTTTTTCATTTTAAAAAAACATAAACAAGGATGATAATTATTATTATTTAAATAATAATAACTATCATTATAAATTTATAATAATAATTTTTTTATAATTTTTATAATAATAATTATTTTATTATTATTATAATAACTTTTAGCGTAATAATTCTTATTATAATAAAAGTCTATTTATCCATTATATATTTTTTGGGGTGAGGGAAATTTTTTTGGGAGACCTTGACTCAAATAAAAAACAAGGGAGGAGACTTGACTTGTGGAATTACACACATAAAAAACAAAAGGATTATCCTTTTATAAACATTATTTAAGGGGGGGGTTGCGCGGACCCCTAGTCATCCTTCTCAAGAAGCCACAGGTGGGCCGCCTACAACTTTCATCTCGTCGGAGTCGTCCGCCCCTACTCTAGCTCGTCTCGCCGCTATTAGCCAGTTTCACGCCTCTAGCCTCCCTTTCGATCATCCGAGACTCCACTAGACTAGTCGTCGCTCTGTTCGGATCCATTCCAAAGACCCGCCCCCCTTGATGCCCGACACAGTGCATCACCACCTATGTTGTTGTCCTTATCGTCTTCCTCTGGTCACGGAACCCCACAGCAGGCCACCTGACCATCACCTCCCGGCCATTCTCTATGATACCTCCCGGCAGTCACCTCCGGAATGGAGTCGTCGCACTGGCCTCTCCCTATGACACTCGGCCCGCCCAGTTGTCAACCCTATACCCTCAGGACCTCCCCTTGCTGTCGGAAAAAACCCCACTCTGTAAATACTTGCTGCCTCACCGCTGCAGCGCTGGTACAATTCTAGCCTCCCCTACACTACACCTACTGACCCGTATAGGGATGGAGCCACCCCAGATCTGTGGTGGACCAATGGATCCACCGTCTGAAGCTGCGACCCACATCCCATTGATGCCAAACTCCCCGCTATAGCAATGCTCCACCATGCTCATCTCCATCCATGCCTCATCGCGCCACTAGATAGACCTGCCATACAGAGATAGCCCTGTGGGCTGAGTCACAGTCAGTCTTAACTGAGAGGTACACCCCAACCCGAATCACCCCATATAGGGTTCAAGCGGGTCTGCCCAACCAGTTTTGGTTTCGGTGGACATGCCTAACTCAACTAGCTGAGTAGGGGTTTTTATAAGCCCGTTACAGGTCTGCACAAGTTCGGCACAACCCGCAACGAGCCATAACAACTGTTTCGGGACCCAAGTGAATTTCAATTAATATAATTAATGAGTTTAGTTAATGAATTAAATTAAATTAATTAATATATTAATTGTGTTTGAAGTTATATTTTAATACCCGGACAAAATTAATTCAATTTGATTATTAAATTTAATTAAGTTAAATTAATTTAATTTTGATATTAAAATTAAATTAATTAGAAGACAGATAAATTATTAAATTATTTTAATTAGTTATTTCATTTAGTTTAATTTATAACCCTCATACATATTTAATTCAAATTTAATTTTACCACACTTTATTTTCACTCGCATTCTCGTCTTTAGCACCGACCCATGCATGATTTCATTTATTTAATTATTTATTTAACTTCATGTGATGATTGTAATTAATTAAATAGATGGTCTCCATATCAACTTTTTTGGTTAAAATTTATAAGGA
This sequence comes from Viscum album, assembly GCA_963277665.1. Classification (NCBI taxonomy): domain Eukaryota; kingdom Viridiplantae; phylum Streptophyta; class Magnoliopsida; order Santalales; family Viscaceae; genus Viscum; species Viscum album. The sequence goes on from OY728134.1 coordinate 1,374,731,606, forward strand.
CCGGTGTGTCTAATTTAAGTAATCTACATTTATACCTCTAGTTCCCCCCACCCACGCACGTGTCTCTTATTACTTCAGATGAAAATAGTGAATGATGCGGACCCCACTAAGATGAGGTGGTGTACGTTGATCAAGATGGTTCAAGATAACATGTGGATCCCGCCAAGATGAGGCGGTACTCCAATATGTGACGTGGACCCCACCAAGATGAGGCGATGCTTCAGAAGAGAAGAGTACATACAAGACGAGGGCAAGCTGCATTATGAGTCAAGCTTCAACTCAGGTACGATGCCCTTAGTCCATTTTGATGATCAAGACGAGTTGAGTAGTATTTTAACATTTTTCATTTATTTATTGTTTTTTTCATTTTAGAACAGTAGGAAGATATATAAAATAATAAATAATAAATAGAATAAAGAACTGGCATATGTTTTTTTGTTAATATTCAGTTGGGAGCGTGACGACATAGAACAAAAAGATTAATAGAAATTTATTACATTCTTCAAGAGAATAATATAAAACCCACAATGAAATATTAAGTCCCAACAACCTTCTATCATTAATGTTTGAACAAAAATGGGTGTTTTGGGTGTCGGCCATGTCATAGGTGAGGGTGCCTTTTACTACCGGGGAGTTTTTATTAGGGTGGTGGGTTGACTTAACTAAAATTACAGAAAACAAATACCTATAGCTCTCTTGTCAAAATTTTAAGGGAAAATGTTGAGTAAATCAATAAAATATTTCAGAAACTAGGACTTCACTCAACAGATGAAGGAACCACAAGTTAATGTGGTTGGTCATCCAAAATCCTTCCTTGAATCCTCCAATTAGTGGCGTAGCCATATCCTGTAGACTATGAGGGAGGTTTAGGGATCCGTTACACTAGAATAATAAAATGATAGAGTATTCTGATTCTAGTACAGTGGGTTCCTAGAATATGGTAAATTAGTGGGAGAAATTTAATGTTTAAATTAATCGGTAATGTCACATTCGGTAATCAGCATAAAAGAACAGTCTGGTAAAGTTTATTTTTGTAGAAAAATGTAAAGTAATACCATGAGTAAAAACTATGATTAATATTGGACAATGTAAATGTCCAAACTAGCATTAATTTCAAATATAGTATAGATGCTTGCACATAATATTACTATATCATAAATTCAAGGTGTTAGTGTCCCAACCTATTAATCCACCTCATGAAGAGAGGGTTTATATACATAGAGGAGACTCATGAAACAATCATATTATGGTTCCGTAAAAATTCTATCATCAAGGTCTAATGTTAGTTGTGGTTGCTACATCATGACATGAATGATGTTACATGTAGTCTTATCTCCATGAAGTTTCTAAGGAGAATATTAAGCAAGATATGAGTGTGATTATTTCACTCTCATTGTGTAAAGTGGAAGAAAGTTTATAATCTTTCATGTCATCCCATTCTGATACATTGTACACCCAATTTCTCTAGTTTTTTTAAGGATAAAAACGAACCGTATAGAGTAAGTGCATCATTACATTTAAGGTAAAATTTTCCAACAAATAAGAATATTAATGATAGAACCGTGTTTCGTTCTTATGGTGAATATATTGAAAGACAAGGCAAAAAGGCCTATGGAATGTTATACCAAAGGAACCTTCATCATTTCCTTCAATGAAATGTGGCTGGTTATTTAAGAGGGGTTATTTTCATCACATATTAAAATAAATTTAAATATTTTCAAAATTGAATTGAACTGTAATACTATAAGAAAGTACCCGCTTCTCATTTGGGTATGTTAATCAATATACATTAATGTTTATAATATACTTCTTGGATATTGAATACAATATTCCAATAACATATGTGTATTTAAATATAGTAAGAAAGTATTTTTAGGAACATTATAAGAAGTAAAGAGTCCTTTAAAAGTAGCTGAGAATGGGTTTTTTCGAAGTCAGTGGTGAGAAACACATAACTTCTAATTGCTAAGTGAATGATTTTAGTTTCAAAAGTTGTTGAGAAAAACCAAAACATTTTTCTTAAGTTCCCATTTGGTTATAATGATACATTATTCCAAATACATGAATGAATCTTTTTTGTGGTGTAACACACTCAACAAACAGTTCATACATACTTGAATCACTGGAAATACAAGATGAATATAAAATCCAAGACTTACTGAGTTGTGGAAAAATAATTCTTTTCCAAGTAAAACTAAAAGTGGACATCATAAATACACTCAATATGGTGTTTAGGCTCAACACTTCTAAACACATTTGGTTTTACTAACTTCTTTAGTTTAGACAAAGAAACCTTTAGAAATGAAGGTATGGAACAAGGATTCCAAGGATAGTTCAACATAAGAAAGTGAACTATTACAAAGGAAGGATAAAGGTAAAGATACTTTGTAATATTCCTTTAAGTAATTAAGGAATGTAATAGTGAATTATATGCATGGTCTGAAGATATGAGTTCCTTTAGATCGGTATGTCAAATTATATCTTGACCATGCAATCTTCAATCATGATAATGTATCGTGGAATAATTACTAAACTCATATTACCTTATCTACACCATAGAATTGATGTTCATAAGGAGGATAAATTATGAAGTCTTAAATTTCAGCATAGATCAACAAAATGTAGCATGGATAAATTCCTAAACGCATATATTATACATCAAAGTTATGATGTAAGTAGTATCAATGTTACAACTGGCAGTGACTTCTATCATATTTCACGATGTGTTTTGGAAAATAATAGAGAAATCCTATAAACAATATGTCAACTAATAAAATATAAATGGACATCATACGAGTCATGGTATGATGAAAATAAATTATGTTATAGATCATAAGTTAGGATTCAAAGAGTTTGTTAAGATATAAAAAACATGAATCAAGCTAAACACATGGTGCATCTAAGTAAATATCCTAAAAGTTTCTTAGGATATTACCTAAATACCTAAGATAGAAAAGATGTGCTCAAGTGATTGAATAAATTTCTATATAATGGTACACAACTCTATTATAGAGAGTTGGAACTGAATTTACTTGGGCATAGTCAATGATCATGATGTAAAATTGGTTGACATCGAAACAAGTTCCATAAGTACATGTGGAAGAGGCATGTTTTAGTTACACATACTATGTAGGAAGGGTAGAAACCATGGTGATGGTTTTATATTCACCACGTCCGGTGATAAATTATTCATTGAGAATATTAAATGATACAAGTAAGAAGTATTTGGGAATTATATAAGATTGATAGGATCACTTAAAATTTAATAATGGATTCCATGTATCAAATGTAAAAGGGGCATATAAATTTAATACCGCAGTGGGTATTCAAATGAGTTGATACATGATTGGTACAAGAGAAGTACCAATAAGGCTCAATTGGTTCTACCAAATCGATAATCCTCAATCCATTATAATTTTACTTTTCATAGGTTTATTCTATGATCATTAAATTGGTCATTGGATGTCAAGATCATATTTCGTGGAAGGTGTCTATACAACGCAGCCAAAAAGGGATGATGAAAAAATCAAATGCCAATAAATGTTGCAAGTTACTGAAATCCAGTTTTGGATTAATGTAAGAAACCAGATCTTAGATCATTAATTTTGAATGAATCATTGCCTTGTGTCTACAAAAGGTTAGTGGGAGAGCCAATGTTTTCCATGTAAAATATGTTCGGAGACATATGGAAAACATATGGTCTTCAAGTTAGTTAAGACCAAGATGAAATTTTTTCTCTAGTGGCTGAGATAAAGTAGCATCCTAAGTTATAGGGAACAAGATCTACTAAGGTAAATATATAGGTTGGCTGGTCCTAGTGAATCATATATATAGTGATATTGTATTGGAAAATAAATGTTCTAACAATTCAAGAGATGAATTGTTTCCTATGTCATAGGGCATAATCTCTTCAGGTTGACATGTTCGAGAAATGGGAAGAGATAAACTTGGTAAGTTGAAGTCCATAGATTAAGTGATGGATTATTCACATATGACATTACATTTACAAGAATTGATATTTCCAGGATATACTTTACAGTAGGTAAATATAAGTTATAACTTGGAGCACTATAAGGGATGCAGTCAGAGCTATCTAATTGTACTTTAACAAGTACAAAAGATATGTACCTGGTAAGTGGAGTATAAATGATACTATTTTTCGGGAATACAAACTAGTATTCCGTAGATCCATGTGATCTAATATCGTAGTTAGGAAAAAGTTGATGAGTGATTCAAGCTCATATAAGCTAGTGGTAGCCATATCTAAAATTACCGAGTACATTGCAGATTCCTAGGTAGCTAAAAAGTAGTTATAAAAAGCAATGATTTGTTCCAGTTCTTGGAATCGCAGCTGGTATGAAAAGTATTATTAAAATTTAAATTAAGATATTCTTAATTTCAAAGAAGTTAAGTTATGACAAATGACTAGTGGGATATACTCGGGGATACATTCTTCTGAGAAGTTTAACACAAGGAGATGAGGTTTCTATAGCAGAATGGCCATGCGGTAGAATTGTGGTAGACCTAGTAGCTAAATTATTTACTCAGCAAAAACATGATATTCATCATGTGAATAGATAACAAGTTTGGTTAGCAGGTTGGTTCTAGTGTAAGTGTGAGTGTAAAAATAGTGGGTTCCCTATATGCAAGTATGTCATAATTTTGATTACTATATCGTGTATACAATTAGTTATACATGATATATTCTTACCAGTATAGTGTATATTTTCTACGTCGACTATTGAAATGGTAATGTCGATATATTTGTTATCATTTTTAGAGGTTATAAAAGATCTTGATAAATAATGAAAAGCTTGAGATACTATGAAATTAATCTTAAATATATGTTATAGGGTCTATAAACATCTTATTGACTAGACATAGTAGATTATTGAAAATTAAATGAAGGGGTCTCGTGATCATCGAGACATCTTCTCATGAAGTTCACACTTGGTGATCTCTAGTATTGAGATCACGGGGATATACCCACCAATAGGAACATCACATTTTTGGGTGTCATTGGAAATTACTATCTATAGACATGTGTATTGGTATCTTGAATTGAGACTATTAATGATTTTTTTCATTTGATTCGATACATTGATGGATGAAAAAACCTTGGAAATGAAATCGTGGCAAGGTAGCTTCTGTTGGGTGCGTCGTTGGTGGTATGACATTGGTTGAGTGGTCAAGAAAGGATTTTTCACTTCCAGGTTTAGGAAGTTGTATATCTCAGGCCTAGTTGATCATGATAGTGCTACCTTTATTAGTCTTTTACCGAAGAAGTAGAAAGTTAAATCCATCTAGTAAGATAAAAAAATAATAAAGTAAGAAAAACATGATGAAAGAAGTGTGAATCCTACTTTATCAGTTTTTTTAAAGAAAAAGAGATTATAGAACACACTCAGTGTTCTTTGGTCGGTTGCAATTGTTATGAAAATCCTTATCTCTTTAGGGGCCTTGATGGGTTTCTACTCTCCACTCTTGGTCAGTGGATTTTATTCACTACTATTGAGATAAAGTCCTAGAGGGTCACACACAATAGAATATTTGAGAATCCTCTCTTTTCAATTTAGTAGGTATACAGGATAGTCTGAGTGTTTTCCAAATTATCGATCACCAAAAAAATTAAATAAATTCATTATTATTCATGAAAAAAAAAATTGGGATTGAATTTATTTAATGTATTTACAATATAGGTAAATACGAGTTAATATTAATCAAATGAATAGTATTTTAATATTCAAGGTTCTTTTAATAATAAGAAGGATAGTAAGTCGAGTTAAATGGATCAGTTTTTATCACATAATATTATATATATATATATATATATATTATAATAATGTGATACAATAATAAATAATATTGAGATAGTTTAGTTTGTCATAATTATTTATTAATTGGATGTTGAAATAAATGGGGACCGGGGAACCCAATCGGGTAGTTTGAAACAACACTATAAATTGCTGTGAGGACCTCTCTCCATGTAACTATTCATTAATTTCATGGAATGGAAAATGAGAGCCCCTCTCCCCTTACACTACCTAGAGAGATAATTAGTTGATCCAAGAGAATGGATGAAGATCTTCTTCAATAATTGATGCGATATCGATGCGATGATCATCTGGAAGTCGAAGACATCGTCGGATCACCATGCTAGCAATAAGAATTCGATGATAGACATACCAGAGGATTCTAGAAATGATTGGGGATGATCTAGAGGGATCCTAAAAGGGATCCTTGAAGAGACGATCGCCATTGTCTAGTTTTAGTAAACCACATATTCATATTTAAAAGGGGTATGTTTTCATTTTATTTTTGTGCTCTTTATAATTTTTACGAGATCCTAAAACCTTACTGGGGCTCATATCATTGGCGATGACAAGTTCTGCCATGCCTTCGATGAAAATTTCTAAAAACCCCATCCCATCAGCTTACACTACATGCCTTGGAACAATTAAATTGTTATGGAATCATGTCTTGTTAATAGGATGATGTCCCCTAAGTGGAACATCATGTTTGAATAGAGTTATTTGAATGATTCTTTGAGGGGGAAAGTGGGATCCTCTATCATCATCATATCCCAAGGTAGGTTTCTTAGTAACATCATGACCAATACTACACTGGCACAAATCCTACACTTTGCTGGTTTATCTAGATTTGGATATTATAATCCCCCAAGCCCTTGGATGTGATACCCATTTATGTATCATTATATTCAATATTCAAGAATATACTTTTTATAGCGAGGAATGATGGGCATGGAATCTCATATGGACATAATCTCTTATATCTGACCCATTTAGTGTGTTCTCCCAGATTAGTGTTATATGAAACCCTAGAGCAGGTACCATTGTTTGGTAGTATGGTTGTAGCCATTCCTTGAGACTGTGTATATATTTTTAGTATATCTTGATGCACTTGATATATGTTTCACTGAAATATACCTATCATGATATGACTTTTAATCTTGATTCTATATTAGAAGTGATTTTATGGTGTCATGCTGAGTATTTTTACAGTCACCCATGTATGGGATTTTCCCACACATTCTATGTCTTATACAGATGATAGACCTGTTGATGAAGTCTCTGGGGACTAGGACAAGATATATATTTTTGATCTGAACAGACCGAGGTGTGTTCCTGAGGTTATACTAATAGCATTCCCCACCAATAGTATAGGTTGTTCTTATTTTCAATTTCTTTTTATTTGGATTTTATTTGGACCTTTTTTATTCCCATTATTTTTTTCTTACTTTGATGGTGTGATTTTAGATGTATCCATTAATTATTCTTTTTTTACATCTCATCATTATATGGGATTGGATATGGGTTCTTGTATATAGGAACATTATCTTAAGGCCTCTTATGTGTGTGACATGTCTACTCGGAATTGGTTTCCATCCCTTGGCCTATTAGAGGTGATCTTGGAATATTTATGGAATGGTCCCCATGGGTCAGGTCGTGATGTTTTTTTACCCTGAAATTATAAAATGAAATTACATTAACATATACTCAACAATCTCTAACTTTATATTGTCTCGACAGATGTGTTCATGATGTTCTCGGTATATCATGGTATATCATGGGTGCTTGGAGAAACATGTGTAATATGAATCATTTGATACCCCATTATTTATCCCATGTTATTTTTCCACATATATTATAGTTCTAATAAAATAAATCCATATTTTAGATGTTTAATTAATCATGATTCCCTTTCATGGATTCACGAACCTTATTTGAATGCTGTAAATCATCATTTTTTCCTCCTTGATTTTATATTAAATATATGTTTGTGAAAGTGTTTAGGAAACAAATGATTCCTTCACATCCATTAATATTTCTTGATTAATCATTTGAATCTCCATGAGAAAAGGTCCTTTCTAAATACTCTTCATGGATAAGAAGCTATGTTCCCTCTACCAACATAAAAATCTACTATATATAACTTTATATGAAGGTACTGTATTGATAAATCATTATATAAGATTAACTACCACTTAAAATACATATGTGTGAGTATATACATTAAACTCTTATAAATTATATATATCTCACACATCTAACCTGTGGGATTGTTCCACAAAATAATTAATTTAATGAACACAACTGATAAATCAATGTCGTTCATTAAGTGGTTATTTTCTTGGGTTTTTGAAAAAAAAAGTCTTTATTCATACGTTTATTACATACAAAATTCATTGAAAGATAATTATATATCATTAACACATATACACTTATGGGTTGTGTCTTTAGAGAAGAAATTATAATCCTCTTATTGTTCTTTTAAAAGTGATTTTTACATTATTTTTTCCAAACATACATTGGACCCTTCTATGTTGACATAGGTAATTAGATAAAATCATGAAACATTACTCACAAATCATTGGTAGTATCCATATGATCTATGAAAATAGAGGATATATATGAATCTTTTTAGTATGTAACCTTAAAAATTACATTTAATTTTCAATTATCCATGAATATTCCCCCTCTTCTGATCACACATTGTATGAATGAGAGTTTCTATAATAATATTTATGTGATTTTTCAATGTCATGATTGAATCAATATGAAATCATAGTGTCTATACATCATATAGAAGGTGGTTTTCTAAATATCTTATATAATCACTGCTAGTTAATGACATTAAAAATGAAGATCCACTTTTAAGTCCTTAAATTTGATTGAAATAGTTCGATGGTGATTATTGATCTTTTATGAGATCCTATTGAGCCCTCAGTAATCATTGTAATGAGAAACTACCCATACTTCTTATAAATGAGGCCCAGTTCACCTTATGTTCATTTACTAGTTCTTATAAACCATTTTATCAAATTCTATTATAATTAAATTTTTAACTCCTCTTGTTTTTACCAAATCCATCATGTAAGTTCTCTTGGCAATAGGTGTCATTCCAGTCATAAGTTCAAATGATAACTCAACCACATGATAAATATGATGGAAAAACACTTCATTAAGTAGTAATTCGTTATATTCCCTTAAAATTGTAATGTATTAATATTTATTCTTTCCCTTATATCAACCATTTATGAACATATGATTCCTTATTGGGAATAATGACTATCTCATTGAAGGAATTTCTAAACAACATTCATAATATTCCTTATATTTCCATGGGATAATTGGATGATTCCAGATATATACTATCAAATTATACCAAATAAATAATTATGAAATTCCTTAGAAGAATCAACCCACATACACTAACAAGGTATCATTCGAGCACATGGCTTTGAAATACTCAAGGAATTGGTTTTTTCATAGATTTTGTTTCATCAATGTATTTTGGAAGTGATTCAACAAGAATCATATATGATATAAATTAATTAAACATAATTTTATTAAATAAATTTTTTAATAGTGTTTATATAATATTCAATTTGGATTTAATCGTTGTATCATATTTATCTATGTTCCCACCATTTCTAACAAATAAAATTCAAGATCAAAACATAATCCAGTAATGAATGTATAAAAATCATACTAATAATAGTAAAAAATCAAAAGGAATTAGCTAATTAAATTAATAAGTATAATTATTATTATATTTTACTATGCTAAATCCAAATATACCTATTTAGTTCTTTGATACCAATTATCATTAATTATATTATTTATTTATGATTATTACATCATTAAAAATAAAAATATACTCCCAAACTATATTGCAATAGTTTCTTGAAAATATTTTGTACATAAAACCTAAATATGTAGGAAATACTAAACATTAAATAAATTACAAATTATATTTTTATAGTATTATTCATAATTTTATTAATAGATGAAATAACTTAGTTAACTTCATCAAATAATTTCTGAGAAAAAAACACAAGTATGGGGAGGAAAATCAAGATAAAATACAAAAATGTCTATAAAAGATCATATGGGTGAGTATAAAAATAAATATCACCTTGCGATAATAATAATAATATATAAAATAATATATGTAAATAATATGAGAATAAATATCATGGGGAGAATGAATAATAATTTAACATCATAAGAATTATGGTAAAATCTAACTGCATGATGACAACAAATAGAATGTGATCAAAGCTAGAATAATTTAGATGCAAAAAATATGTGTGAAAAACTAACTACATCATATAAAAACATAGTAATATAATAAAAAATAAGTATTTATCCAATGTATTATATTCATATATAATTCATAGACTACCCATCACATTATAATATTCTCATAATCAATCATGTCACATATAGAAAGATCTAAATTAAAAATTTAAAACAAACCCATAAAAAAGAATTAGTATAATTCATATGTCAGGATGAATGGGTAAAATAATGAACATAGAGAAGTTAAAAAGAATAATGGAATACATAATTTTGGATATTCAAGGGTATAATTATCCAATTTAATAATAAACATATTTTGGAGGATAAGAAAAAATTTAATATGAATCAACTAGAGAACTAGAGAATTAAAAAAATCATAATTCTTGGTAAGAATGTATTCATTTGAAGTGGAGATAAACATGTCGCCAGAATATGAGAAGGTAAATAAAAAAACATTTATATGATATTTTTGATAAATTATTTGGAAATTAGGGAGAATGTGGTAGTAAACCCAAAAGAAAATGGAAGTGCAGAGAGTACCTTTATATATTTTAGAAAATAATAATATTTAATTAATAAATTGGAGAATGTTGAATACAACATGTAAATATGTGAAAAACATTGGATTATTAATTTAGAGGAATTTACATGGTAGATAATATCATGATTAATGGTTTCAGTGAAATAATGGAATAGATACCCAAGAAAAATGAGTTTGATATTAGAATTCAATTACCATAGGACCCATTTTAGTTGATTCACATTTCTACCTCACGAGTAATCAATGTATGATTATTAAATAATTATTAATTATTTATATTTAATCATTTTATTTTATTTTATGTAAATTATAGTTATTGTAATTTATTTTTGTCATTTAATTTATTGTAAAATGGTTTGATGATATATTAGTTTATATATTCACGTCTTATTTTCAATTTTATTATTTTGATTCATTGTTATATATTAATTTTTCAATCCCACAGTATAATCATAAAAATAAATTAAATTACACATTTATTTAATAAAATATAAATATATAAACCAACAGTGAAAAAAGTGATAATTAAGTTATTTAAATTTCCTTATAGGAGTGGAAACTGACCAATGAAGATACTTTGTAATGCGAGGAATGTGATAATACATATACATTTTAAATAGTTTATAATGTCAATATAGTATATTTAAAACATATATATATATATATATGTATAATTTACCTAACTATATATAAAGGTTATGATATATAAAGAAATGAACATGTCCATGTAGGCTAGTAAACCGACCAATATCAGTACAGTATAAAAAGGGGGAGAGATGTTATAAATATATTATAAATAAAATATCATAAATTTATAACTATAAAGTTTTCTAAATATTGTATCATTATACTAATTAGTGAATTTTTAGAAAATTTTCATAGAAATGAATAATATGATAAGATAATTAAAGGAGAAAATTTTAAGGGAGAAGTGAAGGGATGTTTCTTTATTTTTGATATTTCACATTTATTATGAAACATAATATGTTGAAGTCTTTTGGGTGGTTATTACTGGAAATATATTATTGATATATAGTGGAATAGGAAGACAAATGTTTATAGGTATTAGGTAAACAGACAATTTTTTGATATTTTTTTCTAATGGGGTGAGAAGGGGTACACATACATGTGGTAGGGGTATTTTTTGATATAATAATGAAAAAAAATATTTTTTTTGAATTAAAACATGATATAGTTTCCTTAATTGAAATTATGGAAGATGTTTTATTGAAATTGTATGTTTTTATCACCTTTAAACCATTATAAAAAATAATGTTTTAGTTTATAAAAATGTAATTAATAAAAAATGAAAATAGGTTTTTAATGGTATATATTATATTTTTATAGATTATATATTAATTTTTTGGTTTTCAATGTGAATTTACTGGTTTTAAATGGATTATTATTCTTATAATTTTTTTGTTGATACTTATATATTAGATATTATTTCATTATTACTGCACCATGGGTAATGTAATTCAATGATATCTTCTATGTGAAAGCATTATTTTTTACTTTTAACCATAAAAACATTGTTTTTATAAGAAATACCAAAAATGCCTCATGGAAATTTTTTCAAGTTATTATTTTTAATATAATTAATTTTATACAAATAATTTTTTAATATTGGTAATTTTATTATTTATATAATACAATTAAAATTGGAGTTTTTAAAAAATGTGGTAAAATAATTTTTTAAAATATTCTCACTAATACTCCCTTTGAGTTATCTAATTGGACTATTTATTTTTTTATTCATGTTTAATATTATTTACATTCCATTTCACTATTTAAATGATCAATGTACAATTATAATCATAATATTAATATTTAAATGTTCTATTTATAATTATAGTGGTCATGTTACTATTGCAATGATCACACTGTCTTTTATAATTCCTATAACTACCTCTAATATCATTCAATCATCATTAAAATAGTTTTATATTATGGTTATATATATCCTTAATAGTATTAAAATCACATTCATTATGTTTAGTTTTATGTTTACACTAATGTTCATGGGTTTGATAATTCTAGGAGGTCATTCCCATATTGATTTTAAAATACTTCATATCTTGTTTATTTAATTCAATTGCCCAATTATAATATATATTTTTATTATGAGTTATATTTATTCTCTATATAAAATGGTCTATATTGATGTTATATAGTATTTTTAGTTTTATTACATGATTAATATTGTTTTTATTATAACTTATACCTATAATATTAAACATAGAGATATTAGGAAAGAAAATATAAATTATAATTTCTGGGGTCATTAATGGAAGTAAGTGGTCTAAAGAAATAAAACATCACTAGATTCAAAAAAATAGTTTTTGACTCTTTAGTACATCTTGGCACATGATTAAGTTAATTCAACCATGTGTCCCATTGAACTATTTTTCTTAACATCAAAAAAGTAATAAAAAAATTATATTTAGATAGACGAAGAAGAGATTTCTACTTGATATCACAATTTCATGAAAAAAATTTCTCATCATTGAACATTAAAATAATTTTTTTGATGAATACGTAGTACAATAGTTTTACAATTTGTTTTGAAATTTTTATTCTTATCTAAAAATAAACAGTTCTTTATATTTCAAGAAGTGTTACCTGAAATAAGGAGAAGATATTTTTTCTTCAATAAGATATTTATATATATATATATATAATTTTAGAGTTTTTATAATAAATGTATAGAACATGATTTTCTACTCTTCCAATATTATATTTTTAAATTCTTATTGATTTTAAAATATCCATATTTATATTTCTTTAAGGGGTATGTTAATGTGTGTAGGAGAACATCATACATTACATTATTTATTTTTAGAACAATAAGTATTTAGTATAAAACCACCTCATTAAATATCCATTTGGTGATTCTTATGGATCTCATTTTAGTGGATGAAATCACGTTATACCAAGGATATGATCATTTTTTTCAATCATTGGACTATGAACATCACTATTTACCCATTTCAATGTGTGTATATTTTGATGAAATCTCTAAAAATATTGATATATATCTACAAGGTTATATATTAAATGAATAAGAGGAGTGATAGATTTCTTATTGATCATACTAATCAATGATGATGGTTGATTAGTGTAATAATCATACAATATTATTATTCACAACTTACCAAACCCCCTCTTAGAGAATAACTATTATAGGAACACAGCCAATTAAATATATATTCTTCTATAATTGGTATTTGGTCTATGTATTACCATTCAGTATATCTTTTTTATTTAATTTTGGTGATAATTTTTATATGCTTTTGTTGTTTTAGTGTTTTAATTTTCATTTTAATCATGGATAACATGTATTTAGATGATAAAAAATGAGTTTCAACAGTTTATGGGAAAAAGTACAATTTTTGAAATGAATATATGTTTCTATACATTCTATCATTTATTATAGAAGTAATATAAATTGTAACTAATGTATTTAATCTAATCAAAAAAGGTGAAAAATCAACTCAATTTGATAAAAGGAGTAATAAATTTAATTTCAATTCAATGTGTGTTATTATACCTTCACTATAAGAAAGAGAGTTTATAAATTCTATAGGGGTAAAGACTATATGAGGTGTTTTTGAAAATCTATAAGATATACATGAATGTAATATTGGTATATTAGAGTTGAAACATAAAATATAGAGTTTCCCATTTGAATACATTTTAATCCATGTAGATAATTGATGGATGATTTATTCATTAGAGATAATGTGGATGTAACTCAGTCCATGGATTGATAGAAACCCTAGTGGATTAAATAAAAATAAATAAGATTATTAATATCTAAATAAATATTTATTATGACATGGTTTCTTCTATTTATGATCTATTATTGAATATATTTTCACATGATGAAATTTATTCACATACCAAATGAGGAAAATTAATTATTCCAAGAAGAGAAGTAAATACGAGAAAGAAATATATTTCAAAACTATATCGAACTATGATTCATATAAGGAGGATGATGGATAAAATTAATATTTATAATCAGATAGATATATTGATGTAAAATTTGACATGATCATTTCACATATCACATTAAATGTTCTAATGATAAAAATAGAAACAATGATAAACTATCATTGATTAGATTTTACAATGGATGAATTGGTCATTTGTTTATAAACATACCAATGTTAAAGGAATAGGAGAGTAAAACTAAATTTCTTCCATCATGTCAGATCTATTATAAGAATAAATCCAGATTAATCTAGATGATATTCCCTTCAAAATGAAAAAAAATAGTATTAATAAATTCAAAATGGAGAGTTAATATTCAATGATATATGAATAAGAGTGTGGTGAAAGTGAATATGAAGATGATTTATCACTATATGATAATGATGAGAATTTATTGATCATTAAAATCGTATAAGTAGACTTCCATTGTGATATATATGAAGAAGATATTTAAATTCAGTTTCTCTTGATGATTTAGTTAAAGAGATAACTTTTTGAAACATCTATTTTTGAGAAGGACATCAATATGTTGGAAAAGTTCTACCATTTGGAAAAAAATGATGAGGGTCATATAGAAAGGGATTAAATATTGATGATATAAGAGTGAAATATTAATGTATCACTTTATATGGTTTTTAACATAAATGGTGAACTAAATTATAACATAACCGATGAAGAACATAGTGATTTCCGTCAAATGGTGCCTGACTATGAAAATCATCTTAAAAAGGTCGTGGTTGATTTTGAAAAATCACTTTTATAGACGTTTAAATACCAAAGATTTAAAAAGTAGTAGTTAAACAATTAATACTATTAATGATGATATAAAACATAAAAAATCTCACTATCTATATCCATGGAGTCACTAATCCAAGAAGATGAATGTAAAGTGAAGAGGAATATAAATAAGAATGTTGCCTAATAAAGGGATTTCTAAAAATATTAAAAAATAAAAAAAGGATGAATAGATCCTAATATATAGTAAAAATAGTAATGTTAGGTAAATATGAAGAATGCCTAAAATTTATTTAAATATTTCATGAATATAATTAAATTTAGTTCATGAAATGGATATGAATTTGGTGGTCATAATGCCAATAGAATATAAGTGCAATGGTATTTACATTAAAGAATATATACTCAAATATTTTCATTCATTGGATATTGTTGGTCTTATAGGGGCTAATTTCACAAGGAAATAAGTTTTTGGTTTAATATTAGGTATATTGATATTTTAAATTCATTGAATGACATAAATTCTGGGTAATACATGCCAGTTAATAAAAAATTATGAAATATTTCAAAACTTCATGTGTCCAAATAATGATTGAGTTTCATGATCTAATGTATTTATGTAGAACATTTGATTATTCATGTCACTTATATGTGTAGTACCTAACCATTTTACAAGAATAATTTTTTTGGGATAATACCAACTTATTTTATAATAAAAATGAGAAAGGAGAGGGGGAACATATCATGTGGTTGTTTCTCTGAATGAATCAAATTGGAATTAGAAATCTGTATGTGACTGTGGCTTTTCATTATATATAATGTATGATAAGATATTTCATAAATTCAAAGTGATGTATAATTAATTATCATTCAAAATTGATAAAGATAATGAATATAAAATAAAATAGTTTTCTCAGGGTATAAATTTTTAGAGAAGTCAAAGTCTATGTGTAATATTTTTTGATGGTTTTAAATATAACCTAATATATGGTTCATTTCATTTTGATAAGTGAAAATAAGTGATTTATTGTTATTATAATTTTTTGGTGAAGAAATAGAACATTTATTTCTGTGTTGAATCAAGAGAATATATCTACAAGTAATTAATTTTAGGTCAATGATTCCAAATATTCATACTACTTGATCATGATTGAAAAGAAAGAGTTGTGTCATATATAGGTTGGTTATATTTTATAGATATTAATAAATATATGTTTAATTTGGGATAAAATGATGGTGATGTGAGACTATTGGATAATGATAACAAGTGTTATTTTACTACTTTCCAAAAAGGTATGATCGTTAATTCATCTAAAAAAATAGTATATTAAGAAGTAATTCATCTCAACAATCAAGTATATTTAAATATTTCTCGAATTGTTTAAAATGAAAATGTGCTATAGGGTTTCATGTAACAAAGAATTATTTCCCCAAAGTATATGATTTTATTCTACATAGATTTCCATGAGTATGGAACTGAAGTAACCATGAAATGACACACTTGTGTGAGATGGTAGTTTAGGTACTTGATAAGTAATTCTATTACCAATGGAGGAGTTTCATGCATCATGTTTCATAGTTATATATTTCTTTAACTGGTTGTTCCAAAAAAAAATCCAAATTTATTATCACATCACTATCTTCCCTAAACCCCCGTATACAATGTGTTAGTAGCCAATAAATTCCTCTCAACTGTCATTTTGAAGGGATATACCTTTTGGATTCCATTAATGAATCTTTAGTTCACGTAATAAAGAAATGCATTCTATTCACATTCACAATTATCTTCATGGATATCAATATGTGAGAAAAGAATTTATTAACTCATTAATTCCACTTAAAACATTATAATTTTCTTGATATTCCTTAATAAAACTCTCTTACATGAAAAAAAAACATCTCTTAATGTAATAATATCTGTGAATGATAAGGTTTCATGTGATACACAAAATGCATGAAACTGATAACATGAAGACTAATTCAAATCCCTTGATTCACCAAACATAAATTCCCAACTATTATAGAATCATAGGTTACCCATTCTTCCAATTTCCCATCTAAAATTCTAACATCTACACATATAATCGGTATTTTTGACTTTCACATCATGCCCATTCACCTTAGACATGGTATTACTATCATCATTAACTCTTTCCCATAATCAAAGACACAAACCAGGAATCCAATATAAAAATAACACATGTATTTACCTTTCTCATGCACTATCTAGAATTTTGAATCTCAATATTGAATCCCCACTCAATCACTCATTATTTCCCATTTCATTACAAGAGAATTCTTACCACACGATGTTAAAACTCAATGATTACTCCTATCATAACAAACTAAACTATAAAATCAATCAATTTAGTTTTTTATTCCACTTCCAAAAAGATAAAATTGATTTACCTATAATTTTAAATCCATTTATCATAAATATTATAATTACTCTATGAAATAAAAATAATATTGCATATCTGATGAGTGGATGATTTCGTAAGTGATTATATTTGATTAACCAAAAACACTATCACCTTTCCATATCTATTGAGGTTAATTATTCACCATATCATTTTCATCTTCAAAGAGAGTGTTGAATATTGCATCATCCACACTAGAATTTAAACATGTACCATAAATTATATGATGAGCATAAATTGTATTCCATTGTTTCCAATGGATATTTAAAAAATATATTCCATTACATGATTAGTGTAGAGTCTATTACACCCCAATGTGATTATCATAGTGTGTCACTAGGTAGAGAACCTATGATAGCATCATTGGAAGATCATGAGGAAGCTATAGCTACCAATTATGTTATTAGTATATGAATCCATATGAAGAGAATAATAAATTCCAAACCTAGAAAACAATCCTTTGAGGATCATGATCTTCATTATTATATATAGATTGAAACAAGTCCTATGTGATGTGTCTAGGATGCCTCAAGATATTACCACATGATGAATCATGTGAGAATCATTGATATTCCTTATATGATGAGAATAATAAGCCAATGTGACAAGAATATGATACATTTACTCTACTTGGGTGATCATTAAATGATCCATATTCCCATGTGACAAGTTTGAGATACCTCATCATATGACCATGATATTAATTATGTGGTGATCATAAAAATAATAGGTGATTGGAATGAGACACTATCTTTATAATGTTCTGATACGATGATTATTTTTTCTTCAATAT
Source organism: Viscum album (assembly GCA_963277665.1). Taxonomy (NCBI): domain Eukaryota; kingdom Viridiplantae; phylum Streptophyta; class Magnoliopsida; order Santalales; family Viscaceae; genus Viscum; species Viscum album. The sequence goes on from OY728134.1 coordinate 1,374,750,197, forward strand.
GTGATGACCATATGATGTATTTGTTCCCTAATACACCAGTTTATAAAAAACGTCAATTGAACTAATGTATATCCTGTATGTGAGGATTATGAGATTACCTCATGGATTAAAAAGAGGAATACATAATTTCATCACCAAATATTTCCCAAATATCCATTAATGATGCCCATGTGAAGCTCATTCTCTCAGAATGAAATTTTACCACCCTATGAATGTGGAAAGATGATAAAAGAATTATTTTCCACATGATGATCGCATTGAGGTAAGATTCATAATAACATATTAAATTTATGAGGGGTGCTCACACTAAGAGAATATTTATCTAGTGAAGCACTAACATATCATCATAAAATTCTAAAAAAAGGTTTCATGACTATAATCCATGTGTTGTGAGGTCTCCAGCCTTTGTAAAATAAGAATAATTAGGATGGATAAATGTTATCACATGTATAGATCCATCCAACCAGTAGTCTTAGTGGATGTTTCAGAAACATTACCAATGAGAAAAAAATCAACAAATAGTGATATGTATTTCCCCCCTTCAATGGTATCTTCACTCAACCAATTTGTATCGTTTTCATAAAAAAATACAAATAATTGAAGAGGATTATGAGTTTTCAGATAATTGTGGAGAAGTAATATTGATTCTCCTTCAATTGGATTATTTTATATAAAAAATGTGAATAATTATGTGAAATTATCGACGATTACATAGTGAATCATGGGACTAATAATGAATTTGGTGACCATACACTAAAGGAAAAAAATAATTTTTATATAATAATTAATCAATGTTTAGTGTATATGCCTCAAAATATTTTCATGGAATATATTACTTCACATTGGTTTTTGGGTTACTGATTAGTATTTTCGAATAAATTAATAATCAATATCTATTTTTAACATTCAATAAGGTTTCCAAGGAATATCTAGGTCGAAATTTCTTTAAAAGTCTAATATTATATCTTAAGCACATGTTCCCATTTAAATCGACCTATTATATTTTGTATCAAGATATCCAAGTGATTAGGAGATCATAAAATTATGAAGTCATTAATGCACAGACAATAACTTCTCAAAGTCATGGTACAGCTTCCATAATCTTGTATCTAGTGAACCATTTTTTATAATATCTTTCTAACTAATGAATCATTTTTTGCCTTTAATATGACTACTTTTCAAATTTAGGATGTCACTGATACATACCATATAAAATTGGAATGCACATTGGTTGTGAGGATGGGAGGTTAGACTCATTATCACCTTTTTGGAGAAAATTATTTCATACTCTGGGACTCTCTAATTGATTTATGATATGTTATTGAATCATTGTTGGTATTTTTAGTAATAATAAAATTTAATATAAGGAAATTGATTAACAATGTATAATTATTTGAGATATTATTTTAAATTATAATTTTATTGTCTCTCATTTAATCCATGTATCTGGACTATCCACATTAATGTACTATATAGGAATCCACTTTTGAATTATTATCCATCTAGTTCTGCACTGTGATCTTTTTAAATTTTTAAGTAGGGGTTGTAGAGTTGTTATCGGGTCTATGAAAGGTTCTTCTAATTTATTGTAATAAACATAATCATAACCCATGTAGTTATGAACTACATAACGAGACACATCATAAATTTGTATTTTTTATCGAGGACCATTATGGTGTATTTTCTGGTCATACAACCATAAACTATTATATGGAAATTACTTTCATTAGGAGTATAATCCTTGGTTAATTTTACCTAACAAAATTAGATTATAAATTACACTAATGTTGAAATTTCAATTTTATCCTATAAGATGATCTAGATGATTAGATTTTAGGAATACCCAAAGGAGTATCATGACGAAATTTATTTAAGGAATCCAAGAGGTGTATCTTGAATCATGGTATATGTGGAAGCCAATAATTTTATCTCAACTAAATAAATTTTTGATTCTATGAGGATTTTATTTAATAAACGCATTATCTTATTCTCATCGTACAAGGAATCCAATTCTCATTACATTAGGAAACATATATTTAAGGGTGTTAGGATTTATCCTCATGGGGAATCTTAAATATCCATGGGAATATGGAATCAAAACCCATGTATTTTTTAGTTGTATTTTTTATGTGCATGCCATTTTATTGGTCTATATAGTTTATAAAAATTCAATAAGGAGTAATGGGACATGAAATAGTTGAAAATAATGGATTGAGTTGGACTTCTGCATTTGGGATTCACATTCTGGTCCAGCCTATTTGTTTGTAAGAATACAAGAGGGTATGGTTTGTGGATAATCATAGTGGTAGGACATTATATATTTTTTGAGGACTATACCTAGGTGGTGATCCATATTTTTGAAAAAAATAGAGTTATTTGAATAAAGGTTGTTTAGACCATGTTCATTTTTTGAATCAAGGCACAAATGGTAGGGTTCGATACCCAAGTAAGGGTCATGAGTGAATTAACACCCATATAGATTCCATGGGTGAATATTTTCACATTTATGTGATCTTGACGAAAGGGAACCCATGTGTATGACCTGTGAAAACATTCCCCAATGTATTAAACCTTAGTGAATTGGTATCTAGGTCTTAGAAATGGTCAAATTAGTTTCAATGTTTCTGAACTAAAGGATTTTTAACTCATGTATGTGATATGGGAGAATTTTAAACCACATATATAGCCTAATTGTGTTAATGTGAATATATCATACTTGGATGAATTATGGCTCGAGTATGAGACCTGGGTGACCAAGATCCATTATTGGTGACCTTCAAAATAAAGCACTCATTTATGGAAGCCTATGTGATAGGTCCACTAGTTATAGAGGCATGGGATAAGATACACTCAAGTTTAGAGGCCTAGATAAGAGGTCACCAATTTATATAGTTATATGCGAAAGGTATCTAATGTATGGAGACCTATTTTAAGGGTCTTATAAGGATATTAACTCTGGTTATTGTGTTTTTATTTCATTTGGAACAAAGTATTGGGTGACAATGAGTCTTTAAACCAAGATGGAGTGGGGAACATGTTGATGCTTCAGTGAGGATGGTATGGGAAATTTTTTTCCCCTTCATTCCCTTTAGGTTTTACATTTGAAAATTAAGCGAGGATGGTTCCAAAAGACATATGTTTATATAAAAAATCCTTATTCACTTAGGTTCCTTAGGCACTGCCTTCATGCTTGGGTGTGTCTAAAATCATAATAAAGGGGGAAATTTTATCTTAAAGGCCTAGTCCAATAATAGGTAACCACATCAGGTTCCCATTTAGTTTATGGGGGTGAACCATGGAACCAAATGATTAAATAATGAGACTAGGACGTTTACGGATGAACATGAGGATTTATGTTCTTATGTTGGGAATCTATGGATAAGTGATATGAGTTATTAACCACAAAATGGAACATAAAGAAGAGTTATTAGTGTTGAAAATGTGTAGTTACCATCAATAAATGGTGTGGAATTCATGGTCATGGGACACTAACAACTATCCTTGTCTTCTTCCATGATAAAAACCTAACATCAAATGGCCATAAATTTTGATTTGTAATTACGTTTTGTCCATAAATAAATAAATTGAAGCCTATAAACTGAATTAAAATAAATTATATATATACCTCCCATTATTATTATTTTATATTGTAAAAATATATATTGAAGACAATCAATAATTCGTTTGTAGCTTCTATATCCATTTTCTTTAGAAATGGATGAAATATGTGGATTTCTCCCCCTTTCATGTTATCAAAGAGGTTGGGTCAGCATGTGGAGTAAACGAATTAAGGAATTTTGATTTATTGTTATAGTATATCAACTCACAAATTTTTGTATCTTCTAAAGGGTTAATATAGAAATCCTAAATTCGTGTTGTGATCCAGTATACTAAGATATTTAAAGGAATTCAATTATTATGGAATTTATGGAGGGATCCATGATACAAGATCTGGATATCAATATATATCTTGTAAAAAAATTTAGCATGACACTTGAAGTTATTTCTATTGGGAATTCGTAGAGGTCATCTATATATTAATGAGAGAAGTAAAATAATTACATCCTATTTATCGAACAAGGTTATATGGGTCATGATTCAAAATATAAAAATAGAAGAATTTGATATTTTCATAAAATCAAAAATGAGGATCCACATTATTTTGAGAACTTACAAAAATATAAATATTATATAAGATCATTAGGTCATGTAACAAGGAAAACTATAAGAAATTTAAAGGCACAAGAATGATGGAAAAATGAGGGCTTATGTTCATGGTTGGATAACTATGACCACTATTTTAAGTGTTGAAGGTTGAATTTCATTGAAAATACTAAGTGGAAGTATACCCAATAATATGTTAAGGCATGACTAAAATGAATATAGAATCCCATAATAGTATAGGATTTCATGGGGAGAGGTGAATACTTCTTGAGGAAATATATTGTGGATTATAAGATGATGGTATTTGAGGTCATATTGCTCTGACTAAAAGATAATATAGATTATATATCTATGAAAAAATTAAAACATGCATTAATGGAGAGACGCATACTACTATAAATAATCCCATAGGTAGATATACATTGTTAAATTTCATAACTCATGGACCATGTTTCATGGAGTTTATAGTAAGGTGAATATGGATAATTCAATTGGAATTTTATGAGAGGAAAATATCTAAAAAAGGTTTGGGGTTTCTATAAGCAGTACCCTAAATTATGTCAATTGATTATTTATGAAAAATTCATACCAAAATATGAACGAGTTAATGAAATTGGATTTAATAATCTTTTATTTACAATATTTATGATGGATGAATTCATAACAATAATGTTATTTTAATCCACAAGAATAGTTGGATTATAGATTATGTAAATCATAACAAAAGAATACTAGAGTAACTAGGAAATAAGGTCATGTTAGAGTATGATAACCATAATAAATAGTGAAACCATATTCATACCATTATGGAGTATCACATAGAGATAATGTGGGACTTTAATCTAGGTCCAAATCATCACCTATGGGTTTATTAGAGACTAATAAGGAACTATTTTATTCACCATTCATTCTAAGTATGTTTACATCTAATTAATCACTCATAATATTTTCAATATTTATATAAATGGTTTTACTGAGTGGAATATTTTAATTAAGGTTGTTGGATACAAAGAAGAGTGTGTCGATATAGAGCATTATTTTATGGTGATTCAGAAATAAAAGATAAAATGTTTGTTCATCTAGAAAAGAATATTCAAAGGATAGACTAATTATTTTATGAACCATAACTAATGATTTGTCATATTAATATTCCAATAATACTATCCCAAGAGGTTGATATTCATAGTGTATTTAGTTAATTAGATATATAGCACAATAACATAAAACAAGGATATAAAAACATTATTTTAATCTCTTGAACATGCTCTGAAAATTCCATCGATCTTCTAAAAATATGCAAGCTAAACAGGGGGTATATATAATAATGGGTTGAACTATAAATCCCAATACATGTATAATAAAATAATGACATGTAAAAAGTAATATATGTGAGTCAAGAGGTATATAAACATTAAATAAAATGGGTGATAATCAAAAATATGAAAACCAAAGTATGATATAATATAATAACATCAGAGAAGTGTAGGAATGTGGAACAAACATAATTCATGACATCATAAGAATAAGTCAAGGATAAAATATGGGAATCATATAATAGTAAGATTATTATAACTTCAAGTTCACCATACATGGTATATCATGAGAATAAATTTTACCCAATGCAATGGATGATAATAAAATTTCCTGCCCACCCATCACATTCATATTAAGTAAATGGATTTGTGTTCCACATAGATCATGAAACATAATAACATAATAGAAATATTTGTATCCAATGGATAAGGATTATGTGTTACATATATATATAATTCCATCAAACCCATGAAGTATATGTACATATAAGTGAATACCCTTTTGTGCAAATGGGGACGAACATTCAAATGGGAAAAATTTGGCAAGGAAAATCAAAGGATAATTTTGGCATCGTAATAGGTGTATATAAAGGTTTCAGGTTGGGTTTGATGTGAGTGAAATGTACTCTATAATTACATGGGAATAATTAGGATAGAAAATTCAAGTTTAAAATATAATTATAAATGAAAAATTGAAATAAAAAAGAATTTGTATAAAGAATGTACTTTACCAAAAAAGTAAGAGGGGAGAACCCCTTAGCTTGTGAGGGAACTACTAAAAGATTGGAAGGATATTTATAAGAGAGTAGGAAACCCATGGGTGAGATTTAGATAGGTTTAGTGAGATGAAATTAAATATTAATGGTTTTCTAGTGAAATAATGGTAGGTAGGGTGGGTATTTTTAGAAAAGTGGCGGGGGATTGTTTATTAACTTGAAAACATAGGTTTCAAACTATATGTGACAAAATAACAAAAACTAAAACCATAAAAGGGTTTTAGAAATATTTTATACTAATGAAGAGTGGGATTCAATATTTTGTTAGGAAAAGATAATATAGTATTAAAATAAGAGCATTGGTGATGAGGAAGTGATTCATGTTCTTAAAGAATTGATTTTAACACTCTAAAATGTAAGATACTTTTTTTATTTCTTTAAATATTTCTAAAATTAATAAAATTACATCAAAGAAACATAATATTGTAGGTAAAAACTATATTTTTTTTTAATTGTTGGCTTTAAAATACTTATGAAATCCCTTTTGGTATATTATGATTTCATGATAGACACCATTTATTTATATCATAATTAATTTTTACCCAAACATTCGAGTGACTTAGAAAATTGTAAAACATAAAACATTTTATAATTTCAATATTCTAATTTCCAAAATGATATTTATTTTCAAAAATTATTTTCTAAATATTAAAATTAACTATTTTAAATAAAACCCCTTATTTACTAGAAAATACTAGTTTTTATAATGCTAACAACACACCAACCCTTATAAAAATTTCATTGGACTACATTAAATTATATTATCCTATATATATAATTAAATATTATTTAATAATAATACTAATTCCTCAAAAATTATTTATTTATAAAATTCATTAATTTACCAAAAAATGACGTTTTATCTGAATCTACATATTTCCCAACTATACAATTTTGATTTCTTCTAATAAAAATCAATTTTTTTTCAAACTCATTATTTAAACATTTGTAATGTTATAATTAAAAGGGTTAAATATTTTCATTAGTATATTTAAAATAAAATATAAAAAATTATACTCTCATGGTCTAGATATAAAACCCCTTATTACAATAGCGTACGAACTAAGTGTAAGGGGTGTGACGATGAAAATTATTGTGGTGATTTGATGGGCATGGTTTAGGATAAGATATTGATGAACATAAACTTATCCCATTATTGGATTCTCTAAAGATGCAGTTATTGAATATAAACTTACCGATAGTCATTGGAAAAGACCAATGTTTCCATATCCCTAATACGCTTCTACAAATGGGCTTCGTATGGAGTGATGTTACTATTTGGGGCCATCCCTTCATTTATTTGAGTCAATTAGACATTATCATAATCTGAAATATACAAATATTAACAGTCATTTTTCAATTGATATATTATCAATGGTTAATATTCTTAATTACATGTTAAATATGATAGGATATATTTTCTAATAATTGATATTAACCAATCTAATTAATGTGTTTTTTATTACTACATTACTTTATATGGAATTTCATCATTCAAAATATATTTGAATTAATTAATTTATAAGTCAACAAACTCATCCACCCTTTATAAATATCACCATCAAAATTTCATCTTATGCACTAAAACAGATGTGGGTGAATCTATTCCATCAAATAATTTTATTCCCAATCTACTTTCATAAACAAATTTTCCTTATAATGTACATTGACCAAACGAGTTTTCATATTTCATAGAACATTGTCTCTATAATATATGATCTTCACCAAATACTCCTTGTATGAAATATAATTATTAAATGGAATCACTATGTGATTCAATACATGTGAGGGGTTGTACATAATTCAATATAGAGGGATACATGGAACAAATCATGTACTTTTTATTGGTTAGGTGAGAGTGATAGTCTGTAGGTCGCATCTCAGATGTGGTCAATTATCTCAATGAGGGTGATGTATCATGAACTAATCTTACCCTTGTTCATGAACCTCATGAATTTCTTCCATAACAGTTTTTAAAGTAATAGCTAATATGTAAACTCAATAACTAGGTCTCATCAATGATTGTATACATATATTTTTTATCAAATTTTTAGACATTTCAAATGATATTGATTGATTTGATCCATCTCTATCATATCTTCAACAATATTAGGACCCATAAGCTTCTGCATTGCTGATTCATCCCAATATATTGGAGTCTCACACCTCTTCCCATGAAGATCCTTATAAGGTTCCATTTTAAATAATGAAAAGAAAATATTATTATATGATAACTCCACTAAAGGAATGAGTTGATCACAAAATCCTTGGAAATACAATGAACTTGATCTCAACATATCCTCTATATTTTGAATTGTTATATTATATTGACCATCTGTTTGAGGGTGATAAGATGTATTAAAACTGATCTCTATATCCAAAACATAGTGAATGGTTCTCTCAAACCTTTTGGTAAACTTTTTATCTCAATCATATATGATATAGAGTGGTACTCCATGTGTCCATAATAGAATATATATATATATATGTGTGTGTGTGTGTGTGTGTGTGTCTGTAGTTTGACCAATAGAGGAATATTAATTAATACTAATGAAATGAGATTACTTTGTAAGGAGATCGACTACAACCCTGATGGTGTTAATATCCTTAAATGTCCATGGGAGTATTACAACATAATCCATGGGTATGTTTTACACTTTATATACTTGTATGGTGATTTTTTTCATACCATTCTACTTATGTCATTAAACTTTGAATTGTTTTCATACCTAGCATCAAGATGATTTTTTTAATATTACACTTTATATTATCCTGCAATAAGTTTTTCATCAGATATATAAACATTTTTTTACTTCGTAAATGAATAGAGAAGGAAGATATATGACCATAATCTAAACATTTCACTTCTAGTTATGGTTTTTATTGGAAACATATTTAATGTCCAAGCCGTATGACTTCATCTTTATCAAAGTAAAACTCTATAATATTAATTGTATTTATCTATAGCTCCTCATCATCTTTTTGGGCCTCCTTGATCCTCTCATGAATGTATAGTTGAGAATTTATTTTAGAAATGTAGAATTTATTTTATTTTATGATTCCATTTTTTATGATTTTTATTTTCAATAAGAAGGATCCTTTTCAATACCCATAATGTATATAGTTGAATGATCCTTTCTAGTCTGATCATCCACAACTTTTTCCTACGTCACATGATGAAAATGAATTGAAAAATAATAAACTATTATCACCATAAACATCATTTTTTCCAAGAATGTATATCCATTTTTTGAATATATAATTGGGAGTTTTATGATCTATACATATGTCACACTTCTCACAGTAGACAAAATGATTCTAAACCAATAATATGAATATAGTTACATCCTATTATAGATCTTGGATTATACAGTTTTACTCAGTGATATTTAATTTTTGAGAGGGATATAATTTCACATTTTTATATTGAATGACTACACAACCCATTCCCATTTTGGATGAAACACTATAGATCACAAATCCTTCCCCACCTGTGGGTAATGTAAGAAGATGTGTAAATAATATAATCTTCCATTACTATTTAAATCTCTCATCACATTCATCTATCTAGAAAATAATTTCTCCCTTACAATTTATATTAATTTGTGGGTTGAAAATCAGGTGATGTTTTTCACAAATAGACTTTACTACCAAAAAATATTAAAAAACTAAAGATATTTCAAATAGATTTTGGTTCACATCATACATAAATTTTTTATGTTTTTAAGGATCCATATATTTCGTTTTGAAAAATATTACATTCCTTCGGAATGTTACTTTTTACCTAAAAAACTAGAATTATAGTTAATTTTTGTATACTTTTTCCTTTCGTAAGGTCGTTATTAAAACATTGAAATGAACATCTTGTTCCCCATTTAATTTGGAGTATAGAATAATATCATATATAAAGTATACCAAAACATTATAAAGGTAATACCTATATACTCTAGTAATTTTGACAATAAAGATAGTTGGAGCATAAGTGTGACCAAATGGAACCACTATGAAATCATAGTGCCTATACCTTGCATGAAAATCAATCTTACTGATATACTCCTTCTTCACCATTAATTGAAAATATCCTGTCTGAATGTGAAACTTATAGATGTATTGGGTGAAATTAAATTTTAAAAATAAATCATCATTTTTAATGATTATACATGTTCTTTATCGTGAAATTATTGATCTCGCTATAATAAATAGATAGGTACATTGACACATCCCTCTTCTTGATGAAGAAGACCAGTGCACCCCATGGTGATTCACTTGGTCATATAAACCATTTATCTGGATACTATATTAGTTACTTCAATATCACATTATGTTCAACAATGTACATTCTATATGGAGCCTTTTATATTGGTATTTCTCTAGCTATGAGTTCAATTGAGAACTTCACTTCTCAATTTATAGGAACACCAATATATTCTTCAAAAAACAAATCAACATATTACCTAACAATGGGCATGTAATAAAGGATGATCATTTCATTATCCTTAATAAATTGAGATAGATACAATTTCTCATAATTCAATAACATCCATGATTGAGATAAAAATTCCAAAAGAGATTCAACATCCTATGTTTAGTTATATAAAATCAGAGGGTTACTCATGATATGAAGGGTGATTTACTTATCTTCACAATTTATGTTGGATATATATATGGAAATATATTTCATACACATAATTATATAAAACTATATTAAAGGGAGTATAAAATGGTTCTATAGGATTATCTAGAAAAAAATGGACATGGTAGATGTTATATACCTGGGGTCAAATAATTTTCTCATTTTATATATTAAAAGATATCCCCACTTCAATAGATTGAGGTGGTTTTTGAATAGTTATACCAATCTTGTGTGATATGAAATAATTTTTAGAACCAGAATAACATATTAAATTAAATATCCTTGAATGAATAATAAGACACCCAATACCCAGATCATGTTTGGAATCAAATACAGTAGTCAGGATATAATAATATCACCATTTATCTCTAGGAATTAGAGTTTATTGTCATATATTATAATCAATTAGCATTGTATTAGTGCATTGGTATGTATAAAGTCATAGTTTGAAATAATTGAAAAAATGGATAGTAAGTTGAGGGTTGAATAGAGCATTCATATCTTTAGTAACATTTGTGAGTTTCTCCTATCAAAAATTTCTAGTTAGGTTCCCTTCTTTACCACTCCTAAAATTTTTCATTTCTCCCTAAGGTAAATTTCCAGGATGGTTTTTCTTACACATTTGAAAACTAAGATGTCATAAATTCTTTACACGATGATATTTCTCCATCACTCCACCGGAATTGAAATCCATTATCCACGTATTAAATCTCTACTCATGAGATCCTTGAGATTCATAGATCTTCATTTATACATTGAGATAAAATCATAAAATTTCTTTATAGCTATCAAACTATAAAACCAAAAAATCTTTCATGGATTTAGGTTCATGCTAATATATAAGTGGTAAAATAATTTCATGGGGAAAATGAAAAAGATAGAGTTATATTATGCATTTTTTGCGAGGTATGCCAATTATTCCATAATAGTTTTGTTACGTTATTTCATAATACATGTGGACTACCTCTATAAAAGATTTGTGAGAGGGAGAGGAAAATATTCATTGATTTTTTCTCTAGAATTCATTATACTCCATTAAATTGATCTCCTCATTGGGATTCATATTTTTTATCAACATCAATAATTGATCGCCTTATTTCATAATGTGATAAACTATGAGTACAAATATCTCATATATAGAGAATTTTTTGTTAGAGAATTTTTTTTAATGTATTTTACCAATTGTTCCATGATTAATAGATTAGAACATCTAATGAAATTCATAGGTATTTTATCCAATGACGGTCTTAATTAAAACATGCTATTTTTAAGGGGATGATGATTCCCACTAATACATATTTCAATTAAAAATGAGTTATTTGATAAGGTACTTAAAAGATTTTTTTAACTCATACTCCCATTGGTTGTGGTCTCTCATATTGATAGTCATCACATTTCTCAATGTATTTTTCATTTACTTTATTCCTCATAATCTCATCAATTAAATAAAATAATTTGAAAAGTGTGGAAAATAATTTTCAATAAATTAAAAATAAAATATTGAAACTATGAACATTGAAGGGATAACACATAAATTAAATAATTTCTTTATCATATTAATATTAACGATTAAATCTATGTTATCTATGGTCTATTTCATAACATAAGATTTTTAGGGAATACTTTTTCCCTTAATAACTGTGTATAAATAGCTTATTAATTTACCAAAAATATTTCTCAGGAGTAACAAAACTGGTGTGAAAAATTCTTAATTTTTCATTAACCTTGTGATGATCTAGTTAATTCACAATGTTCATTTTTTAATGTTATTACCCATAGGTATAACTATGATAGACCAACATCAATTTTTCATGTCCATACTAGGATTTGGATTCTTGGAAACTATATTGTCTGTACATTAAAAAATTTATGGCTTCTTTCCTATGTTTATACTTATCCTAATGACTTCAAAAAATCTAATCTTAATACCCAAAATATATAGACCATTATATGATAAAAACTATGGAAATTTAAATCTTTTATAAACCTTATTTCATTATTTATTACATAAAGAGACATATAATATAATCCCAAAATATTAATAGGTCCTTGGTCTTTAGGTAATTATAAACATTTCTAAATAAATTAATCTTTGATATTATGAAATTATTTAAAGCCCCAAAATTATCTCCTAAAATATCATTTATCTTCTAAAACTACATTGGATAACCTAGAGATGCACATAACAAAATGGTGAGCTATAAAACCTTGCAAGGGAGTAATCAAAACAGAAAACTATGAATGTAGTAAATGTTATTCGTTAGGCATAACAATGTGACATTAATGTTTTTAGAATCATAATCATGAACATAAAATCATGATATAAGATTACAACAAGAATGCAACATAGGAATGTGGGATCAATATAATGCATGAAATCATAATTTTAAGTCAAGTCTAACATCTTATACATCATAAAAAAATAGTCATTGGATAACATATCATGCAATATTCAAGGTTCCTCATGACATATAAACATCACACAATTAATTGGATTGTTATATAATTTCGGTCTCTCATATCATGTTCATATTATGTACATGAATTTTGAGCCTCATAGTTCATAAAAAATATGAACATATTCAATAACTTTTAATCCAATAATTATATAGTTTGGTTTCATACATTGAATTCACCAATTAATATAGTAGGGGTATATCTTGGTGAATTCACTTGAGTAGATGCTAGTGTGGCTATTCATTCTTTAAAATACTAACATGGAAAATTACCAGATAATTTGAAGCCTAATGGGTGTATATAATTGTTATAAGAAGTTTAAAATTTAAGTTAAAGGTAGACTTTAATTATAAGGGAATCATAAGTATAGGAAATGGTTGTGTAAAAATAATTTATAATATGAATAATTGGAAATGAAAAGGTGTATAACAAAGATGGTTTGGGAATAAAAAGGAAGAGGGTAGAAACCCTTACCTTTAGAGGGAATTTATAAAATACTTGGAGGTGCATCTTATGTGGTTGAAAACACCTTGGGTTATCTATATATATTTTAAGTGAGAAGAAACTTCATTCTCTATTAGTTTTTAGTGAAGGGTAGTGGGATTTTGTGTGGGTATTTATTTCAAAATATGGTGTAATTGTTTACTAACTTCAAAACACGTGTTTTGGACTATTTGTGATAAAAAAATCCTAACAAAAATTATCCCATGGTTTTTCCCTTGGTTTATACCAAATAAGGTTCATTTTAAATATTTTATAATTCTAATAATATAAAATATTAATATAATTCCATTGTTAATGTGGAAGTGAATAATTTTCATAATGAAATGATTTTGAAACACAAAATACAATATATTTTTTAGAGGATTAATTAATAGTTTATATATTTAACCAAAGGATAATATATATTTATTGATGGATGAATTTTACAATATTTATTATATCACTTTTGGGCTATTAGGATGTCGTTATATATACTATATTTTTATATCGATTTTGGTTTTTAACCAAAAAAATAACTTCCAAAAAAAGACATTTTCTAATTTTGACATGTTGATTTCAAATATTATATTTAGTTTTCCAAAAAAAATTTATAAATATGATAATATTATTTTTTTTTAAAAATCATTATTTAGTATATAATAATGGTTTTAATAATACTAAAAACATTATAACCTAATTAAAATGTTCATTGGGCATCGTAAAATTATATTAATATATATATTTAATTATATATTATTTAATTATAATAATAGTTCAAGAATATACTGATATTTAAAAAAATTGTGAATTTATTAATAGGTGTGTTTTAATTGAATCAATTTATTTCCCAAATATATAATTTGGATTTCACCATTACATAAACTATTTTTTATCAAACCCATTATATTATCATTTTTAAATTAATAATAAAAATTAATAAATATAATCATTATTCTATTTAAAATAATATAGAAAAATTAATTCTTCTATTGTATATATATATAACCACTTATTATAACCACGTATACCCTATTGGTATGGTGTTTTATGATGCACGTTCTTTTGGTGGTTTGATGAACATGGTTTTGGCTGTAATTTTGATAATATTGAACTTATCTTATAAATTTTATTTTCAATAGCATCTGTTGTTAAACCATATCTTGGCCTTTATCAATGGAAATTTCTAATCATGTCATCCCCCTCAAAAGCACCGAAAAATGGGATTCATTAGTCATGATTGTAATGGAACATGCTATCACTTCTTCCTTTTATTTCAATTTTACATCTTTATAAACATTAATATATTATTCTTAATAGTAACTACACAAAATCTATATTATCAACGATTATGATACTTAACGACCTATTAAATCTAACATTATATATTTTCAAGTGGGTCAAAAACAACAAATGTATTGCATGTATTTTAAAAAACTACCATACTTAACATGGTATTTTTTCATTAAAATTGTAATTTCATTTATTAAATCTCCGGATGTAAAAATTCAAGAAGGGTTTGAGAACCATATAAATTACACCAACTTGTAATTAACACTCTTTTTGTGTCGGGATATTACATTGAATTTTTTGAGTCCACATTCTCATAAAATGTATGTCCTACTCATTGTGAAAAAAGTGTAAATGTTATGAGTGAAAACATACCCATGGGATAGTCTAAGCTCTTGTTTGTGGATTAATTATTTTTTTAATGTTTTTTAAATAGTGAGTCCAGTTACATTATATTTTATTTTTCTTTGTAAATTTTTGGTCCCAAATATCATTTTTTTAATTTATATATTTTTCTAAATCCATAAATAGGGAATGTATTTCAATTATATACATGACTATTTATCAGGTATCCCATTATGTTTTTTCAACTAGGAAAGTCTTTATTTCTCATTTTTTTTGTTCATGTATGCTTCATATTTTTCTTGATCCATGAAATAGGAAGGCATAATGATCAAATACATGACTTATTATAAGCTTTCCCATTAATAGTTTTAAATGAAATATATATTAATATCTATTTCATTTCTATTGTGTAAATATAGGGAAAACCCTTGTTAAAAAATTTAAATGATATAAACCTTAGACTATGTGTGGATGAACTTTATGGCCATATTGTTTTGACCAAAATGAATATGTGCATCCTGAAAAGTAGGATGTTATAACCCAATGTGAATGATTCACCTGTACATTAGGTATACATATGGACTTTTATATAGATTTGGTTTATAAATAGAAGACATTATAATGATATGTGAGTTCAAAAAGTGACCTAGGATTTGAGATCCGGGTTTCAATATATAGCCCATGATAATGTGAATAAATCCATGCATAGTTAAAGTATAGTAAAATCTGTACAGATCGATCTAAACTGTAGCTGAATGAATGAAATGTATTAAACTAAATTGAGTTAAATAATAAATCTTGAAATGAATGAGATTCCTTAAACACTAGTTTATAAATTGAATAAGAGATGACAGAATGTATGATTGGGCCTCAGATAGTTATTATATACATCACTATGTATTATATATTATCAAACATCAATCCACCCATAGATCAAGAATATTTTTGGTAGAAATTTACCTCATGTATTGGATATAAGATATTATGACTACTTCCTAATGTATATTTATTCGATAAAATACTCATTTTTATTGGAAGGGTGAACATTAGAACGAAATCCTTGGAAAATATGGACAGTTTAATATATTAGTGTAGGACTACATGTAAGGATCCATACACTATCAATCTGTCACACCAATCTGGTTCTAAAGTAAGGAGGAGAGTCATTTAGACAGATTTTTATATTTAGTTTAATGTTTTAAATAGTGGACTATAGTTTTTGTAGTTTTATGTTATGATATAAAATCTAATGGAGCTTATGGTTGGTCCTGATATATGTTATTTCTATGTGACTAAATATCAAATGAAAATATGACTCAATCCATGCATAATTATAAACTATAACCAATGTGTATCTAGATCATATAATAAAGGAAAGAGACTCATCTAGCTTCATGGCTATTGTAGAAGACACAATGTAAATTAGAGTAATATACATTCAGTTTGAGGGAATTTTTTCAATCAATATTTAAGAGGAACCTTATACATTTATTATAGTAAGGATTATATATCACCTATGACATGAGTCAATGATAATATACATATATTTTATATTAATTAAATTATATAAACATTTAATCTCGTAAATAATTCAGAAACCTTTGTAAAAAATATTTAGTGTCATTAGATAGTAACAACATAAATATTACTCTACTCCTTATTTATTAAAAATCTCCCCAAAATATTCTCCACCCAAGACACACTTCAAAACATAAGCATTAATATATTTTCTTGTGAAATTTTTATCATATGAACGGGGATATAAAATTCTCAGTAAAAAAATATATTATTGGTTTATAAAAGGTTAGATAATATGGTTATGATAAAACATAACCACAGGAGGTATATCTGATTAAATTGAAATTTGATGTAAATCATTTATACATATGATATTATAAAAGGATACACAACCTCAAAGGACATAACATATACCACACCATAATAATGTGGAGTAATAAGATAATAATCATGTTCCATGGATAATAATATAGCCATATAAAATAGAATTTGTCACAAAAATTTGGATAAAGATTCATAAAATTTTGGTCAAAATCAATCTTACCAATATATAATTTTAAAATCAAACAAAATATTATACATAAATAATATTATGAGAAAATAAAATCACGACCACATATGACATCATTGTCTTATGAGATAAAAAACATCAACCAATGTATTAGAGGGATATATAAAACCCCACACATCCCATAATGATAAATCATATATTTGTTTTTAATTTTACATTAATGGTACCTTATATCAAAACTAATATTCATAATTAAATAATGGGTTCTGAATCATTTTTGAATAGTATCACATAAAAATATATAATGAATTAAATAAATTGAAAAAAAAACTAAATCACCCAAAAAGAGTATTTCATAATAGAATTTTTAAAATTATTCATTAAATGTAACTACATAAGAGATATAACCCCTTATATAGAAAGAGAAATTTTATATGAAACCAAAATTTAGTTTTTTTAATGATTCCTTAAATTAGACAAAAAAATGGTGTCTAATGTCTCTTTCAATAAAATGCATATCAAGAAGGTAATATAGAGAATTATTAAAATAAAACATTAATATAAAACAAAATTATGGATCCTTTAATGTAAACAAATGATAAATTGATAACATGTGTAATATAAGATAAATAATAAGTAGATGTATGAACAAAATTCATTTTAATACATTATAATTTTTTTACATAAATCCACATTGATAAAAGAGTTATAACATCACATTCTAAAAAGGTGTGAATATAAATAATGTTTATTATAGAAGATAGAACATATTGGTAATTAAAAATAATAAAGAACAAATTTTTTATGTAAGAATAAGGTTAATATGGGAAAAGATACATTACGATAGATGTTAATTATCTTAAATAGCATTATAATTTTAGGAAAAACTAAATTCATCATGAAAAAAGATATGAATTAAAATTTTAATTTAAACAAAAAATTGAATATATTATTAAATAATTAAATGGATTAATATATTACACATATAATAACATTGTAATGGGGAAATATTATGACCCAATCATATAAAAATTGAATCAGCAAAACCCTTAAGAACATTTTAAATTTTGGGGTATGGTTTATTTGTAATTTTTTTTATGAAAAATAGATGCAAATACCTAGAAAAAAAATAATATATTATAATAAACCTATCATAGAAGACTACTGTCAAATTAGATTGATTATAACCCAAATAATGGAGTTTGATATAGGAATAACCTTAACCTTGGATTCCTGCTTGTTCAAATGAATTATAAACTCATATATACTAATCAAACACAAATTAACCATAAATTTAGAAACTAATTAATATTTTTTTACCATTTATATTAATATCATGAAATCATTATTTTTATATTTGATATATATTTTTAATATAATATTGATCAACTATTGTTAATATTTTTAACTATTCCTTTTCTCTTTTTGGTATAATGGTCATTATTATCCATACATAGACATATATTTATCATTAAAAAAATATTAAATCTAATTTAATTTAATATTTATCATAAATTACGAACTTCCACTATCCATCCATATTATTTTTATGTATTATTAAAAAAATATGAAATATGTAATGAGATTTTATTGTAATTCTTAACAAAATAAATAATGCATCACAATAATGTGTTAAATATTAATATTCAAATTATAGAAAAAAAATATTTATAAAATCATTAATATATAATTTTATCATTAATTAAGTTTTCATAGTCTTGTATCATAAATATTTTTAGCATCATCCATCTATGTGTTTTAACAGACGCTGAGGGAATATTTTATATTCTATGGGTCAGTATGGATTCTAATGTGATACTTTTATTAAATTATCATTATTATAGAAGTTTAATGAAATTATAGTAATTTTATTAATGTGATATATCAAAATTGGTATATGTGGAAGAAAATAATAGATAATAAATATTAATGTAGTAGATAATATCACGTTGAGTGCTTGAATCATCTCTTAGAGAAACTCTTCAAAATTTTGTATTTTGGTTCCACATTATGTAATGATGTTCAAAGTATTGTTTTAGGAATATAGTAGATTATAGTTTTCTTGGTACGAAAGGGATGTGTGATGGATAGGTGTTATTTAAGGTGGTTGTAATATAGGTCCTTTTATAGGTAAATATTAGGGGAATTTCTTTGAAAACATATGTTTGGTGATTGGTAATGATGGAATTTGATGTGGATTAGGAGATTTAGGTGGGTAAATGTTGGTGATGTAAGTTTTATTGACTCTAACACTAAAAAATTTTATTCTAAATGATTTTATATCTCATAAAATATCAATAATTTTAAAAACATTAATTTACACTCTTTTTCCCTGTTGAAATATTTACCATGGTAATAAGTTTTTTTATAAAAAACCTAAATTACTCATCCTAAAAAATATGAGATGATAATTCAAAACATTAGATGAATTTAATCTAATTGATATTACAAATATTGGAAATGTATCTTTTAAAGTAAAAAAAGATAATTTATACAAAGCTATGTTTGCAGAAAAATATAATTTTAACCATGAACTATTATTAATAGTAATTCATATTAATTACTTATTGAATTATTGTTAATATAATATTCATAAAAAATGGTTCATTTTGTTTAAAAAATTATTTTACCATAATATATTTACTTTCATAAAATAAAAATACATACTGCAACAGAATATGATTTTTAGAAAAATATATTTTTAACATAAAAATAATTTTATTCATATTTATTTTTTTATTTACTTACCATTAATTAAATCTATATTAATGATTATGTATTAAAAAAATTATTTTTCATTAAATGTAATATAATTAGAAAGTTATACAAATAAATGGTACAATAAGTATATATATATAGTTTAGCAAATTAAAAATGACATGTTTATGTCATCATATCTTCTTCTTACGTAGCCAATTAAGAACTCTATGTAACACCTAAGTGTATGTATAGTTGTGGACATGGTGACTATTGGAAATTTAGGTGGAATGGATCTTGTAGTGATATCAATGAGAATGAAATTATGCTACAAATGATTTCAATCAGTTTTTACATGTTGATGTTTAGAATGGGCTTCATCTGGGGAAAACCATAGTGATTCTACATACTTTGTAATCTCTAAACAATTATCCTCATAATGAAGAATTATACTAAATAGTTCAATTGAAACCTTTTTTTAAATAATTTTTTTAGTTTATTTACGCCAATATATACCTACCAATTCCAAGGTAATGTTACAATGGTCATGAAATACTAATCATAATTTATCTTACTAATGATCCATATACTGGATGATAGAACTATTATACCAATAAGTATAATGGACATTAAATATAAAAGGATATATTTTATTCTTATATATAGACAATTTTCAATAGTTTTAATGGGTTTCATTATAGTTTTTTATACTATATAAAACTTTTTATCATAACTATAAATGGAAATTCAACATTATAAGTATGGGGTGTTACGTTACTCCCTCTCTGGGGAATTTATCCCAAAAAATTTTATTACAAAAGGAAAAACAAGTAATTATATTTTTTATAATTATATATTATCATGATAATGTAGCTTCCATAAAGGTATGGTTTCACTAAAAATATTTACCGGGTGGGAGGTCTTGTGACAAAAGATGTTATATCTTTAATCCAAGATCTCAACTATTTATTCCTTTTAAGAGAGATCTCGTTTCAATCACATAGATTTCATGTTTTTTACATTTCATGGAACTTTTATTTAAAAAATTAATATAAGTACCTAGAGAAAATCATTAACATGTAGGTGGTATGATTAATGTTTTAAGTGATATGATGCATCCCCTAGAAGGTCAAGGATCTTAAAGTGGATGATATGTATTGGGTTTATATTTCCCTTATTTTGTAATCTTGTTACCCTCTTATAGGAATGTATGCGACAGAATTAGTTTTCATCAATATCAAAGTCTATATTTCATAGATGATAGTCCCTATAAATCTTCTTTTGAATTTGGGATACATTCATTTTTCATAGAATTGTTTGATCCTTGTATATACATTTATAGACAAGATCAAGTCTTATAAACTTTTACTCCCGGAACTGACCCCAAGATATCATAGTTTACATACCTTATTATATATAATCTTAACCTATATATTTTCTATGACAGAGAGGATAGAATTATTATATTAGAGATAAACTATAGTAAGTGGTTGATCCAAAAATCTTCTGAAATCTATTAACTATGATATTATCATATCTTCTAATATCTGATTGGTCCTTTTAGATTGACCACCAATTTAATGATAATAAGTTACACTAAATATCAGGTATATATCTAATTTCTATTATATCATCCTCTATAATTTATATGCGAACCATCAATCACAATTATATAAAATTTAAAGTTTTCCTCCATATAGTATTTTCAGTTCCTTTTATATAACATAGATTATTGATCTTGTAGTAAATCCTATTGAATGGAAATGAGGTGTGATTCTTTTTTAAGTCAATCCAACACCTCTTAGATCAATTTATATATATTTTTTTAAATAATAAGTCAAATTACAATATATATGATGATGTTCATCCATTTCTATATAGGTGTTATTAATATTTTTGTCAACCCATAAGATTTATGAATTCAAGCAGTCCTTTTTAGAATTCATTTATTAGAGATAATTTTTTTCAATATCACTCACTTTAAATTTCCATACTAGAAATGTATGTTAATATATTTGTACTAATTTTCAATTCCTAGGTTGATAGAGAGGGATGATCTATATGCATCTTCAAAAATATCATTCTTCAGTTCTATTATGGATTGGACATATATCCAAATCCAATATATAATAAGACCATCTCATTCAAGGATGAAATTTTAAATATATGAAGCATTATTCATTACATGAATATTATATTTTTTTCCTCCTTGATAATTGCATATATCGGTTTTTGAGAAATAAATAGAAAATGTTAGAATTTGATCCATCCTTATATGAATTATATATCCATCCTTCGAATATCAGAAAATATTGGTTCCCTTTCAATCCATATCAAGGGAATGGATGCATAATCCATTGAACATAGTGTATCTTCCAACATTGTGTCCATCCCATGGTTGTAATTTATCGATCCATCATTGCCTTTGATCATTTACAACCATATCGTTTGCTGTATTTTAAACTAATTCTGTGTGAATAAATACTTCATTATCTTTTGGTAAGTATATAGATCACAATTTCCATAATAGAGGTAATGAATCTAAATCATTTATAAAATGAATATTATGTCCAATACCAGACCAACTAAAAAAGGATGGACATCAACTTGTTACATCTTATCATCTATCATTGAGGGAAGAAGAGGATATACAATATCTCTTATTTACATGTGGATTTTACCATGATTTGTTTTATTATAAAGGTTCAATGATTGGGATGGAAATTGATAGAAATATACATTTTAATGGTATAATTGAAAGGATATTAACTACTGACTATAATAGAATTATACAGAACATATTGTTGGAAGTGGTGGATTCTATATTCTCGGTAGACTTGAATTATTGAAATTCTAAATTGTTTGATGAGAATCATCCCTCCATACTGATGGGAATTATAGTATTGCAAAAATATTTCTATACTACATCGATCATGCAGACAAGATGTATGGATACTAACTTGAATGACCTGACTACTCTCAGAATATTGGGTGTGAGAGGTCTTCTGATGAGGCCCAGAATATGCAATTTAATTTTCAAGATCTGTCCAATCAACCCATTGATCAAGGACAATGTTAATGGGGTATTCTCTAGCATTTTTGGGCCCTAGGGTTATATAGGTGTGTTCCAAAAACAACATAGTTTTTTCAAAGGAAAATTTTATCAATAAACTTGAATTGGAGAAGCTTATAAAGCTGAATTATGGGATATGGTGTATGCAATTGGGTATGTTTTCCAATAAAAGTGGTAGTCGTTGTGTATTGTATTTGGACCTAAAATTTCTATGAAGGGATTAAAAACAAAAACAAAGAATGTTCCGTGGAGAGTCTCAACTCATTTGATTGATTGTTTCCACAATTTCACCCAAATAAGTTTGGTAATATCTCATTCATATAGGGATGAAAATAAATTTGTAGAAGTTTTTTGGAAGAAAGTTTCCATGGAAATGAATATGGTGTTTCAATTTAGAACTCTCTATTATTTTTCTCCAACGGTGGAGAAAGATATGTGTGGTGTGATGTATTCTGGGCATTCTAATAATCCAATTTAATGCTTATCTATATTTGATTATTTTGATAATATCTTTTTAGGTACAAATTTGATATGATCTTGGACTTTTTGGTAAAATTTTTGTGTTAATAAGTTCAATAGTACAATCTCAAATTCTCTTCAAAACTATTTTTACACATAATTTATATGAGAATATAATCAATAAATAATGCTATAATGTTTTCCTAATAATATCTAGAGACTATATTCATATACTCTATGAATATAGAATATGTATGTTTATGTCTAAATGGAATCCCATTGTGTTCATAATGTCTATATCTTGAGTAGAATGATGTCATGGGTATATCATCTATCTTTACTCATACTATATGTTTTATAGATCAATAATCCATCTTCATTAATTAAATAATATCTATAAATTCATCAAAAAATCATTATTATGAGGTTGAGGATATTTTTTCCTAACCATAACCTTGTAATGTTCATGATTATAAACACAAAGGAACATTTACCCTTCCATTACAATGAAAAATATAACATGCACACCCCATAGTGAATGACATTGAAATATAAAACACTGTTCAAGACTCTCTTGGTGATATATCCTTATTTATCACAATTCTATGGAAACCACTCTATGAGGACTATTTGATATTGGAATGGAACAAGGTATAAATTAATTCGAAACCCCACCGTCACATTATAGGGTATTCTAGGTACCTCTAGTAAATAAATCATTATAATCTTATATAATTATCTTTTCATCCATGTTGAATTCATCCCTGGTTATTTGAGAAAATAATATCTCATTATTAATCATCAAGACCCGTGTTAAGAGGTTTTATTCTAAAGGGATTTCATAATCATCATTGAATTAATATTCGATAATGGAATTATAATGTATATGAAATTATATTTCTCATCCTGATAATTCATAATATCTTTATGTATTGATATCCAGTCCATGAATTGCATCATATGGACTTCCACCAATTAATTAAGAACTATATTTAAAGAAAGTATCTTATGAGAAACCTATATCAGAAAAGATTTATATAATATGGATGAAATAATTTCACAATGAAGTGTTTTCATCAATGATATTTTTCTAAGGTTTGATGTGGTGAATAAATAATATTTTAAAACATGTATGATTTTAAATAATGAGAAGAACATGAATCATATAATACAATCATTATATGGAGTTGACAATAATAATAAATTTCATCACTTCATTATCATGAAACACCTTAGTGATAGTAATTTTATAGGGTATTTCTTATTTCCTTGGTCGTAAAGGATTATTTTATCTAATATATTCATTAACCCTTGGAATATAGAACAGATTTCGATAATGACTAACTATTTAAATTTTTATTAATTTGAATCATCTCATTACCTTTGCAGTTATGTGATCAATGGCCTATTTTACAATATGTGAATCATTTTCTTTATCCTTTGAATAAATTTTTGATGTTATTCCACCCAAATATAATAATTTATACATTTGAACATTTTTTCTTCATGTGATTTATCATTTTTTTCATTAAACTATATATTTATTTTCTTTTCTCCAAATCCAGGTGATTAATTAGAGTCTCTAGTTTCCCTTTCCACCTTAATTTAAAATTTAATAATTTCTTTGTTCCTACTAAACCCTCTATTAGATAATTAATTACAAATAATAGGAATAATGTCACTAAATAAGTTTTCATGCTATATTAATTATGAGTAAGAAAACTGGAGGCATTCCATGTGATTCACATGAAGTTCATATCATATGTACCCATGGATTCATCAACATTTTATTTCAACTATAGAAACCATCCTTCTAATTAA
The DNA here is from genome assembly GCA_963277665.1 of Viscum album. Lineage (NCBI taxonomy): Eukaryota > Viridiplantae > Streptophyta > Magnoliopsida > Santalales > Viscaceae > Viscum > Viscum album. The sequence goes on from OY728134.1 coordinate 1,374,775,734, forward strand.
TTGAAATTTTTTTAGGGAAAAATCATAGAGTAGAATAATTTCATAAACTCCTCCCATTCAATATATTCAGCTACATTGTTACATGTCATATAATCTATTAGGTCCACCGTCGATAAGTGTTACCTTTTACAAAATAAAAAACAAAGAATCCATATCATTTATTGTGAACATTATAATGGAAACTATCATTTCTATAATTTTGATCAATAAATCATTAATTATTCTGTTCTAAGAACCACTTAAAGAGGGTGGACATTACAACATGAATAAATTAATGGATTTTTATTCCTTCCTTGAAATATTTTACAATTCGCTATCATTAGTGTTGTCATTTATAGCTTTAGATAGTTGAGTGAGAATTACCACAATATCTTATACTACACTCCACATCCATTTTTGTTTCTCAATGAAAAATTTCGACACATTCCATAACTTAATTTTTAACTAAATATCTCTTAAATAAAGTCATTAATAAATAGAAATTTTTAACATGAGTGATAGAAAATAATTTCTTGAGTGAATGATTGAAAATAACAAAATAAAAATTCAAAATCATGGTGTTATAACATATGATACCACTATTTAACATATTCTATATTCAATTTAACCTAGTTTTATTTAATATGTATTTTTTATACTTATTTTCTTAGTCTCTGAAAAACTAAACCTCATTCAGAAACCAACTGATATTTACAGGAAAAAAACATACATATATTTTACAACAATTCCATAATTTAAATATATCATCTAATAAATAAATTCAAACGAAAAATAAATGAAAGATACCATCCCTTTAAAGATTCACTACATAAATATTTTTTAACACATTATTTCGAAAAAATATCATACAAAATATCCATATGACATTTCCTTCTAAACAACATCATAAATTGTAATTCCTTAAGAAATAAAAAATAGAAATTTTGGCCTCAATCTTCTATTGATGAAAAAATACATCAATGGTTCATAAAAATATATATCATAATCATGTGAAAAAACATTTTAATGGGTGAAATACTTAATATAAAATAAAATTAAATAATAATTTTTTCCATAATGTATGATAGAATAAATTATATCTAAAAAGGCCAAACATATACCATGGCATACAAATTTTATTACATGAGATAATAATCATGATTGGTAATGTATTCAATTATCAAATAAAGTATATTTTTTCCAAAAATAATCACATGTAATCATAAAATTGGGATAAAATCCATTCACTATCACATATATAGTTACGAACAAATAAAAACATTTCCATTCATCAAATATTGAGAAAACCCAATCATGCACATGCATAAAATCATTATCTCAGGAAATATATTATATTAACCAATTAATTTTTGGGATATATAAGACAGAAACAGTCAATAATTTTGGAAACATACATTTTTGAGCCATGTGAGATCAACTATACAATATTTCATAAGAAAAACTCTATGAAAATAAAATGAGTTTTGTAACATTATCATTTGAATCCACATAAAAGAACATCAATAATTAAATTGTGTTACAAAAAATTATTAAAAAATATATATTTCATATGAGAATATATATGATGTTTCATAAACCAAAAATCCATGGTAAGTATATGTCTTTTGAGATAAAGTGGAATGTAAATGAAAAACTATAAAAGGAGAATTATGAAAACATTATATAACCTTGATGTAAAATAGTGAAGTTATGAGTCTCTTTAAAAAACCAATTTTAACTAAAAGAAATTTTTGTTGTTAGATACCAATTATAAGAATCTTAGAAGAAATGATTTGTAATTCTTTTAAATTATTTTTAATGAAACTCACATAAATTAAAGAGATTTAAAATATAACTTTTAATATTTTTAATTATAATATATGATGACTTTAGAAGGGAAAATTTTATATATCATAATATGAAATAATATAGATATGGTGAGTATGAATAAATTGAGCAAAGAGGATGAGAATCATCCCTACTAATGTTATATTTTTAGAGATATATATATTCATTATAGAAGAATATGTGAATTAAAACTATAATTGAATAATATATTAAAGATAAAATATCATATAAAATAATTAAATGGAATAATATTAGATAATTAAAAGAAAAAGGGAAATGGAAATTAATTTTTACCAAATTCTATAAAAATTGAATCAACAAACCCCTTAAAACATTATAATTTTAGAAGAATGAATCATTCAGAACGAATATTATGATATAGATAAGTCAATACCAATAAATTAAATAGTAAATAAATTATAATATCATCATTTTTAGAATATAAAACTTAGGTCATATTGTAATGAAAGAAGAATGATTATTAATCAATGGTTGTAGTTTAAGTAAAGAAATACCCTGAAAATGTATTCCCATATTGTTGGACACACTCTAAAACATACTGTAGTACTAAAATATTATTTTAAAATATTCTGAAAACCCATATTAACATTTATTTACAATTTTATTAATATTTTATATTCATTTATTAGAAAGTTATTTCTTATTATCTAGTCAAATTTTTCATGGGTTCGGTAGTTCTGAATTTTCCATTCCTTCTTCTAGTATATTGATTTTGGTTACCATTCCGTGTTATAGGGATTATAGTCTATAGAAGAGTTAAAATAATGGACTATAGGATTGATCTTTAATTATGAATTTCAACTATTTTTTCAAGGGAGTATTATTTAATATTGTTAAAGATAAAATATATAAGGATATTATTTTAGTAATTGTTAACAAACAAAATCCGGAATATTAAAAGTGAGTAAAATATTAATATTACCATTGAATAAATAAAAATTATTTATCCCTTAATATATAAAATTTCTATTAATTATATTTATATCTTAATCCATGTTAGAAATATATATCTTCATTTTTAAGGCAGTTAAACGAGCTCAACCAAGAATGTGCTATAATATAGGGGTGAGAATGGTTATGAATGTTAATTATTTATTATAATATAATTAATATATAACTATAAGGATGTTATTAAGATTTAATTAAGATACTAAATAATATTTATGGAGAGGTGGATGATAATTATTCAGAAGAAATTAGTAGTGAGTATATAATAATCACATTGAGCATTTAAATCTTTTCTAAGATATAATCATATAAATATTGGATTTGGGACTCCTTATTATGGATATATGTTTCCAGAAATTCAATAAGTCTCTATGATAATAATATGGAATTTATTTAAAGGATATTTTAATTATAAATTTTGTTTTTAGTGGGTTTAATATGGATCTACTTAGAAGTCAAATTTAGGGGCATTTCATTGGAAACTTATGATGGGTGAAGGGTAACGATGGAATCAAACATATGTTACCTAACATTGGTATGAAAATGTTGATGTTACATGTAGGATTGATTCCGAAAACTATCAACATTATTATATAAATAGTTTATATATTTTTTATTTTAAAAAAAATTATCCACTTTAATTTACACCTTTACCCCCATTTTACATTCTTTAAATATTTTTCATGGTAATTACTTGTTTACAAATATTTTCCGATTACCCATACTTCAAAAATTGTATGGGATGATTCAAAATATTAACACTATATAGCTAAATTAAATTTATTAATATGTTAAGTTTAACTATTAAATTAAAACATTAATTATATGGAATCATTTTTTGTAGGAATATTGATTTTTATACAATTATCATATTTAATCATTTTTAATATCAACTACATAATAAATTAGTATCAATTTATTATTCATGTAAACAATATGTTTTATTAAATTCATCATTTTAAAATAATACATTTAATATGTAATATAAAATTTCATAACACATAAAATTTCAATTTTTAGAAAATATATATTTATAAATAAAAATTAGTTTCGTCTTATTATATTAAAAAATCATTATGAAAATAAATTGAATATTTATTAACACATTTTTTAAAATGATTTTTTTATTGAAAGGATAATAAATTTAAAAATAATATAGATATATATGATAATGAATTTATATATATATATAATTTATATTACTAATAGTTACATTTTTATACCATTATAACTTCAAGATGAAAAATCTATAAAACCTCCACATAACACATAAGTGTAAGATAAGAAATGGTTGTAATCTAGAGTGGGGATTTATCTAGCTTGTATCTTATAGTGATTTACCAGAGTTTGAACTTATCCTATAAATTATTTCACCCAATCTACACTTATTGAAGATGTGTTTAGGGTTCTATAAGGTAAAACCCTTGTGATGCTACATTGTTTCTGTGATTTAAGAAATTAACCTCATAAGGAAGACTTCAACCACATTATTCTATCTTATTCCCTTTAACATAAGTTTTATACTATAATTCATTTTATTTATACCCCCTAATTCAATGGTTATCTTACAAATGTTATACAATACTACATATTATTTATCATATTATTTTATCCTATGATTTTTGAAGGTATCATTATTGATTCAATTCTAATATTAATATAATCTCAAAAGGCATATTGTATTTGAAAAAGTATCCTAATTTAAATATTTATGAAGTAGTTTCATTTTAGTTTTGTGTTTCATATAAAACTATCTATGAAATAATCGAAGGAAAATTTAGTGTTATATGTTTTTTGTGTCTGAATCATTAAATTATTCCTTTCAAAAAGCAATAAATCTCCCTGAATAAGACTCAAAAATAATACTAGAGACTGTTGAATTGGGATATTTTAAAATTTTTAGTGAAATAGAATGTTCCATTATAATTTATTTAAGGTCATACTGGATAGGTCATTGATTCTTTCAGATTAAGAGTATAAATATTTGAACAATGTGTCATGCAGTTCATATTCATGTGACTTGAAGAATTCTAAATAGAATCCATAATGCATAAGGTCAAAAATGATAATGTTGTTTCAGTAAATATTAATATGGGGTAAAATAGATTGAGTAAATTATTTCCTTAAATATATAAATTGGAGATGATATAATGAATAGTGATAGGAGAAGGAAAACCATTAGTAATCGAGAAACCAGTGGTGCACCATAAGTAAATTATGACTACTGAGAGTTGGTCAGCCATTACTAATGGAGAAACCAATTCCAAATTGTTAGGGAATGGATCTTCAGGTAACTGAACATTCCCTCTCAAAGAAATATGTCTATCTATGGGTTACATAGGTTCTTAATTATAATTATGTGGTTCACTATTTAAAGGTCAGTCTGAATGCAAAAATCAATACCCTACTAAAATTTACTATGAGAGGGGATATTAATTATATTATCTTAAATGATAGATTGTGGATAAAAATAGTATTATAAATACTAAGAACTTTGTGTTATTATTAATTTGTTAATAAAAGTTATGGAGTAGGTTGAGTGGATTATGGTATATCTCAAAAGGATTCAAATACTATTGTTTTCTAAAAAGGATTAATAAGAAAAAGTAATGAAATATAATTCAAGAGGAGGGTACATTAATCCACAAAATAAATAGGGAGGGGTGTAATCAATAATTTTAGGTACAATGGTAATAGGTTATATAAACTACAATGTTGTGGGAAGTAATTTAATGTTATATAATATTGGGAAATTAGGGTAATTTATGGTCACATGGGAAGGACCATAAACCACATAATTTCTATTCACGTCCTTAGGACCTAATTTCATTTAGGATAACATCTTCTTATAAGAAAATGGTGTTCTGAATCTTAAATTCATGTTTCATGGTATTCATCTCCCAATAATTGAAAATGATGTGTCTTGATTTTTTATATTGATGTAATAAACCAGAACTAATAAGATAATGTGACTCATAATCATTCTTTGGAATAAGGGGTGATGTAAAGATCACCCATAATATGTGTGAATGTATAAAAATGATGCATGGTATGGTTTGGAGTTCGAACTCCACTATAGTGATCCATAATTTTCATAAATAAATATTACATCCTATTATATTAATATTAATTAAATAACATTATGGTATACACCAAAAATGTAATTGTTAGTGTATATGGAAAATTTGACACATAAACAACTCATTAATAAAATATATAAATCATCTCAAACATAGTTCATCAAAACTTTAACCCTAAAACACATCATACATAAAAAAATTAGTCACATCTTGGAGAAAATGTAACATAAAAAAAGTTGATCCCAAATGCTCAGTAAGGGTAACCAAGTGAGATATAAATGATCATATAGAAATAATATGAGTTTAATTGGTAGGATAAAAAGATATTATCTTTTTAAAATCAGACACAAAAATTCTTAGATCATAAAATCAAGTCATAGCATAAATCTTTGATGTTTATATGACAAGAATCATAAAGGGATCAAAGAACATAAGCCATGTGAACATAACACTCAAATAAATAATGTAATAAAAGAGTATCATAAGCATTAAAAAATCATAATCATAGAAATTTTATTTCAAGGATACCGACCATGATATTAATGAAAAGATAGGATTGGGATAATTATAAGTGTGACTATTTTTTGATAGAGATAACCTCTAGTGTACCCTCTTTTAGGATTAGGATAACCTCCCATGTACCTTCTGTTGGGATTGGAGTAACCTATCATGTTGTCTTCCAGCTCATAAAACATTAATCATTAATCAATAAATATTAATTATATATTTTTTCACACACCCATCACATTATCATAAATCCATTCATATATATGTAGTCATATAATAAAAATGTACTTTATAACCTATCCCATGGAAAAGAAAATTTGTTTTATAAATATCTAATAAAAATGAAAATTAACCATTCCTAGAAATATTAAAATTGGTAGAATTGGATCATATCCCTATTAAATCATAAGTAACATATATGTATGTTATCATAAATGAAAAATTATTTTAAAATAGCACTAGAATTTTCATGACGAAAATAAAATTTTCATTTTTAGATCACATTTATAAATCTACAAAAATATCAAATAATAAGGAAAGAAATTTCAATAAAATGAACCATGTTAAATATTTAATGAAACATAAAATATTTATGTGGACTTTATGGAGGAAAATTTGGTATATATTGTTTATATAAAAATAATGATTCTTTTACATTTTCAATAAAAATTAAAAATTACCATATTTTAAAATTGGAAAGAATGTTCCTTTAAAACTGTTTTGTAAATATTAAATCATGGGTAAAATTTTACTTTAAACAATCATATAATAAAGTTAAGAACTTTTTTGAATTTGTTTTTTGAAAATATTGATATGGAAGAAGAAAAAATTTCAACTGAAGAGATAAATAAAGTCATTTTTCCAAAAAAAATTATTTTGGTCTATTGATTTCTTCAAGGGAGAAAATTTAAAGGAAAATATTTAATGTCAAAATATAACTAGAGGATAACAATAATATTTAGTTTCACAAAATTTATATCATAAAATTTCATCTCTTTAAATAGAATCATAAAAACACCATAAATGACAAGATTATAATATAATCCCTCAATTCAAGATCGAATTAAATCAAATGATATCTAAAATCCTATATAATAAATTTATGTTTATTATAAATATATACCATATCCATTTTAATAATTATAATATCCTATAATATTAACTTATAAAATTTTTAACACCCATTTTTTAATGAATCCTTATAAAAATCCCTGTTTTCATGTGCTAAATGTATCATTTTTATTGGAATTTTGTTTAGTAGTTCCAGTACATGTGAATTGATCAGGCTTCCATCATATCCAAAATTATATTAATGATAAAATTACATATCTGTTCATTATATAAAAAATTTTAATCATCCATAATATTTAGAGATAGAAAAATGAAATACACTGTTCATGGAGATGGTAGGACGTATATATACATGAACATCGATTTAACATTTCAGCAGATGAAAAAAAATAAAACAAATAATAATAATTAAACATAAAAAATTATTATATCATATATTCTAATTAGATATATCTTTATTATCCTGTATCTAACACTCAAATGAAGATTGAATCACATCACTTCATATAGGCGGTTGTCTATTTTTATGCACAAGAAAAATTATCGTTTTCCAAATCATTGGGAGTTAAAAAAGGAAGATATGATATTATAATTATAGTAAAATTATCATATTACATATATCATATATAATATTCAATTACCTTATAATAAACATCCAAGTAATATGGTGATAGATAATTAATTGTCTCTCCACATGATGGTTATAGTTCATATGTACATATGAGTGATACATTCACATCATATTTTAGGGAAAATATGGTGGATAATGGTGGTTTCATGATCATAATAAAATTTAATTTGTTAGGATACTGATTTAATATATTTATAATGAATACTACTTATTTTTAGGAGGTTGAAGAAGACATAAATTAAAATTGGTCGGGTAAGATGATTACCTCTTCTTTGGGAGACCTCTAATTTTTCTCAATATAGGTTGATAAGTTAATTGGATAAGTTCTGGTAATGCTTGTTTTCTCTATGTTTTGTGAAGGAATGAGAGAATTTCAATCCATTTATAAGTGAGGGGAAGGGAACTCCTCAAATTTTGTAAAATGTTAAAATATAATTAAATTATTTCTCTAATATAATTATTAAAAACAACATTGTATTATATTAAATAAGATTTTATAGTATAAATATCATCATATAATAAAATTTATATTGGTTTTGGTGTCATTTAAACATTATCTTTTTTTTGAGCCCATTGTTATCCAATTTAAACCGTAACTGTGGTAATTACTATTTTAATCATAGTGGGTTATAATTTTCATTAGAAAGAAAAAAATCTTCATATATTTTCAAGTGATTTAAATTTAGATAATATATTATCCTACTGGACTTCTTTAAAAAATTACATAACATTTTATGAAATTATAAAATATTATTCCTCATTAATTATCATTAATGTCATTTTTTATATTTTTCATTCAAATAGGAATTACAGACATCAGGATTGTAAGGTAATTTCAATAATAACCACTTGAATATACCTAATATTTTATAATCATCTACAAAATTCATGTAAGAAGATAATAATCCAATATTTTATTACTTTTGATTTTGCAAAAAAAAAAAACTTTATTGGTGTGGATTATGTATTATAGGTAATTATTAAATTAATAAAAATTATAATTAAATTAATATGATAAAAATATTTTTTTAAAAAAAATATATATTTTTTCAATGGAAAATATCCTATTTTTATCCTTATGTAAACATTTTTCAGATATTAATGTTAATAGAGTAACATTTTCAATTAATTATTTTCTAAAATTAATATTAATGTCAATATCAAAGGAAGATAGCTCAAAGAGGCAAAATATTCAAGGCATAGATGGAAATGGATGAATTCCACTGTTTAGATAGCACAAAGGAATGTGTAATATAAATTTAAAATCCTAATTCCAATGTTTTTACCCTACTTTCCTATTTTTCCATTACTCAATTGATAAATATTTACCAAGGTAACAATTCATAATGATAAAAAATAAAATGGGAATATTTCCAAAATATTATCCTCCTAATTAAAAATATGGAATCAATTTTTCAAGAATAAATTAAATGAAGTCTAATAATATAATTTAATATTAATCCATAAAAATGTGATGTTAAGCTATTTTCGTTAATAAAATGTCTTTTGAAGTATCCAAAGATCATATTAAAAAATAAAACATTAAATTAATTCCAATGAAATAAATTTTATTAAACATAATATAAGTTAAATATTTTTCATTTTAAATCAATTTAAATAAAAATTACCTTTGTAAATTCCTTAAAAAGAAGTCAAATTTCAATAATAGTCCATATTTTTCATTATTCAATGAAAAAAAATAATTTCATAAAATTAATTAATATTTATTCTATGATAATAATGACATGATAATATATAATATTATGTTAATTTTATTAAATAAATTTTATAATGGTGGTGTAAATTAATTTTATTATTTTCTCATAAAAAGTTATAATTGTTTTTATGAAAATTCATATTTAAAGGATTTAATGACTTTTAAAAAATTGATTAGTTAAATATTTTCATTAAATAAAACCCTTTGATGAATTTTTAAGATGTTGTTGTTCCTATTCAATCCTCCAAATTATCGAATAGGCTATAATGATATATTATATTATATTTCATTTAGACTCTTGATTTCCTCTATCACAAGCTATTGAAATATTAACTTTATTAAATGATAAATATATTGTAAAATATCATGGTGTTACATTATACCCCCCCCCCCACCCAAATTGAAATTTATCCATGAAATTAGGTCACTTATGTATAAATATATTTATTTATTTATTTTTCATTAAAACCTCTAATTCCCAAGAAGCTTCATTGTATTTCTGATTCTTTCTGAAAAAATTACCTTTCTGAGTAGTCTTGTTTTATAGAGAATTATCACCACTATAAAAAATTATTACCATTTTTTCTATTTTGGAATTATCTTTCCACAATAGTACAACCATTGGGATCAATACAGTTGATGGATATAGTTTTTACAATCTCATGAGTGATACATGGAACACATTGTGTACTTGAAAGTGGCTCATTGGATGCACCATGTGATAGTATAACTATCCAACTTGATAAAAAATCTCAAAAAACCCAATATATCTAGGGATTCTATGTCCCTTATTTATGATAAAACTAAAAATATTATAGGGATAAATAAATAGTAATACCATCTCACCATAACCAACATCCATATTTCATCGATAAATGGAAAAATAAAATTTTTGAAGAGTCTAAGCTACCTTGATGTGTTGTTGAATTTCTCTAACATTCTTTTCCATTTCCTCAGCTATCTCAAGTCCCAATATATTTAATTCTCCATATTTTTTCTAGTATTCCATAGTTATATACTTCGTTCATATAGGGATTCATAAGGTGACATATAAATTCCATTGAGAAATCTATTATAGTAAGAAAACTCACCTAGAGGAATGTCATTATCCCAAAAACCTTGGAAATCCAAAGAACAAAATAAAATATATCCTCTAATGCATTAATGATTCTATCGGACTAGAAATCAATCTGAGGATGACAAATAATGATCACCATAACTCTAAATCTAGGGCTTTCTGGAGAATAATCAAATCATTTAGGTAATCCTCAAATCTCAATTAGATACAATTGAATGTGGTACTCAATGTAACCTTAACACATCCTGTAGGATTATTATAAAAAGAGTATTAATAAAGAAATAACCTCGGATACAAAATGTGGTTGGATGACTTTGTATTTTTATCAAATAAAACAAAAATATAATTATGGCATTTAGATGTTTTGGAGAGTCCAGAAAAATATGGGGTTATGTTTTCTCTTTTCAATTCATGTATAGGTAACAGTTTTAACATCACCATATAATTATCTCTCATAGTCATAACTTTTTTACATACCAAGCACTGAGATAGATAATATTCAATGTCTCTTTTTAGGTATTACGACCAAAAAAAATTATTTTATATCTCTATATATATTCACAATTATAGGTTAAATATATAATTATTATTTATGATAATCATCAAAAAACAAATTCTTCAAGCCTTTTATTGATGGGACACATGCCCAGTTCCAAAAAAATATATTTCCATCATAATCAATATTGAACCCATAAACATTTATCACATTGTTTTATATATCTACATATTCCTTCTAAGCCTTTTTAATATTCAAATAGATTGATGGTTGAACACCCATTTATAAAGGATAATATTTCTCCCCTTCCTTCAAAATTGAAAGTCCACCCTTTAAAAATATACAAATATTGGATCTTTTGGGATCCTCATCATAGATAATCTATAATGAACATTTTGAATCAATGAATCTAAAACCTTGTTTTCTTATATATGGTGGAAATGTAATAAGCCTTCATAATAATTAATCAACTTTAACCATCTTATCTGGAACATATTAATCTCCTTTTGAGTGAATATATAATTTATAATACTATCCTTAGTATATATAACCTCCCATTATCTGTAAAGATAATTTTTCCATATCTTTAAAGAAAAAATTACCATAGCGACCTCCAAATAATGAGTTGTCAAATTTTACTCATGAACCATCAAATTTCATGATCCATAAGCTATAAATATATCATTCAGCATGAGAAAGAATGATAATCACTTAATTGGTGCATCAATATAGATCGAAAACCTTTCTCAATTGTAGGGTAATGTAAATAAAGGTGTTACTACTAACCATTAATTCAGTTCCTCAAAAATTTTCACACATTCCTTAGTCCAAAAAATGTTATATCCCTTTCGAGTTAACTTACTGAGTAAATTCGACACTCATGATAAATTCCCTATAAATCATCAACAATATTTGTATGAACCATGAAAAATATGGATCTAAATAAGATTGATTGTTCTACTCTATAATTTAGTAACTTTTTTATTTTATGTATCCACCTATATACACTCACATGAGATTATATTTCCCAAAAATGAATCATTTTCCTGCCAAAATTCACACATGAAATTATTTTCAAGTAATTTCTCCTTTCACTGGGTATTTGAAAAAATCTGCAAATAATATTCAGGACCATCCTTTATAATTTAATATTTAAGAATATCAGTTATAAACAATACCAAAAATGATCAAATTAGTCTAAAATGACCCTATTAATTAAATATATGATGATAGTGGGGGCTTAGTAATACCAAATAGAAATACTATAGATTCTTATTTTCCATACCAAATATATAAGGCTATCATGTGTATGTATTCACTTTTTATCCCCAATTTATAGTTTATATAAAGATATTCATTCATGGAAAAATACCATGATCCTCAAAATTGATCAAAAAATCATTAATACTATGTAGAAGGTACTTATTATTATTTATGATCTTGTTAAGATGATGATAATAAATACATATTCACATTTAACCATATTTATTTTCAATAAAAATAATATGTTCACCCAAAGGTGTTGAACTTGGATGAATAAATCCATTTTCAAGATTTTACTATAGTTGTTTCTTCAATTCTAGAAACTATATCAGGCCCATTTTAAAATGAATCATTGAAATGGGTGTAGCACCAGGTATGAGTTCTACTATAAACTCAACTTTATGATTGGGAATCATTATATAAAACTATTAAATAAAATTATCAAAAAACTCTGGTACAGTAGACATATCATCGATGTTGAGTCTCTTCCCATCCATTTGATATTAAAACCTCTTATATAGGAACTAATAACCATATAATGGATAAAATTTCCATTAGAAGTTCATATTTATCATGAAACTACTAGATAATCATAGTTTTGTTATGAATATAAAATGTGACATCCCTTCCTCTATAGTTCATGTGGTATTTATTTAATGAAATAAAATCCAAGAATAATGTAACATCATATTAAACTATATGAGTAATTATATCATTTACATAAATCATATTCCCATAAACAATAATTAGGGAAGAATATTAGAATTGACATGTGATCGACGTACCATAAGGGTTATTCATAGATAATTTTTCTATCTAATTATTTTCATGTCATTGAGATACCCAAATAAAATTATTCATATTAAAAATGGTGGGTTGATCTAGGATTAAATATAGAATTAACAGGTCTAGAGTGGATGGTAAGTGTACCATTAACCAAATCATTATTATACCCAACCTATGAAATTGTGATCATTTTGTATTTCTAACTATCTATAGTAATAAGAGTTTTTTGACATCAATCATTATCATTAATAATCATATTTTTGTATTTTTTAACACAATTAACATAATCCATGAAATTGATACTCTAGAGTATCGTTGGTGAGTTCTTTGGTTCTTTTTCACTATCATTACACGTCATCTTTTCTCCATAGTAGCTTTTAATTATCCAATAACCGTCCTTTCCACATATATATAATTTACTAATCCCCTTATGATTATTTACTCTATTTCCCCTTAGCACTTATATAATAAAAAAAGGCATATATTTTTCCCTCCATGGTTTTTATTTTTATAATTTCCTTTATATTCTACCACTAATTTCTTATCAAACCCATGTTTAGATGGGTAACTCTAATAGCCATTTCTATTGTTTAATCACATTAAATGATTTCCTCATAACTTTTAAAGATCCATATGGACAACTCTATTCAGATACTTGTTATTAAGCCACTTAGGAACCAATCAATCATAATTTTTGGTTTAATGATAATATCCGGACTATAACTTGCATGTCTTGTAAAACATTACTAATATGTACTAATGGATTCATCGTCCATCTAACTTATATAAAGGAATGACTTGTATGTTTCTGTAAAAAGAATATGTAGAAATTAAAAGATAAAAAAATTTATTCTAATGTAATCATATTCCATAAATTCAATTTCCTCCCATTGAATCATGTTATTTATAGGAGCCATCTATTGATCTTCTTCACCTTCCAAATGATAAAAACTCAAATGAATTTTTCATTATCTAAACACTAAAGAGTATAAAATATCATTTCAATGTTACTAATCCATTTATCAATGACTATTAGATTAGTCGAACTGCTAATTTTATATGGGTGTTTCCATATGAAGGATGCAACGTTGCAAGTTTTTTAGTGGGAAAGAAATTCCACAACATGTTTGAATTTTTAGTTTAGTGAGCAAGAAAACATGAATTCATGACCATCAAAACCATATTCAATGAGTCTAATTGATCAAATTCATTATTTTAGGTGGGTGTTAAGGTTTTTCATGTGCATCATGGTTTTGGGTTATTTTTGGGTGTGGTGGTGTCTAGAAACTCAATTTTTGGATTTTGTTGATTAAGGCATGTTCATGGGTAAAACCATGTGGCCTTCTAGGAGAAATAGTTTGGTAAACCTAAATCACTAAACAAAATTTGTAAAACATTGTGGGTAGGGACTTACAACGATGTGATACCTCTATCGTTTTTAACATATAGGAATCACACATCTTGGACACAGTTTGGAAGACTATGATCCTAGAAAGTGCATCTATGGTTCTTAGATAGTGGTAACTGCATGGTTAGACCACATTTAATTAAAATTATGCAGCTAGTCCATGTCGGTCATTAAAGTGTTTGAAATGAACAAACTTTCCCTCTTTACTTTAATATATTTCCAACCTGATTCATCTTCTATTCATATAAACAGATGAGGGGGTTCTCTCATTCTTCCATCCACTATAGGCTTTGATCTATCTTGAATGAACATAATCTAATCTTAGATCCATTGGTCTATTTGGAACTGTATCAGTAAGTCATTCAATCTATTCACCTTTTTTTTCTTTGACCTCACTATGAGGAATGATAAATCCATCCAAACCATTCTAACCTATTTTCAATATTTTCATCTAAAATGATTATTACTCTCATTTTTAATTGATTTAGAGGCAAATATCAGATGAACGTACACGTATGAGTACAAGTTAGGTGGTTCATATATATCTCCTTGTTTTTAGGAAGTTTTGGGGGTTCATTATAAATTCATTCTCTGTAATGACTAAGAGGGAACTAAATTAATTAATTTCATTTCTCTAAATTATTAAATAAATTATGTGTGAGTCCAATAGGAATGATCCAGCTATACTAAATGTGGTCATATCGGGTGAGGGGCCATATCCAACCTGGGTAGTTTAGGCGTGGTGTTTCATTTAAGTAAAATTATGATATTTATATTGAATTACTTGGTTCTATGGTAATGTGATGGGATCGGCCTGAGGATAGAAGTGATACTGATAACATAGACTAATACGAAGTTGATTGTCAAGATGGGATTGGACCAGGATACTCAAGGTGATGTTGATCAGTAGAGTGGGTTACATAGTTATCGGATTGAGGTGATGTGATCATCAGATTGGGGGATTGGATCTCATTGGTTGAGAAGTGTATGACTATCATGATTTAGCAACATGTCCATTATGGTGGGAGTTTTTAGATGATGTGGATTATGTTTTTTGGGTGATTTTATCACTATTTATTAGCCGACATATCATTGGAGTCATGTCTACATAGTTAGAAGTCATATCGATGTGGTATTGACCACTCATGTGGATGGAGGCCCCCATAGACTATGGATTACGTGATGGTTTAGGCCATTGGTTATATTTTGGGTTGATCATCATAGAAAGACACATGGTTTGTGATAGACCATCGGTCAATGGTGATGTGATCATCAATTGGGAATTTAGGATCACTAATATTCATTAGGCCATTGGGCCTAAAAATGAGAGGAAATATATGACGGTGCCTTAGCATATCATTTAATGATTCAGCCATGATTATATTGGAGGATAGAAATCATTTCTATTCAAGACATATGGCTTCAAGCAGTGGTGGATTTTTTGAGTTGAGTTATGATAAACTAGGTACTTACTTTTTGGAAGGCCATTTAAAAACTATATTTCTAATGAGTGGCATGAGGTTCTGGGTGACATTATTATAGGTGGAACCTAAGGTTTCACCTGTGATAACTTTTGTTGGGTGATTTCTTTGGATTTTTCCATGGATCATCGCCATTGTATATATATATACCTACAAGATCAGTATGATATATATATATATATATATATATATCATGGGGAAAATTATTAGACTTATTGGTGATCACTTTAGCTGGTTTCAACTTCTTTGTGGCCATTGAGCATAGGGGAATCTAGTTTTTTATTAAGTGTTCATGTGGTATCTTTTATATTATATTCATTACACCGATGTTATCTTGGATGTAATACATGAAAACATTAGTGGTTCCATGATTATATTTATTCTCAACCCCTACAATAGACCCTCGGGATGTGTGTAGACATAATGTCTCCAATATCAGGTAGGTACTAATCATAACGTTTGATCTTAAAGGTCAAGTTCGACCATTTTAATAGGATAGATGGAAACGAACCTTGGACGTTCTTGAATTACGTGGAGTTTACTTTTTTTTATTCCTTTTCAATTCATTATTTTAATTATACATATCTACTAATTGTTGATCAAAATTGAATCTTCTTTTTATTACATTGTATGATATTCAATGACTTGTTTTATAGGTCTAAAAAAATATTTCTTGGTATTATTTTCTTTGGGAGTAATTATTATTTCATTGTTACTATATTATTTATTCTTCTGCTATGTTTTTTTGGTTTTATCTACTTCTTTTATTGTGTTATGGTTTCTCTTCCACTGTTTTATAGACACAGATCTTTATTATCATCGACTCTAGACGGTATAGTCTCACCACTATCACCACATTACAACCTCACTAATAGTTGAATGAACATTTCGTATGGGGAGATACACCTAAGGACAAATGGTCAACTAGAATAAATAACTGTTTAATGTGGAATCTTGGTGGGAATTACAAATTGTATCATAGAAATTTTATTATTTGGGATTGGGTAGTATAATTTGGATGGATATTAATGGAATTAATATAGTTTTCCTTCTTTATTAGGTCTTACTATTTAGACTTTGTTAGGCCAAAGACCATGATGCATTTAGAACATGGTATAGAGATTGAGTTTGGGTTCCTGTAGCCCAATTCATGGGGGAAAGACCATGATTCTTGGGGTGGTAAATTGATGTTATACATCTTTCATTTTGATGTTTATTTCTATTCTACCTCGACTGGTGCACTTGATTATGATGCTTATCTGGTATATGTCTTTTTTACCATTAACCATGTATAGAAATGGAGGTTTATTTATTCATCATGGTGGGCCCATATGATCATATGATGTATGATTTCTTATGATTTTCAATTGAAACTTGGATTGAGGTACATGGGTTTGGGATATTTAATGATTCAAATAATGATGCTAAACATTGTTTTCTAGCATAACCTCTCATTGTTGGCATTCTACTTAGCCATCCTAGGCATGTGGTTCTAATGCAATGTATATGTGAATCTATGTGTTTTAATATGAATATATATATATACATATATATATATATATATATATGGATCTAGCCTGGATAAGGGTGGGATGTTATGATGATAGGGGTGAGTAGTTTAAATTGTCAATAAAGAAGCTAAATAGGGTTTTTTGGCATAGCCTTTTGGGTGGAATTCTACTCAACTACAATAGATTGATATGTGATATTTGATGATTGGATATGATAGGGGTAGGCAGGGAGAAATTACTCTGGATTATATGTGATACTTAACGCTATCCTGGGATGATAAAGGTCACTTAGGATGGATGATATTTGATACCATAAAGTTGTGTGGGTGGGTAACAGTATTTAAAGTCGGATGTCTTGTGACATGGTGAAGTTGGAGTGTGTAGGGTGGTGAGGTTTCCCTGGATGTTATATATTTTCCTATATGTGATATATATTTATTGTTATGTCTATTTGACCATTTTATTGCTATTTAGTGGGAATACAAATAGATGGATTCCAGTGAAATTTCATGAGAGAAGAAAAATGGTAACACTTGAGAGTGTGTGGGATGAGGCCCCAGGGTGTTGGGATGATGCCCTAGAGGATAGATCTGATCATGAGGTGTGGTTATAAGAATTGGTACATGCTTTGGTATAGTTGGTACATCCACATGATATGGAAACTTTTGGTCCATGGTTTCATGACTCATATAAGGTATGCTTAGTTTGGGTTATTCAGAGCATTTATAGGGGAGATTATGGAGCTGAGCCATCGATATCATACCTAAATTGAGAGATTGAGTCATAGAACCCACCACAATTTTAGTGTGGGGTTGGAGCATAGGAATCATAGAATTATATTGAGTTAGTTCAGACCATCTTTGACCAACACGATACACTGCTAGGGTGGAGGGTGAAGCTCTCTATGTGCATCCTCCAAGGACTAGAAAAGTGCTAGTGGGATTTAAAAGATATATTAGGTAGACACAAGTGACTTTCATGGTTTCCTTTAAAATATATATTCTTTTGTCACTTAATTCTAGAGGCGTTAATGGCTTACGAACCTCTGGAGTTCATGAATCTTTTGTAGTGAGATAGTTATCTCCTGGACTACATGGAAAATTTCACTAGCATATCTCAATTTTTAGTTTCTATTGTGGGAGATGAAATAACAAAGTAGTGGAACTTTTAGGATGGAATGAGGAATTATATCAAATTTTAGGTCAATATTTTTAGTCTAATTACCTTTTCAGATGTGCTAAAGTTGCTGATGATAGAAGAGGTAAATCTGGTGGATTGGTCTAATGTAATTCATATGATAGAGTCAGGTCATTTCAATCATGATTCTTTAGGTGGTTGGAAGCGGGGTTGTTATAAATCTCAAAAGGAAAGCTAGGCTAGAGATTCAGGTGGATCACTATGGTGTGGGTCTACATCGGTGTACATCCCATTCAGATAGCTAGGACATTCTTGGATGCAGTGCGAGTGGCCTCCAAACAAGTTTCATGCATGTGGCTATATCGATCATCTAGAGAGGTTTTTCAGAATCCTTGTCTAGTAGCCACAATCTAGTGACCAGGGAAGACTCAAGGTTTTTTAAATATTCCAGGGGAAGTAACAGGAGGTGTATGTTAGGATTCAAATATAATCTGTGATCATAGAAGATACATCGATCCCCAATACTGGGTTCAGTGGTCACTAGCTGCTTCAAGTCAATAGAGTTTCTAGGCCTAAGGTATTATAGATTTAGGCCAAGTGCATACATTTGCGGTGGCTTGTGTAGAGAAGTTCGAGAGCCTACTAGAGTAATAGGTACTCCATTTCCATGATTGGGTTATTTATGTTTTGGATTTGTATTATTTTGGTTCATGGGTGCTAATTTTGGTCTAACTGGGTGCTTGATAGTTTTTTGGAATCAATTATGATGTGTGATATATATATATATATATATGAGTTGTGTTCCACCAGGATTATTTATGGGAATTAATGTGGTTCACATTTTATTTTAGGTTTGTTTTCATATGGTAATCGATGGAATATATTTTTTCAATGAAGTTTGTAGGCATCTGAATGTCAATCAAATTTAGATTATATATGAGGTGCATGGCATATAGACTTCTTATGAAATCTGATATGATGTAGGACCACCTTGGTGTCATGTGGGACAAAGGTAAGAGGTGTACATCTAATATGAGTTGGTACATGATGGGTTTCAGATATGGTGCAAGTATTATTTTGGCACCGGATGAGGTACAGGAATGGAGATGCATCATGGGAGGAATTTTGATTATAGGGATGGCCTGTAGACTGTCATATATTTCTTATTTTGAGTTAGAAGGAGACCGGGTATGTAACCCCTAAGTTGGAGAGTGCCTTTGGGGAAGATGACTCGAGACTTAATGAATGGGTTATAATTATTCAATTTTGATGATATGGTTTTGTTCAGTACCATCCCTATCTCAGTATTCATAGTTCAAGAATGAGCTATGTTAATGTGAAAAATTTGTATTGTCACTTATTTTTGAGCCGGTCACAACTTCCCCAACAGGATTGAATTTTTTTGTGAGTGGGTAACATGAATTCTTGATATTTAGAATAAAATTCTGAGAGTCTGGTCAACCAAAGGACTTATTTTTTCATGGGTTTTAAGGATTGAAAAATTCCTCATATTTTCATGTGTGTTTTGGGTGTGGTGGGAGGTGGAAACTCACTATTGAGAATGCACTGA
Organism: Viscum album; assembly: GCA_963277665.1. Taxonomy (NCBI): domain Eukaryota; kingdom Viridiplantae; phylum Streptophyta; class Magnoliopsida; order Santalales; family Viscaceae; genus Viscum; species Viscum album. The sequence goes on from OY728134.1 coordinate 1,374,796,266, forward strand.
TAGAGGGGAATGGTTTTGGAAAACTATCCATGCTTCTAGGAGAAACTGTGCGGAAAACCAATAAAACTGGAAACGGTTTTTCGAACAATACAGGTAGGTGAACATTTCCATGAAACACCACTAATATTTTCCATAGAGGGTTACTATAGGGCTTTTACATGGTTTTTTAGACCTTGTGCCTAGCCCATTCATGTGTGGTTATTAGGAAGTGTCCACCACACGGTTAGAAAAACTATGTAGGACATTAAATTGTGTGAAATGACCAAAATTTCTCACCTTGATTTATCATATTTTGTTCATCCATCTTTTTTCACATGGATAGTATAGGGGGTTATCCTATTTTTCCTTCCACCCTAGGATTTTTGGAATATTCCTCAAACAGACTCTGATTCAAGCTCTGTTGGTCTCATTGGAACATAATCAGCAATACCTTCAATCCCCTCTCTTCATTTTCAATTTTCACTAACCATGTGAAATGCTAAATCTTTTTGATCTACATTACACTATTTTCAGGGAGTTTTCCTATGATGTAGCTCTATTTTTGCATAGTTTTGCCACATGTTTTTACTTAATTTTTAATGATTTAATTAATTAATTAATCACTTTATACTATATAATTGTAGTTTTTTATTTTTATAATTAATTTTGTTAATTAATCAATTTTTATAATTAATTATGTATTTTTAGTCTTAAAAATAATAATTCTATTCTTACTTAGCTTTTATAATTTAAGTATGTTTTAATTAGTTTGATTAATCTTAATCTCTTTGATTTTTATTAAAAAAACTAACATTTTTTATAAACAATTATTTAATCATTGTAATTTTATTTAATTAAGTAAGTCTTTATTTTAATAATTTATTTTTTTTTAATTAATTTACATTAGAATAGGTTAACTATTTTAATTAATAAGTTTAGTCATCCTTCCAATCATTCAAGTAAATAATATATTTCTTTTAAATTAAATTTAATAGTTTGTTTTTAATTTTATTTGATCAAATAGTTTCTTAATTAATTAATTAAGAGTTTTTAAACATTAATTTTATTATTTTATGTATGCATATTGATTATTAATTCATTTTCTAATTATTTTAGTCTATCGGTGAGGTAAATGAGCACTAGCGGTGACTTATATGGCTTCATCGTTGCTTTCCACATTCATTTGTTGTTACTTTGTAATTAGCGTGATTGGTTATTTTAATTTATGTCTTCTATTTATTTATTTTAAAAATTATCACGTTTATTAATGTAATTATTATCAATTAATACTTTTTATTATAATTTTAATTTTTAATGTTCAATAAAAATATTTTTCTAAATTAATGGTGTTTATATTTCTTTTTAATTAATTATTTTAAATCCTTTATTTAGTGTACTTATGTTTTAATATTATATATAATCCGCGCATTTTTAATTTTTTACGGTCACCATGAGTTCTTTAATTTTATTTCTATCGGTAGCCTTTATTTCATTCTATCAGTATCTTTTACTTTTAATTGTATCAGTGAATTATTTTTTAATTCTAACGGTGAGGTTTTATTTTTCTTCTATTAGTTACCCATTTTTATTTAAATTTTATTTTCAAACGGTGACCTTTCTATTTTTCTATAATGGTGAACCCCTCTCTACTATTATCCATCCAACCTAATAGTGACCACCTCACTGTTGCACTGCTTCTTTTTTTATTTCCCTCTATCAGTAGCTCCATCACTGTAACAGCCCCTGCTAATCCTCACTATTAGCTTTATTTATTTCTATCAGTGACCCTGTGCGCCCCTTTTTTCACCTCACTATTATTTTACCACATCACTGTTAGACAACCTTTTTTTCCTCACCGTTATCCTGCATGCACCCCTTTTCTGCACTCACCATTACCCCAATTTCGCATCGGTTTAACATGCCCCTGCTTATATTTCTCTTTCGTGACTGCCCTGCTCTTCTATCTCACCAAAAATTGAGACACTGATTCTTACACCACCTTAGGCCACCTAGACTCAATCAAGCGCCATTTTTTTCTGACCACAAAATTTGCAGAGCCGCTGTCGATGGAGGAGTATTTCTATCACTATTGAACTGCACCACTACTAGTACCGAGAAACATCGTCGTAGGAGAATTTAGTGCTGTCTCTTTTTCTTGTGTTTGAAGTGGGCTGTGTGAGATGCTTGGAGCCGACTAGTACACATAGGAGTCCACCGCTGCGCCACTGCTTCGAGGAGAGCCGCCAATGTTGTTTAAGGAGAAGACATTCTGTAGCTGTCACGGCTGAAGGAAGACTAGTCTTGGCGTCACGCCGTGAGGAGCAAGCCGCGATCAGCCGATGTCCTGATGTGCTACTGTGTGACATAAAGAGGAGAGCAGTCGTCGGGTTCAAAGGAAAAATAAACTCCCCCTGTTGTGCACCGAATTGATGGGGGAGGAAGGAAATTATTAAAAAAATAATTATAATAGTATAAGTTATATAAAATAAAAAGAAAAAGTAAAGTAAAAAAGAAAAAGAAAAAAAAAGTAAAAGTAAATGAAAAATTAAACTTTAAAAAAATGTAGTCAAATGAATATAAGAATTTTTGTAAAAGTTATAAATTTTAAACAATTATTTTAACAAAAAGATAAATCATAAATTAAAATATAAAATTAAATTAATAATAATTCTTAATAATTAATTAATACACTATTACTAGTATAATTATATAATTAATAATAATTATAAGTAAACTATGAAATATACTTAATAATTTAAAAATATTTAAAATTTAAGTATTAAATTTTAAATTAAAATCAACTAAATAATAATTTAATTGAAAAGTTTATTTTCAGTAAAACTAATAATAATAATGACAATTAAATACTATCTAAATAGTTTGTTATTTTAATATCTTATTTGATTTTGTTGTTAAACATTAATAGCTTACTTAAAAATGATAAAATTAATAATTTAGTAACTATTTTTATTAACTATATTTAAATTAATAACTTTTTAATTAAATTATGTCTTACCATAGTAATATTAAGTGGATAATTTTATAAATAAAATTTAATTAAATATTAATTATCAATTAAGATATTTATTGATTAACTTTAGAGAACTATTAATGAGTAATAAAACTCTTAACATTAAAAAAAATAATAAACTTTTTTTCTTTCTTTGCATCTTTATTTATTTACTTTTATTGTCTATTTGATTTTGTTGGTTGAGAAAAAAAACATGTCCAGGTACATTCAACTAACTTAGCGGGAGTTAGTTATGTGAGTAAAACCAGCGGGATATGCTAGTGGGGAAAAAATGCACATTTTGCAGTGCGTTTGTGATGAACTTTTGAAGTCGGTGGAAGAAGTGTGGTTACAGGAAGCAGTTGACAGTGAGTTTAAAAATAGAGCAAGCAGTAGAATTTGGATGATGCTCATTCATTCCACGAATACACATTGGAGAGTAGATCCAAGGGAACTGCCATTTTAATTCCACACCAGACTTTTCGACAGAAAAACTCCAGGGAGATGATAGAGTCGTACTGATGATTTGGAGTTGCAGTAGCAATGTAGCAGTACGCGATCTTCATCTATAGAGGGAAGATCTCTCTTTATCTGTTTTCATATATTTTACATTGTACATTCTACTGAAATATTTACAATGATATTAGTTTAATTTCTTTTTCTCATGAATTTGGACTTTTAGTTGTTAAAAACATTTATCTCTATCAATTATTTTCTTCAATGAGAATCTGATTCTTTCGTCAAGATTGAATCTGGTTCTTGAACATAAAATTGAATTAACACCTTTATGAACTTAATTCTAAATCGATGATCTTTTGGCGAGATCGATCATTGAGACAGTCTATAAAACTTTCAAATTTTAAATCATCAGAACTGTCACCGAGATAATTATCTGATGATAATGTTTTATCAATTTAATATATGTGGTTTTTCTTGTGGTGAACTTCGAGAACTATATTATAGAGTTTTATTTACTCTAGTGCGAAAAAATTAACATCTTGCTTTTAAGGTGTGAATTTAACCAGATGAGTATCATTCATTTATGCCATTAATGTTCAAATCTCTCGAGCATAATTCTTGATCTACCCTCGTCACTTCTTTTTCCTTCTCTAGTTATTTTAGTTTACACTGTTTCATTTTTGTTCTATTGTTTCTAGAATAGGTGAAAGAGAATTTCCAAACTTTTTTCATTCTGTTTTATTGAAAAGAAAAAAATTGAAAAAATTGAAAAGTTAAATAATGTAATCTCTTTCCACTGCTGACAACAGTGGAGTTAATTTTAATAAAATCATAGAAAACTCCTCTACCTTCTCTATGGTTAGACCCTGTACCGATGTGATAGTGTAGGTTAATAAATTTAATATTGAGGGCTATGATGACCTCCGGCCTATTCAAAATTTTGCGTCGTTTCCGAGGAAGGAATGCACTAAGAATCTATGGTTTTAGTAAAAAAACTAAAAATAAATTAAAAATAAATTAAAAAAATAAAAACACAAAAAATAGACCTGTGAACACTTGCTTCTTGTGTTGTGTTTTTGGCAACTGTTTTACTTTCTGTGTGTGATTAATCTAAAATATTTAAAAAAATGGAATTTTTTGAAGGCTCAAACTACTCCACTGGACCTTACTATGTTTGTTGTGGAGATTATGGACATAATGCTTGGTAGTGTGTCTATAACCAGCCACAACAGGATGTTTACATTGAAGATAATGAACAAAACATTGAATCTAATCCAGAATTTATAGATAAAATTGATCTAATTGATTCTAAACTGGATGCTATGGTGGAACTAATTAACAATTGGTTAACTCAAACCCATGAAATTCAACTTAGAGATTCTCATGAGCGAGATAAAATAATGAAAAGATTGGAAAAGATGCTCTTGGATTTATAACAAATGGTTAAAGAACAAGAAGAATTTGAAGAAAATTAAAAAAGAACATGTTTATAAAAGATTTGAAAATCAAGTGGAAGAGGAAACTGATAATGAAACTGGGAAAGAAACCATTCAATTTGAAAAATCTGACTCTTTGGAACTAAATCGGGAAGTAACCAACTCAATGAATTAAGACAATAACATTGAAAATCCCAAAAACGGGTTTAATGGTGTTGAGTTGGATAATTCTAAAGATGATCTGTAATAGTTTGAAAATGAATGTCCAGTTCTTTACATCATTCCTTCTTTTGAGAAAACTCAGTTTTTTAGAAGCTTTGAGAATGATGTCACTCGGGTTGAAGTCAAATTTGAAACTAAAAACATGAATGTTAAAAACTCTTCCCCCAAAATTTCTGAAATTCTGAACATTGAGCTTGAACATCATATTGGGTACACTTTGGAAGGAAACCTCAAGCTGGATATCATGGAATATGAAATATTTGAACTTGAACTGAACACTTCCCTTCCATGTTTTGAAACTCCAAACCCATCTATTTCTGAAATGATGTTGGATGATTTAGAGGATGAGGGAATGATGTTTGATGAAAGTTTGAATGATGAGTTTTCATCTCCCTGTTCTCAGATTTATTGTTTGATTGAAACTGAGTGTATTGAACTGGAAAATAGTATTGATATACATGGGAGTAAATGTTTAAATTTGATCAATCTTTAACATGACATTATTGAAGCTTAATTGAACATTATTCCCCCTTATTTGAACTTCTTGGAACACACTACAGACCTTGTTTTAGAAAATGAGCCTTTTGAACTTGAACATGAAAAGGTGGTTGAACACACATTAGTTGATGGTTGTAGAATTGATTTGATAGAAGCAATAGATGTTTAGTGTGAGTTAACAGATGAGGATATTTTGGAAGAGATTTATAACATTGTTAGACCAGGACCTGTTAGTGAAAAATTAAATTATCTTTCTTGTATGTCACTTTCATCCTTAACTATGAAGGGTGCTGAGCCTTCTTTTGTTACTGATAACAGTCTAGAGGGGGAATCACATGTGAGTTCCAATTTTCATGATTTTGTTCATCACTTTAATGAATCCCCTTTTGAACCAACTAATCAGGATTTACCCTTTTTCACCCTTGAATGTGAACCTGTTAGTGTTGAAGTTGAAGAATATAGCTATAAAGACATTTTCATGCCCTTTACAGAACCTAAGTCATTACTTCTGCTTCTTAAAAATGTTGATATTGACAAATCTGAAACAATTATGGAAGTTGAGAGAACCATGTCCATTACTGCTAATGGGTGTTGTTTAGTCCAAATCATTTCTTTCATTTTCTAAAGGCCGGTTTGAGGGTTGTCAGTACCCAATACAGGGCATTACCACATCCACACACCACGTCAAAACATAGAGATCCAATTCGAAATTCAAATTTCAAAACCAAAATCAACGCAACAGGCCCTCGAGCCGCGCACCTGCCAACGTACCACACAACTATTAGCACCCTTCCGCAATCCTACCATCAAGCCACGCCTCGGTCCATGATCCATCACCATGCGCCACCATTCACAGTGGTGGAACCATCGCTAAATCACTTGCCCATTAGTCGTGATTTCCACCAACAAAGTAAAACTATCACGCATAGCAACAAAATCAAACCAACCAGGAAAAAATCTATAACAATCCAAAAAGATCACAAAACCCTCACATAAAAAATCAAGGAGTGAAGGCAAAAACATATGTCTTGCCTTCATCGAAGCGCCATCACCAAATCAAACATGTCGACATAGAAAACTCCATACTTGATGAAGCACCGTCATGAAAAAAAACTCACCTGCGCAGCAAACACCATCCCAGAAACCATCCCAAAAATAAATCTGACAAAACAAACATTAAAATAACATCACCAAATCTCCGGTAGACAGCATCCCAGATGAAGGACTAGGAGCAGATCTCGTCGCCACCTTCAGATCTGCACCCAAAGGCCAGATCTACCCGAATCTCATACGGACTACACTGAAATCTATGGAAACCCCATAACACATCACCTAAAACCTGCACCCTGGACCCGCATCTTTCTACCAAAGGAAACACTAGCTGGATCTGAAGCTAGAGTGGAGAGAAGGTCGCACAGAGATGCAAATCGCCGAGGATGTTGACGAACATGTGAAATGTTCAAACTGGGAGAGAGTACATAAAAAGCGCACCGACGAGAGAGACGGAGGAGATTAGCCAGTGGGAGAATATAAGACGACGGTGGGTGGAAAACCTAGACGCAGAGCCCCTTACGGGGTCATCCTCCTGACTGCAATCTATTGGGGTTTATTAATGGGTGTTGTTTAGGTATTTATGCAGCTAATGAGAAATTGGTTTTAGGCTAATTATATTTAGATTCCCACATAGTTCATCTTTCTGTTAAAAATAATTGGGCCAAACACATGTGGTGGTTCTTATTAAGGAAACCAAATCCACATAGTGACTACAATTAGTTGTTAGGTGAGTTTGGTTGCGGAATTCAAATCTAGTGCCGCATGGGCGGAAAACCCAAGGTTTTTTTTGTTTTAAATAAATATTGTAATTAAATAATGTCTAACCGATGACTTTAAATTTAGTGCTTAATGGGATTCAACCCATGTTCTTTCTTTGTTTTAATTTTTGTTATGTTCTTGTTTTACATTCAATAAAGTTCCACTTTTCTACTGTCTATATGCTCTGTCTCTACTTGATTTTTGTTCCTTGTATTCATGATTTGTATTTTTAGGATGTTGCTGCTTTGACATTTAAGGAGTAGAATTCCCATACTGGAGGGAAATTGACAAATGTATTTAGTGAAGTACTCAGTTCATAATTGTTGCTTTTATTTTTCTGATCTTTAATACTCAAATAAAATTATCCTTACTGAATAATTCTTCTTGTATTAGAAAAGTCTGCTACTTATTACTATGTCATTCATAAATTCTGCATGTGCCTCTTTGCTGAAAAATTGAATTTCACTATTATTAGAACCATTTAAATACTTGAAATTAAGTGTGTGTGTGGGGGGGGGGGGGTTCATGATGCTTGTCTTTTAAATCTGATTAATGTCGAGGTGTTTAGCATGAATGTTTTTTGCTTTATTTAATATCTAATTGAATCATATTTTTCTAAACATTCTTATACCCAATTAATTGTGCACCCACACCTTATATTCCACTGGAAATAAATTTTAATGCTTATACCGTCTAGTGAACCTACTGATTATTTATTTATTATGGAAAAATAAAATTTTAATTTCATTGAGACCCTTTATACATGTCATATATCTACTTAATTGAAAATCTGTTTTGAACCTTAATTGATTAATTGTTTTTCTCCATATTTAGATGTCAACATTGGGGATAATGTTGTGTTTTAAGTGTATGGAAGGGGGTAAATTCTTGACTTACTAAACTATACTTTAATGAAATCCCATCAATTCCTACAATAACTTCAAACTTTTTGTTAAAAAATGGTGATTTTTTTTCAAAATTCTTGTATAATTTTAGGATTTATATTTTTTTCAATTGGGCCTTGATTTAGTATAGGTTCCTTTCTGGTAGTTAATTTTTTCTCCCAACTTGAAACTAATGATAATGGACGATTTCCGAATGATCTTACTTAGTGATTTAATGGAAATTTAGTTTAGATTCTACTTCTGGAAGTGATATGGGCACCATGTTTATAGAGTTATGGTCATAGCCCTTGGGAACTAGAAGTTTTATTCTGATTCTAGGGGCCTCTTTCTCTCTTAAATTATTAAAAGAAATTTTTTAAATGAGTTAATGTATATTATTTTTGATATAAATCTTTTGAAAATGGTGTAATTTGGGCATCTGGGATCCCACAATGAGTCTCTGAGACCCTATAATCTTGGTGTGTTTCTTTTTACTGTAAGCCCTATGTACACCTTGAATAAGTGCATTGCACAGTTCTTAGAACAATGATACATGGCTTGGGAAAAATAAATAAAGTGTCTAGGGTCAAAAATGAGCTCATTAAGATGAAGGTAATGGTGAATGCCAGAGGAAGAAGGGATCAATTGGTTTATATGAAAATTATTTAAGTTGTGTCATTGAGGTTATTCACAAAAAAATTAATTATTTTTGGAACCTAGGTGAGAAAGTAAAATTACAAAGTTCCTTGGTTAAGGTCTTAATTCCATTGATATTTTATCCCCTGTCATTTTTGGGCTGAGAACCTGAGACTGGATTGAAGTGATTAATTAAGTTGTACCACATATGTGGCATGACATCTTCTTTGAAGGATGGTCTTTGCTTTCTTAATTACCAGTGAGTATATATAATAAGTAAGATTCATATGAGTAGATAATTTTCCTAATGCCTGCTATTATGTATTGTCCTCTGTTTTGAGTGTTGGACATGTTACATTTTGAGAAAATTCAATAATACACTTTACTGTTTTTTAATGATAAATAGAACATGAGATTGTTTGAGGACAAACAATTCGTAAGTGTGGGGGAATTTGATGTGGATCTATTTTTGTATAGTTTTGCCACATCTTTTTACTTAATTTTTAATTATTTATTTAATTAATAAATAAATTTATACTAAATAATTGTACTTTTGTATTCTTTAAATTAATTTTGTTAATTAATCAATTTTTATAATTAATTATGTATTTTAATCTTAAAAATAATACTTTTATTCTTACTATTCTTTTATAATTTAATTATGCTTCAATTAGTTTGATTAATCTTAATCTACTTGATTTTTTATAAGAAAACTAACATTTTTTAGAAACAATTATTTAATCATCATAATTTTATTTAGTTAAGTAAGACTTTATTTTAATAATTTTTTATTTTTTAAATTATATTACCTTAGAATAGGTTAAATATTTTAATTAATAAATTTTTTCATCATGCCAATCATTTAAGTAAATAATATTATTGTTTTAAATTAAATTTAATAGCTCGTATTTGATTTTATTAGATCAAATAGTTGTTTAATTAATTAATTATGAGTTTTTAAACCTTAATTTTATTATTTTATGTACGTAGATTGATTATTAATTCATTTTATAATTATTTTAGTCTACCGGTGAGGTAGACGAGCACTAGCGGTGACTTATAGGTTTCACTGTTTCTTTCCATATTCATTTTTTGTTACTTTGTAATTAGCGTGATTAGTTATTTTAATTTATTTCTTCTATTAATTTAGTTTAAAAATTATCATGATGAATAATTTAATTGTTTTTAATTAATACTTTTTATTATAATTATAATTTTTATTGTTTAACAAAAATCATGTTCTAAATTAATGGTGTTTAGATTTATTTTTAGTTAATTATTTTCAATCTTTTATTAAGTGTTCTTATGTTTTAATTTTATGTTTAATCTGTGCGTTTGTTAATTTTGAAGGTCACCATGAGTTCTTTAATTTTATTTCTACCTGTAGCCTTTATTCCATTTTATCAGTAGCTTTTAATTTTAATTGTATTGGTGACTTCTTTTCTAATTCTAAAGGTGAGGTTTTATTTTTCTTTTTTTAGTAACCCCTTTTTATTTAAATTTTATTTTCAAATGGTGACCTTTCTATTTTTCTATAACGGTGAACCCTGCTCCACTATTATCCATTCAAACTAACAGTGACCACCTCACTATTGTGCAGCTTCTTTTTTTATTTCCCTCTATAAGTAGCTCCCCCACCGTTACAGCCCCTGCTAATCCTCACTGTTAGCTATCTTTATTTCTGTCAGTGACCCTACGCGCCCCTTTTTGCACCTCATCATTATTTTATCACCTCACTATTAGACAACTTTTTTTCCTCACCGTTATCCTGCGCACACCCCTTTTGCGCAATCACCATTACCCCGATTTCCCATCGGTTTAACATGCCCCTGCTTATATTTCTCTATCGTGACTGCCCTGCTCTGCTATCTCACCGAACATCGAGACACTGATTCTTACACTACCTTAGGCCTCCTGGACTCAATCAAGCACCATTTTTTCTGACTACAAAATGTCCAGAGCCGCTGTCGATGGAGGAGGAGTTCCATCACTATTGAACCACGCCACTACTAGTTCCAAGCCGCATCGTTGCATGAGAATTTAGATCTCTCTCTTTTTCCTGCATTTGAAGTGGGTTGTGAGAGATGCTTGGAGCCAACTGCTACACATAGGAGTCCACCGCTGCGCCACTGCTTCGAGAAGAGCCACTGTTGTTGTTTAAAGAAGATACATGTTGTAGCTGTCACGCCTGAAGTAAGCCTAGCCTTGGTGTCGCGCCACAAGTAGCAAGTCGTGATCAGTCGATGTCTTGATGCACTGCTATGTGACATGAATAGAAGTGTAGTAGTCGGGTTCCAAGGAAGAAGAAACTCCCCCTGTTGTGCACCGAATTGAGGAGAGAGGAAGAAAAATATTAAAAAAATTAAAAATAACAGTATAAGTAATATTAAACAAAAAGAAAACGTAAAGTAAAAAGAAAAAGAAAAAACAAAAGTTAAAGTTAAAGTAAAAGTAAGCTTTAAAAAAAGAATTCAAATGAATATAATAATTTCTGTAAATGTTATAAATTTTAAACAATTATATTAACAAAAATATAAATCATAAATTAAAATAAAAAACTTAATTATTAATAATTGTTAATAATTAATTAATACGCTATTAATAGTATAATTATATAGTTAATAATAATTATAAGTAAACTATGAAATATAATAAATTATTTTAAAAATTTTAAAATTTAATTATTAAATTATAAATTAAAATAAACAAAATAATAACTTAATCAGACAATTTATTTTCATTAAATGTAATAATAATAATGAAAATTAAATATTATCTAAACTATTTGTTATTTTAATTACTTATTTTCTTTTATTGTTAAACGTAAATAGCTTACTTAAAGTGACAAAATTAATAATTTAGTAACTATTTTTATTAACTATATTTAAATTAATAACTTTATAATTAAATTATTTTTTACCATAGTAATATTAAGTGGATAATTTTATAAATAAAATTAAAGTAAATATTAATTTTATATTAAGATATTTATTGATTAACTTTAGCTAACTATTAATGAGTACTATAACTCATAAATTTAAAAAAATAATAACCTTTTTTTTGTTTCTTTGCATCTTTATTTATTTACATTTCTTGTCTATTTAATTTTTCAGATTGAGACAAAAACATGTCCAGGTACATTCAACTAACTCAGTGGCAGTTATTTTTGTGAGTAAAACTCAGGCGACGTGCCAGTGGAAAAAAACGCACATTTTGCAGTGCATTTGTGAAGAACTTTTGAAGTCAGTGGAAGACGTGCGGTAACAGGAAGCAGTTGATAGTGAGTTTAAAAATAGACCAAGAAGAAAAATTTGGATGACGCTCATTCACTCCAAGAACACACAATGGAGAGCAGATCCAAGGGAACTCTCATTTTATTTCCATGCAAGACTTTTCGAGAGAGAAACTCCAGGGAGACGATAGAGCAGTACTGACAATTTGGAGTTGCAGGAGAAAATTAGCAGTACGTGATCTTCATCTTCAGAAGGAAGATCTCTATTTCTCTATTTTGATATGTTTTACATTGTACTTGCTACTGAAATATTGGAAATGATCTTAGTTTAATTTCGTTTGCTCGATAATTCGGAGTTTAATGGGTTAAAAACATTTATCTCCATCAATTATTTTCTTCAATGAGAATCTGATTCTTTTGGTGAGATTTAATTTGTTTCTTGAACTTCAAATTGAATTAACACCATTAGTAACTTAATTCTAAATCGATGATATTTTGGTGAGATCAATCATTGAGACAGTCTATAAAACATTCAAATTTGACATAATCAGAACTGTCAGCGACATAGTTAACTGATGAAAATATTTTATCAATTTTATGTATGTGGTTTTTGTTGTGGCGAACATTGAGAACTATATTACAGGGTGTTATTTCTTCTGGTGAGGAAAAATTAACATCTATATTTTAGGGTGGGAATTTAACCAGATGAGGATCATTCATTTAATCCAGTAAGGATCAAATCTCTCGAGCATAATTCATGATCTACCCACGACACTCCATTTTCCTTCTCTAGTTATTTTAGTTTACACTTTTTCATTTTTGTTGTATTATTTCTAGAATAGGTGAGAGGGAATTTAGAAACTTGTTTCATTCCGATTTATTGAAAAGAAATATGAAATGGAAAAAATTGAAAAGTTAAAAGATGTTATCTCCTTCCACTGCTGAAAACAGTGGAGTTATATTTGAATAAAACCATAGAAAACTCATCTACCTTGTCTGTGGATCGACCTTGCACAACTGTGCTAGTGTAGGTTAATAAATTTAATTTGGAGGGCTGTGATGGCCTCTGGCCTTTTCAGCCTAAAATATTTATTTCTCTTGTTTTGGATTGAGTTTGAGGATGATATTAGAATATCATATAACTATGAATATGAGGTAGGTGGTTCCAATATTTCTTCATGTTTTACCTATTCTTTGGTTGATACACACTATATATGGAATATGGGTTCATTGATCAGGACCCAAATTAAAAAATTGCTTCTCCCATAATTTATTAAAATCATGGTGTGATATGCCTCTAGTAATTCTCTTGATACACTACAAGTGGTCAAGATGGGTGAGGGGATTATACACACATGGGAAGTTTAGACTGGGTGTTTTATTTGAATTATACTGAGTTATTTATATTGAATTACTCGATTCTATAGAAATGTGATATAATTTTCATGGGGATGGAGGTAATGCTACTACCTGGATTGAGGGACATTGTTCTCTAGGATGGGATTCATATGGGATACTTAGGATGATGTTCATCACTAGGTTGGGTTACATGGTTATCATATTGAGGTAATGTGATATTCTGATTAAGGGAATGGATCTTAGAAGTTGATATGGTGATGACCATCATGATTTAGTGATATGATCGCATGATAACAAGGTTTCATATGATGATTATTAGGTATGTTTTGTTATTTCCACTCACCATTGTTTTTCAATGAACCATTGGCATTGAGTTCACCCAGTTAGGACTCAGATCAAGGTGGTTTTAACCACTCGTGTGGGTGGAGGCCCCAGTAGAATACATGGATTAGGTGATGGTGTAGAACAATGGTTATGTTTGAGGGTTGTCATGATAGAAATTCATATGGATAGTGATTGAACATCATCTGGAGGTGATAAGACCATCGATCGTGCGTTGAGGCTTGCTGTTATGGTTGAGGCTGCTAGATTAGGACTTGGTAGTGTGGGTATCATCATTCCATGAGACATTAGCTACTTTGATAGTGGAAATTATATTGGAGTAAACATTTCATTGTGCATCAAGACATAATAATTCAAGGTAACGGTAATTATATAAGATGATACCCGAGGGACCATGTACACACTATTTGGGTGCGCCATTTGGATGTTGAATATTTAATGGGTGGCAAGAGGTGCTGAGTGACATGATTATTTATGGATCCAAATGGTTTACTTTTGATGAATTTAATTAAGTGATTCCTTTGGATTTTTCCATGGATTCATTCCACTATAATTATACATATACATACATGATTTTTATTCTGTATATATATATATGGGGGTATATGATCAAACATACTGGTGAAGGCTAATGCAGGGGACCACTTGCGTATGGCTACTGAGCATAAGGTAAGTGGTTTATTTATTAAATGTGAATGTGATGTCTTGTATTTTTTATTTAATACACCTTAAATATCATGGATGTAAGACCTAAACATGTTTTTGGTGGCCGACTGAGATTTATTCTCACACCCTACACGGGACCCTCGGGATTCATGTAGATTTTATATATCTTTGATCATCTACGAGACAGGGATCCACATTTGGATCTTAATATTCATTTTGTACTTTTAACATGGTATGTATGTAAATGGTCTTTAGAGGTTCTTTCATCGGTAGGATTTTAGTTTTGTGTCATCCATTTTATTTTAGCATGCATACTATATGTATATACTAATGGTTAGCCATGTGAAACCCTTTTGACTATTTCATTATATGATCTACCATGACATGTTGAATGTATCTAAAAATTACATTTCATGGTATTATTTCCATTGATAATAATTATTATGATGTTACTTTATTAATTATTCTTCTAAGTTTAGTAGTTTTATCTGTTACTTCAGTAGTGTTATGTTCTTTATTCCAAAGTTTTATATAAATAAATAATTACTATTATCCCCACCAAAGGGTATAGTCTCCAAAAAATTACCTCTTTACGCCAAAACATATAGTCAAAATCCATTAGTGTATGGGAAGGCACAACTAAGGTCCAATGGTGAACTGTCCTAGAGTACTGTTTAAACTGGAATACTTGTTGGGGCACTACAAAGGAGTCAATAAATCAATTCCCCCCAACATTTCATGTTTGGAATCTCAACATGACTTATAACATTAGATTGCTTCATCATCATTGTATGATATTTTAAATTTCATATCCCATAACATTTGGTTTGTTGGGAGAAAAATAATTTAAATTTTCATCTAATTCATTAATAACCTGATTCATCCAAGTCCCATCCAATGGATAAAATAAAAATGATTTTGATATAATTATTATAATGGAGGATAACATAATCATATGGAATAATTTATAGGATGTCTAAATCATGACAACTTATTTTCAAATAATGGAACCTTAGGTTTGACCTTGGATATCCATTATTATTATCTCTTTATATTCTTCATGATGGTTTTTATTGAAAATGTTAATTTTCCCAGTCATTTACACCATGAGAGTTTTATTTGGTTCATGGTAAAGGAAAACTCACCATATAACATAATAATTGTTGAGATATGCTTGGACAAATATTTTTATCCTTATTATCCATAGATGAATCTATATCAAAACCATGTCGACTAATAGTATATAGAAAAAGATATTTTTCTAGGAAAACCACACACTTATATTTACCATAACATAGGGTATTCTCCTATAAATAGGATTATCATAAGGATACTCACTAATTTTTCCACATCCTAGTTTTAAAAGGTAAATAAACCTTCCCATGAAACCAACTATTGAGAATAATACATTTCATACTAATATAATATAACTTATTAATTGTGTATTCATTACATAACATTACAATCCATTCTAGAACGAAAAATGTTTAGTGTCATTGTAATGTTGGATAAATAAAAAATTATTTCATAAAATATTATACCATCTCCCATATAGTTCTTCCAAACGAACACCCTTCTTATACATATCATACCTAATATTTTTAATTATATATAAGGGAAAAGAAGACATAATAAAGTGTGAGATTATAGGAAACGTCTTGATAGACAAGGGATATAACATTGATCATTTATACTTAACATGGGCATAAAGGGTATGAGAGCCTAATACTGACATTTGAAAAAAATTATCAATAACACATAGATAATACACCTGATTTATAGAATAAATCAGTGTTTTTCATAGGACCTGATTCATGAAGGGTTATAAAACATGAGTACTAAGAACATAACATAGGTATATGATAATGTCATAAAAAATGAAATAAGTGTGGTATTATCATAATAAGAGAAATTTTATGTCAAGGCTACCCACCAAGACATTCATAATATGATAGGCTTGGGATGACCTCATCTATACCTGATTTAGTCTTGGAATATCATATATTATACCGATATTACATCTTTGAACAACCTCTCATGTACACTCTATCAGTCTTGGTATAACCTCTCATATACCCTTCGATGTAATTGAATAGTAATATTTACCCAATGCATTTGGATACCATATAATTCTGATCTTTCTAGTTACATATTCATAAAACTATTCATACATTTTTAAAATTATCATAAAATTATAAATAAAAACAGAATCATTGGAAATGAAAACAAGTTTAATCAATATTTCATCATCATAACCATAAAACATCCAAATAAGGAATACTAATTGTATAATTGGATCATATCCCAGATAAATCCAAAGTAACATTATAATATGTGATCAAAAATGAAAAATTCCATTAAATGATTAGTGGAATGTTTCTTGAGGATAATAGCCTTTTCATTTTAAATAACATAATATAATATAAAAAATTCCAAAATATTATGAAAATAATTTTATTTTAATACATCCTTAGAAAATCTTAATGGAAATATCAATGAATTAATATTTCATGATGTTCGCAAATTCTATTCATTCGATTTATGTTAAAATAAAGATCTATTTTACATTTTCAATAAAAGGTGAAAAGTACCTCATTTAGAAAATGCCTATATTATTTATTTTTAAAAATTGATAAAAAAATCAATTATGGGTGATCATGAATAAAAACATACTATAGGATATATAAAAACATAATTGAAATTATTTTTAGGAAACATGGATATAATATTAAAATGAATTTCAACAAAAGCTAGAAATAAATTCTTTTTATCCTTAAAAATATTATTTTGGTATCTTGAGTATTAAAATACTATATAATGAAATAAAGAAATGTAATCTTTAGAAATTATAAAAGGATATTAAATTTTATGATTATATTTTGATGTAGATCATAAAATTTCAGCATTTGAAACATACTAATAAACAATCCCGATAAACAATGTGATTTTAACCCAAATCCCTTGCCTCAACATTGACTTCCTTTGAAGTCACTCTATCATCTTTTATAATTAATTTTAATTTATTATAATTTCATACCATAGTCATATAAATAATTATATTGTTATATAATATCAACTTATTAGTAGTTTCTTAATAAAATTAGCATGTTTGAGTGTAATATGTTTCATTTATTCAAGCGATTTTATTTTCATTAGATTCAGTCCTCATACATGTATCATAATTACATAATATCTAGAGATTTATGAATGGTATAATTACCATAAATATTCAATATATACATATTATTAATCATACAATAATTATAGAGATAAAAATTGAATTACACCATTCATAGAGATGGTTGGTCATACCTATGCATGAACATTGTTTCAAAATTTCAATGTATGGAATGAAAGAAATGTAAAAAATAATTCACCTTTATAGAATCATTATGGTATTATTTATATCATATATATTAAATCTATCCTTAATACCATCCAAGTAAATAAGAAAAAAATGAATCACATCTCGTATTAGTGGTGTTAGTCCACATGTAAGAACGAGCGACGTTATCATTTTACAAAGGATGAGAAGGTAAGATGGTAGATATGATATAAAAATTACATAAGTATAACAAAATAATAAATATCATATAAACAAATTATACCCATCATAATAAATATCCATGAAATATGGTGATATAAGATGAATTTTATTTCTACGTAGAGGCGATAGTCTATATGTATTAACGAGTGATACGTTCACTTATTATTTGTTATAAAAGAGGGTGGATAATGGTTCTTTCATTTTAATGATAAAATTTTAGAATAATTAAGATACAAAAG
The DNA here is from genome assembly GCA_963277665.1 of Viscum album. Lineage (NCBI taxonomy): Eukaryota > Viridiplantae > Streptophyta > Magnoliopsida > Santalales > Viscaceae > Viscum > Viscum album. Next base: position 1,374,814,587 of record OY728134.1, read on the forward strand.
TTTTTTTTAATATATGGATTTAAATTAGTTATAAGAATAAGAATATTGAAATAGTTTGGCTAATATTATTACTGGTTTTTCAAGGGATCTATTTTAGATCCATTCATAAGGACCCATATAATATGATTTTAATTAGAAGAAGACCTATAATTTTTGTATAGCCTAATATAGATAATAATATTAATTGGTATGGTTGATCTAGGTTTATCAAAGTGGTTTAATGAAAATAAACAATTTGTGTCCTTTTATAAGTGATCAAAATATAACTCTTGCAATTTATGAAGCTATTTAAATATCAATAAATAATTTATCATTTGTAATTCTTAAAAATAGAAATAAATTAAATTAAAATTTTGATATGGTAGAAATTTCAACATCCAATGAAATTTAGAAAATTTTTGGTATCATTTTAAACCATACCCTTTTGATTAACACATTTTTTAACCAATAGTAACCATAATAGTGATAAAATATATTTCAATATTAAACTGGTATAATTTTATAAATAATTTAAAAAGTTTCCATATATATATGAGGGATGAAATTATAGACCATACCATAACCTTCTTTACCCATTACAATATTTTTATCATTTTTATATAATTTAATAAAATATTATTTTATATAAAATATCATAAATTTCATTCTTGACACAATTAATTTAATTATACAATAAATAAATCAAGATTGTAATTTAATTTAAATATAATCCTTTAAAACACCCATAATATTTAAAATTAATCTATAAAATTTAGGGACCATAATAATTCATTGAAATTTTTATATGTTTTATATTTTTTAAAATTGAATAATTATTATGTCGGCGCTGCGTTATTATTTATGGAAATAATTCAATCACTAAAAATTTAAAATAAGTTACTATGATAGAAAATTAATTTCTCTCTTAAATAAATATTTTGAACTGATATTCCCGTATTTTTATACTCATGTAAACATTTTAGAGAAACTAAAGTCAACATACTAGCATTTTGTATTTTATCTTATCTTGAATTAATATAAAGATAATTAATACATAAAAATAGAACCACGTGGACATAGGTTTGATACATAGATTGAAATAGACAAAATCAACTCATAAAATAGTATAAATAAATATCTTAAATAAAATTTATATTATCATACCTATATTTTAACCTTATTTTACATATTTTTCCATATCAAGGTCGAAATTATTTAACATGGTTACTATACATAATGAAAAAAATAAAGAGGTCCTATTTATTAAATTAGATTCTCTTGAATCCAAAATTTGAATCCATTTTTCAGGATCCAATTCAATTATGTGTATGTATACAATTTAAAATGTATCCCACATAACACATCAAAAAGTAGTTTTCCTAAGAAAATATCTCATGAAGTATAAGAAATCTTATATCAAAATCCAAAATAAATATAATTCCAATTACATTAATTTAAATATTCATAATATAAATGAACTAATTTTACATTAAAAGGGATTTAAAAAATTAATCTTTATAACATCATTAAATGAAAATAAAATTTTTAATATAAATCAACAGTCTTCATTATTCATCAAATAAAATGTATTTTTTAAAAAAATATCAAAAAATCACACTAAAATATATTATTTTTATATTAAAATTTTAAAAAATAGAATTAATTTTTTCATATACATTTGCAAAAAGTTTTAGAAATTAATTATATTAGTTTCTAATAAAATGAAATGAAAATATTTTTTGAGGAAATTTATTTTTGAATAATTTGATGACTTTTCTAAATATTGAGTATATATATATATATCAAAAACATTGTACATATTTTAAAAATATCATTTTTCCTATTAATTTATCCAACTTAATAGATAGAATACAAAGATATACTATATTATCGTTCATTTATACTTAAGGATATGTAAAGAACAACCTATCAAAAAATGAAATTTATTTAAAGAGAAATATAAAATATAATCATAGGGTCTTACATAAACCACAATGAAGGGGAACCATATGGATGGAGAATCAGTTGGTTGTGATTTCTAAAAAATTATTCACCCGACAAACACACAGATATTCATAAAGGCATAAAAAATGGGAATTTAATAGTGATATAATTTAGCGGATGAGACCATCATAGGTGACCTCTTAATAAATATGCAAACTGGGAAAATAGGAATTGACACATACTTAGTTCTCAATGGTATCTATTATTTATAACTCATGTGTAGTTAATTAGAAATTAAATGGGCAAGCATACTAGAAAGAAAATGAAGTAAAACTAATTTTAATGTGTTGTCACATCAAAGATGAGTTGAAAAATCATTTTTTATGTATATATATTTTTTGGATGAAACTCAAAAGTAGTTTTCAAACCAATACACTAGAAAATAAAAACATTAATTTGGATCATATGTAAAATGGGGGACATTTCATATAGAATCAACCATTATATGTGGTTCATGGTTTTTTCGAAATACCATATAATATTTAGTTTAATGACACACATAAATGATCATTTTTATATTTGTTAGTGTCCTGTCACATAGACAGCATACTAAGTATTTCATAATCATGTCGTGAGAACTTGTTTCATCTTACAGGGTTTCTTATGAATGATTCACTTCTATTTGGATTATAATGACTCATATATATGTTAAATAAATCTCACTAATCTCTACATCTATCTGATTATCATCTCACTAATTACAGTTCCAAACATATATCCTCAAATTCAGTGGGAGGGGACATAATTTCCTCTCATAATTTCTTCTTTGGGCCTTTATGTATTCAAAGTCTCTAAATTGATATGCTTTAAATAATAGTTGAAATAACCTAACACTCAGGTCTAATTGAATTATGATACAACCTATATCATTAATTAGGGATTTTTTGATGATGATTGTTTTTTTGTGATGTTAAATATTTTTTAGTTTTGTAGGATAGAGATTATGGGAGTCTGGTCATGATGAATTTGGAACATTTCAAACTGTGACCCAATATCTACACCATGATGGATGAATAAGAAAATTTTATTTCTAATAAAATAGAGATGCTCATGTGGTAGAGGGTATAACATGCAATAAAGTCAGTGTGGATTAGTTTTTATGAAACTACATAATTGAGGTTCATGATTGAAAATAGATATACCAACCGCAATGGTTTAATTGCATTATTCAGGTTTTCAAGATGACCAATATTATTGTCATGAACATTATTCAACACAACATTTGGATTTTTATATGAGGATATCTTATAATAAATAGTTCAAATGAATAAAACATTATTTATTTGAATTTTCAATATTTGGGACTAAACAATATATAAAATTATTCATATCATTATAAAAACGTATCTCATCAAGACTCTTTTGGAAGTCTAGTGTAAATATTTTTAGAACATACTAGTCATACAATAAAGCTAGTGGTGCACCATGACCTTAGTAAATATACATAATTTGAATAGAATTGATGAATTGGTATTATTTTGAAGGTCTGGAAGTTGTTATGGATTTATATAACTTATTGTTTTAATCTAACTAGTATAAATTTAATGATAAAATATCTAAACCCTGATGTTGAAGTATGAGAAGTTAGTCGTTGATTTTTTTGAAATTTAATTTTTTTTATGATTAATAGAAGGATAATATGAAATCATATATAAGAATAAAACATGCCCAAAAAAAGAGACGATCACACACTATATCAAAGTGAAACTTTAGGATCACAACTCAATAAATCAAAAGTGATGATTATGGTAAAATCTGGAATAAAATACTAATGTGAGATCATCAATAACCAAATTTAAGATCTTTTTAGAAATATAGCTTTTCATGAATTCATGAGATGATTTATTCTTTATTAATAGAGTATTATAGGGAACACTTATTGATGGTTGATGTATTCTTATTGATGGTTTATATTTTTTATTTTTTTACCTATGTGTCTCTAATATATTGTAACCTACTTAGATACTATGATTGGAAGAGAATAAGAGGCCACTTAACTTCGATGAGTAGTGATATCTTCCTAAATATTTTAATCACATACTTGATAATTTTTATTACTCTATAACACGCACACACATTTAAAATGTTCTTATAGGATTTACCTTTAAAATTTGATCCATGTAATATCTTGTGTCTATTTATCTTTATTTTTGTGGGTTTAATTTATCTTAGGAAAACAATTAAGGGTGTGGTTGACAATGGCAAGATAAAAACCTAATTATTTTAAAGAGATTATTAAAATTTTCAACACCATAATTCACTCCCCTCATATATTGTATATTAGACCCACATGGTTTAATAAGTGATATCAATGACACTGGTGATTTCTTGAATCTAATTAAAAGAATATACTACTATGGAGAATATCATTATTTCTAAAGGAGTGCCTTTTTTATGGTTGTAGCAACCAAACCACAAATGAACTAGATGAAATATCATTTATTAACCCATTGAGTTGATTTATTCTATGTCATATTACATGGGATTAATGTCAGGGAACCCACTAGATTATTAATTATTGAAATAAACAAAACGATCAAAAATATTGATGTTAAGGTGATGAATTATTGATGAATTTCATTATCGAGTAATATTTATTTAAAGTTTCTTGATTGTATGATGTCTAATGGGGACTGGGATAATAATTATATCATCAATATGGGTGATAGAAAAGTGAATGATAACAATGTTTGTTTTTTGAAAAACTAATTAATTGTTATGAAAATGAGGTCCATTGAAAATGTTTATAGACTATTTTTCTTTTTTATAGAAGTTTTCGACACCATACATGATATTGGTTGTGAGAACAATGGTTTTAAATTTATAAATAATATCATCTAAATATCACCAATACTATTTTATCCAAATGTTTCATCTCTTGAGGATATGAATCTTTCTGAGTTATCCCTTTATGAACAATAACCAAAATTATATTCCTGTTAAATCGAGTTGAATATGGAGTGATCACAAGAACATTCATAAAAAGTGATGTTATTGAAATATATTGATATGTTGTAATTTTAGGGAAATGGTATTGAACAATATGTAAGTGATGAATTTACCTCACTTGCTATAATAAAATACAAGAGTGGTAAAGGATTATTTAGTGGTAAATTTCCCATGGTATTTTTTAATTTTAGAAATTTTGATATATTTAGAGTATGTGTCTTTGAAAATATAATGAATAAAATATTGAAATTAATTTTTTTAGAAAGTTTTTTATTTTTAACATGAAGATATTTTCACGGTATGGTTTGTTCGATGCCATACAGGACACACAATACTGAGTTTAAACAAACAGAAAAATATTATTATTAAAATGTAATAGTTATAACATAACTTTTTAACTAGAAGGTATTAATAGGTTTTAGAATAATAATATAATGAATTTTGTAGAAAAAATTAAGGAACATATATATATATATATTATTCTATATAAAAATAGATTGATTAATTATTATAAAATTAGTACACAATTTTTAGTAAGTAATTTTATTCTTAAAAAATATCTTTTCTTCAAAAATGATTTTTATTAATTTCGATGAATGAATATTAAATTTAATTTATATAACTTTTAAATATTTAATTTGATAAAAGTTACATCATTTTTTAATTCATCATATCAATGTTACCATTGATAGAAATTTTGGGATTTTCTTGAAAGAATTCATTTTCTATGAATATTGAAAAATACTGATTATTTGTATAATTACATTTTCATTTTTTTAGGTTGGGGTTGAAGCCTAATTTTATTATTAAAGCAAATAAAAGACCTCTTTAACTATGTAGAGGGAGACCCATTACATAGCCTGAAGGCCTAGTGATCATTTTTCCCATTACATGACCCGTAGGCCCATTGTTTTGTCCCAAAGCCCATTCTGTGAATAGTACTACTATAGTACCCGCGTTGCTACAGTACTGCACAGTACACGCCACTGCTATAGTGCTCTACCGCCGCTACAGTGACCTGCCACTGCTACAGTTCTTGTCATAGCTACAGTGCCACTTCTTCTATAGTACTGCTACAGTCCCTGCGCCCAATGGGTTTTGAACCCCCATTTTTCATGTAGATTTAAGGGGTGCTTACCACTAAGCCAAACCCCAACTACACACATTTTCATTTTATTAAATAAATTAATATAAATGTACAATTTTACTATAAGGTAAAATACATCTCACAAAATTAAAAATAATAAAATTCATTACTTAAAATTCATTATTATAATTAATTTTGGTATAAGTTCATTTTTTAAAATAAAAGAAAATTTTTCATAAAAATGTTATTCATTATGTTTTCCCTTTGTGTCATAAATTAATCGATTATATATACTAATACTAGGTATTTACAGGCTTATGTATCAAAATAATAGAGCTCCACAACTCCTCTTACAATCTCTCCAAATCTTGTGGAACCCTCACATTTTCCTCCAATCCCACCCACCTCGCTCGCTATTTTAATCAGGTTGTATTATAGTTCACTCCTATGCCCCCCTGAATCTCAACTCCTACTATGCCTCCACCTTCCCCACTGCCTTAATTTCCCTATCCCTCCATGATTCCCTCCATCGCCAACACTCCCCTCGACATTTCCTCCATACCTCACTCCCTCCTTGACCCCTCTCAACACAACACACGCATCCACCCCACCTCTGTTCCTTGCACTCAAACCTCCATCCTCTATGGCATGTTGTTCCTGTGAGTCCTCTCTCCACCTCCGTGACTCCACTCTCCACCTCTGTCTCTACCACCGGATCCCTCTATTTCTAACTCCCTCCTCGGATCCCTCTATTCATGAGACCATCTGTTCATGGAGGCGGTGCTCATACGAACCTCTCTCCCATAATTTGCATCAGGTTTCATTAGGTCGCAACCCCCTATTCGTCTTCAGAAATTCATCGAAAAAAATCAACTCTTCCACATGTATCTCAACCCCTAGATCTGGGTACGAAATCTTCATCGCCTATATAGTATAGTCTGTAGACACATTATATAATCTCGTTCCTTGATTTTCCATTTGGTAACCCATTAATTCCCCTATATTTGATATGTTCTACTACAAAACATCCATATTTAGTTTCTCTCTACTCCTCTATTTTTAGTATTTCTCTTTGTTTAATTAATTTTCTTCTATCATTCGAATACATCTATTTTTCCCATTCACCAATTACAATATCTATTTTAATTTTTCAAACAATATTTATTCACATATCTTTCTACATATCCAGATCTATGCTACGTGTTTACTCTCCTAATGTCATGGAAATAATCTCCTCTTCAATTTTTTGTATTTCACTTCACTAAAAACTTTTTCTTATATGTTATTACACAACATTTTTTTTACAGATTCAGAAATTTGGGCATATATTTAATTTTTTAATCTAGTATATATTCACCTTTTCATTATTTGATTCATGTTCTACTAATTGCGATGTTACTCCCAACCTCTACCTTGATTCTACATTGTATGATTATTAAATCTGTGCGGAATTACCTTATATGTCTTCTATGATTGAGGTTTCTTTATCATGTTCTCCTATTTTTTAATGTAATTGTATTGAGGACATGATATGATCAATTCTCAATATTATTTATATTTCCATTTACATATTGTTTAATTTATTTTTTTGTTACATCTTTTCAGTATTTTTTTCATATATTATTCTTCTGAATGTTCTATGCAATCATTGTTTGATGTATTTTTCCTTAATGTATTTGTTTCAACTATTGTCTGTTATCAAAATTGTTATTTATAATAATGTTCTATCACATTAATATATTTTCAAATTCCATAATCTATATCTTATTTCACTTCCAGTCATCTAAGATAATAAGAACATTATTTTTTGTTATGTGATCTAAAAAGGTGAAACAATTTCAATTTGGATTCAGGTATGAACAACAATCTTCCTTTAAAAATCTTAATTCAAATTTTCATTACTTTTAAACACAATTATTTAATTACATAAATTCATTTCCATTATATTTTTTTGTGTTTCTATAGAGAATTATCGGAATGGATGCATGATGCAAGTCATAATAACACAAGATGTGAATTAGTTCTCTCTTTAATAGTCATTTATGAGCCCATTCAAGTTAATATCTTTTTTCTGATATACTATTCTTCTGTATATTCTATGAAATCATTGTTTCATGTATTTTTTATTATGTATATTTGTTTCAATTATTGTATATTATTAGTATTGTTGTTCTTAATAATGTTCTCGTACATTAATAGGGTTTCTCATTCCATTATCTATATATTTTTTCACTTCCAAGCATTTAATAAAGAGAACATTATTTTTGTTATGTTATCTAAAAAGGTTAAACAACTTCTATTCGGTTTCAGGTATGAACAACAAGCTTCCATTAAACATTTTAACAATAATTTTCATAACTTTTAAACACACTAAATCCATTACCTAAATTCATTTCCCTTCTATTTTTTAGTGTTACTATGGAGAATGGTCAGAAGGGAAGAAAGTCGCTGGTCACTGTTAGATAATATGTGATTTTGTGCTCTCTTTAATGGATATTTATGAGCCTATTTAATAAAAAATATTATTAAGTAGTGCATTTCACTATTATTGTTTATCTGTTTCGGTTATCCAGTTACTTCATTCAATAAGTAAAATATTTGTTCACATGTTTGTTTTTTCTGGATCAGTTAAACATTATTCCAGTTCCCCAAACCCCTACTGAAATTATTGACAATTTCCTATTAACAAAGTGATTTCTTATTTTATTCTATGCATTTAGAATTCAAATGGTTAGATGAAAAATGTTAACTTCATTGACTTATTTATTTGTTCATTTCATAGTGGAGGAACATGATTTTTTGACCCATATTCATCTTTATTATCTATTTCATCATTCACTTCTAGAAATTTCAGAAATGAGAAACATATTTTTGGTATGTGGTCACAATAAGTTAACCAACTTCTAATCGGGTTTAGGTATGAAAAATGAGTTTCCCTTAAAGAATTTAATTATAATTTTCATTATTTCTGTTATAAAAAATAAATCCAATGCCTAAATTTATTTCCATTATCTTTTTCTTTTATTAATTCCATATATTTTAGAACGAAGAAAAAAAATTATGACATCTGAAGATGCTAAACTAATTCTATTTGGTTTTATGTATTATGAGAGATAAGCTTACCTTGATTATTTTATTTCTATTTTTTTATTCGTATTATATTTTTTAATTCATTCCCCTCTTCAATTATGCATGATTGTCTATATTTTCAAAAAGAATTAAATATTTTTTTACTATTATTTATATGAGGTGATGTTGAAATTTATTCAAAATATAGTAATTTACATGACATCTTCAACTATCATTTTATTTTTTTATGTTTTTATGATTATTGGTGTCCTTTTGATGATGACATATGAAACCCAAGATTTTCTTTTAATATCTTAGTTTTATGTCCATATTCATGGTCTTAAACCTGTTATTTCTTTTTCTTTCTAGTGGCTACATCATATTCATGCCTTTAAGTCCATGCAATATCCCTTACTAAAAAATTTTGTTCAGGTTTTGACATCCCTACTCTCCTCCCTCATATCTACAATGTTCCTACATCTACCTCCATTGAATTAGCATTATGATCCCAATCAATTTAGAGTATTATGAGCCCTATATTCAGGTCAACACTTAATCTGTTCGAACTAAGGTGCATTACTTTGCTCAGAATCTTTTTGATTTATGTGTTTCAGTATCCTTTTGTAGTTTATATCCTTCATGTAAACTTTTTATTTCCATCATCTAGGTTTTTTATTGATTTCATATCTCATATAATCTCTAATTTTCCATCAATTTGATTATTCATTTCGATATGGTTTATTATATTTTTCAATTATTTCTCATCCATTTAATAATATAATTCTTCTAACTTTTCATTAACTTCTTGCACTAGTCCCCTTACATTCTAGGTAAAATAGATAACATGATAAATTCCTCTCAAAAACATTCCATGTCTTCCATTCAAATTATGCTCTTATTTCTAATTTTTTAAGAAATTTTGTTAAATTATTTTATTTGAATTCATATTTTAGGAGAAAATCATTCTGATAATAAATATATATGATTTGTTTTTAAATACATGAAACATGGATTTTTAATTCTATTTCAAAATATATGTTTCATGTCTCTAAATACATGTCATATGCATTGAATTTGAATTCATGAAAAATATAATTTCTTATTTATTCATCGAGTTCTACAGAAAATGATAATTCCAGTTATTACAACTATATTTATTTTTCACTACTGCTTTCTATAGTATTCACTTTATAAATTTTCAAAAAAAAAATCATCATTCATAAACTATGCATTGAATTTATAAATTTATGAATCAATATGTAATTGTTATATATGATCTATACACACACACACATCTTCTTTAACATTATTTCCCCAAGCCGTTAAAATAGGTTGCCCATATGACCCGCCATAATCAATAAAATTCATTTCAACTCCAACATTTAAAGTAGAATATGGGTTTTCAGTAGGAACATTAAAGTGTATTATCTAGTCAATGGACTCAGAAATGTGTAGAAAATTAACAGGGTCAGTACTTCAAATTTCCCCCTTCAACTTGGAACTATAAAAGATATTATATAGAAAACAATCGTGTAGTTAGTATTTCTCTTGACGATCCTATTTCGAACATTACATGTAATTAATCCATCTGTACCAGTTATGATGAGATTTTTGGGTGAGTATGCAGCCAATTCAAAATATTCCAGGTAAAATTAATTCCATTATATCTTTTTCTCACCATCATTGCATGACTTTGTTTCAAATCATGTTTTTATTCCTAATTTTGGATGCATGTTTTTTAAAACATAGTACAGTTTTGTACATGCATGTTTATTTTCATTATATTAAATTATGTTATGTTGAACATTATTTGATATCATGAGTAGATGTTTTACATTCAATTTTCATAAAAAAAAATTTAATTTCATAGGTATGTTTATTTGTAATTAGATAAAAAAAAATAGTTTGTATTAGTAAAAATTGATGTAAATATCTAAATAATCATTTTTATTGTGTTTCTACTATGATATGGATAATTTTTTATTGATTAAAATTGATCTGATTTGTTTTTTGTGTTTATTGTTGTTTTTTATTAAATGGTATGTTCAGTGTTTATATCATTCTTTTAGCATTTAATTGAGTGCATATACTAATTGGTAAAATTAATGGAAGGAAATTACCATTTTTCTACTGCAGGTCGGCACGACTTAGGATTGGTTCATCTGCAGGCACTCCAATTCACAACCCATAGGCAAGGGGAACCATCCATTCGTGAAAATAGAGAAGATGTATATGTGGGAGAGCATCCATTTTTTACAGTATTGTTTCTAATGTGATATGGATTATTTTTATTGAGTTAAATTGATCTGTATTGTTTTTCGTGTTGAATTTTTGTTATTAAATGGTATTTTAATCTTTATATCAACCTTTTAGAAGCATGATTACTCAATAGATAGGATTGGAGAAAATTTGTTTTTCAACTGAGTAAATGTGCAGATTGGATAAATAAATTAAAGACAATTAACAGTTTTTATTTTAGGTCATTGCGTTTTTTGGATGGTTCGTCTAAAGGGAAAATATTGCACAACCCACAGGAAAGGGAACCATCCATTTTTAGTGAATGTAATATGTGTTCACTTCAGTTTGATGATGATGGAATAACGTAGCTGTGGAATCTAGTGGATGAAAATGGGTGAAAAAACATCTGTAAACAGAAACACTTAGTTTTTGCAATAAAATTGTTTTTTTATAATGGTTAGAGTTTCAATTATTCATTTCATTTATTTTTTCAATAATTTAAATGAATTCTCCATCATAAATACAAAAAATAATTTCTTATTCAATAAATCTTATACTAAATGTTTTCCAATATATGATTTTTTTAAAAATTCTCTTGTCCATATTTTTTTACTCACTGATACTAACTGCTATAGGGATTCACAACACTATGAACTAAACAACCATAATATGGATTTCATTATATTAATAACTTGAATTTATTGGAATCCCATACTAAATATTGTTAAAAAATGATTATGTTGTTACTTAAGTGAATTTGTATTTTAGAAATAAAGGCTTCTGGGAAAACATTTTTTAAATTTTTTCTTGATATAAAAATGTATCTTTTATTTTTCCATTCTAAATTAAATGTACCTAGTTCAAAATTAATTATTATTATTATTTATTATCTTAAATGTATGATGTTTCATGTATATGATTTCTTGATGGTCAAAATAAATTTTTATTCTTTTTCATATCTCATTTATGTTTTCTACTATTATGATGATGTATAACAAGTTCTAAAAGTGTTTCAATATTATCTATTACAAGCTTGTAATTTTAACATATTTTATATTAATTTTTATTCTTATCTTTTCAAACTAGTATTGCCTTTTGAAATTAAATGTTGATTTAAAGCATCGTGTGAATTCATGGGTGAGGTACTAGTTTCATATAATTTTAGAAATTGATATTGAAAAATGGATTCAGTATTTGGAATTTTAAAGACTCTATTTGGTAAATAGGATCCTTTAATCTTTGGTTATTATGGATTTTTACTACATTAAACATTTGTCACATCAGTAAGTGAAAATCAGGTAATTGAGGTTACAAATTAAGTGATAAGGATTTTAAATTTCCCGAAAACATAAAATTAATAAATTTCTTTAGTTGGGTTATATAATCATCATTAAATATTATAATTTATGATAATTTCATTCCATTTTTAATTTATAATTAGTAATATATTATTTTAAGAAATGAAAAATAAAAATTTTCACTCTCTTTCTTGAAGATTTATCACATATGTTCACATAGGGATAATAACTATTTTGTAAAAAAAATATTAATGTAAATTTTAGTGTAATGAAATTATTTTTATTTTTATAATATATTTATAATTTTTAATAATGAAAAAATTATCTTAAATTCTCACAGAACGCCAATGTAGTGCTTATGAGAGGAGTAGAAAATTCATGTAAAGGATTTTATAAACTGTAGAATTGTTTTTTGATGAATTATAATGGGCCTTAAATTTTATAAATATATATAATATATTATGTATTTATTATAATTTTATATTCCAATTTTATTTTTATCTTTATCAACTTAATGTTAAAATAAATGAATAGTTCTAAAAATAACATTATGGACATTTGATAATAAAAAAATTGTTAAATAAATTAAAATTCAAAAAATTTGAATCATTGGCTATATGAATTGAACATGGAATAAAATATCAAACATTTTCCATTTATGGGTATATTATTTGTTTATATTAACTATCATGAAGCATAAAATATAAAAAACATTGAGGGCAGTGTAATCATCAAAGGGGTTAACGAGGGTAGTGAGAGAAAATGATAAGGGTTAACAAATCACCGAAACATGTTGTTGATTTATTCGATGGGAGAGTTCAAACCCAAATTTATCTTATATTATAAATATATGAAGGTGGTTCCACTGATATGTGAAAATTAATTTATATTAAATTTATACATTAGGTAATGTTGAGAGTTCCCCTCCCCTCTCTAATAAAAGTAAAACTCCTTTCCTCTCTTATTGACAATTTTTGAGAACTTTGCCTTTGAAAATACCTTCTTGAATCACATATTTAATTACATATCCATGACCTGAAGATATTATTTTGGAATAAATTCTATCCTTTTATGGACTACTATTTACATCAAAGGAGGTTGTATGAGGAATAGGTATAGCTTCTAACTGAAAGTTTTCATTTTATTTATTTTGTACGTCCTTAAAATATTAATCAAACATGATGAAATAATAAACCTAGTATATTACATATAAAATCATGTTGTTATATAAATTTCATTTCCTATATTTATTCCCTTCTTTGATCAAATTTGTAATAAAACGATTATTCATGTGTACTAAGGACTACAACCTCACTAATAGATGTAATTCATTTTCCATCATAGCCTCTCAATGATGGTTATAATCATATAATTAATTTATATATATACTATATTCAAGAAATATTAATCATTATGGAAATATATGAAATCATCTACCTTATTCTATTTACAAAAATTTAAAATGATAATGTCTTTCGTATATATGTTTGGATTACCACCTCCATGATGCGATGTGATTCGTTCTTCACCATTGTATCACATTGAAGGTATATATAAATTTATTTAAAGATATAATATTATATTAATAATCTTTATATAAAAAAAATTATACGTACCATCTTTCCCTTATGTGCACTAAAAAATTGAAATGTTGCTCATGAGTATGTAAGTCCTCTCATCTCCCTGTTCTTAAAGAAATTCATTTTTCATATCCATCATCTATGGTTGGTTTAAAATTTATATAATATAGAAAATTGGTAATTAATTAAGTATTATTATTCTATAGAGGATTTAATAATGAAATTTTCTACCATAGTAAACTTACAAAAGTCAATTTGGAAACCTAAGTCGAATAACATCAAGTCATCTGATGTGAACTTATTTGACTATGAAATTATATATAACAAAGAAATAAATATAATGAAAGGTATAAAAAATGTAAAAATGTTTTTAAAAAAAATAAATAAAAAGTTATTTTATTATTCAATAATATAAATAATGTATGTGATTAGTCTGACCTAAGGTATGAGACACTTTACATTAAAAACCACGTTTTAAATATTGTAATGATTTATTTTATAAATCATTCTTTTTCTATTTCAATATTATTAAAAATAAATTTTATATAAATTATTGAAATAAATAAATAAAATTATATTTTACATCTTTTTTAAGTTTTATTCAATGATTTTTAGAAAATCATGTTTACTTATTTTATGCGGAATGTTTTAACATTATTTATATAAGGGAAAAAGTAATGTTTAATTTTAATCTATATGATGTTGATGTTTTTTTCCATACACCATAATTATTAGCTTATGTTTGGATTATTTTATAATATGTCATGTTTTCATAAAAAAACACACCATACAATTATTTTGGGAATTTAAGTTTTCAATTTTTTATTTTTAATGAATGGGATATACCAATATCTGAAACTATTTTTATTCTAGGATAAAAATTATATTTTTATGAGTATGTTTATGGAAATACAATATTTTATGGGACTAATTAATGTTATAGTCCTTGTGAATTTTTTATAGTTTTAGTTGAGCTCGAAATATCTAATGGGGATGGGTGACATCGATATATATCATGTTTCCAGGCGAGCCAGATATAACTCTACATTGCATTAGGTAATGATTATATTCATTAATGAATTATATTTGAAGTTGACCATATTTTTTATTCCACAAGTATGGGTTATTGTAAATGTTGTTATAATGGTTATATGAATATGATTTCCTAAGGAAAATATATGAAATTTATATGCTTACTAATTAGTTTTCATGGAAATCATTTTATTTTAAAATTTAAACTGATTATCATTTATTAAATTACTTATTAATACCTTTTAGAGGGAAAAGGTATATATAGAAAAAAAATCCATTGGGTCTCACATTTTCTATAAAACCCACATGATTATGATTTACTGTTTTTGTTTTCTTATAAAGTAACTTATAAAAAATGGGTAGTGGTGATGATTTACTGAGAAAGTAAATGATTATTTAAACACCAAGTATGTTTTGTTAAAGTAAAACTATTAGTTATGATTTTTTTTCTTAAATGTAATAAATAAATTCATTCTTTTTTATATCAATTTATATGATTTTTTTGCTCATCTGATGTTTTAAATTTTTTCACTTTTTTTATGTATTAATATTAGTGAATAACATTTCATTTTAAAAATTGGAAATTGTTTTCATGAATAGAAAATGATTTTCATTTTAAAAATCCTATATTTTGGGATAAATTGATATGAATAGGTTGTTTCTAACTTTTAATATATATGTTTTTATTATGACCTAATTATCTAAAACCTCTATATCGAAAAAAAACATTAAGAATAAATCAAAAGGAATTATTTTATATTAAAAAAACATTGTTTTAATAAGGATTTGATTCAAAATGTTGGTTTCTAAGGAGAGTTTAAATAAAATTGGAGATTATTTTTTTGCAAGAGATGTTAACATAATATTTATGTACACAATCATTCATTTATAATTTTATGGTAACATATATATATTCAAAGGAATAATAACCCATTTTATAATTTAAAGTGGTGGGATTTCAAGATGATTAATGGTATTATTATAGAAAATTTATTAGGTTGAGATTTATATAACCCTTAGGTTAAATGTGAAGTATTATCTTGGAGTAATTATATATAATATTAATAGATAAAAAATTAAAGGTATGAAAAAAACATGGAGGTTAAAATATTCTCTAATGTTATATGAAGAAAAATATTTAATTTATATTTATATAATTTTTTATCTAATTATTATGATCACAAGGTTTTCATCTTATTCATTTATATTTTAATTAATTTTAACGATAGTTATTTTTTACAAGATTTTGGTTGATATTTATTTATTATTGTTCTATATTTTAAGAATAATATTTTTATATGAATGTTTATTTATTTTCAATGTTATCTTATATTGAGCCAACCATTTTTGATTTGGATAATTGCCAATGATAAGAGGAATAAAATTTAATTTTTCAATGAATCATGTGATCCATTAGAATTTGATTATAATGTTTCATGCATTAAATTTTCATTCTCATCTTTAAGAGTAAAAGATGAAATATAGTTTGAAACTAATTGAAATAAGAAACCAAAGGATTAAGTTGTGTTTATGGTTTTAAAATAGATAATGTATATAAATTTCCTTATATTCATATTATTGTTTGTAATTTAGTCACTCATATTTAGGAAGAGTAACTTGGAACAAAAACATGTCAACCTATTATATTCATTTTTGATTAATTGATGGTATTTACCACACCACATTAGATTATGGTATTAGTGTAATTGATTTTCTCAAGACCATTTACATTCTTATGATTAATGATCTTTAAAAAAATACATGATTATTTTAAATTAATTATTTCCTTCTCATCTATATTTTTACAGTATATTCATTTTCACCAATTTGGTAACTTATTTATGTGTTATTCTTGATGTCCTTCATATTTCCCTTTCCCTATTTTCAAGAAAATGTTTTATTAACCCTATTTATTGTGTGGGTTTTCATTATATATATTTACAATTTTCAAAATATCTTTTACTAAGCTACACTTAAAATTATTGGGATGTGGTTTATTGAATTTTTTAGAATGTATTTTCATGATATTTAAAAAAATACTATATTCAATATAATGCAAGACACACATCACCAAACTTAAATGAACCATGGAAAGTTATTATTATAATTCTATTGTTAAAGACTAATCCTTGAAAATTTATTTATCTAAATTAATAATTTCATTGATATATATTATTCATAATCAATGAAAATGTATTGATATATTATTTGGTTATAAGAACTCAATTTTTAGGATAGTCATTTTTTTCATCAAAAAAATTATTTAGAAATGGTTTTTATTAATTTTGGGGAGTGAATATTACAATTAATTTCATTAAATATTATATATTTTATTTGATAAAAATATTATAATTATGTAAATTATAATATAAATTCAATCTTAGTGTGAAATTATTTTATTTTCTGAAATTATTGACTTTTTTGTGAATAGCGAACAATACATTTTGTTTGTAAAAATATATTTTAATTTTCTGAAATAAATTAACTTAAAATTTACATTTTATGATAATGTATCATAATTCGAATTTAATTGAAAATAATATAATTAATTAATAAATATTCATCATTATACCTGATTTTTTATAAGTTCATTTTTATACATAACAACACATTTGTCTAAAACTATTTTCAGATCATTTTTTTGTTTTTGTATTAAATTATTTTTGACCACTTATAAAAATTGAATCATGAAAAATTGATTTTATATTTTTTATAAGTAAGTACAAATTTTGTAAATAATTCCATATTATTTTTAGTTATTATAAAATGTAACTGCATCAAATATTTTTCAAATTCGTAAGTGTAAATCGGTTCATTATGGTAAACATTTGAGATAAGGACTTCAAATAAAACCTAAAACATTTCTTTAATATATTTTATGTGTTTGGATAGGGTATCTAAATAAAATATTTTATTTTATTTTAATTGTTTATTTTTTTCACTTATAATAACTTTTATATTATTTTATGTAAATAGAAACAAAATAAATGTCACTCTCTTGATTTTAAATATCACTTAAATGATCACATGAGGATAAAAATATTTTTTTAACAAGTCATAAAATTAATTTTTATAATTATAAAATTATTTTTATGAGGTTTTTTTTAAAAAAATTTAATGTCAATATATTTACCATAAATTCATACCCAACGAAAACATAATTCTTAATCAAGTATTATAAAAATTAATTAAATGATAATAAAAACTCTAAAATTAATTTTTTTTGGTGAGTTATAAAACAAAAAATATTATACATATAAAAGTGAAAATTTAATTATGTGTTAAAATATTATATTATAATTAAATTTTAATCTTTTATAAATTTATTGAATAGTTTCAAAAATAAATTTAATGATATTTTATAACAAAAAAATTTAAATGATTTCAAATTGATCAAAAAAATCATTTTCCAAATTATATGTATATAGTTGAAAATATTTTCCATGGTCTGTTTATGTGTCACTTTCAATTTTAAAGTAACTTTTATGACCCTAATATATTAATGATATTAATATTATAGAAATCATCAAAATGTTAATAGTGATTTAAATAAATATATAACGGTGAAAACATCACTAAAACATGTCTAAATTTTAATATATGAGATTATATATAATCAAACACAAGCAATATTATAAATAATTTAATTTTTTCCATTTTTCAATGAATGTTTTTATTAGTTTAAGACATTATGTAATTACTAGTTTTAGTCCTCCCACATATAAAAGGTAACCTCATCCTCTCTCTTACACACACCTTTTTTAGCATTATAGCCCATCCAATACCTATTCAAATACCTTCCTAACATTCCAATGAATATCCAATATCACATATTTTGTGATGAAAATAATAAATAGATGGAATAATGTTAAATGGATAAGGGGTTGACCTAATAAGAGGTAATACTTTTAACCAATTGTTTTAGCTTTATTTATTCTTATACATCCTAAAAATTATCTTCAATAATGATGAAATAATGAAACAAATATATTTTATATACTTATATGTCATTATGTTAGTGGATTAAATTATATCAATATCCTTATTCTATCAAATGGGAAATGAAACCACAATTCATATGTACGATGAACTACCACATTGTGAACTGATGTAATTCGTTTTCAATCACTGAAAATCACTTCTAGTTATATTTATGAATTTAATATATAAATTAGTTACTTATGAAATATATATCTTTATAAGAGGATATTTTATCACCTATATTCTTTCATTTCCATCCATTATGAAAATCCCATGTGAATGGTTGATGAGTAATGTTGTATTTGTGTCTAGTATATCATAAGGAATCAAATTTAACTTATGATAAATCTTATATGATTAGTGTGCAATCATAGAAATTTAATATTGGAACTAATTTAATAAATATTGAAGTGTTTTTGTGATGATTCATGTATAATTTATATGTATTCATTTAATTCAATCAGATTTCATTCTTGAGCAATCCAACCTGTATTTATAATGATTTTTTAACCATTATTTTTATAAAATGATATGTTCAAATTTAACAAAGAGAGTGCACATTTTATAAAACATTTAAAATAATTTTTAAGACTATGCGTTAATCATTTTCATGTATAACTTACATAATATGAAAATTATGTTTTTTATGTTGATAAATTATTGAAATGAGCATTGGAATGAATATGTATAAAGTGAATATTAATTTTGGTATATGGGATTTGGAATTTATAATTAAATTATAAAATTAATGTATGTATAGAATTATGAAGACCTTGAAAAATATCATTTTTCATAAAGAAAAATTTCATAATATTTGATAATATAAGGTATTTTTTTACTATATATAGAATTATTATATATATTTTATGATGGTAAGTAAACAAAATAAAATTGACTTGTTGTGGAAGCACTAAGGGACCATCTTTATTAACCTTTTTTATGGGAATGAGCTCAAAATAAAGGGAGATCCAACCCTAGAAATGTTTTATAGTGGAATATGATGAGCGCATATGGCAAATAGTGAGTGAAGAGCGGTGCATAGAACCCTAAGGGAACACATGAAGGGATCTCATGGGGGAGAGTGGGTAGGCCCGCCTCATATATGGTGTGTGCTGTGTGTCAGGTTACCCACAATAGATCCATGTAATTATGGTAATGCATCAAAGAATTAATTATTAAGTATATCTAATCCAAATGTGGAATCATTATCGTATATCCACAATATGCTACATAATAGATATTTCTAAATAATTACGGATAGAACCTTAGTAGTATGATTCAACCCATCACAATATTATGATCATCACATTACTTTGTTGTTAAAATCATTGTAACCCACCATCATCTATGTGAATAATTATAAGACCTTGATGTTATCATTCAGTGTCAATAATCTATGGTAGTTAGACCAAGATCGACAATATTCACTTATCATCCCATAATATCATTTCTTTCTCATTAAGACCAAACCAAAACTCTAGAGGTTTTTATCCATGGATTAAGAGACTCTATGTCATTATACAATTTTCAAGTGAAAAAAGTTAGTATTAAAATAGGAATACTATAGTTTTATTTTAAGCATTCAAGATGCTATCATTGTATTGATGCATATGAAATATTGACTGAGTGAAAATGATGTTGTAGAAGGCTATTCAGTTTTTAATGAGGATGGATTAAATCGGGTTAATTAGTTTTCTTAGATCTTCAAGGAATGAATGTTAACACAAAAGGAGGATCCATATCATAATAAAGGGTGTCAAATTCCATATAATCACATGAAGATAAGGATATTGAGTTAGAGAAATACTAAAAGCTTTATTAATTTTATTGATCCATGACTCGATACCTTTTAATGGAGATTTGAATGTGGTATCAAACATGGTATGGAGGTAGTTCTCAAGGACTATAAATAGAGATACATTAATCTAGAAAAATATTATTACTACCAGGAATATTTGAATAACATTTTCCAAAAAAAAGAACATGAAATAGTTTTTTTAAGATAAATACATTCTTAATGTAGTCACATTAAGAGGATATCCAATATTAACAATGTGTTTGAAAAGTTAAGATATTGTGGCCTATTGAAATTATAATCCCACAATCATGATTCTAATGATGAAACTATGAATTTATTCCATGATTATCAAATCATCATGAAGATAAATTTATGTATACAATTATGAAAAGAAGGAATATAATACCATGTAAAATATAGATTTATGTAGAATAAACAGAATGTCCACACACATTAGTTTAAAACATACTCTCCTCTTATATGAAGAATGGGTTCTATGAGGTCCTTCGTAGTTTTCACAAGAACAGTGATATACAGTGTAACCTTTCTATTGTGTGCTAATAGGAATATAGTTTTAGTGTAGATTCATGAATATAGTTTATTAAAGGAAAATAAAATTATTTTATTTTATTATTTCATACATTCATGAATATTGAGATACAATAACCTTTTTCATTAAAATTGAGTTTTGTGTTTGAATTAATAGATTGAAAATATTAACCTAAAATTTTTATTAAAATAAATTTTTTTATTTCTAGGTTTTGGAAACATTATAATACCATTAAGTATATCATATATTCGTGAATAATTGAATGAATAAATCCAATTGATGTTTATGAAGAGGTTTTGATGAATTGTGAAGATTTTATCATGCATAAAATAATAGTTGAGAACATATGTACAATTCATGAACACATTAATGAAGGTTGGTATATTCATTTGTTGAAGGAGTGCATGTCTTATCATTTTATAATCAGGTAAAACAAAAATTGTAGTGTGGTGGCAGATTCTTATATTGTTTATTTATATAATTTAGTGAGTTTGATTAGATATTTCATCTTCCACTTATTTAAGTGTAGTGTGATAACATGAATTTATTATTTTCGATACAATAGAATTAGGTGACCTATTATTGATGAAAAATGTTATTCAGTAGATGAAAAGACATCCAGATTAGTAGAGATATCCTATTCAGATGTTTGATGAATATCATTGGGAAAATTTTAGTGACAGTATAAACAACTCCAATGAAGACTAGTGGTACCATTATATAGAACACCATTCATATTCTATAGGATTTGGATATTAACTATCAATATAGTGTGTTAATTTATATACATATGTAATCACTACATATTATAGTGATTATAAAATCATTTAATTTACCTAATGTTGATCATGATAAGGAGTGGCCTTTCTCATTGAGGTCGAACATTGTAAAAATAATTGTGTGTTAACTTACCATTTAACTTATTCATTAAATTGTTAAGATAATATATCATATACATTCCTTTTAACTAGAGAAAAAGGTTTTAATGAATAATGGAATAATAGATAATAAATTATAAACATTTTTAAAATTTTGTCACGCTAATTCACCCCCCGCTCAGTGTCCCAAAAAAATCCATTTGGGATCTACAAGTGGTATCTGAGAAGAGGTCTCCATCTAATTAGACCAATGTTTTTATCCACATTTTTATATATAGTTTATATTAATCCAATATTTGAAGTTAATACGGATGTAACATAAGGGAAAGACATACTGTCCACTCGTATTTAATAAGACATGATAGTATTTACCCTGAATCTAAAAGATAGTCATATAAGGGAAGAAAATAGATTTTTAAAAATATTAACTAAAGAATTTAAGTACCAGTATTATTTTATTCAATCATTTGACAATGTTCCTATTGATGAAATTAACTCAATCATTTCAAAGTATGAAGAAGATAACACTATCGAAACTATTTAAGACTCCTATACTCAATTTGAATGATTTATGAATAGTTTTCTTGAAGAATTGATTTCATATATACATTATTTATTAAAGGATGTGCTTAATTAAAATTCACATCTTGATAATAAAATTAATAAAAAGGAGTATGAACATTGTATGAAAATCAAATGGTGTAATGTTCACACAGACCTCATTAAAGAAAAGGATGAATATATGACTCTTTTGAATGAAAATATATAATTTATTGAAGGATGATTGAAATTTAATTTTTCTGATATGTTTATGAGTAAACATGTTTCTAGGGATGTAATTTATTCTCTTGAAACATTGTTTAATGTTTCCGTGAATTTCATAGATGACCATCTAGAATAAAAACCATTTATGTTTAATGATTATATAATTCTTGTGGAATAAATTTCTAAGTTACATGACTAGTATAATCGTCATTTCCATACTCTTAAATATTCACATAAAGAGAATATCAGTGTAAAGGACTATTAATTATATTTTAAATCATGATGAACATAGTTCTTACGCTGTATATTTTTAAGAACTATATTTAATGAGAGTTTATTTTCTTAAATTATAATGATATACATGTTAGAACTTCCCAAGATGAGAAAAGAATTGTTCTGTCAAAAAATATGGAGATAATAAGTCATGAATAAGTGATGTTTTCCATAAAAACAATTAATGAGACTCGTGTCTCTAAAGACACTCCTATTGGTGTACACAAAAACATTGAATCATATCTCGATCAAAATTCTACAAGATCATGGAATTAGGTAATTCATAAACTAGTCACAGGAATTTCTACTAATGTTATCCCATATTCTATTATAATATCATATCCAAAATTTATGAATATGAGGGTGGAAAAATGATCAAAAATCCTTTCAAAAAAGGTGGATACTAGAAAGATAATGTAAAATAAATCCCAAAATTGTTCTCCAAAGAAGGAACAGAATATTTAGAAATAGTAAGGAAAGCAATTTAGTTAGACTGGTATTATAAGATAAATAAGTTTATTTATTTTATATTTTTGGTGGTTTTAGGAATTTGGGAATCAAGAAATTAATTTTTTGAATAATTTATTAACATATTAAAACAACAGAATGCCTATAATAAGGGTGATAAGATCTTATAAGAAAATAAATCCTGTAAAACTGAATAAAAATAAACAGATGAAAAATAATTTGTCTATCGAGAAGAGATTTTGGTTTCTTGAATACATCCATGATTACATCAATAAATGTGGTCACCTAGAAAAAGAATATTGATATGAAAGAATAAGGTGAAAATTCTATGCAAATGTGAATTCTGGATCGCAACCAAGATATAAATAGATAGAATGAAAAACTGAACTAACTGCCATTGGATATAAACAATTGATGAAATATGTCAATTAAATGAACATCAATAAAAAGTCCACTCGTATAAATATTTTGAAGAGGGATTCCTTGAATTTCATGTCGACTAAGAAAATATGCTTCTACTATGGAAATAGAGGTAATACCATGGACCCCCACAAGTAGGCCATGGAAATGAATTAAAGAAATTTGAAATCTAGAATATATTAAATCTATAATAGAAACAAGGAAATAGTTTTTATTGAACACTGGTAGAACTGTTATAAATAATTCCATTCATCCTTTATAAGATGTCGATTTTTCCTATAAAACTTGGGTATGAAATAAACTACACTTTTAATCATGAAAAATTATAGAGATTATAAAATTCATGAAACAACCTCCAGATTGTCATCATAAAAAGTATGCTTCTCATTATTGTCAATCATTGTAGAAATATATTTTCTTTGTTTTATCATTTATTGTCAGTATTAAATCATTGGTAGAACATATTCTATACATTCTTCTTTACCTTTAAAAGGGTTCTAGAGTTAGAGGGTATAATCTAAAATAAATTAAAAACATGATTAAAAGTTTGATACAATGACTCCCCACTCTCAGTATCCATACATGATCCATCGTGATTTTACTAGTGGTATCAGTTCATAGATATGCAGCCTATAGGATCAACTTTTTTATCCCTGGTTATTTCTTTAAAATGTATTTTATGTTTAGAATTTATTGTGATACTGATTAATCTTAAGTGGAATAACTATACTCCACTCTTATTGAATAAAACATGAAGGTATCTTTCATGAATCAAAAAAATTAATAAAAGTGGGAAGAAATGTGACTGAAAAACACCCCAAATAATGAAGGGAATAACTAGTCCCCTTTATTAAAATCAGTTGAAAATGTTCATTTTTATGATATTAGCTCAATCTGTGTGGAGTACAAGAAAGTAGAGTCTATAAAAACTAAATAATACTTCTAATGTCAATTATAATGATATATGGATAATGTTGTTAAAGAATTTATTTCATATATAAAATGTTTTTCAATGAAATTGTTGATAAAAAATAATATCTTGAAGAGGAAATAAATAAACATAAGGATTCAATTTGTAATAAATTCAAAATGTTTAAGTATCTAGTGAGTTAATTCATACGATTCAAATATTTTTCAATGTTTCCATAAATTTGAAAAATACTTAAATTTAATAAAAAAAATTAAGTTCAATGAGTGTGAAATTCAAGTAGTTAAAAAGACCAAATTTCATGGAGATTATATTCAGAATATAAAAGATCTAGATTAAACAAAAAATCCTACTATGAGTGTAAAGAAATCAAAATTGGAATATAAATTCATAATAATTAACAATTTTGACCACCATTTGATTGAATTTACTAATAGCATAATGATGGGATTAATAAAATTTAAAGTTATAGTGAAGGTAGTATATCATCACTAGAAAATGATAATTTTTCCCTCACATTTAAGTATCATGAAATATCGGTTATTTTGTGAAATTTTATGGAGGAAAATGTTGGATCTTCCCAAGCTAAGAAGAAGAATTCATCCTATAAAACATAGAGAGCTTCATGTCCCAAAAAGTTTGTTTCTTTAAAAACAATTAATAAGACTCATGTATCGAAAGAGACTCATATTTGTGGAAACAAAAACTAATAATATTATTTTGATCAATACTCTATAAAATCATAGAATTAGTTAATATATAAAATAAATTAGGTTTTCTTTTATAAAAATGATGTTTCATATGTAAGTGTAGTATCAATTAATAAATTTGGGAAGATTTGGGTAGAAAAAAATTCTTATAAATCCACAAAAACACAAAGGTGGATACTGGTAAGGTAATAAAAATGACTCCCAAAATCATTCTTTATTGAATGAATGGAAAATATAGAAATTAAAATTCATTAAATATAGTCAAAATGATACTATAATAAAAATTAATACAATCATTGGATACAATTCGAGCTGCTGGAAATTTAGACACCATGCCTTTTGTTTTTAGCATAATGTGTCAGAAAATGAAAACTATAGAATGATTATATTTAGGTGGAGAAGATATAATGGGAAGGTATATTAAGAAATACTAAAGTAAAAAAAATAGATAATGAATAATTTTCCTATCATGAACATATTTTTGTGTCTTGAAGTCATTTTTGATTATTAAAAAACAAATTGTCACATAGAATAAGAATTTTATTACGCACCATGTAGGTAAATCTCCCATGACAATGTGAATAGAATACCACAACCTAGATGTTAGAAGGCCATAATAAATAGATTATAGACTACCATTGAAGATATATTGGTCAAAAAATATTTTCAAAAGGTGAATAAAAAAAACCACTCCTTCAAATTTTGATAAAATTTATTTCAAGAATTTCATGTCAATTCAGAAAGCATGACTCTACTCTAGAAAGTAATGTCATACCATGGACCTCTAAAAATAGGCCTTGGAAATTCATTGAAAAAAATTGATTTAATCCTGATGAGAATTAATCCAAGAGATAAACTAGAAGATATGACTTATTGAATACATTTTAGAATGCTATTTTTATATGTTACCCAGGAAAGGTAATTAAAAAATAATGATAAATCCATTTGGAATCTCCAGAGTATAGTATGTTTAGAAGGAATTCCTATTTATTTTGTTTATCAACATAAAATTTCTTTATAAATGAGAAAATATTAATATAAATAACTATTCTAGAGAAACTTAAAAGGTAAAATAGGTTGTTCCACATAAATTAGAAATAATATTTAATGATATGTTCCCAAAAAATAAAAATATAACTATCTTAAAATATCATAAGGAATTATCTAGAATACTTACCATAATGCAATAAATTTTTAACTATTCTACCAGCTTCAAAATATTATGAAGATTTGAAAACAATAATCAAGTGAAGAAATTGAACTACTAGTAAATGTGATTATAAATAATTCATATTAGAGGAAGTTGATTAAATTAATGAGACCAAGATATGAAAGAATTATTAGATTGTGAAATTTAAATATGTTCCATGGATGAAACATAATACAAAAATTAAATCTACATAGAAAAGAGACTCTAGTCTGATAGAAAATACTTATCCCTTGTGAACTCATTATAATGCTCATAAGTGTTCCACCTTACTTCCTTTCTTATTGTGTAGTATTTTCTTACCATACATTGTAGGGAATTGATGGTGAATCTCATTCTTAAAGAAGAACTAGGTGAATAATGTGGAAGACAACAAGTTATGATTATTATTCAAGATCTGATAAAAACAAGAATTATTACACAAGGGTCAATCCTCAACAAGATAATCTTGAATACTATCTGTTGAAATTATAAACTGAAGAAAATGAAGTAATTTTACACATTGTTGGGTAGAAAACATAGAGGATATGGTATCATGGTTTCATCAAGTAGTATCTATAAGTTCATGTTGTCCCTATAGAATATGAAAATGGTGGTAACCAAATTACATTTTTACCCTAACCTCAATTATATCAAATATGTGCAATAAGTGGGGTGTTGGTTGATGTGTAAGCTTTTAGAATGGGGGAGTAATTAATTTTTCCCCTTGAAATTTATGATTTTTTTGTCTTATTTTGTAATATATTATGCTTATTAATAAACTTATTTTATATATCCCTCACATTGAGAAATTATCTAGTTCTAGTAATGATATCAAATCTATGGTTTTTAATAGAAAACATAGACAACATAGGTTGTTTCAATTATATTTTATACAACAGGTTGTCTAAAATTAACTTATAGTAGACTAAATAAAGAATATTTCATAACAAAACCACATGGTACCATCTTACTTTCATATAAAAGTGATTTGAATTATAAATTTCATTAAATTTAGAAGAATAAATTATAGAGTAAATCCATTAATTGTTTAAATTTTTATTCAATAACGTGGAGATTAGACATTGAATTTATTTAAGGAATTGGTACTGAATTTAAATTCAATTATTTGTGAATATTCTTAGTGAATTTTTATGGATTCATTTGGTGGTATTGGATGTCATTATTGATAAATTATCATTATAAGTATGAGTATTTTTGAACTATTCTTTATGTTTGACAATATGTTTCAATTTTACTAGTAGAGGGAAATATATCTATAACACATAAAATATAAAAAATATTATCTACTAATACTTTATAAAAGAAATTTTAATACTATGAGAAATGTTATTTCTCAAGGTAAGGAATTAGTATATAGTTTCTGAATGCATAAGGATAATGTGAATATTATTTAAGGTTGAATGGAATTGGAATTTATAATTGAATTTTGAAATTAAAGGAAGAGGATAATTATGATGGCCATGATATAAATTGAGATTAATGATAATGATGATTATTTTATATAGTAATAACTACTCTCTATATTTTATGATGGACCTTATACAAAAACAATTGATCATCCATGCAATACCTAAGGGGAAATATCAATCAACCTTTTGTTTGAGAGAAAGAATAACCATAAGGGGGATATAGACAGAAGAAGACATAATAAAAGAGTAGAATTATTTCTTGTAGGAAGGTGAGAGTGAATAATAGTATATAGAATGAATTTGATGTGAACATAGGGAATATAGGTGTGGACAATGGGTTTGATGAACCCATATAATGTGTGGGAAGTGTGTCTGAGTACTGAACCTAGTTCCTAAGATTGATGTATTTTAGAATAAAATTACTTATTAACTAGATACATGATTAAAACATAATTAATATTGGATTACCACAACATGAAAATATTGGTTATTAAATAAAAAGATATAGGCAAAACCCCAACAATCCAACTCGATCATTCATAGCCTTGTTATCACCACATGACATCATCATTAAACTCGCTACTACCCTACCTCATCTGTGAGAGGAAGTACAATGTTTTCAATATCATAATTTTGTTTTAATCATCACTAGAAATTTATATGGATCGATAGTATTGAGCTATAATCATATGAGATCCTATAAAGCTCATGGAGATATAACTAATGCTCTGTATGTATTCATCTATGCAGGAAATGGATTTGTGTCATTGTTCTTGTTTCACATCGAAAATGTGATTCTTCACACTATATTATGTTTTATCAAATTTAAGAATATATTAAGATACAGTTGAATGAAATAATAAAAAATTATTCAAATATGGAGGTTTTATTGAATGAAAATGAACACATATAAATATATTCTTCTTTATAAAAGCTTGGATGAAATTATGTTAAGATATTTCATGGGATATTCATGAAATGAATGTGATCACCAATGGAGGATTTATCACCTAGGAAGAGACACCATGTCTTTTATCCTCACATGAATATGAGGAATCCAAATTCCAAGAATACTAAAATATTCGATAGCATTTTTGAGCCCAGAATTGGCACCATTAGAAGGAAATCTGAATGAGCCATAAAACACGATTTGAAGGTGGAGTATGAGGTAATTAAATACTAATCCATTGATATATAGGAATATTTCTACTATAGTGAATATTTTAATATCTTAGTTTCTATGAAAAGGGAACCACGAAAACTGTTTTCTGATGAAGGATCCACAGTTGAGATAGTAGTTCAAAGTAGACATCCCACGTTAATACAATGTTACACAATAGATTAAATAACTTATCATCTTGAAATTTAAATTTTTTACTGATGTTTCTGATGATGAAACTTTCAATTTTTTCTATGAGAATTAAATTTTCATAAATTCTAACCTCAACATACTCTTAAAATAAGAAGGATGTGAATACTATGTAATTCGTTGATACATGAGGAATAATGACACAGTCTGTGTAGATTTTTTTATAACTTACTCTCCAATTTCATGAAGAAATGGTTATGTGAGGTCCTCCCTAGTTTTTATGAACCCAAAAATATATTTAGTATTCTTTCTGGTGTATTCAATTATTAATTATGGTTCAGTGGGGATTCATGAACATATTTTACAAGAAGGAGAGGAAAGTGGGTAAAAATTTCTATTGGATACATATATGACAATTTAGATACCAAACCCTTTTTATTTGATATGTATTATGTTTTTTATGTAATAAATTAATCAAAACAACATATAACATTAAGGGATATAAATGGTAGTGTTTTAGGTTCTTCAAACATGTTAATCTCATGTATTATATCACATACTCATGAATTATTGCATGAATAAATCCAATTGAGACCCTAAATAAGATGACTTGACTTGTGAAGGTTTTATCCATCATAAAATAATATTATAAAACCTAGGAGCATCTATTTCACACATTAATTATTGTATGTAACTTCCTTGATTGATGTATTTTCTACACGATCATTTCATAATCGATGTAAACGACAACCTATGGTGTGTTCATATATTCTTCAATTGTTCATTCTTAGAAAGTAGTAAGTAAAATTTGAATTTTAATCATCTAGTTATTGAAGTGCAGTGTGAAAAAATACATATAATATTTTTGATACAGTAGAATTAAAAGACCAACATCTGAGGAACAAGTGTATTCAATTTATATAAAGAAATATATTACAGTAAAGTGATATTTTTCATATGTTTATTGAATATCATAATGGAACTAGTGGAGATAATATAAAAAACCATTGAACAATGGTAGTACTAGTTCAAATAACATCATTCATCCATTATATGACATGGATATTACATTTTTATATTATGTGTGAATTGAACTACACATAAAATCACTACAAATTTTAGTGATAATAATATCAAGAAAAAAACCATAGGTCAATCATGAAAAGGAGTTGGTTTTGTCATTTTAGTCAAACCTTGTTAAAATATTTATGTTATTCTATCTCAATTATCATCTGTGTTAAATAATTTAGGGGAAATATTAGATCCATTCCTTATAACAAGGGATGCAGATTGAGTGCGAGAGGTGTAACTGGATAGAAATTTTAATGTTTCTTTAAATATACTTTTGATGGTTTTCATATAAATTTTTTGGTTATAGATAATTCAATTATGGATTATATAGAGAATACTAAATTTGATGTGGATGGAAAATCATCATCTAAAATGGGTAAAAGATATCAATATAGAGTTGGAAGGGTATCGTAAAGGGAATGAAAAAAAGATATTATAGAACAAAAAAATAAATTTTTTACTAAGGTAATAATAAAGTTATGTTGTTGATCTTATAAAATAATTTCATCATCATAAAAATAGTTAAATATTATAAAAAGTATCATGTTAATTCCAAAGATCCTAAAAATTCTAGATTTCTGATTTCTGATCATAATAATATTATTGATGATGAAACAGGTTTTTTTAAGGATAATGTTTTGAGAATTTAATTTCATGAGGAATAATTATTTTATATATGGTAGAATCATTAATATGTGTTTAAATTGACTATAAAAGAAGAGTCTTTAGTTTAGAAATTTATCAAATCGAGTCTTGAAAGAATTGGTTGGTCATGGTACAAAAAAAATTTATGAAATTTTGATTGTTGAAAGGCCAATTATAATATGTATAATTAGTATCTGATTTAATGGTTATTCATTAAATAAAAATCCAATAAGGACAAATATCCCATGTAAGAAAATTATGAAATAGAGATCTCAACTATCAAGAACTTATTTATAATCACGGATGTTCCTAAAAGTAGGTTTTTTATGGGGATATAGTGGTAAAATGATTTTTACAATTATTAAGTTTCAATTATAGGGTTTTCATGACCTTATTATGGATTTTAATGGACTAGTTTATTCTCACTTTATAGGTTACGTCATATATAGTCATCGAATGAGGGTTGGATCATACTCTCTATATTAGAATATAATTTTTTTGTTGTTTCAATATAAATTACTCAAACATTATATGGAAAGTAATTCATTATATTAAGAAAATATATTGATTATCTCATGGATAAAAAAGATAATGGTTTGAAATAAATCTAATTTAATTAATTTTATTAAAAAATTATATCATTTATAGTAGAATAAAGTCCATCTAATCATGTGTATTGAAGGTAATAAGAAGAGTTCAACACATGCCTCAACTAATTATTTTACCTATTGGAAAATAAGGAAGAAGATAAAAAACGAATTCTAGGAAAAAATGACCATCAAAGTATCAACAAGTAAGTGGACCTGGATTTTTGAAAATATATTTTCATCTAACATGATAAGTAATATGAATTTTTTGAAAAATATGATTGGAAGGGTAGTTGAAATAGTATATTTTTAAAATAATTGCAAATTCAAGGTAACATGATGTATGCAGACCTATATGGATAGAGATGAATTTTGAAACAATAGATTATTTTATAACAACAGTTTACTTCATATTTTACTTTGTGTTAATAAAATTTTTTATATAAGATTTGTGGTTACAATCAATTGGAAGTATTACTCCACTAAAGGGAATTGTATTAATTCAATTTTTAATGTTTTAAGTACTAATGGATATTTAAATGAAATTAATATCTTGGATATAAACTATATTAAACTAATTATAGAATAAGTAAAATTTTATCATTGAATGCATGGTATATTATTCACTAAATCATGGAAAAAATATCGAAATTGTTGTATTAGATTCATGTCCCCAACATGAAATGAAATCTATGTAATTCTAATGATTTCTATACTGAAAGAAGTTATAGGATAAGTTTATTTCACCCAATTAATAATTGTGGTCAATATTTACATAGTTGGATTCACCCTAATGGGTGTGTACCTATGATGGTTCCTTGAATTTATGGTGATACTTACAATATTTTATTTGATGATGAATTCAGTATAATGGGTTATATTGTGTTAATGAGGGAAAAAATAATTCCATTCAATACTTAAACTGATTTTATATAAGTATAGATAATAAAACCAAGAGACTAATTATCATTATATGGTATAGAAATAGAATGGAGTATGTTTCTTATAGTGCTAAGAATTATATTAAAAAACATGGAATTATAGATTTTATTTCATTAATTAGAATGCTAAAAAATTGTGTTGTTGAATTCATAATCTATTGGTGGATATCATGGATTAATCAATACTCATTTATGGAGGCATCTCACATCACTATATGAACTAACCTGTCCAATTTCTTTTTTACACTAAGAATTATACTTTGTTAAATCCTAGAGAAAATAATACTCCATCTGAAATGTGGAATCAAATAAATCCAATATAGAATCATATTAGAATTTATAGAAAAAATTTTAATATTTTATAAATGTAAC
Organism: Viscum album; assembly: GCA_963277665.1. NCBI lineage: Eukaryota > Viridiplantae > Streptophyta > Magnoliopsida > Santalales > Viscaceae > Viscum > Viscum album. The sequence goes on from OY728134.1 coordinate 1,374,848,138, forward strand.
TTCATCATGGTAAATAAATATTTTTAGTGGATGAATGGATTTTTTGGGAAACTTATTCAACAATATTACATCTAAATAACTCAAAATGAAGTTGGAAAAATTTTTTGTAAGGAAATGATGTCAACATACCTAATGAATTGAATGAAAAAATTTATATAATTATATAATTGAAACATGATTTTGATGAATTATAATAATATGTTATGAATGATAGTGGTGCACACAAATCTGAATTTAAATAAGAGGATTATAATGTTGAATTGGAGGATAAAGAAGTTACAATAGAGAGACAAATTGTAACTCCACAAAAAAGTTTTTAGATAAATTAGACTAAGATAATCAGTGAAAATACTACTCCAACTGAAACTTATAAATTTTGAATATTAGAGAAAACATATATATTGTCTCAAGTAGATCCACCATCTCTTTAAGAAATAAGGAAAATATCGTAGAGTTAGTTCAAATCAATAAAATTAAAAGTTTAGAACTTTTGAAGAGGATAATAGACTGTAATGTTATTATCACAATGTTGGATTTCAAGAATAATGCAGCTAAAAATTATAATGTGGTCATAAGAAAACCAAGTTAGTGTATAATAGTTAATATCAATTATAATTAACTGATGTTGAAGATACTTGCACCCCGTTTTTTAAAAAATGAATCTACTATAATATTATTTGTGTGTTTTGTTTATGAAATGTTTAGAATTATTTTATTCTATGTGATGAATGAATCTTTTAATTTATTTTGGAAGGAAGAGGTATATATTTAGATTTCAATTGGATTTTTTATAGGAAACTGTGAAAACAAGTTTTATAGGTTGAAATATGCCATAAGTGTCCTAAACTAATCAATGATTTCATTATATTAATTATGTCATACATTTATGAGGAAGACGGATTTTAGAAGAGGGTGGACTGATAACAATCTATCTTTCTTGATTTCTTATGGAGGACCATTTATAGTGTTGTGGTAAGTGGATTAAATTATGATTGGAGGGAAAAAAAGAAATTTCGTTGATCAATTTACTATGATGATGAGTAAAAAAATTATATATGTTTAATTGGGGATTTTATTTTTACTTTTGTTACCAAAATTCATGAAAATAAATCGAGGATTTGTATCTAAGTGGTAAATTATACCTATTATGGATTTCATAAATTTTAAATAGAACAGTTTAAAAAAATTTCATCAATGATAACAATTGGAAAAAAAATCATTGATTGCCTATGTAATGTGAAATATAATATTCGACTTTATAGAGAATAATTTTAATGTGTTTACTTTAACATATTGAGACCGTTTAAGAAATATTTATGTTAAATGATTGGAAGTGATTTTTTAATGTTGTATTAAAAAAGACCACCATTTTGAAGAAATGATAATTATGTGATATATTAAATGAAAATTTATTTTTTTTTGTGTGTTCATGGATTGGATAAATGTAGAATTGATTGTATGTTCGTTTTTTATATCGAGTTAGTGAGTGTTTGGAAGGTGAATCCAAATGTGGTAGAGTGATTTATTTTTTATGAAATTATGTAGGACAGCTAATTAAAAAATGTATTTGTTTCAAAAATAATGATATAATTATAATACATTTTAGTAACCCAGTCATGTACACAACTATTATGGATGAATTAATTGTTATTAGATAATAATATAAAGGGTTGAAATAATATGTCAATTTATTATGGAAACAGTGTGTTATTGAGTTCACTAATATTCTATTACAACATTCTTGCATAAAGAACATTAATCTACAATATGTTTTTATTATAAGATAATGATAACTTTTTTTATAAAACTATTAATTAATTCTAAATAATACCAAGTTATTGGTATATTGTATAAACCCTTGAGAAAACATATATTTGAGAGTTAATAGTTAAACCATGGAGTTCATCCTATTTATTTAGACTCAAAATTTTAAAACTTTACCCTCTCCAATGTGTACTAACTATTATATTTAGATATTGTTTTATAATGGGTTCACATATTTCTCTTGCATTCATGATAATACTAGGATATATTACCCATGTTTTTTTGGTATAATTAATTGTATGATTAAACATTATGAAAAGAATTGAAATTTATGATTGTCTCATATATCATACACCAATTATTTCTACACGTTGGAATATAAATATAATTAGATGTTTGTTGGTGAATTTTGAAATGAGACTCTTCAAGGGTGATGAATATAATATTAACTGGATTATCCAAACCCATTTAATTTATATTTTAAATAATGAGAATGATTGGTGAACGTTATGAAACATATTTGTTATGCATATGTGAAAGATGAGAGAATAATTTCATAGTATTCTATAAGATGAAATAATATATATATGGGTATAAAGAGAATAAAACTATGTATTAAGTATTAACATCATGAAATAGATGGTTTGATTAGATATGGAGGGTTGATAAATTGTTTTTTGTCGACAACATAATCCAAATGGAGAGGTTTTATGACTAACTAGTTCAATGTTTTATTTTCTCATAAGATAATTGTTTTTCTTGATGTTCATTAGTTCCAAGAATTGTTGGTTTCTAATGATTATATTTTAATATAGAATAAGTAGAACCATTTCATTTTATAATGAACCACCTCAAAGAATAATATATTATTAGGAAAATTTTATTTTATCATGATGGTATATTCCTACTCCATGTAGCGTATATCATGATATAAAGGAATACTGGGTGAATTTCAATGACATTTGATAACTGAGATTTTTTTCATAAAATTAGAGACATCATTCGATGAATGATTTCATACATATTTTGATGTTATGTATTTCCAAATTTTATTGAAAGAAATTTTTTTTTTCCCACCACATATTTTTTCTATGAGGTACCCATATTGTGACTCAATGAAATAAAAAAAATGGTCCATGATTTTTAGATGATAAAGATGGAATGATCTATAATGGATTTCATAACATGATAAAATCATTCCATTCCATGAAACTTTTTAAATATTATCTTAGATAGTTAGGTAATTTTTTATTCATTTTGGGAAGTTATTTTCAAATGGTGACATTAGTAAATCTGAATAATTCAGACAATATTTAGAATTTTTAGTTTATAAAAGGATTGTTATTTATTATGGATTACTATTTCCAATCATCTGAATATGCATTGTAGAGATTTAGGTATAGAAGATCCCATGATGATGTTGAAGTGGGATAATTTGGTGACTAATTATTGTTTGAAAATTTAATTTTTCAATAAGTATGATTGATGTTTTTGTGTGAAAAATATTACAAAAAATAATTGAAAATTTAAAACATAAAAATAGTGTAGCAAGGAGTAACATAATGATCATAAAATAATACATAGGAATGGAATATTAAATAATTATTTTAATTAGAAATTAATAATTACATTGCCAAGGTGGTGGTTAATAAGACATATCAACAAATTATTGATATGCTGTCATAAGAATATCATATCACATGTTAGGTAAGTTATATAGTGTTCCCATTCTCTTTATTTTTTAGTATTATATTTTGGTTATTAAATTATATTGGAGGATTAATTTCTACTGAGATGATAATATTTAGTAATTTAGATGAAATGAAAATACCTCATAGCACCCTAAATAACATCCCCCAGTGGTTGTATAATGGAACAATAGGGTACAAAAAATAGAATTTTTTTCATTATTTTATTGGAGGCAGATAATATTGATTATTTAATTCATTTAAAGACTTATTATTAGGGTTGTCACATGGATGAAGAAAATTTTATGGGGTATATTACTCCATTATATCCTCAAGTATATTCATATAAGATAAATGCTTACCGATAAAACACTTATCAATTATATTCACTAAAATTTGATTCTTAGGGACATAATAGTAACATCCTATCAAATATTAATACTTATGAATTTTGATTCTTGGCATCTTGTATAGTGACCCATTATTTTCATTAATAGATATTAAATCTAAATATATTAATTTTATTTACATAACATAATGATCTACAAAATAATATTATAGGTCTAGTATATTTGGAAACATGGAATCATAAAAGCTGGTTCATAATAGTTCTACATATTCTCTATATAAGATCTTTATAACTATCACCATTCAAATAAATATTATAATAAATTTTTCTTCCTAAAATGGGAAGGGAACTATAAGAAGGGGTGAGATATAAAGATCAATAATGGTAAACATGAAGGATATCAATAATAACATAAGCATACTATGAGAAACATGAAATGAGAACAGGATCATATCATTTGAAATTCATACCTTGCAAATCATAAATCATATTATTGAGTTATGGAATAAAGATTGGCCCTTCGTAGGGAATAAATCATAATGGAATCAAATAACATGAGCCATCAGAGTATAAATTTTTCATAACACATATAATTTTAGAATATATATAAGGATATAATATCTTTTCATTAGTACTCAAGGATCACTACGAAGACTATCATATTGAAATTGGTTCACTTCCCAAGCTATAACAAAAGATACGGTTTACTTATAAGACTATCATAGTTGAAATAGTCCATTATTAAACTAAGTTTACTCTCCATTCTAGTCTTGTTCATCTCTTGTGAAATAAATCATTATCCAAGGTATTATATGTAGATATAGGTCTCACAGATCACATAATAAAAATCATTCATATATGTACCATAATATCATAATTCATTCTTTGTATCAAAACCCATGAAATGAAATGAGATTTATAAATATTTTGTTTTTTCATAACCCATAGAAAAGTAAAAATATTCATTAACATCATGTCATAATAAACATAAACCATACAAGAAAATAATAAAGATGGTATCCATGGATAATATCCCTTGGAATTTATAAGAAACATAACAGGTTTTTCTCATTGATGAATGTAAATATCATAAAAATATCATTAAAAACATTCCTGTTGAAAATAAACCATCCATTTTGTAAACCCATCATAAAAGTATAAAATTTTTAAAAATATTATGTAAAACATTTTATTTTAAGGTATCCTTTGATAATCTTAAAATAAGATTTAAAATATTTACCTTTCATGATGGTAGGATATTTGATTCAAGTCGTATAAGTTAAAATAAATCATTCCTTTCATGGTTTCCAAAAAAAATTAAAATGTACCTCATTTTGGAAAATGAGAAGAAGATTAATTTTGAACAGTTTTATAAAAATTCCAAAAATGTTAAAAATTAAATTAAAAATAATAGTATAATATTACTATCCTTCTTTAAAACATTTTTTTAAATCATGGACATAGAATAAAAATATTTTTCAATCGAAGAGAGAAATAAAATGAAGTTTTCATAAAAATATATTTTAGATATCTTAAGTACATAAGGATAGGAAACATAAAAGGGAAAATTTTTATTTAAAAAATTAACAATAGGATAAAAACATTTATGAGTTTCATGAGAGGTAGATCATATTATTTCCTCATTATTACTTAGTCATGAACAATCCCAATAAACAATGATATTATAAAATAAAACCCATTACTACTTAGGTACCTTTTAAATAATAATCCCCCTGAAACAAATAGACTTAGATAGATATTAATATATCATAATAATCAAGATAATGATTGAAAAATAAATTCCTCGGAAGTATATACAAAACACCAAATAAACAAGTGGTGTCTAAAGAAATTTTCCTATAAAAATAAAAGTGAGACAAAAATCCCTTACCTCAGGTCCAACTATATTTTAACATTTTTGAACCTCCTATATTTCAAATATAGTTTTGTTATAAATATATTATATAACCATACATATATATATAACCATATATTATTTACATATAAACATTTACCACTCATTTATTAACAATTCATTATTAAAATCACTATTTCGTGTGATAATTATTTCATTTGTCATGTACGTTTTGGTTTGGTAGTTTCAGTACTTGTACTTTTTATCATTGTTAAATAATTTATATAATTTTATTAATTTTTTAAATATCATATATATTCATTATATATATATATTCCTCCATAATATCTGGGGTATAAAAATAAATTACACCGTTTAATGAGATTGTAAGTCATGTGTACGCATGAACGTTATTTGTATTTTTCAACAGATGGAAGGAAAGAAAGGTTAATATTAAATCACTTTTATATGATATTATTATAAATTATATATCATATATATTCACAAAATTCACCCTTATTACTATCCATATAAAATATAAATGAAAAATGAATCACATCCCTATGTGGAGGTGGTAGTCAACACGTACACACGAGTGGCGTTATTGTTTTCCAATGTATTTGACGATAAGAAGGTGGAAAATATATAATCATTTAAGAAGTATAAATTTTCACATAAATATAATATAAAATTATTAAATCCATTTTAATGTCTATCCATAAAATATGGTGATAAAAAATAATTATATTGCTATGTGGAGACAGTAAGTTGTATGTACAGATGAGTGATACATTCACATCCAATTTTTTTAGAAAGAGGGTTTATAGTGGTATTTTCATCATAATAAAAAAAATATTTAGGATATTGGATTCATTATTTTATGAAGAATATAATCTGTTCATAAGTGGCAAAAGAGTAACTAAGAATAAATCGATCTGTTAATGCGAATAATTTGTTTGAAACAAATCCATTAGATCTACTCACAAGAGATATTGAGGGTAGTGTTTTGGGAAGACTATAACCTCTATAATGTATTTTAGTAAGTATAAAAGATAATATTTTATAGTTTGGTTTATCTAAAATACTTCATTTTGTTTAAATAAGTGATGGAAGATGTTTCCGTTAATAATTGATGTGAGGGGAACATTTTAAATTTACTAAAAGAGTACATTTTTTTAAATTCATTCTCAATAAAAATGACTCAAATTGGAAAGTTATTCTAATAATAGGTTGGATAGAGTTAAATACCCTCATAAAATATATTTTAGAAATATATTTGTATCCTTTTAAACCTTATCATTTTGATTAACCCTTACATTTCAAATTTTTGTTTTAAATATGGTAAAAATTTGAATATTAATTGGTTGAAATATTTACATATAAGGTGATAAATGGCCCAAATATGGCCATGTTATGATATTTTGAACTATATAATATTCATATTGTCTTTTTCAAGTTTTTTATGATTTTTGAATAATTAAATAAAATATTTTTTTGATAAAATTTCATCATTGTCAATTTGAACACAATTCATTTAATTTGAATTAAGATACATAAATGAAAAATTTGAAATCAAATTTAATATTTTATCAAAACAATAATATTTCATATTAGAATTTAAAAATTATGGATCATAATAATTTAATAAAATTATATCAATTATATTATTTTATATATCATTTATTTTATTTTTCAATTAATTTAATAAATACTATTTTGGTGTTGTGTAATTATTAAAGGTAAATATATAATATCTAAAAAATTATATATAAATTAACATCAATAAATTATTTTTATTGTCAAAAAATTTATTACAAGGATTATTTAATAACTACTTTTTCTCCTATGTAAAAACATAATGGATATTAAAGACTAAGTGACTGACATTTTATAACTTTCATTGACATAAATAATATATAAATTATTTCCAAGAAAAATGTCCATAAAAACACTAAATTTATAACCTAATTAAAAATGGATATAATTAAACCTATCCAGTAATAATTAAGATAAATAATTGTGGCATTTTCACTCATTTTAAGCCTAGATTAACCCAATTTACCGTTCATTGGGGTGATAAAGTTTACAGTAGTTTATATTCATAACGACCATATTTTAATAGTTATTATTCAATAAATTTTAACCTATAGATTATAAATATTGAATTTATTATATCTAATTAAATATCTATAAACATATGAAATTAATTTGACTGTATGTTCACAAAATGTGAGGGATTTTTTTTAGAAAAAAAATGTTTTTAAGCATAAAACTGGATTCGATATTATCATATACATGAACAATAATTAGATGAATGTTAAAAAATATAATTTATTATAAAATATATAAATTTCAGTAAAAAAATTAATTAATAGTGGTCAATTTAATTTATTAGGATAAAAATACATTTCATAAATAAATATAGTTTTCCAAAAAAACAACTCTTTTATTTTCAAATGATTTTTATTTTCGTATTAAATTAATATATTAATAATGAATTTATTATATAAATGTTTAACCCATATATTTCAATAATTTAGTAATTAATATTCATACCCTCTAATATAAAAAATTGTTTCTAATTATATTTTGATGATATATCGTGGTTCTTTTAAAATTGTTGTTACATGTAACATAATATATCAAATAAATTAGATTTTTTTAGAAAAAAAATTCATAAAAATATAAAGGTTTTACATTCTACCGAACTGAAAATAAATTCTTTGTCAAAATTATATTACTTTGATACAATAAACAATGGATTATTTTTTCTAATCATATCATCGTGTTTCCATATAGCTTCCTCAAAATTGTGGTTTCACCATAAAACTTTAACTAGTTGAGTGGTCTTGTTTCATAGGAATTTATCACTGTAATCTAGAATCTACATTGATTGTTCCTCATAATAAAGATCTTGATCTACAGGTACGACCTCACCATTTAGTACATGTGAAGGATCTGTTATGTACTTTCTCATGAGAGATACATGGAATACATCATGAAATTGATAGAGATTGGGTGGAAGCACTAATCGATCAGAAATCTTCCCGATATGACCAAGAATTTCAAGATGGATAAAAACCCTACGGATCATCATCCACTTAATAAAAATTATAATCACCCTCTTCTAAAAGTACATTCATAATAATATCTTGTTACCAACATCAAACTCCAGATCAATATGATGATTTTCATCATATATTTTTTGCCGACTTTGAGTTTCTCTTATGTATTTTTGAACATCTATAATATCTTCTACTTGAATCTTATCTAGATTATATCTCAATATATTTAATTATCGATCATTATTAAAGAATTGTGGATTTCATCACATCCATCGACATATTGATTCATAAAGATCCATCTGAATTCTTTAGTTAAAGATATTTTTGTAGGAAAATCCACCGAATGAAGGTGTTCATAACATAAATCTTAAAAATAAATAGAGAAAGATGTCAAAATTTATTCTATAGTTTGAATGATCCTCTAAAACTCACCATATATCTAAGTATGATTAAAAGTGGTCAAAATTAACACTGTAACGAAAACATACTAGATAGTTCTTCAAATATTCTTTCTAATACTAGGATCCTAATCAAGATTCCATTGATTATGGTACACAATAAAATATTACACCTTCATTAATTTATAACTAAGTATTTTGATCACGATAGTAATCAGGAGTTGGGTAATTCTTCTCATGGACCTCAAATTTTCATGAGGCATAGTCTATAACCATGTCTTTCTATATGAGAATGCATATCATTCCCTTAATTGATCTATAAATATAGATTACAAACCCTTTACAACTATTGAGTAGTATAAGAACATGTGTGTTGTCTAGGATTTTCTTCAGTTCCTTAAAACATTCCTCACATTCAACCATCCAAATTAACTTGTATCCTTTCTGTGTTAACTTGGTTATTGGATTTGGTAGACATGAGAAATTCTCCCCAAAGTGCTGATAATATATATCAAATGCAAGAAAACTATATATCTCAGTCACATTGGTCGGTTTAACCAAATTTTCAATGACATTTTTCTTTGATATTTCTACTAATATACCCCCACATGAGATTATATGACCCAATATTAAAACATTACACAGGAGAAATTCAAAATTAGAATTTTTTCACAAATCTTATCCTTCCATGGGGTCTTCAGCACAATCTTCAATTGATATTGATGATATTAAATTATCATTAAATAAATATGAATGTCATATAGATATTCTACCACAAACTAATCAAGGTAATCTATAAAAACTATATTCATTCAATCCATGAAGATAAAAATGGAATTAGTAATACGAAATAGAATAATTATAAATTCAGAGTGTCCATACCTTATATGAAATGTTATATTGGGTTTATCCTCTTTATTTAAACTAAATTAATGATATCCAAAATGAAGATAACTCTTTCAAACTTATTGAGTTCCATGTAATTGATCATAAAATTCATTAAAATAGGGTTGATGAGACTTATTCATGATATTGATCTTATTATGTTCTCAATAATAAATATAGAGTCTCAGTGATCCATCTTTTATCTTAAGAGGTAGAATAGGATCAACCTAAAGTTATTCACTTTTAAGAATGAATTTATTTTCAATATTCTTCTAGGGGTTCTTCTTCAGTTCCTTCAACTTAATTGAGGCCTTTTATTTGGAGTCTTGGAAATAATTGTAGCACCAGGTATCATTTCTATTGAAAAGTAAAATTCATGGTTAAATGGAAGTCCATGAAATTCAACCATAAATATATTAATTAAATTTTTAACAATAGTTTTATCTTTGATTTTGAATTTATCCCCATACATATAAGATAAATTTTATTTTTTAATAGGAATAACAACCCATAGGATTGATATAATTTGTATAGGATGTTCATCATTATCATCAAATTAATAGATGATCATAAGTTGTTTGAGAATATCAAATATAAGTTTCCATTCGTGGAAATTTATGGGGTAATTAAGTAAATAAATCCAATCCTTTACTAAAATAACATCGAATAAAAATAGTGGGATAATGAAAATATTTTCAAGAAACACAATCCCAAAACATTCAACCTGACTATAATCAAGGACATTGGTTTTGATAATAATACCATTAGGGGTTTTTAATACTAAATAAACATCTAATTTTTAGGTGGTAATTATATACCCTTTGAAATTATTTTAGATATAAAATATTTGATTGTTTTGGAATCAAATAAAAAATTATCCATTCTAGAGGGAACGGTAAGTGTACCTTTCACTATATCATTTTCCCCTCGTATGAAATAGTGATCACATGAGATTTCCCTTTTTATATAAACTTACAAGGTTATTGGTATCGATTATCATCATAAACCATCATATTTTGGAAATAGTTAGAATAAGGATCTTAATTCTTGAATTTAAAACTTTTGATTATTGCTAGTGCATTCTATACTTGTTTTTCATCATTATCTAGTTCCATGTATTCACATTGGTATTCGACTACGTGATGACTTTCCTTTCCACAATTGAAACATTTAAATGTTCCCTAAAAAAATCCCTCACATGTTTGATTCCATATTTTTAGAATAAATTAAATATCATTTTATTCTCCTTATAGTTTTTATAATTTCCATTCAATTAAATGTTTTTTCTAAATATTTAGATTGATGGGAAACTCCAATCTATATCTCCACCCTAATATTACATAAAAAGATTTATTTATATGTACTAAATTCCATTAGGGATGACACACTTCGGAAACTTGGTTTTATGCCACTGAAGAATGAGTCAACTATACATTTATTTTGGATGATAATACCACAAGCAATCTTATAAAGTATTGAAAACTTTTCCTCATAGGTATCAATAGATACATCATCCTTATATTTAAACTCAATTAATTCCTTCCCCATTATCATGTGAATAATAAAATGAAAATACATATTGATATATAATCTCTTATACTCATCACAATCCATTGATCCAATTTATTATTGTTACTTCATGGTCTGGATAAGGTTATAACATTATTCATTTTTTCTATCCAAACAATAAATATCCAGAATAACTATATCATGTTCTGAATTATAGATAATCGAAAATATATTTTCAGTGGTACTGATCCATTTCTTAGTGACTACTGGATCAGTGTAACCACTAAAAAAAGGTTGAATTTTTACCATAATGGAATTAGTAAGTGTTGGTCCATTCATTTATCATTTGGAAACATATCATGATTCAAGTATTACGAATGTCTTTAGATCATTTCAATGATATTTTTCATTCTAACTCCCATAACATTCAGATTCCCAGGAGGAACATTATTACATGATCGGTCACATTAATCACTAACATGATTCCTTTAGGATACAAAAATTGACTAAAATTAAAATCATAGCATGAGAAATAATAATCATAGTGGTAAACCAATTTATCATGAAAAATCATTTATATTATGTCTAATGAATGACACATTCTTCTATGACACTTTATGTATAAACTATTCTATTCATGATTTCAACCAGAACATTACAAATATATCCTATATATAGACATATCCTCTGGGTTCTCAAAAATGTTATCTCATCCTAGTTACCAAAGGATAACTAGAACTTTATCTAATATAAAATATAGAATACCATATTTTTTCACAATGATATTACATCTAAATAGATGAATATTTTTTACATAAAATATTGGTCCATTCTATGTTGATAAAAGTATAATATCTTTAGAAATATGGAAACTCAAACACCTAGTTCATAATTATTATACGTTATCTCCCAGTTATATCTTCATAACTATCACCCTTATTAGACAGATTATACATATAATACTTCTTCCTAAAATGGTAAAGGAAAAATATTAAATTGTGAGCTCTAATTACTAGTAAGGGTAAACAAGGTATATAACAATGATCCCATAAGTAGAACATGATAATATATTTATGCAAACAATATGTTATCATTTTAAAAACATACCCAACATATAATTTATCATAATGTTGAATATGATATAAATCTTCAATGTTCATAATATATAAAACAAAAAATATTCAAAGATCATGATCAATGAGAATATAACATTGGAATAAGACCTAGAATAGTGTAATATACATAAGAAATAAAAATAATTTACTTATTAGTAATGTCTCACTACAATTATATCATAGTTGTATATTTTCACACCATAAACCATCATAGTAGTTAAGGATCACTTCCAAGACTATCACAGTGATCAATGTTCCTTACTAAATTGAGTCTCTTACCCATTCTCTTACTATTTATCTCAAGAGATATCAGTCATTACTCAATGCAATGGAAGGAGATATAAGTCCTACCAATCACATAATAAAAATAATATATGTATATATATATTCTAAAAGCACATAAATAATTCATCATATCAAAACCCAAGAAAGGAAATGGTTTTTATAAACATTTCATCTTGGAATAACCAATGGAAAAGAAATGGGTTTCATGAACAACATGCCATCATAAACATGAATCATCCATATAAATAGTAAAAATGGTATCCTTGTATCATATTACTTATAAATCATATTATACATCGTTGGTTGGTTTCATTTTTTGAATATAAATATCATAATATGGTCATTATAATTAATCATATATAAATATAACATTTCTATTTTGAAAAAACATCAAAATAATATAATAATTTGAAATATATTTTGGGAGATAATTTAATTAAAAACGAACATAGAATATTATAGAGTAATCATTAATATATTGATCAATAATGAAGGTGGTAAATTTCATTCATGTAGTATAAGATAAATGAAAATATTAGTTTCCCATTTTTCATAAAAAAAATAAAAAAGTCTATTATTCATAAAACAAGATGAAAATTCATTCAAACCCATTTTCAAAAAATTAAATGAATGGAATAAATAAATATAATAAATTTTAGGATAATATTAAAAATATTCATTAAAACATTTTTAGAAAACATGTATATGGAAGAAAAATGTTTTTGAACCGTAGAGAGAAAAAAATGAATTTTCCTTAAAAATGTGATTTTAGAAACATGAGTAAATTTGGTAATAAAAATAATCAGAAACCATTTATTTTCAATAAAAATCATAAGATCAGAAAAATAATGATCTTATTGATAGTTAGATCAAAATATTTCTCCATCAGAACATAATCATAAAGAATCCAAAGAAATGGTAAGACTATAATATAAAAACCCTTACAAATTTCTAATATTTTAAATCATAAGATCCATGAAATAAAGAATCATATATTAATTTTTGTATCTCATAATTATCATGATAATTATCATAAATTAAATTCATGGGAACTATATACCCCACAAAAAATAAACAAGGGGTGTATAAGGCATGTTCCCTATAGAAATAAATGTGATAAGAAAATCCCTTACCTCAGGTCTCACTTCTATAATACATTTTTTAGCTTCATATATAATAAATATTTTTTTTAAATCTATTATAGAAAAATACTTCTTTATATCAAAATATATATTATTTACTTATAACCTTCTATCAATAGTTTATTAATAAATATTTATTAATATCACAGTTCTAGATGATTATTGGTTTGTCCTTCATGTAAGTCATGGTTCAGTAGTTTATTTCCTTGTACATTGATCATAGTTACATCATATATAGAATTTTAATCATGGTATAAATATAAAATATATTCATTATATGTATATTTATAGTCCTCCATTAAATTTGGATATTTAAAAATTATTTACACCATTAACAGAGATAGTAATCCATTTATACTCATAAAACTATTTTCATATTTCGATGAGTGGAACGAAATAATGGAAAATATTAATTCAACTCTAGGGATAATTATTATTTAAAATATATCATATATATTCATAAAATTCATCATCATTACCATCTTGGTAAAATATAAATGAAAAATAAATCTCATTGCTTCATAGAGGTGGTAGTCCAAACGTATGCATGAGAAATGTTATAATTTCCTAAAGGATTAGATGGTCTAAAGGTAGAAATGATATTATAGTTTCTGAATTTTAATTTTCTCATAAATAAATTATATTAATATTAAAACTATCATAATACCAATCTATAAAATATAGTGATGAAAAATGGATTTTACCACTATGGGGATATGGTAAGTCGTACATATGCACGAGTGATACTTTCACATTTCAATTGATTGGAAAGATGTTGTTTAACAGTGGTTTCATAATAATAAAGTAATTTCAGTTTATTTATAATATTAAATTTATTGATTTATGGAAATTAGTGTATGTATATTTATAAGAATTAAAATAAGTTCTATAAATAAAATTATTGGTTTAGGCAATTGGCACTTTTTGAAACGTCTCCATTAGAACACCTCTTAAGGTTTCTTAGGATGATATTTTTGGTATTCCTAGAAGTATATAATTTTTATAGTGAGATGGAGAAGATAATTTTTTTATCTATAATTCTCAATTTGGTGTTAATAAGTGATCAAGGAGATTCCATTTTATAATTTATATTAGGGGAAATTTGAAAATTTCTCAAAACATTAAATTATAATAAATTCATTATTATGAAAAAATCCTCCAAATGGTTTTGGAATATAATATATGGTATTATATGGATTTAATTCCATAAATAAATTTCATTTTGAAATATTTGGGTTTAATTTTTAATCCATACCATTTTTATTACCCCTTAGTTAACAAATTTTAATTTTCTAACACAATAACAACTTTTTCAACATTAAATGGTTCTAATTTTTACTTATACTGTGATAATTAGACCATAAATTTCCATGTTATCAAATTTTACACTATATAATATCCACCTTGTCATATTGAAATACTATTATTAGTTTTTAAATAATTTTATAAAATATTATTTTGATAAAATATCATTATTGTCAATTTTGAAACTATTCATATAATTTGACTTAATAGATATAAAGATAGTGTTGGAATGAGGATCCAATATTTTATCAAAGTAATAATTTTTCAAATTATTATATATAATTATTTCAAAACTATTAATTACTCTAATAATATTACATTTTATATTTTAATATCATTTAATTTATTTATCTGTTAATAGAATAAATACTATTTTGGTGTTATATACGAATTTGTGGAAATAAAATAATATCTAAAATTAAAAATAAATTTCCAGAATGAATATAATGTTATTATTAAAAAAATAATATTAATAATCATTCATAACTAATTTTTTCCCAATGAAGATACATAATGGATATTAAAATCAAAGAGAGTGAAATTTTGTTACATTCTTTTATTTAAATAATATATAAGCCATTTTCATTGAACATTTTCTAGTAAATAACTCAATATCAATACCAATGTGATATGGGTATAATTGAATTCATGAAATCTGAATTATTATGAATAATGTTTTCCTTATTACTTAGATTTATTATAGATTAACCTAATTTATCAATTGTAGAGGTGAGAAATTTTACCACAATTACTATTAATATTCACCAAAAAATAAAAGGTCCCTAATTATTAAATTTTATCCTAATAATTATAAATATTTTATTAATTTTATCTAATTATATGCCTATAAATATCATAAATTAATTTTAATGTTTTCAAATTTAAATCAATATTTCGTTATAAAAAAAATACTATTTTATGCATAAAACTGGACTTATTATTATCCTTTGGATAAAAACTTATTTGATGAATTTTAAAACATTTTATTGATTATTTGATATTTAAATTAAATGTAAATAATTATATAATAATTATAAATTTAATTTATTGGGATAAAAATTTATTTTTGAAATTAAAACAGTTTTTAAAAAGAATAAATCCTTTATTTTCAAATAATTATTATTTTCATTTATAATTAATTGAAAACTAATGTATTTATTTTATACATGTGTAAATAATAAATATTTATAAATTATTTTTTACTATTCATACCCTATAATACAATACCTAAGTGTTAATATTATTTTAATAATATATCACGGTTCATCTCAACTTTTTATTATGTGTAAAACGAGCTATAGAAGAAATTAAATTTATTTGAAAAAAATAGTTCTTACAAATCTAATGGTGTTATATATTGATTATATTTTCTCTATATGAAATGATAATTACTTAGGATCTTTCTTTGGTTAGATGCAATATACCTTATTTAGTCTACCACTACTGTGTGGAAAACATTTTTTCCGATGTATGGAACTATGTCATCGATGACATCAGCAAATGGATAAATTTGAGATCAAAGTTGCGGTGATTTATTCTCAAATAGATATTGACCGTATCTGAAGATATTTTTAAGTAATACATTAATGATTTCACCCACAGAACAATGAAATAGGATATTCTTTAGGATTGTTTTGAGATCACCATGATCAGATGATATATGAAATTCAACCGATAAAGGGGTGAAAAATATAAAATTTCTCTAAGCCAATGGGTTGGGGTAATTTACTATAAAATGGATTTTATAGAAGTATGATATCATTTAAAAAAGTGATAAAATATCCCTAAAGAGAAATTTTATTTACCTTCCAGAGATTCATATTTTCTCAATATTTTTTGTAAATTTGTACCATAAGGGAAATACTCCTCACATATTCAGGTGGATAATGGATAAGAGCTATAGAATTATTCATTCCATTATCAATGGAATTATGGTGGTAAATTGTCAATTCCGTTCTTGGAACTCTAATGATGATTTCTTCTTTTATTATCAAACATATGGATCATCTTAATTGTGTTCTGAGGAAATAACTAGGTCATTGACAGCTACATTAGAGGAAGATAGGGAATTTTCAATATTTTCTTCACCAATTATAGGATTAGAGTATAGAAATTATTATTGATCCTCACGACCAAAAGTAACCAGGTAGTTTCTGGGAGCCACCACAGCTCGTATAATGTGTATTATACGTCGGGCTGCTACTTCTACGACTAGGTATCCTATAATCAAACAAACATTTGAAGATCTTTGTTAGATTACTCCATTCTAATTTTATCTGTTCCACTATATGTTAATTAATTCTTTAAACATTAATTAACCATGAATAATTCCAGATTAAACTGAATTGGCATCACATTCAAAATCAACCGCTCCTTATAAAATTCACATCACCTTTAAATTTCAGTATCTCCATCCCCGTGGATTATCACCATTTAATCAAACATTCATTACACAATTACTTTACCATATTCCCAAGCATTCTAGAAATGCATCCTATGCTACTAAACACAATGGGGGCTCAACACGGTGAGTAGATATACTACCCGTCGAGTCTTTACCGCCTATAGCAAGAGAATAGACACATTCTCCCTCGAGAGGCAAAACACGGAAAGCACGTGGCATACCCCATGTGTCTTTGCCTCCTTCGAAAGGAGGGTAAGCAAGACCAGTTGCCTTGAGCAGTGGGGAAAAGTAAAGAAGATAAACAACCAAACAAAACCACCAATATCCACCCATCACATCCCTTACATACCATCATCCTTTTGTCCTCCCTGACACCCAGATGCATAAGCTGATGCATCTCGCCACCCTAGGCGTCATCTACTGCCATAACCACAAGCCCCCATGCCTTCACATATCACAACATCTATCCAGGCTCACATCACAGCACAAGCAGCAAGAAAACACAACATCACATCAATGGGATCTTAACCCTTTAACAATAAAGAGGGTAACTCAGAACCCTTTAAGAAATTCTCACACAATCTGTTCTTTAATCCATATTGAATTAGTATATTTGTTATTCGTAGGTTCCAATTACAGGAGACCTAATCAGTAAGCTATCACAACTAAATAATCAAGCTTACTGCCCTAATTTTATTGACCTCAAATTAGAACAACTACAACAACAGCAACAACTAGATTCATTTACATGCCTCTTTATCTTTAGCCAATTAATTAACAATTAATTCTGGCTTTGCGTTCATCAACAATTTCCATCAATAACGAACAACTAATCAAAGAAATCATATATATCACTCTATCTATAAAAACATGAGGCAAACCATTATCACGGTACAAAGAAACAACATGCGATCAACCAATTATTTTAATCTGGTTCAAGTATTTAATTAGGTCAATTTCATTATAATCCAAAGGGTTAAATCATGTTAATTCTACGATTGCACATATACAATTAGAGAAGCCAAGAATCCCCTACCTTGAATATTTATTAACGTCCTTTATCCACACAATAGATCACAATCCTCCTCTCACGACAACTGCATCCACCGGAGGATGCCACGGTACAACAGTACCAACCAACCCCAAGAAAAACCCATTAGAATCTTGGAAATTACATGGTAAAATATGGAAGGGAGAAACATTATAAGATTATCCCCAAAGGAAGTATGATAAAAAAATACCATATATGGTAGATTGACTGACACAGCTTGGTTGCATTCAAAATAGAGCAGAACTAATCAGAGGATTAGGGTTTGATTGTGAAACTCCTATGGGAATGATTGAAAGGTTCTAGTGTCTCTTATTCGAGAACAAAGAGGAAGAATAAGGGAGGATGATATCTCGTTCCTTTTTTGAATATTTAATGAGGTGACGGTTTAATATCCGGTTAATTCTCTATTAAAAACGGATCGCATTAACCTGTGCAGTTTGACCAAGTAAATACATCCTGGCCTTAAGAATAATTAATATAGGATTTATGGCCTTTAAATCGGCCTTCGTGTCCTTAAAATAAGGCTTTAAATGTATTTTACATCAAAAGAAATGTCAAAAGCAGCGAAACTATTGGAAGCTGGAAACATTGTTCATATACTCAAAATTTGGCAAAGGAAGAATAAGTGACACTTAGAAGGTCACCGTTCTGGAAACATTTTTCATAAACATGAAATTTGGAAAAGGAAATAATATGTGACACTTAGAATGTCACCGTTTTGGAAATAATGTTCACAAACGTGAAATTTGGCAGAGGAAAGAATAGGTGATAGTTAGAAGGTCACCATTCTGGAAACACTATTCACAAACGTGAAATTTTGAAAAGGAAAGAATATGTGATACTTAGAAGGTCACCCTTCTGGAAACACTGTTCACAAACCTGAAATTTGGAAAAGGAAATAATAGGTGACACTTAGAAGGTCACCGTTCTGGAAACACTGTTCACAAACTTGAAATTTGGAAAAGGAAAGAATAGGTCACCATTAGAGATCACAGTTCTAGAATCACTGAAACTGTTCACAAACTTGAAATTTGGAAAAGGAAAGAATAGGTTACCATTAGAGCTCATTGTTCTGATCACTATTCTGATCACTGTTCACAGAACTCAAAATTTGGAAAAGGAAAGAAAAGGTCATCGTTAGAGCTCACCGTTCTGGAAGCACTGTTCACAGAACTCAAAATTTGGAAAAGGAAAGAAAAGGTCATTGATGGACCTCACTGTTAGAGGTTACCTATAGAACATCACCGTTAGAAACATTTTTCAAGTCTACCGATAGAAGGTCACTAATAGAACTTCACCGATAGAACACTATTCAAGTCTACCGATAGAAGGTCCCCGATAGAACCTCACCAATAAAAACATTGTTCACCTACTGATACTGTTCATAAAACTGGAAAAACTATTCACATAACTAGAAATTTGGCAATGTGTTGGGGATATGTCACCTTAACCTCCCAGAACACTTCCAACACCACATTTTCACAAAGTAATGGGCCGGAGAGGTCCAGGCCATTACATCAGATACCTCTCAAAACATTCTCGTCCTCAAGAATTCAAAACCAACCAAGAGACAAAACAAAAAGAAACGAGGTCCAAACAACCACTCATCGAGATACCTCTCAAAAGAGAGTAAGCCACAAAAGGAACAAAAAAGTTCATAAATAAAACATGAAAGGTCTAACCACGAAGGAAACATCATTAAATGAAAAGAGTTAAACATTAAACAACTCTGGGTACTGAGCACGTATCTATGACTCACTCTCCCAGGTACTCTACTCCATGCCACAGTGTCGCCACAAGACATGAACTAAGGGGATAGAACACCCACACAACACCTTCTCCTTGTGGTCTTGGATCTCCACTAGTCGCACCTCGAAGGTTTCATCATCATCAATATCGATCTCTCCCCAATTGATAACGTGAGAGTCATCATGAAGATTTCAACAGAGATGAGATAAATGGAAAACATCATGTATTCGACTCATCTGAGGGAGAAGTGCTACTCGATATGCCACATCTCTAACACGAGCTAACACCTCGAAAGGCCCAACAAACTAGGGATAATGCTTACTTCCACGACCAAACCTTCGCTTCCCACGACGGGGAGTCACCTTCAGAAACACATGATCCCAAACATTAAACTCTAAGGGTCACCTTATTTGATCAGCATATGATTTCTGACGATCTTGCGTTGTCTTCATCCTCTCACGAATCACCTGAATCATCTCTGTTGTATTCTTCACTAGTTCCGGTCCGAGGATTGCTGACTCTCCGACCCCAGTCCAGCACAACGGAGAACGGCAAGGATGACCATACAGGGCTTCAAACGGTGCCATGCCAATGTTATAGTGGAAACTATTATTGTAAGAAAACTCCACCAAGGGTAGGTTCCTCATCCATGAACCTCCAAAGTCAAGAACACAAGAGCGCT
The DNA here is from genome assembly GCA_963277665.1 of Viscum album. NCBI lineage: Eukaryota > Viridiplantae > Streptophyta > Magnoliopsida > Santalales > Viscaceae > Viscum > Viscum album. The sequence goes on from OY728134.1 coordinate 1,374,869,384, forward strand.
ACATGTCTTCAATAGTATGGATGGTTCGCTCTGTTTGACCATCTTTTTGAGGATGAAAAGTAGTGTTAAGGCATAGCTAAGAACCAAAAGCATGTTGGAGACCCCTCTACACCCTAGAGGTAAAACGTGGATCTCTATCAGAAATTATCATCCTAGGGACTCCATGAAGTCTCACCACCTCCTCCAGATACTGCCTCGACAAAACTTCCACTGAGTTCGACTCCTTGATCGCTATGAAGTGGGCCAATTTTGTTAAACGATCCACTACCACCCATATAGCATCATGTCCTCCCATATCTTGAGTTAAACCTGTAACAAAGTCCATTGAGATGTCCTCCCACTTCCACTGAGGAATCTCTAATGGCTAGAGAAGACCACCAGGAACACGGTGTTTGGCCTTCTCCTTCTGGAAAACTAAACATCGAGACACACACTCTGCAACCGCACACTTCAGCTCAGGCCACCAAAACTGACTCCTCAAGTATTGGTACATCTTTGTCACACTAGGATGTACTGCCAAGGGAGAGCTATGGAACTCTCTGAGAACTGTCTCGCGAATCGCCAAGGAAACAAAAAGCCTTCCATGATACAACACTCGGTGTTGTTCATCCTCAGACCAACCATCAGGGGCCTCACCACAAACAACTCTGTCTCTCCAAACATCCACTTCTGGATCACCCAACTGGGACTCTTCAACCTTCTGCATCAGGGATGACTGCACCATCATCTGGAAAAGACAACCTCTACCTCCAACCTCTTCCATATTAAGATGCAAAGCTGACAGTTCCTCCATTACTCTCCATGAATCATCGGATTCATGCACAGCATCACTACGTGACTTTTAGCTCAGCGCATCAGCTACAAAATTACCTTTTCCTGGTGTATATGATATTTCGAAGTCGTATTCCTATAAGAACTCTGTCTACCGACGCTGTCGCAAGTTTAATTCACGCTGGGAGAAAACATACCTCAAACTCTTATGATCGGTGAAAACCACAAAGCACTCACCAATGTGGTAATGTCTCCACAACTTTATAGAAAATACCATGGCTTCCAAATCAAGATCATGGGTGGCATAGTTGCGTTCATGGGGATGCAACTGCCGAGACCCATAAGAAACAACTAACCTCTGCTGCATGAGAATACAGCCCAGCCCTCGATATGAAGCATCACAGAAAACATCGAACTGGACTCCCTCAGCTGGAAGACAAAGAACGGGAGAACATACTAACTTCTCCTTTAGATACTCTAAATCTTCCTGACACTGATCAGTCCATACAAAGGGCTGATCCTTCCTGGTCAGAGCTGTTAGAGGAGTCGCAACCCGTGAGAAATTGGCTAAGATTATCATGTAGTATCTTGTTATCCCAAGGAAACTTCGCACCTCTGAGACTGTCTTGGGGGATACCCAAGACACAACTACTTCTATTTTGATGGATCCATAGCTACTCCATGTTGGGACACAACATTCTCCAAGAAACAAACTTCTCGAGCCAAAAATTCACACTTCGACAACTTCCCGAACAGCTGATGTTGGAGAAGAACTCCCAAAATGGCTCGTAGATGCTCTGTATGCTCCTCTTCAGATGTGGAGTACACAAGGATGTTATCGATGAAAACCACCACAAACATGTCCATGACCTCACGGAACACAAAATTCATCAATCCCTTAAACACAGCTGGAGTATTCGTCACACCGAACGTCATTACAATGAACTCATAATGCCCATGACAACAATAGAAAGCAGTCTTCAGGATATCCTCATTTTTTACACGCATCTGATGATATCCTGACCGCAAGTCGATCTTTGAGAACCAACTTGCACCCTTCAGTTGATCGAATAAGTCATCAATCCATGGGAGAGGATAGTGGTTCTTTATTATCACTTTGTTTAAGTGACGATAATCGACGCACAACCACAAACTACCTTCAGCCTTTTTCACAAACCAAACTGCTGCTCCCCATGGTGACACACTTGGCCAAAAAAACCGCACTGCAACAGACCATCAAGATGTATACGTAGCTCTCGTAACTCAGAAGGGGTCATCCTATATGGAGACATAGAGATAGGAGACGCTCCAAGATGTAGCTCGATCCCAAACTCGATCTCTCGTCGAGGGGGTAATGCTACAACCTCTTCTGGAAAGACATATGGGTACTCCTCTACGACCCTAGGAAACACCAACTGCTGAACCTATGAAGAACTTATCATCATCTCAGCCATCATGGATGATAAGGATGGAACTCGTCTATGACCCATCAGAGGATCTCGCTCACCAACAAACACCACTTTCCCTCAATCTACAACAAAGTAAACGACCTTCTTCCAGTATCAATCCACAATAGCCTCCACCGAATACAACCAATCCATGCCGAGGATGACATCATATAGTTGTATTCGTAAACATAGCAAATCTCCCCAAGAGCGGTGTTTCCCCAAAACTAGCTCGTAGTCTCTACATACTTCAAACAAGCTAGATCGACCTCCAAATGGCGTAGTCAACGCCAAGGGAACTAGAAGCCTCTCTACCTCAAGTCACAAAGTATAGAAAAGGGTAGGTGATATGAAGGATTGTGTCGCTCCTAAATCAAACAAAGCATAAACCAAGGTAGAAAACAAGAAAAGGGTACCTCTAACGACATCTGGCTCGCCTGGGGCTAGCAATACTAGATCATGAAGCTGACCACGACCACCTCCATGGCCTCTCTGACCCTGATGACAACCACCACCACGGCCGCTCTCTACTCTCTGAGTACAGGGAGCATCATGGGGTTGTCCTCTACCTGATCCATCTACCCTCTGGTGATCTAAAGCTGGGGAAGCCTTCTGCTACTGCCTCGGTGGGAACTACCTCAACGGAGGAACCTGGAGCGGAGTGCCCGGTGCACTATGACTGCTCTGAAAATTCGGGCACTCCCTCTGCTGATGACCACGACCACCAAAAGAAAAACAAGCACCTGATCCCTTGGCATAGGCCTGAGAGTTGCTGCCTCTGGAGAAACGAGATGGGAAGGGCTGGGACCTACCCCCCAAGTGAACGGAAACTCTTCTGCCCTAAAAACCAAGATCCCCAGACCACATCTTTGCTTCATGAGGAATCATGACGATTCCACTCTCATGATGATGCGGTCCTAGCCAAAGTCCTCTCAACAACCTCTGTCCTCGCTAGCACCTCAAGATATGTCTTTAGCATAAATGGGGTGACCTGGCACTGGATCTTTGGACGGAAAGCCTCCTCAAAATGCCTCCCCATGGCCTCCTCATCTGGTAACAGGTCTGAAGCATATCATTGAAGGTTCTTGAAATGGATTCCAACCACTCGAACACTGGAGCTCCCCTGTCGAAGGGTAAGAAGCTCCTGGCGATTGGAAGGCTTCGCATTCGAAGAAAGAAACTCGACTCTAAACCTATCTCGAAACTCCTCCCATGAGATCGCTGACTCCTCACGATCCCCGAGGAACAAGTACCACCACTTCCTTGCTGCTCCATGCAGCATCGTCATAACCAAAGACACCATGTGTTCCTTCCGAGCACGAATCGAACTGAAGCCTATCTCGACCTCCTCCAACCAGTCTTCTATGACTACATCTAAAATGGATCACTCGTACTTCTATAAACTCTAGCGCTGAAACTCTCGGAGTGTCTTCCTCCATGTTTCATCATCATCAACCTCTACCCGTCGACGATCTGCTGGAATAGCCTGCTGGACATCTTCTACACAAACCTGACGGGGACGTCGACCTGTAGACATACCTATAAAATAACAACTGTTAGAGCTTATAATCCTAGAATATGGGAGACTCAACATTAATTAATTAATTGTTTTCTTTTATTAATTTTAGGTTAACCTATCCCAAGGTCTACACATTCAAACACAGTCACAAGGAAGAATGGTGCATGATCCTTTCCTAGGTCTCTACCCTGCAACCAGTATCACTTTGTTTAGTAGCCATTGTAAACTTAAAGGTCTGTACATCAGATCATAGGGGTCCCTAAACGCTTATGTCTCACCCGGTCTTCATGGTTTACCTCACTTGCTAACAATGAATGACATTGTTTCCCTACCAACCCATGCAACCTCACGTGTGCCTAACTCCAAACTTCATCCTATCCCTCAACCAGACCTCTGATACCACTCTGTCACGACCCCCTCCCCACAAAGTGTACCCCTCCTGGGCCGGCAATGTGAGAAGGAAGATAATGACCCCCGAGTCCCGCCTTCAGTAGGCCACGGGCTGGCAACTAGCACTGAGGGTATAGTAAACACACAAATAGGAGGCATTTCCCTCTAAGAGAACACATGCGGAAGAGAGAGATAAGATAGACACCAAGCAACTCCAACCCAGAACTAAAATATAAAAGAAACCCAAGTACATATATGAAATGTCATGCAAAAGTACTACAACTGAAAGGGAAAACTAAAAGTACCCAAAAGAATGTAAAACTGCAGTGACCACAAGCCCGAACAGCTCCTCCAACCACAAGCTAGTAGTAACCAGCTTGGTCTTCAACCTGCTCCAAGTGAACTGAAAAATAGTTTATATATACATAGGGTGAGTATAACAGTATACTCAGTAGGATCCTCCCCAAGACTCTCTTGCAAAAGTAAAGAAAGCATGCTAAAGCCTAGTGAGCAACAAGTAAAACTAACTCATCGCCTAAACAGGAATACTAAGTTCCCAACCTCACCATGGCCACTCTCTCCAAGTAACGCATACAATAATATAGAATATAATGAAAAATATGAAGGGTACCCTACTACTACTTCCCCACTAGTTTTCCGCTTTTCCCCAATGACATACATCATGTGCATCTCTCTCCAAAGGCTTGCCCGTATAAACTTGGGCTAAGCTCCACAATCTGCACCACGTGCACCACAAAGGCTTTCTCGTAGACACCTGGGTGAAGCACCACACCATCCTCACAACCAAAAGTAACCAGGTAGTTTCTAGGAGCCACCACTGCTTGTATAACGTGTATCCTACGTCGGGTATTATACATCAAGACATCACATCCCATACGCTAAGTAAGGATCCTCAAGCCATCATAGCCTATACATGTTACACCTATAGTAGTCTATAGGATACTATATCCATAATATATGTGTGTGATATAACCACAAGCCATTACATCCCTCTACACACATATATGGGGAAAACTAACTGTTGTTCCAAAGGCACTAGTATCTACCAAGAGAAGAGAGCGGAGCTATAGGGGGTAGTCAGCCATCCAACCTCCCATCAGAATGTTGGGGAAAACACCCCCCCCCCCTCAGGGCTCAGAATCCCCGGGGTTTCAGTTTCCCTTACCGAAATGGTAGAGTATCTTATAGAAACACAAAAGTATAGAATATATATATAACTCACATCCACACTATAGGTATTACCTAGTCTTAGATAAAACTGCAGCTAACGTCTCTCAGACTCCATGCTGCTACTTCTATAACTAGGTATCCTATAAACACACAAACATTTGAAGAGCATTATTAGATTACTCCATTCTCATTTTATCAGTTCCACTATACGTTAATTAATAATTTAAACATTAATTAACCATGAACAATTCCACATTAAACTGAATTGGCATCACATTCAAAATAAACTACTCCTTATAAGATTCACATCACCTTTAAATTATAGTATCTCCATCCCCATGGATTATCACCATTTAATCAAACTTTCTTTAGAGAATTATTTTCCCATATTACCAGGCATTCTAGAAAGGCATCTTATGCTACTAAACACAAAGGGGGCTCAACACGGTGAGTAGATATACTACCTGTCGATTCTTTGCTGCCTATAAAAAGAGAATAGACCCATTCTCCCTCGAGAGGCTAAACACGGAAAGTACGTGGCATACCCTATGTGTCTTCGCCTCCTTCAGAAAGAGGGTAAGCAAGACCAACTGCCTTGAGTAGTGGGGAAAATTAAAGAAGATAAACAACCAAACAAATCCACCAACATCCATCCATCACATCCATCCCATACAATCATCCTTGGCGTCCTCCCTGACACCCACATGAATAAGCTGATGGATCTCGCCACCCTATGCGTTATCCGCTGCCACAACCACAAGTCCCCATGCCACCACATATCACAACAGCCATCCAGGCTCACATCACAGTACAAGTAGAAAGAAAACACAACATCACATCAATGGGATCTTGACCCTTTAACAATCAAGAGGGTAACTCAGTACCCTTTAAGAAACTCTCACACAATCTATTCATTAATCCATATTCAATTAGTAGATTTTTTTTCGTAGGTTCCAATTATGGGAGACCTAATCAGTATGCTATCACAATTAAATAATCATGCTTACTTCCCTAATTTTATTAACCTTATATTAGAACAACTACAACAACGGCAACAACCAGATTCATTTACATGCGTCTTTATCTTTAGCCAATTAATTAACAATTAATTCTGGATTTACATTCATTATCAATTTCCATCAAGAATGAACAACTAATCAAAGAAATCATAGATATCACTCTATATAGAAAAACATGAGGCAAACCATTATCACGGTACAAAGAAACAGCATGCGATCAACCAGTTCTTTTAATCTGGTTCATGTATTTAATTAGGTCAATTTCATTGTGATCCAACGGGATAAATCATGAAAATTCTATGATTGCGCATATACAATTAGAGAAGCCACGAATCCCCTACCTCGAAGAGTTCTTGACGTCCTTTATACACACAACGGATCACAATCCTCCTCTCACAACAACTACATCCACCGGAGGATTCCACGGTACGACAGTACCAACCAACCCCGAGAAAAACCCATTAGAATCATGGAAATTATGTGGTAAAATATGGAAGGTAGAAACATTATAAGATGGTCCCCAAAGGAACGATTATAAAACATTCCTTATAGAGAAGATTGACCGACACAGCTCGGTTGCATCCAAAATATAGCAGAACCAATCAGAGGATTAGTGTTTGATTATGAAACTCCTACGGGAATGATTGAAAGGTTCTCGTGTCTCTTAGCCGAGAACAAAGAGGAAGAATAAGGCAGGATGATATCTCATTCCTCTTTGAATATTTAATGAGGCGACGGTTTACGATCCGGTTAATTCTCCATTAAAAACAGATCACATTAACCCACGTGGTTTGACCAAGTAAATAAATTTGGGCCTTAGGAATAATTAATATAGGATTTATTGCCTTTGAATCAGCCTTATAGTCCTTAAAATAAGGCTTTAAATGTATTTGACGTCAAAAGAAATGTCAAAAGAGGTGAAACTATTGGAAGCTGGAAACACTGTTCCTATACTCAATATTTGGAAAAGGAAAGAATAGGTGACACTTAGAAGGTCACTGTTCTGGAAACACTGTTCACAAACGTGAAATTTATCAAAGGAAAGAATAGGTGACACTTAGATTGTCACCGTTCTGGAAACACTATTCACAAATGTGAAATTTGGAAAAGGAAAGAATAGGTGATACTTAGAAGTTCACCGTTATGGAAACACTGTTCACAAACGTTAAATTTGGAAAAGGAAAGAATAGGTGATACTTAGAAGGTCACCGTTCTGGAAACACTGTTCACAAACGTGAAATTTGGCAAAGGAAAGAATAGGTGACACTTAGAATGTCACCGTTCTGGAAACACTGTTCACAAACATGAAATTTGGAAAAGGAAAGAATAGGTCACCATTAGAGATCACCATTCTAGAATCACTGACACTCTTCACAAACATGAAATTTGGCCAAGGAAAGAGTAGTCCACCATTAGAGCTCACCATTTTGGAATCACTATTCACAGAACTCAAAATTTGGCAAAGGAAAGAAAAGGTCACCGTTAGAGCTCACCGTTCTGGAAACACTGTTCACAGAACTCAAAATTTGGTAAAGGAAAAAAAAGGTCACTGATGGACCTCACCGTTAGAGGTTACTGATAAAATCTCACCGATAGAAACACTGTTCAAGTCTACCAATAGAAGGTCACTGATAGAACCTCACTGATTGAACGCTATTCAAGTCTACCGATAGAAGGTCACCAATAGAACCTCATTGATAGAAACACTGTTCACCTACTGATACGGTTCATAAAACTGGAAACACTGTTCCCCGAACTAGAAATTTGGAAAATTGTTGGGGATATGTCACCTTAAGCTCCCAGAACACCTCCAACACTACATTTTCACAATGTAATAGACCGGAGAGGTCCGGGCCATTCCATTTTGTATCACTATCAATTAATTTATTTATCTTGAAATCGGTTGTTAGTATCTTAGTAGGATTATTTAATCTCAATTGCACTTCATCATGATATATATTTGATTAAGAACATAATTTATTTTATGGGTCGTATATAATTCCAAATTGACAAATTACGTCATGAATTGATATAAAATTATGATATTTAATGTTTCACTTTTAGTTTTCACTTTTTTGGTGGTTTGATTTAAATTTTGTCAGATCCTTAATGATTTATATTACAATTTCACTCTTATTTGGGATTGTTCGTGTTTAAATTTTCATTGGAAGAATTATTTTAGCTTTTTATCTTGATCCAAAAAAAATTTCTTGTCCAATGGTTACTTTTAGGGTTCCCACATTTTCTTCCATATTTTCATCACTTTGCTACTCAAATGATTTTAAATAATAGGTTTAAAAAAATATCACATTACTTCCCTTCTTTTGGATGGAAATCATTCTATTCTTTTTAAATTTTATTAAAACAATTTTACAGATATCTTTATATGAATTTTTTGATTGTTATTTCTTTTTTATTCTACATTTTACATTATTTAAAATGGTTCAAAAGTAATAATTTTATATTTTTTTCAAATAATTCAGGTTCTAAATTTTCTAAAAGTGTGAAGGGAATTTTCTTTAAATGTATATAGTTTGAAAAACATTTCCCACATCATGGAATGTTATTCACTATTTATATTTCACTAAATGTTTCTATGGTGCACTAAGGATAATTATATTCTATAAATTTTTAATTATGAAGAAAATTTTGTTATATTCATAACAAGATGAAGATAATTTTGAATTTTACTTAGAAAATTATTATGACACAAAATTAAAATTGATATATTTTTAAAATTTAGAATTAATTTTCATTTAAATTTCAAAAATTCATGATTTTCATAAAAAAACATCAATTTTGAATAATTGAGGATTTTTATTCATTCATTACTTATTTATGGTTTTATAGACACTAACATTTACATGATCAAATTTTCTTTCAATATCTAACATTTATGGGACATTATGTTTCTCATCCATGTCTATATTTGTTTACATGATAGAGTTTTTTATAGTCTAAACCACATTCCATTTCTATATATGGTATCAAAAGAGGTGAGATTACTAATAATTCCATTCCATTAACTGGGGAAATATTATTGTTCTATATTATCAATTTAATATTTATATTAACTGATTGATATAAAACATTGAATCTATTATGTATTATTGATTTTATATATTGAAACTTCATTGGGAATATGTAACAGAGCAGTCGGCCTGATTATAGATGGTTTTGTGGCCAAGAGTTTTTGAGGAGTTGTTTTTTAAGAGGATTATGGTTTATAAGAATCACAGATTGCAAATGTATTTTTTTAAAATATAAGTAAAATGGAAATTGTGACATTCAATATAATATAAGAAAAATTATTATTCCAAACAAATATATGTGTGTCTTTTGGATAGAGGTAATCATAACAAGTCTAATGGTCCAAGTCCAATAGACTAAATTGATCAGATGGTGTGTGGAACTAAATTTTTAGTTGATTATGTTAAAATTTCAATTAGAAAAAAATGTTTGATTATGTAAATAACAAGATTATTCACTATTATTTAATTTACTATAACATCACATTTATATGAAGCAATTCATGGTTTACGATTATGTTTTTTAAGGAAGAGTTTTTGTTATACCAACTGATAGAAGAGTTGGGAAAGGTATTGCTGAGTTTTTAATAGAAGGAGATAATAAATAATTACTCTATAATAACATGGGGTTTTAATTGGATATAATATACATTTTAATTATAAAAAAGTGAAATATAATATTATTAATGATGACAAAAAGGTTTACTAAAACATTCTTCACAAAAAGGGAATGTGTGAAAATATTGAAATCAGACTACTTTTATGGATGATTTGGATAAAAGGGAGTTCAAATAATTTTATCCAAAACATTTTTCCTAAATGAATAAATAAGACTATGGATTTTATAATATGTCCATATGGTGAATAATATTTTAATTAATTAGAAAAATGGTATCTATAAAACGATTTGATTATAGTTATTTAAAAATATTTTGTAGAAGAAACATATGATGACATTCGAAAAGATAAATATTAAGTCTACCAAATAAAGGGAATACAGAAAAAGACAAACCTAAATAGGATTCTAGATAGAATATTTATTATGATGGTGATCCAGATGATGTTTTGGGGATATTTGTTATGAATTTGAAAAATATATTAAATGTGAAGATGTTGAGCTGGTTACTTAATGTCCAAATAATCAGAAATAACGAATTTTGATTCCAGCTTATATTTTATTATGTTTTGAAGAATACTAATAGAAATATGTTAATAACTTCATAATAAGGAATGATTACTCTTATTTACTCAGATTATTTAAGGTGGTGAGGAAAAAATAAATACCTAAGTGGGATTTTTATATTTAGAAGCGGGAAACTCATATTTGAATATATGCTTCTCCCTCAATTTTCAGTGAAATGTTTCCTATAAAAGTTGAGACAAGTGTTCTGGGAGAAGGATAATAATTCTTCTAATTAAATGAATGTTATTGAAGAAGTGAGGGGTTAATGAAGGTTCTTGTTAAATATTGTTTCATATCATCAACTGACAACATTTTAGATATATTGATACCAAACAGAGTCTTTTTATCAATTGGTATTGTAAAAACATAGTGAATAACAGATTGATGGAATAAGGATAGGATACAATTAGATGAATATGGATCATTTGTGATTATTCTAATGATGTTTTTTATTAATATTATAAGATTGAGTAAAATATTATAAGATTATGAAATAGAGAGTATCATAAATTTAGGTCTATATGAAGAAGTTAATAAATAATTTATTACCCAAATCTATGAAAAAATGTAAAGTGGAGGAATAAGAACACATAATAGGGAATGTGTAATTAAATTAAAGAAACATATGGAAAACATTAATGAATATTGGTGAATGCTAATTATTTGTTGAAAAACATTGTATTATATTATCTATTCAAGGGTAAAACCCAAATTGAAAGACTATGTTTCTATGAATTTGAATTATATTTCCTCCCTGTAGTAACAACTATAACCATTTTTTTTGTGGTTCTGTGTTTTTTGGATTATATCCAAACCAATCTAGGGATTAAAAACTCTTATTCAGTTATAAACCATAGAAATACATATGTTCTTGTTGGGATTTTTGGTTGGTTTTCCAGTAGTTTCTTTCCCCACTAACCATAAGAGAAGGTTATTTCATAGGTAATAAAAACAAAAAAAAGAATAAACCCAATTCACCCCTCCCCCTATCATTGATCACAATGATCCTAAAGAAAACATTCATTTGTTAATTGAGATAAGATCCCAAATGTTGAATCATTGATAATGATTGAATAAAATGGATTATTCCATTGAAGTTAAACCCGCTATTGGTAGTATGGGAATTATTTTTTTCAATGTAAAGAACTATCATACTCTTAACTACGCATTGTTAACTTAACATTCTTTTCGTTTGAGAAGATGTTATCGAATATACTACAAATGGTTTTCATCCTCTTGTAGAGGTGATTTTTATTAAATGTTTATAATAAGAATAATTTGTATTATGATGGGTGATACATAAATTATATACTTTCCTCACTCTAAAATTTAATTTCTAAGGTCTAAAATAATTGGATAAAATAATGTCAACTTGGTAAATTTGTATAAAATTTAAATGGTAAATATGAAAGTAATGAACAAAATGTTTCAGATATAGATATTGAGGTATGAAGATTTTAAAATGGGTGATAATGAATCTATTGGTGAAATATTTATGTTGTTAAATCACATTTTAAGAACCATAATATATTTTGGTTACACATTTGAAGAATCATATTTTATTGAAATAATTCTGTGAAATTATTAGGATAAATTTGGGGTGAAGTTATCATCTATGGAAAATAGTGATACTAAAACTCTATCTCTAGATGATCTATATAATATTCTCATCACATAAAAAATGATAAGAAAACATACAAAAACGTACTAATGAAAAGTTTTATCAGAAAGTATTTTTCAAAGTAGAAAAAGAAATTATATGAAAGCTTCTAATGAAGAAGATTGTGAATCCAAAACCAAAGAATATGTTGGAAAATAATTTTATTAATTCATTTTATTTTTCTATAAATTTAAAGTAAGGCGTAATTAATTATAAATTAATGATATTGTTGATATTACTTGGGTAGGGATCCATTAGACATTTTCCCACGAATTTTCTAATATTAAAGGATGATTAAGATAGTAATAATGAATATAGAAACTAAAAAAAGTCTTATAAGGAGATGTTATAGAAATCAAAGAATTATTCAACATAAAGGATAATATGTAATCTAAATTAAAAATAGAAACATTTTTCTATTTTTGAAAAAAAATTAGAAAAGAAACAAGATGATGAAAACTCTGGTGATGTTATTGTTGAAAATTTTGTTATTGAAAAGTTGAATGGTGATAATTTTTCCTAATAAAGAAGAATTACTTATAAAAAATAAGAATAATTGGAAAATATAATTAATTTTAATCTAAAAATGATATTGAGAGAATGCATCTCAATTAATATTAAAAGTTAAATACAAAACATGATGAAGAAATAATACATTTTAGAAAATAATAAAGGCTTTGTTTTTAAAAGAATAATACATTTTTTATAAGATGTTGATGTGATGTAAAAGTAGTGTTTTTAATATAAAATCCTCAAAATAAATATGGAATTAAATATAAATTATAAAGAGAAATAATTTTTTCATGTTCATGAAAATATTGTTAAATTTATTAAAGGATTTACCAATACGAAAAACTATATTTCATAAGTAGTGGAATTATCCAAGAATTTTTAACCATAGAACGATATAATAATCATATGTTAAAAATTGGTATTAATATGTTTAAAATATTAATAAGGTCATGAATATCTAGTATGTATCCAAAATAAGTGGAGTGAAAATTTCAAAAATTCATAAAGAAACCATGTCCAAATAATAAATTGTAATAAATAGAGACTTTCATAAGGAAAAAATAATCCTATAATGATGAAAAAATTTAAAATCAATACAAATACCTTATTTCACAACATAGATCTAAGTATCAACAAGATAAAGATGATTGAAATAATTTAAATATATCTAGAAAATATATAAGTTACTTGGGAAAATATTCATAAAAAAGTTATTGTAGATTCCATGGAGGCTTTGTGAATATATTAAAGTTAATTTGGTTCAATCATCAAGAATAAAATTATTTAAAGAGTTACTAGAGAAAGTGTTTTATGGGGAATCAACCCTCTCAAAAAGGTCAACCTAAATAAACTAGATTGAAGATTGGAAATATATTTCAACCTCTAGAAACTATTTTAGAAATAAGTTATAATCTTGTACATCTTGATAAATGATATAATTTTATACCAAATGCTCAAAAAAATTCTGATAAAAATATCAATGGTCTCATGTGAGTGAATAAAAAAATATAACCCATTAATGGATGAAACTAACCACAAGGATACAAAAGGGGAAAGACTCTAGATAATGAATAGTGGTGGTTCCCAAAATATAATCATAGATTTGATGTTTTTTAAGAATTTAAAAGGCTATACGTAAGGGATAGTGACTGTTGGGAATGGTACTTCTATATAATCCAATTCATTGGATCAACTATAATTGGAAAATAAGTAAAAATCCAAAAGATCCTTATTTTTTTGTAGATTGAAAATCCTATTGTTAAGTGTTTTACAAATATATGATGAAGGAAATTAACTTGATTTTAGATTATATTACATTATTTTTAGAAGTATAAAATAATAGAAATCACTTTGAATAGGAAAATGATACAATAAAAACATGTTTATGGTTATATATACATATGAATCATGCTATCTAAACATGATGGAGAAACATAAGTTATGGCATAGGCTGCTTGAAGATATGTGACAAAGTCTTATGATATTTTTTAAAAAAGATATAATATATTCATCTTATTCTAAACATGAAAGGAAGAATTTATTATTATTTTTTGATAATTCTGAATGGGAAAAAATAAATTTAGTATATAATAATGTTTAGATAAATGAATCTTATCTATTAGAGTTTATTCTTTATGAAATATATCGATCCATGAGAAATCCATTTAAAAATGGATATTATTACATTATTTAAATTATTTATTACTTTAGTCTCATTACATGTATTACGATTTTGAAATGTAGATCATAGGTTCTTAAAATGTTAAAGTGTTTTTGGAGAATTTTTTAAAAGGAATGCAGATACTCTATGAAGAAAATTTTAATTGATAAAGGTATTGAGAACATGAATGGGTTGTTCAAAGAAATTCATGAAAATAATTTCATTGTACTTGATTTCAGTTGACCATACGCACCACAATAGAGAGGATTACGAAATTATGAAATAGAAATTTCATTGAGATGGTCCCAAATATATTGATTGAACATGAACATCTTGATTCTTATGGAAAAAATATACCATAGTATCATTTCACATTTGAACCCATTTTTTATATTTTCCAAACTCTAATATACCTCCTTAAGAGATGTATTATAAATAAACATCCTATTTTAAATACCTATGGTTGTTTGGTAGTACATGTATTATCGATATCAATGGTGATAATATTGAGAAATTGGATCAAATAGATGTTAATGGTATCTTCCATGGAGAATATCTAAACAGTGGAGGATAGTGTTTCTATATGAAATGAAAATGAAATATTATTGACTTTATATATTTGAATTTGATGGAACATTCTGATAGAAAATATTCTATGTTAGTTGATGATTTGATAGGATGTGAAGATGAAGTTGTTAATAGTAACAACATACCAATGATTCTTATTGGAGTATAGATGTAGTTTTTGAACATGATGAATATGATTATTTTACCATTTCATGTGATGAGGGACAATATTGTTCATCTTATATATGGATGAGAAAATAGGTGGAGGTGAAAAATATAAATGGTGGCTATGGGAAATAGGTTCAAAGAAAATAAACATCTAGGATAGTGTTATGTACCACTTTTAAGTCACTGGTCAAGATAAAAGATGATGATGAAGAATTAAAGATCCAAGAGTGTATTTTTTTAATTGAATGAAAAATTAAATCATATTGCGAAGAATGATACATGGAAATTTATTCAAAACCCAAAAAAATATTATAGTTATTTGAAGAAAATGGTTTTTTGAAACATGTCGATTGAAGAAGGTTAAGTGATAATAAAAAAGGCACAACTGGTTTTTGAAGGCTACTCATAGGACGAAGGAAATGATTATGATGATACCATTAATCCAATTTCATAACATACAACCACTATAATTTCCATTCTATTATTTCAAAATGGGGGTATAAGATATTCCAGATGGATTTCATTTATTATTTTATTAATGAATAGCTAAATGAAAAAGTATATATTGAGAAAAAATGTGGTTTCATTCTATTACAACATAAAGGATATGTGTAAAAGTGAAGAATAATTTTTATGGGTTGAATAAATATATGATGAAATAGTATTCTAAACTGGATACTAGACTAATAATGTTTAATTTCATGAAAGGAAGAGTTTATAGAATCCTTTAAAAAATAAAATGAAGATGATACCCTCATTATAATTGTTTATGTTGAAAACATCATATTTTTATGGAGTGAAAAATTAATGTGTGAAATGTTTTCTGAGGATATGTAAATGAAATTTAAAATTACCATGGTATAAGAAATGATGGTATATCTTCTCTTACAAATATCTCAATATAAAAGGTACAGTTTCCTTTCACAAGATAATTATGCCCGTGAACTCCAGATGAGGTTACATATGGATGATTCGAAGCTAGTTTCAATACCCATTTTAATGGGAAAAGTGTTATGGAAATATTTTCAAAGAGAGGAGGTTGATCCTATGGTTTTTAGAATGATGACTAGAATAAAATAATATCTAATGGATTCAAGAGACTATATTGGGTATGTTATTACACTTTGAATTCCGTATCAAATTGGACCAATGGAATTTCATCTTATGGATGAGAAAAATAATTCAAAGATATATTAATGTAATAATTGATTTCAGAATAAATAACATTCATAGAATAAATATTTATGTGTTTGGTTTTACAAAAGAAGATTATGTAGGAGGTGTTGATAACACAAGATCTAAAACTTGTGGGGCATTCATTTTAAAAAATGATATGTGTGTTAGAATACTATGGAGAAATATTCATTAAATCTCAACATGATAGATTCTATTTGTGAATCCACAAATCCATAATTAACACACTAATATAGATGATGAAAAAACAATATGATTTATTAGTTTATATTAAGTTTCCATTTCTCTTGGGATATAATAATTAAAGTGTTATAAATCTCAATAAGAATCTAGTGTAATATTTCACATCTAAGACATTGATTTTAAATATAATTTCATCAAAGAACATGTGTATTGAAATGAACTAAATATAGAGATTATTCCTACAAAACATATCTTCTAATATCATCAACAAATAATTTCCAAAGGAAATATGATAGATACTATGTTTGATTATGGGTCGACAAACTCCCTCTCTTCAAATATAATGTATGTCACACCTATTCCATCCCTCATATTTTCATTTGATAGTATTTTCAACATGAGAGAAAATATTATCCTAAATTCTTACATTTTTATGTTCATACCAATCAAAGGTAATCATGTGTTTAGGGGTGTTTTTAATAGGGTTAGTCTATCATTTCAACATGTCTAATCAATTTTAACAATTTTTTTATGTTGATATATTAACTAATTCTTACAATTCATGTTATAAATAAATGGGAATAAAATAATGTTGGAATCAATTTTGAATCACTACTTTATAGAAAACATTATATTTTTATTAATGATACTTGTTTCATACACTAATTTTGATAACATAGGATCATAATTGTTAGATAATTGATCCATTGATTGAGTATGAATGATTCTATAATCTATATTCTTTAGTTGAAAAAAAATCCAAATGGATATATTATTAAGAACAAGATTTTTTAGGTGTTTTTTTATTAAGACGAAGATAGTTGAGAAGAACGAAGACTTTTTTCTATATTTTATTTTATTTTCTAATATATATAATATTTAAATTATAATACATCCTTTTCAATCCTTTATAATTATTTTCCTATATTGAGATATGTGAGTCCATATATTCTAGGTGAATGAAATGATTCCAAAGGATGGATTTTGAAGAACAAAATCAGTGAGACAAATTGTGGCACTAAATGTATATTCCATTTTGTTGATAGTTATATCAAATTGAAATGATCGATAAAGTAAATATGGAAATTATTTTATGATCTTAAATATACTAAAACATCATTTTTATTTGAGGATATTCATTTTTCTATCTCATTTTGTTTACAGGAATATTGATTCAGTGAGCCTTTATTAGAAAAACTTTTATGAATGGTCAGAAAAAGGTTTCATATCAAATTCATTAGATAGAGGGAAAAATTAAGAACATCATAAAGAAATGTTATTGTGGATTATCATGATTATAGGAAGTTCAAAAAACATTACTGGAAATATTTTATCCTTATTAATAAATAAAAATCGTAATATTGTTAAATTTTTAATGGACATATATTGTGTAGAGGCATCAACAAAAAATTCTCACGTCAATCCTTAGAGAAAAGTTACATGATGATTTCCAAGTAGATGAATCATGTGATTATTTAATAAAATAAAAATATTAAGTTTAAAAGATATAGGGTAGTATTAAAAGTTTGAAGCTTATGAGGTTATTGTCTATGGAAATTTATATAAAGATAAACCAGATGATGTTTTTGGGATTATTGAAAATTCATTTTTGAAGTTATTAAATGTGATGATACTGAGTTGGACATTCAATGATCCAAAAATAAATAAGGTTGAATTATGATTATATCCTATATTTCATGAGGGTCAGATGATCATTGAAACTAAGATTTTAGGAATTAATTTTCAAGGAATATTGAATCTTATTTATGGATAAGTATGATGGTGGTCAAATGAATGATGAATCAACCAGGATATTTAAATTTTGATTTGGGAAATTCAATTTTTGATATCCTGAATCTCCATGAAATTTGAGAGAAATATTTCATATTTTATTTGAATAAATTACATTAATATTAGTTTGTTGTTTTTTATGTTTTGTGAGTTACTAGAGAAGTGTGGTGCATTTATAATAACTTGAGATATCTTATGTTGTAGATTCAGATGTAGTAGCACCGGATGTAGTGATGCATGACATGGTATTCTTATAAATTAGTATCAGATGAACATGGTGTACACATGATCGTACAAATAGGGAATCATATAGTATAAGTTGAATGATATACCATACTAATATTGACAAAATAAGGATGATGGACTGAGAGTATAAGAAAGAGAGTATCAGATAGACATGTCTAGATAAATATATTGATAAATAATTTTTTTTAAATGTTGTTCAATAATGCGATGTAGAGGAAGAATAACATGGTATAAGGATATTTATTCCACAAAGTGAAAATTTAGAATCTGGCTGGTGAAGTTTCTTTTATTATTGCAAAACATGTTATACCATATTATCTCTTCTTGGATAACACGTTATATTAAAGAAAAATAGTGATATGAATGTTTTCAAGATTTCATTATTATTATAAAAAAACAAAACGTTTATTTTATAGTGTGTTTTTGTCTTCTATTACTTCCAAAATATGTCATGGAATATCTACTGTTATTGAGTAGTGAACCTTTAAATACTTGTACTATTATGGTTTTGTTTAGTTGTTGTTTTCTAGAAAATACTTTTATCCCTAATAGGAGGTGAATATTGTTTCTAAATTATGAAAACATAAAATGATATGATCATCCATTAACTCCCTCCCCTATTAATGATCATATAGAACTCAACTTTGTGTTTCTTATAGCCCAACAATTCATTGATGGGTCTCATGAGACAAACATAATGGACACATTTTTAGTAATTCTTTTATACCTACACATTCAATGAAGGTGTATTGTCTGAGGATTTGGATATAGTATTCATGATGTCTCAGAGAAGGAATTGATAGTAATATCATGAAATTAAGATAATATGAATTTACATCATTGATAATTTATTTAATATTATACATGTGATTTTTTATTTGTCAATATCCAGGTATTTATTTCATAATAATGTTGTTGATTTAAGGTCATTTGTTTTGATTATCCACCCACTCGTATTAATTATGCCTTATTTTTTAATAATTTTATCTATTTAAATTACCCTTACTTTGAATTTGAGTTCACCTACTATTTTTTATTCCTTTCTACAGGACATGATGAAGTGATTTTTTATGAAATTTATTGATAAATGAAATTTTTTCAGATACATTTTTAATATTTTAAATTAATATAAGAACAATATATTTAATTGATTTATAAAACTACTAAAACAATTCACCCTTGGTGATACTATCTAATTTATTTTATACCAATATAATATATAAGAACTTAATCTAGTTTACTGGATTAGGGGACGATCTGTTTGGTATTGAATAAAATTTAATAAGATCCTTGGGAACTATATTTTATATAAACATAACATATATGATAATTATTATAATTCTATAGAGTATTTGATAAATTTTACATTAATAGGAATTTTTCATACATTGATCAATATTAATAATGTTTTTATGTTAACTTAGTGTGTAATAGAATTAGGATATGTGTCATGGAGGAAGTAATTGAATCAACACCCATGGTCAATGTAGAGATTACACTACTGAGCATCTCAATTAAATATTTGTTGGAGATGATAAGATCATGGATATATTAGGGTAAATGACTCCAAATATGATTAACATCCTTTCACATATGGAGAGATCAAATAGAAGATAAGGTGGTTTGATTTATTTAATAAATATGACTTTCCAAATATCAAATGCGTTGAAAAAACAACTTGAACCTAACTGAATTTAAAAAAAATAAGAGAAATGTTTTTTTCCATGAATATTCAAGTGATGAAGTCCGCGGAATTAAATTTGGTCAAGATTCTATGTGTTAGATATTTTTGAATAATAACTTATTTAATGTCTTAATTGTAATTGGAGTATGTAACATGTGTATTGAAAAAATAAATCAGGTGAAGAATTTCAAAATCAAGAAGGAATCTACTAATCCTTATTAATTAACTATAAATCTATGTGTCATTATGAAAACAAATTTCAATAGCATCATGTATTACTCTAATATTTTTTTGGACGTTATAATTGATATCATGAGATACTCTAAATTTTATGAGATATTTATAATCACCTAAAAATCATCCACTAACATTAAAAGGAGAACAAATACTATGAGAAATTTACGAATGGTAAATTTTGATTTCAAAAAGTTTATTTTATGGGAATATTTAAACTATGTATGGAATATTTGTTGTTTTTGATAAAGTTAAATGAAATCAAAGAATTTCCCATCCAGATTAACATAACCTTTAAGGTTTTTAATTTAGAGTAATTATGTATAAACTATAGAATATATGATTATGATGTAGTGGTATTTTTCAATATTTCTATTGTATTCGGATTAAGAGGTAACATTCAAGGATTGTAATGATAATACTTTTCTATATAGAAAAATTATAAAAGGTTATTCATGGAATGAAATGATGAATGTTAGAAATAACCATTAAAGGTTATGTGTGTGACATTTTTATATTTGTAGAAGTATTTTTATATTAAATTTAAAGCTACTATGTTACATAAAAATTAATTTGTGGTGATGTTTAATTTATTTTTTTAGATTATAACATGGTAATTAAGGATATTTTGGAAGAAATTTAATTTTGAAATATTGATTATGTCATATATATACATATATATATATATATATAACTATAAATGTGATAATGGTTTTTTGATGATAAAATAAAAAATAATTTATAAAACTATTCAAATACTTGGGTTTAAATTTAATAAAATATATTGGTGGAGTCTTATATTGATCTTTGTTTACAATTGATAATTTTTAGACTAATTTTTATGAAGTTTTATTCATATTGGTTATTATTTTAATTTTTAATAACCATTTTGAATTTATAATAGAGGAATAACATTTCATAATTTTATCAATCTTGTCGACCATTAGAAGTTAATTTTAGTACTTCAAGCATGAAAAATTCATCTTGGTCATTATGATTCAAATAAAATGATGAAATCATACTTATTGAATGATAAGAAATAAATTATGTAAATTTTATCATATTTTCAATCACAATGCTAATATAAGTTTTTAATCTCATGAAAACTGAAGATAATTATACTGAGTCATATGTGGGAATAAAAAATAATTTTTCCAATATATATCTTTAGAAACACGTCTAAATTTATGATTTAGATATATGCATGTGAATAATATGTTACTTATTCATTTCAAAGAAGTAAAATTCTTAATAAAATTAAATCTATTTTTTATTACCATGTCAGGATAATGTATGTTTAGAAAAGAAAAATTTAATTTGCGATTATACAATTTCTGTAAGGAGGGGAAAACCTAATATCATGATATTTGATTTTATATATTATTTTTATAGAACCTTATTTTTGGTTGTAAACACCAAATGAATCATATAGATTAAAAAACATGAAATAATATTTTTGAATCATGAATATTAAAAATTAGTCGTTCGGTTGGAGGGTATGAATATGAAAAAACACATTATGAAATATAGTTAATAAAATTTTTCATTAATAAACTTTTAGAATTCATTCACTAATTTTATCAATAATCTCATTTCTGTTACTATAGAATGGATATGAATAAAAAAATAATGCATTAAGAGGATATATTTCTTCTAAAAATAGGTTTTTTATGTCAGTAATTATAATGAATTTTTTTCTAAATTCCAAAAATTAATTTTTTTAAAATGTCATAATTTTTGAAATGGGAATTCCAAAATTATTATATAGTTAATTAATCAATTTTTTCTAAAAATATTTATTTTTTCAAAAATAAAGAAACATATCAAATTTAAGAAAAAATATAATTTTAATTCAGTGAATTGAATATTTAAATTATATTTTAGATTGAATTTCTATGTCACAAAATACTCTTCTGAATAAAATTTAACCAATTTTTTCCATAGGAATCAATATTAAATGTGATTTTAATGTAAAATTACTTTTATTTTTTGAAAGGGTCGATTTCCAAGAAATTCGTTTCAATGTGTTTTATATAATTGTTTTATAAATTATTTCTTTAAATTATTGTAATTGAATCAACAAAAATTTATTTCATATTAATAATCATGTGTTATAAATTTTTTACATATTTGAATTTCATTTTTGTCTATAATGAATAGTTAACATAATAAAATTAGCCACTTTACTTAAGGATAAAATAGCCTAAATGGGTTTAAAAATATGGTTTAATGCTTTAAATTCACTCTGACACGTTCCTTTATTTTTTCGAATGAGTGAATTAATACCATGTTCTATAATTTATTAATTTTTCCCATTTTCCATTTAAATAAAAACTATATTTTTTAAAATTGAAGAATTTATACAAAATGAAACTCTTATTTTTTTAAAATCCATAATTTGTATCATAGAGGAGGAAATATGTTATGAATTCTAATAAAATAGTTATATTTATGATAATAAAATATTTTTATAAGTGTAATTTAATTTTAATTTTAATGCGCATTATAATTACTTAGATTACTTACATAACCCCAATGCGGTTCTTGTGAAAATAAGTAGAAATTTCTTGTAAATGTTTTAAAAATAGTAAAAGTGATCTATTTTTTATGATTTAAGGAATTATAATAATTTAATGGATAATTATAAAGGATTTGTTTTGCACAAAATATTTATATTATTATTTCATTTTTATCTGGAATCTATTAAATAAAATTTTTAATAATAGTCTTGAAAATGCTCTTAAATGGTATTTAATGATTTAAATTTATTACTGAATTATTATATAATAATAAAAGTACACTAAAAACAAAATGGAAGTGAATTTTTTATTAATATCATGAATAATATATCTATTTTCCACTTTTTAGTTTTATAATTACTTTTATAACCCTTATGTATTGAAAAAAGTCCTACCATAGATACAATTATATAGGTTGTAAAAGTGGTTTAAAACAAAATATATGGCTTAAATTCAACCTAAACATATATAAATTTGATTGGTTGGATATAATTAAACCTTATCCACTATATATTTAAATATATGGATCCTCATATTTATTTTACATTTGTTAGAAAAATATCATATATTTATATTTCTTAATTTAGAAGATTTTCACCCACCTAACGTATAAATGGGAACAACCTCTCATCCCTTTCCCACACATCATGTTCCATATAGACTATACATGTTATTAAAAAATACTTTCCAAGATTCATTTTCAACATTATTATGATTATTTATTCTCATAAGTCCATCGTATGAATTCTTAGTGAAAAAAAAGAGTGGTTTCAAAATAAGAGGTATACGTCTTATACACGTTATTTCGTTTTTTCTTCTTATACCACATAAAATGAAATACCATCATATAATTTAATATCATTATTGTATTCTCTATACTAATATGTTATTATATTTATGTCATGAACCTTATTCATATTATTTTATATCTAATTGGAATGGAAAACATCGCTCATACGTACATATAGAATACTCTCTCCAAGAAGTAATTTATTTCATTTTCCTTCAACAAATTTCATGGATTATTATTATGTTCAATTTAACTTTTAGGCATGATTTAAAAAACTGTACTCGTAAATATATTTGTCATTATCTAACTCCATACCCTTCCATGAAAAGTAAAATGAAAGCATCGCTCATGCATATGTATGGATATCATCACCATTAAACGATGTGATTCATTTTTCACAACCACAACACATGGCTAGATATAAGAATGAATATAAATGATATAAATATAATTTTGTAAGGGTAATATATTATTTTTCATTATTTTATTATTTTCATTAGAAAATGGAAACCTTATTCTTCTTTACTTTCCAATGAATATTTTTTTCCTTTTTTTGTTATCACCATTTATGGATGGTAGTAAAATTGTATATAATGAAAAAAATATGATGTTTATATCATGAACATTATTTCATAGATGGATCAATCCTGACCAATAGGAACATACTGATGTTATTAAAACAAAACATAAATTAAAAATAGACCTATTTACACATGGTATGATGATGTTTATAACTAATTATTAATAAACATGTGATATTAATTTGTAATGTATTCATATATAGAATGATAATTATGAATATGTTTTTCAACAAATATATAACACAGTTATGTTTATTTTATTTTCTATTAATAGTACCAATAATAAAAATTGTACTTAAGGTAATTTGATTGTAAACTTAATTTCCTTTCATTGTTTTATAAAATGTATTCATTGCCTACATACTAAAAATATTATGTTTTAAATTACATTTGAATTTTTATATGGGCTTTCCATTTATTTTATGTGTATTTACAATATTTTCACAAAATCACTTTATGATATTTTTATATTAAAACATATGATCTTATTAAAGATTTTTTTCTCAATTCCAATTCATTGAGACATATTTTATATTATGAAGATATTTTCTTTTATATGGAATATATACTTAAAAATAAACATTATAAATCATTAATTACTATTTATTCATTGTATTTGACATTCCAATTAATGATTTCTCTTTAAAGGATGTCTGATTTAAATTATATTAAATCCATAAATGAATTTTTACACTCTCACTCTTATTCATAATTTTTCAGGTTTTAATATATGTTGGAAAAATAATATTCTCTTTCTATTTTGATATCCTAGAATTTTATTCTCGTATATTTTTTTCTAGGATTCCTATTTTTCAATGTTTTCTTATCTTTAATAGTCAAATGGTTCAAAATAATATTTTTAGGAAAATCCAACCATTTTTTCCTTCTTATGGTTAGGAATTTATCTCTTACATATCTATATTCTAAAAATTGTGTTATATATGTTTTTATATAATTTTAATGATTAGTAAGGTCTTTTACTATTACCTTTGAAATTCATTATGATGGATTAAATGGTATCATTTAAAAAGGTTTATAAATAGGTTATTTTTTAAATTTTTACAAAAGAGTTAAAGTAATGTTCCTTTTTTAATACAGTGCTAATTTTCTTACCTCCATGAAAATAATTACCTCTTTAAATTCAGGTATATGATTCATTTGTGTCATAAAAAAAATTCCTTTTTTTGAATTTTAAATTAATAATGTGTATTATTTTATTAATTGAATGAAAATTATTTTGAATGTTATTTATAACTTCATTATGAAACACAGTTTCAAGGAAGTAATATTTAATGTTTTAGTTCCATTTTCCTTTAAATTTATAATGTGATTTTCTATACTAAAAAAATTCATTTCTGAGTAATTTATGGTCTTTTTTCATCCTTTAGTGATGTATTTTTTGTTTTAATTAATTTTTTCATGATCACATTTTCTAACACCCCCCATCATTTATTGGACATTATATGTCTCTGGTATATATATATATTCTTCTGTAACATAGTTATACTTATTTTATAAATCATATACCATCAATATAGGATATAGTTTTAAGGAAGTGAATTAATAAAGTTATGACATTTTCTAGTGAAATGTTATGGATCCATATTATTGACTAAATATGGATATTTAATAAATAATAAGGCATATTTATTATGTAATATATAATTTATTAAATATATAAGTAATTCATTGGAAAAATATAAGTGATGGGTTGGGCCATGTTGTACACAACCCCTTGATGCATTGACAAGTATCATGATACAAAATTGGAGTCCACATTACTTGTATAATTTTCGTATACCAACCCATTTAATACAATTTTCTTAGCCAATGCCTTGGCTTTATTATTCATGATATATTGAATATGGACTTCATGAAAAGATGATGAATATCTAGAATTATAAAAATCCTTTTTTAAGGATTAAATTATTATTATCAATGTTATTATTTAGTTGATATTATCAATGGATATATTTAATTATCATGTTGTTGATTGAATGATTATTGTTGTAGGTATCTACCCTTTCATTTAGATTATTCCATATTTACTCATGATAGCTTCTACTTTATGTAAACCTTACTGAGTATCTAATCTCACTGTTAATTTTTATTTACATTCCTAGGATATGATTAATGGATCATTGAATGAAATTTATGGATGAAATAATGTTTTTCCTTCAATTTTTTTTATTTAAAATTAAATATGGGAATCATTTAAGGGATTACTCTACAAGAAAATTAAACATATTAATCTTTGGTGTCTTGGTACCTTGTTTCTTCTACCAATGTAATCATTAATTAACACTATATGTTAATGATGTTGACGAAACCTCATGAACTCTAGGACCAGATCATTATAGAATGAATAAAATGTTTCTTTCTCTTAAAATTATTATCACATTATCCTCTTTGGATTATGGGTTACAATGATGTTTTATAATTTTTCGAACATCTAAACTATAATGTCGGTGCACAAGGATCTCTTACTTGGTTCCACAAATATAATATTATAGATATTTAGATGTAGTTGAAAACACCCAATATCTAGTGGTATACTTGATTAGCTACTGAAATTGGATAATATCCATTGTCAATATCTTAAAAATAATGTGTTCCAAAGTCTATAAACATCATTTTTAGTGCATTATAGAAATTGAGCTTCATTTCTCATCTTAAATGCAATTCAAGTTTAAAATGCAAATTTGGCCTCAATCATTCATCTGTTTGTGGACAATATTATATTAATTTTATGAATTTGATATTTTGGGATATGATTTATCACTTTTTTTGGAACATTTTTTCTTTTATGATAGATAGATGAATCTCAATGTAAGATGGAGATTTTTGGGGATGAATGCAGAACTTTTCTGGAGAAAGCATAATGGGCCTAAGGCCCATCAAACAAATGTGGGGGCCACACACAAGCCAAATGAAGCTCAAAATTTTACTGAATAAAGATAAATATATGGGGATCATTTTATTAAATTGTTTCCTAAGCTAATTCTTATGTTTTCATGATGATAATGGGATTGGAATTTGAGATTTAAATGGTGGGCCCGATATGAATTCACATAAAGGCGTCAACCATGGCCACCATAACGTCCAAACGACTGCGCCATATTTACTAATATTTTTATAGATCATAGAGGACAGAGAGAAGAAGATATTTATCTTTTATGAACCCTCCATATTTGGCCTTCTTCAATTACAAATTCACACATCAAAATGGTGGATAAATCTGGATGAATTTTTGGGTCATCTTCGAAACGTCAAATTCCCTTGATTTTCTCACCCTCCTTTTAACTCTCCCAATTAATGGAGATGTAATTTATTGTTGGGGGTGTATCTAAGTCTCCAAATACTCTTATATAAGGATATTATGGTGAAGGTAATAATAATTGAATATTTTTTTGGAGTGGATGTTTTTATATTCTTTCAATTATATTTTCATGATTTCATTTTGTAATCCCTGTTTCAATTTCTCCCAAGTTTTTTGTTCACGTTCATTTAATTAATAAAATATCATCATATTCTTCTTCTTCTTAATTTATTTTTTTATATCTTGTTGTTACCATTCCCTTAGGGAGTGAGGTTATTCACATTATCTTTTGTGAAACTCTTCATACAACGGTGGAGTGATTGTTATTTATTTTTTTCTTATTCTCCAATTCTACCATCATAAGTCTACTACCCGCTTTCATTGATATAATAGCATCAATGGAGGGATAATCCTATAATGGGTTAATCCAAGGGAGTATCAAAGGGTGAATTGGATGTTATTTCTTAATTTAATAATTCTTAATCAATTCTATTTTTGATATTTTAATTCAATGATGTACGTTATCCTCTCACCAATTTTAAGGATACACATCTCGAGTGCTAAAACAATCCTCTACCTTGTAGTGATCATCAATATGATCATAAAAGAATAAAAGTGATTAGCCTTAGGATAGTGAAAACTCAAAATTGGTGAGTGATTTGGGATGGTCTTATTTCGTTAAACGAAACACACGAATTTAAGAGATTGAAATAATTTAAAAAGAAATTCATCCAATACACCCAAAGTGATAACCAAGGATCAACTCATACATTTAAATTGAATTCACTTAAGTAATTAAAATATCAAATAATCCAATCAATTCAAATCAAAGTTGGCCACTTCATATCCAAATCAACACCATCAAATATTTTTCTTAGAATGTATGTTTCCTAGGTTTCTTCTTAGGTCTTTGAGGATCAATAACCCAAGTCGCACACTATTACACCATACAACTTTGGTAAATTTGGGCGCAAAAAAATTTTGGAACCGTTGTCAGGGGCAAAGTAAGTCACCTTAAAACATATTTCTATTCTCCCCCCATTTCTCTTTTCTCATCCAATTTCTCTTATATTTTCCTCTTTTATTCTTCTCTTTTCTTGGTGCATGTCCGCCTACACCCATGACAATTCAAATCGTCTAGTTAGGGTGGATAGTCCTAGGGATGGGGAGTCAAGAAATCATAGAGTTCTATTTCCATTATATCCAAATATCCACAATACTCCAGATTCAGAAGTTGAGTTTGATACAATGGAGAATCTCCCACAAAACCAAATCATAAACCAGGGAGGGAACCAAAATAATGAGCAAGACCCTAACTTGGGAATTGTTGCAAACCCGACCATGAATGACAACCTCACACCTACCTAGACCAATGAACCCTCATGAATTAGGCATGATAACATAGGATATTACCAATATGTTTTCAAACCCCATGTCCTAAGACACCTTCCAACCTTTCATGGGATGGATTCTAAGATGCCTTACCTTCATGTTAAAGAATTTAATGACATCGTTGAAACCATGTTCCCTTCAAATAAAATTGAATCTGCTAAAATGAGACTTTTTCCTTTTTCTATGAAGGATCGAGAAAATAATTGGCTAAACAATTTGAGACCAGAATCCATTTACTCTTGGGACCAACTTCAATAAGAATTCTATAAATATAATTCCTCTATCACAAAATAATTGCACTTAAAAAGATCATACAAAACATTTTTGAAAGAGATGGAGAAACATTCTATGAAACATGGGAAAGATTCAAGGTCACATTAAACATGGTACTGCACCATGATTTCTTAATCCCAGAACAAGTGAGGATTTTCTATGAAGGGTAAGGTCTCGTAAATAAGCAATTAATTAATATGATTTGTAATGGAAACTTTAAAAAGAAAGCCCCAAATGATGCTTACGAGTATCTAGAAAATATTTCTGAATAGAACCAAACATGGGGAACATCGCCATACTATGAGAATCCATCCCAATATGGTGGAATGTAAAATCTTAGAGAAGGAAAAAACCTTAGAGAAACACTTGTTGCACTCACGAGGAAATTTGAAGAGATTGATCTTAGTAAGGTCCACAAAACCCAAATTGTTGATCTTATTTGTACAATTTGTGACAAACATGACTAGAAGACTCATAATTTCCCAACCATTCCTTCTATCAAGGATTTTCTTTTAGGAGGACCACCAGAAGAAGTTAATGCAATGAACTTTCAAAAGCCACGATTCCCAAACACCTTAAATCCAAGGTATAATGACTATCCAGACTTTTGTTGGAAGGAAAATCAACAACCAACACAACAATAATGTATCAACCCATAACCTCAACAAAAATTTCAACCTCTTAATCAGTTCTAACCACAACTGGTCCAATTCTAGCATCCTCATTCCAATATAAACAACCTATCCAACAACCTATTAAATAGCTAATCCAACAACCAAAGTATCCTCCTGGGATAAACCAACAAGCTCAATCACCAACCCAAATTGTTCCAAAAATCCTACTAGAACAACTATGAAAACAAATAGAAAAAATGAACTCGGAATTCTCATCCATTAAACAAAAAATTCAAACCATCAAAATAGTAAAGGAACTCATTCCCACACTGGTCATTCCACAACAAACATCAAGGGGAGAGATAAGTTTCACTCAAACAACTCATGAACAACTAAAGGTTGTGATAGTTTTGAGAAGTGGTAAATAGATTGAGAAAACTGAAAAAAATAATTCATAAACCATATGAAGCTTCAAACTCTAATGAAAATTAAAATGAACCACATAATCAAACTGAGAAAACTGATGACAATATGAAAGAAACAACTCTTCAACAAACAATCACATAACCTACACTATTTCCTCAACTCATGAGGGGGAAAACCAAGCCTGAATTAAGTGAAACATTGACAGAAATATTCCCACAAGTCAAGATGAACATTCCAATCCTCTATTATATTCAAACCATTCCTTCATACTCAAAATACGTAAAGGAACATTGCACATTTAAAAGAAAATTCTCACATAAGAACCAAGTCCTTCTGGTAGAAAATGTTTGCACAAAAATCCAAGGAACCCTTTCACCAAAGATGAAAGACCCAGGATGACCTTACATCAATGTTGAACTAGAAGAGAACAATGTTGTGAAATCCTTGTGTGACCTAGTTGTTAGTTTCAATCTCATTCTCTATGTTGTGTACTACCAGTTAAGCCTGGAAGATCTCAAACCCACATCTATCACAATTCATCTTGTTGAATTTAGCATTAGGGTTCTAAAGGGAATACTAAAGGATGTTCTGGTAAAAGTAGAAAACTCCATCTACCCCGCTGACTTCATTGTCCTTGAAAGCAATCCAACCATAGGAAATAAGGAACGAGACCCAATCATCCTTGGTCATCCCTTACTTGCAACAATCAACTCTGTTATCCGGGTCCGAAATGGGAACATGACCATCACCTTTGGAAACATAAGTCTCGACTTGAAAATCTATAATTCAAGCTCACAAATAGGGGATGATAAAGACATTCATGAAGAAAACATGATAGGATGCATTGATAAATACTTCATAGAACATCAATTAATATTCGAGGAATGTTTCAGTGAGGAAGAGATTAATTTCCTTTTTTCAAAAAAAGTATGTTTATCTCCATGGCTAGAATCACTTTCAGATTGATCCAATGATGAAATATTAAGACCAATAATCAGTGAAATATTTCAAGAAACCACATTCATAGAGGCCACTCCAACTACTTTCCCTAACACTAATCAAACCAATCTAGTTGCTGAAACTTCTATACATGGGGAATCAATATTATCTGAAAGTATAAAAAAAGAAATTTATCTTGATCCAATGTCCCAATATTCTACTGAAAGTTGAACCAACCTAATCTTGAATTGAATGAACTTACTACTACACTGAAGTATGCCTTCCTAGAAAAAAATGGAACACAAACTATTGTCATTTCTTCTTCTCTTCAAGATGATTAGGAGAGGATTCTTCTTCATGTCCTTAAGAGACACAAGAAAGCCATTGGATAGACCCTATCTGATATTCTTGGGATTAGCCCACTTATCGGGAGTCATAATATTCTTCTAGAATCTGATTCAAAGCTGTTTTTCCAACCTCATTGGTGACTCAATACTAATCTCATGGAAGTAGTGAGAAAAGAAATTATGAAATTTTTAAAAGCTGGTATCATATATCCCATAGCTGAGAGTGAGTGGGTCATCCTGATCAACGTGGTTCCAAAGAGGGCTGGCATCACAGTGATAACCAATAAGGATGGACAGATCCTTCCAATTAGGGTGAGTGGTGGTTGGAGAGTCTACATCGATTATAAGAAGCTAAACTCATTTACCAAGAAGGACCATTTCCCCTTACTATTCATTGACCAAATCCTTGAGAGAGAGGAAGTTTATGGATTATACTGTTTCTTAGATGGTTACTCGAGGTATAATCAGATTGATGTATCCCTATAGGATCACAGGAACATTACATTCACCTGTCTATTCGGCAGATTTTCCTTTAAACTCATTCCCTTTGGGTTATGCAATGCCCCTGTAACCATCCAGTGGTGCATGATGGGAATCTTCTCAAACATGGTAGGGGATTTTCTAGAGGTCTTCATGGATAACTTATCTATGTTTGGGGATACATTTGAGGGATGTTTGAGGAATGTGGAGAGAGTTTTGTCAAGATGCGAAGAAAAGAATCTGGTCCTAAACTTGGAAAAATGACATTTCATGGTTAAAGAGAGACTAGTACTTGGACATCTAGTCTCGGGTAGGGGGATTGAAGTCGATAAATCAAAGGTTGACATCATTCGTCACCTTCCATCACCCAAAACTGTCAAGTACCTAAGGTCTTTCTTAGGTAATGATGGTTTCTATAGAAGATTCATTAGGAACTTTAGGTCAATTTCTCGTCCCCTTTGTGGTCTTCTAGTAAAGGATACTCCCTTTGTTTGGATAGAAAGCTGTGAGGGTTCATTCTCAACCCTCAAATCATCTCTCACCTCTCCTCCCATCATGAAATCCCAAAATGGGAACCTTCCTTTCAAACTAATGTGTCTTGAAGGTGACTTTTCATTAGGATTTGTGTTAGGAAAACGTCGTGATAAAACTCCTTATGTAAGTGCGTATCCAAGAAAATACTTATATGATGCTGAAATCAACTACACCACCACTGAGAAGGAGTTAATTTCTGTTGTGTTTTCCATAGAAAGGTTTAGGTCCTACCTCTTAGGATCCCCCATCACTATGTACACTGACCATTCTACATTGAAATGCCACTTCCAGAAGCAAGATGCTAAGACTAAACTGATTAGGTAGGTCCTTCTATTACAAGAATTTGACTTCACAATCATTGAAAAAAGGCTGTTGAAAATGTTGTATCTAATCATCTCTATAGTTTTGAATTTAATGAAAAATTATCCCACCATTATGTGACTAATTTATTCCATGATGGACACCTATACTCTGTGAGTGACTGCCCTTGGTATGCCGACATATCCAACTTATTAGTTACAGGAGTCATTCCAAAATTCTTAGGGACTCAAGATAGAAGGAAATTCTTTCTGATGTCAGGCACAATGTTTTTGATGATCTATACCTCTATAAGTTCTACCCTAACCAAGTCATTAAGAGGTGTGTCCCAGAATCTGAACAATAATCCATCCTTAAATTTTGTCATAGTGAGGCATGTGGAGGTCACTTTTCCTCTAAGAAAACATCTACTAAGGTTCTTCAGAGTGGTATATTTGAGCCCACCTTCTCAAAGGATTCCTACACATTTTTTAAAAGCTTCCCTAGGTGTCCACAATTAGGTTCCATTGCAAAAAGGAATCAAATTCCACTCACTCCAATCTTAGTGATTGAAATATTTGACTACTAGGGAATCAATTTCATGGGTCCCTTCCCAATCTCTATGGGATATTTGTACATTATCTTAGCTATTGATTATGTCTCAAAATGGGTTGAGTAAATTCCAACAAAATCCAATGATCATCAAACGGTAATTAACTTTCTCAAGTAAAACATCCTCTCTAGATTTATAGTTCCTAGGGCTATCATTAATGATCATGGATCCCATTTTTGCAATTGTCCATTCTCAGCACTCATGGAAAAATATGGAATTTCTCAAAAAGTGTCCACTTTTTACCACCCACAGACCAATGGTCAAGATGAGTTAGGCAATTGAGAAATCAAACAAATTATTGAGGAAATAGTTAATCCATCTAGGAATGATTGTTCAGGAAAGCTCTTAGATTCTCTTTAGGCCTACCGAACTACATATAAAACCATTTTAGGAATGTCCCCATATAGGTTGGTTTATGGTAAATCATGTAATTTTCCAATGGATATTGAACATAAATCCTTTTGGACAATTAATAAAATGAATTTTGACCTCCCATTGGCTGAAAAAAAAAGGAAACTAGATCTCAATGAACATGAGGATCTTAAGATGGTGGCTTATGAAAATTCAAGGATCAATAAAGCTAAAGTACAAGCCTACCAATCTCAAAATCTTAAAGCCCAACACATTGTACCGGGTAAACCTATTCTTTTGTATAGTTCTAAACATCATTTACACCCAAGAAAGTTGAGATCCATATGGTCAGGTCCATACATAGTGTATAAGGTATACCCCCATGGGGCTATAGAAATTAAAGATCCCACCAATGGTCAAACATTTAAAGTCAATGGTCATAGATTCAAACCATTCATTGAACCATTCCAAAAACAAAAAGTTATGGAAGACTTGTGTGAACCATCTTTCGATGAGGAAAAAACATAAACAATGATGTTTTCAAGTCGAGCTAATGACATTAAACAAAAGCGCTGCATGGGAGGAAACCCATGGTTTTCATAGTTACAATAATTGTGAATAATTTTTTTCATTTAAAAAAATTACCATAGGCTATTTACATGTTATTCTTTTATGATTAAGGATGGGTATGAAAGGGGAGTTCTATATTCATCTGTGTCATGTTGTGTGATCCCTGAGTAATACCTTACCCAGAAATTTAAAAGGAATACAATGTATCATCAGTGTAATTTATTTTTTGTTTGTAGGTTTATCAAAATCTGAATATGATAATACCTTAGACTGTTGACATGTTCTTCTATTATGAGTATGGATGGGTATAAAAGGGGAGCGCCATATTCATCTGTGTCACATGGCATGATCTCGGAGTAATACCTTACCCAGAAATTTAAAAAGAAAACAATGTATCCTCGGTTTATTTTATTTTGTTTTATAGGATAAAAAATTTAATAAGACATGTCATAGGTCGTGGGGAAAATCCCATCACAGCCATCCAAGCCGCTGAGACTCGAATCCAGGATTGAAGGGAGACTGTGGCATGAACTTTCATCATCAACCACCAGGTGAATTCATTCCATTATTATCATTTCAAATTTCCTCTTTGAAAAACTCTCCCATACCCCCTTCTAGGTTTTCTTTAAACACTAGGGACATTATTATTCTATGTTGGGGAAGATAAAAAATGAATTTGTTTAATATGAACATGCATGGAAAGAAAAATTCCATTAACCTTGAACATGATAACATACATTGAAAACTCTGAAATTGGATATCAAATAATTTTTCATGCCTTGATTATGATTTTAATGCAAGTTTAAGGTCATGAGCATAGTTTTTGGAAAGTGCGGTTGTCCGATGTGATTTTTCAAAGTTTACATTTGCATCCCCTTAATAAAAATGCCACAATGCACGTCTATTGGATATTGGGTGTAAATTTGAGTTCTTGGGTCCCTTTAGTTATATAATAGGGTTATGGGGTCACTTTTAGTTTAATTTGAGTATCCAAACCAACAAAAACAAAAATTGAAAAAAAAAACAATGACCACATAGAGCAATTTTTTGTCCAAATGTGTGGCATCCGGCACTTGGGGATCGTGACTCCATAGTTGTCTTTCCCAGATTTAGTCTTTTCATATCTATTGTGGTTGAAAAAATAAAAAACTAAAAAAACAAATAAAAAAAATTGATACTCATCTTAAGGATTAATGTGATTCCCACCTAGGGATTCTGTTTTTTCCCCTTGAACAATAAAATGGGCCCCATGTCTTTTGTGATGCACAACACTTTATCATGATTAATTGAAATTGGATGAAATGTGGCGATGAATTTGAACAAAGGAATGGACTTGGGCTTAGTATATTCTTATGTACCTAGCTTGTTTTAAATAAATTTTATGGGTTTCATAATTTTTTTTGGTATGAGGTCTTTGGGTGAGCAATGTGTATTAAAATGTTTTTCGAAAAAGTGAATTCGAATTTTATATTTGATATATATTTTACTCAGGACTAGAAAAACTCAAGTTGGGGGGGGCATAGTTAGCCATTGAAAGAGGATAACATTCATTTTCAATATCTTAAAAATAATGTGTCCCAAATTCCATAAATATCATTTTAGTGCATTATAGAAATTGAGCTTCATTTATCATCTTAAATGAAATTCATGTTTAAAATGAAAATTTAGTCCCAATCATTAATTTTTTTGGGGACAACATTATATTACTTTTCTGAATTTTATATTTTGGAATATGATTTACCACTCTGTTTGGAAGATTTTTTCTTTTAGGATCGATGGATTAATCCCAATGGAAGATGTAGATTTTTTGGGCTGAATGCATGACTTTTTTGGAGAAATCATAATGGGCCTATAGCCCATCATACAAATGTGGGGCCAACACACCAAGGCCAACGAAGCTCAAATTATTACTTAAGAAAGATAAAAATATGGGGATCATTTTATTTGACTGTTTTAAGAGCTAATTTTGAATTTTTCATTATGATAAAGGCATCTGAAGTTGAGATTTAAATGATTGTCCCGATAAGAATGCACATAAAGTCATCCCACCATTTCCACCATAACTTTCAAACAGCTGCACCATATTTCCTAAAATGTTTACAGCTCATAGCGGAATGATGGATGAGAATGTTTCTCTTCTAAGACCCCTATGTATTCAGCCTTCTTCAATTAAAAAGTCACATGTAAAAATGGTGGATAAATCTAGATGAATTTCCGGTTCAACTTCGAAACATCAACTTCCATTGATTTTCTCACCCTCCTCTTAACTCTCCCAATTAATGGAGATGTAATTTATGGTTGGGGGTGTATATAAGTATCCAAATAATTCTATATAAGCCGATGATGGTGAAGGGAATAAGGATCGAATGTTTTTGGTTGGAATGGAAGTTTTTATTTTCTTTCAATTGATTTGTCATGCTTTCATTTTGTAATCGCTTTGCAAATTTCTCCCAAGTTAGTATTTCATTCACGTTCATTTAATTAATAAAATATCATCATAATATTCTTCTTCTTAATTTCTTTTTTTTCATATCACGTTGATACTATTTTCTTAGAAAGTGAGGTTATTCACATTATCTTTTGTGAAACTCTTCACACAATGGTGGAGTGATTGTTATTTATTTTTTTCTTCTTCTCCAATTCTACCATCATAAGTCTACAACCAGATTACATTAATAGAATAGTATCAATGGAGGGATAATCCTATAATGGGTTGATCCAAGGGAGTAGAAAAGGGTGAATTGCATGTTATTTCTTAATTTAATAATTCTTAATCAATTATATTTTTGAGATTTTAATTCAATGTTGTACATTATCCTTTAAACTTGACAATTTTAAGGATACATATCCCGAGTGCTAAAACGATCCTCTACCTTGGAGTGCTCATCAATTTGATCCTCCAAGAGTAAAGGTGATTAGACTTAGGATAGTGAAAACTCAAAATTGGTGAGTGATTTTGGATGGTTGTATTTTGTTAAATGAAACACACGAATTTAAGACAATTGAAATAATTTAAAAATAAATTCATCCAATACACCCAATGCGATAACCAAGGATCAAATAATTATTTTAAATTGAATTCACTTAAGTATTTAAAATATCAAATAATCCAATGAATTCAAATCAATTTTTTCTACTTCATATCCAAAACAACGCCATCAAATCACCTTCTTAGAATGAATGTTTCTTAGGTTTCTTCTTAGGTCTCTGAGCATCGATAACCCAAGTCGTACTAAAATGACCGCTTACACCATACAACTTGGGTAAATTTGGGCGCAACCAATACTTTAGGGGGATGAGCATGTTTGAAAAATTATCCAATATATTCTCTACACATATATGAAAACAAATATAGGAAGCTACATTTCCAAGTATAATTATGTATCTTTCCATCGTGATATATATTCAATGAATCTATAATTATTTTTGAATAATAAATTTTGTAGGTCAAATATTTAAGTTTTGTATTTGTGTAAAGTTGAATTGGAAGAGAAAATGTGGATGTGGATCTTCCCAAATTCATATAAATCCATAGGAAAGGTAATTCTTCCATGAAATTAAATGACATTATACAGCCTACATGAAGCATTAAAGATTATATTCCTTATTGTGGGATTCCCATTATTGGTCCATACATGGAAGAAAAAATTTTATGATGTTACTTTGGAACAATTATTTCATCAGGTTTCAAGATGTTTGGATTCCTAAAGTTTTTTAGAGGTAGACTGCAATCCAACTACTCAGCATATTTATTTCCCTCTAGGTGAAATTATATATGTTTTAAATCCAATTTACCAGTATATACATTAAGGGTATCAAATAATCAGTGGTTTACCACCTCCTAAGTTAACCTCATGTTATATTCATTAAATAAAAACCATTTATTCCCTAATAATGGGTATTATTTATAATCAAATAAAAATATAGTTAAACAAAAAAAATTAATTTGATCTAAAATTGAATGTATGTTATGATTTACCTCAATATCTTTATAAATATCCTATTTTTTTAAAAGGGTCATCTAATGGTGTCATAGAGAATTCAGTAAGAAGATCATATTCATTGGGTATACATCCCCTAAAAAGATAGTATTGTTCTACTAATGTTCCACTATTTATGCATTAAACTGAGAAATATTATTTTATATATAGATTGTCCAACTATGTTTAGGTAGAAATTTTTTATTGGATTTTTTCACCTATTTTCTAATGTTGACAAGACTATGTATTAAAGTTTCATTTAGGTCAATGGAAAAATTTATATTGAGTACCTAATATATAGAATAAATGTTTTCTATAGAGAATTTAAATTCATAATCTAGAAAATTTCATGTTTGATAGATTATACCAAAGACAAAGTTGAGGTAAAAATTCCCATATCTCAATTGCATGGGGTTTCCCCTAGTATTTTGTAGCCACTAGTGAAGGTGTGTTGAAGTCTTAAGATCATATATATTATTGCTTGTGAATTTACCTCAGGCCCTTATCAAGATATACACATGGGTCTCATTAGTTTTTCCAAAAATAAGTTTATATAATTGGTCTTAAGTTATGATGGTTGGTTTTCCCTGATTTGTTATCCATTATTATTCACATGTTTGGTTGACTAGGGCTTAGATAGATTCATCTGAAACTTCTTAAAGAATCAAGGTCAGACATTGGTGATGATGATTGGGATGAACATGATCCATCCAGGCTAGCTAATTGATAGTTTTTGGGACATGATGTATGTACGCTTTAACCTCATTAAGATAAGGAAGTATTGAATGTCCTTTATCTTTGTAGAATAATATAATGTGGTTGGATAGGGAAACATCTATCACATTCCCCTTTGTAAACAAACATTGACAGGAAGGATACTATTGATTCATCTCTTACAAGCTCTCTTTAGCTCTATATGTTGTTTACATTAATCCATTAATATTTTAAAACCATTTTAATATGTTAAATAACTAGTTTTAGAGGCTCTAGGTTGGTGACTACATATATTTATTCCTCATACATGAGGAACATGTAGTAACGATTGAAATAAAAGATTGAATTTCCATCTATAAACAATCCATGTAGACATTCACTATTATATAGTTTCTCCTAGGTTTAATAGAGATCATGATCTCATAAGTAATTTTTATCATTGAATTTATTTCAATTCCAAATAAAAAGGAATCCCATGAGTGTTGTATCACATGTAGAAATGCATGGTTATTAAAATATTTTCTAAAGGATTCATGTTAGGTTGAAAATTATATTTCTGATATATTTTTAACCCATGATTCATTTAGTGAATTCCATGGTCTTGATTTAAAATGGAATTAATTCTCTATGATATACTTATTTCATTTTAGAATGATTATTAGTGAAGATTATGGGATATCAAGCTCATCCACACTGTGTGGGTAGAAATATTTTCATACCTATGGACTCTTTTAGATATTTATTATATGTTCATGAATCTCTCCTAGTGAAATTAGTAATACTTTTACTTATTAGTGAGAAATTATTTTACTAGAGACATGAATTTTTGAAGACACTAGACATATAAATTATATTATCATTCATTTAATCAATGAATTTGGACTCTCTACAATTTCGATCCATATACGAAGGCATTATGGAATTTATTTCCAACTAAGGGGAATTAAAATCCTATTAAAGGAGGAATGTGTTATTGGTATTATGGGATCAATTCTATTTAAGAAGAATCATATGTAATCCAATGATGGTAATCATAAACCATGTAGTTTGATATTTATAACATGAAACATAGTACCTTTTAAAGTGATGTAAAAAAGAGAATAATGTTAATCATTTTATGGTTATGTAAGCATATCCATTTATAAAGAAAATAAATTCATCTAGATTAGAGTAATTGGGGAATATAACCTAGAAATTGTTCGTATGGGACTTATACTAATTTAGCCCTTTTTAATTTACAATTGAAAATATTCAAGATTAATGGAATTTAGAAATACTAAAAATAATATATTGAATCAATAAATTTGAGTAAAATAAGTGGAGTTTCAAAATACATGTTAATTAGGTGAACATGAAGAGTATCTCATCTCAGTTAATTAAGGAAACCATCTAGAGTGTGTTTACTTAAAGAATTATGATAAACATATCCCAAAAGTAATATTTTCGCATCATTTTGATAGCATTGGGTTTGATGGGGATCGATTTTAACCTAAAAAATGAATCTTAAATATCCAAAAGATTCACAAATCCAAAACCCACATGTTCAACATGTATTGTTTATTTCCATGCCAAAGTACTGTTATTGGTATTCTATCATTAATAAGTGTTATAGTTAGTGTTCTAAAAGTGATTAAAACTATGAATTCGATTAGGAATATGCATTGGGGATTATTTTTATTTTCTAATCTATTTTTTGGTAACTAAACAAGAGGGTATGATGTGAGATTTCATGTAGTATGAGGACTATATGGATGGGATGGAGAATAAACCTAGTAGACAGCCCATATAGAGTAAAATAAGACATGTATCCCAAATTTTAGACTCATAGTAGCAATTGGTGTATCTCAACTATGGGAATATATGGTATGGTTTGATTCATAGGTTGGTAGTTGTGGAAATTGATTACCATGTATAAATACAAGGTTAATCGGTACCCAGGTGTGAGACCTATAATAAATGGTTCCCAGGTATACTCCATGAATGATGTATACAATTATGAGACCTCGGTGAATTCATATACCACTATGAGATTTGGGTAAAATACTACCCTAGTATGTTAATGAGGTTATTTGAAAATCATGTATAAACCCAAGGATAATTAGCACCTAGGTATAAGTCATGGCTGAATTTGATCCTAGTTATGAGACCTGAGCAAATTATGCCCCACGAATGATAAATGGGTAAATTGAAACCTATATACAAGACCTGGTCGAATAGATACCCCTATATAAGACCTAGGACAACTGGATTCCAGTTATGAGACATTGGGGAATGGGTACTCATTTGGAAAACTAATGTAACTTTTCACACTATTATGAGACTTGGGTTTATTGGTTCCCAAGAATGATACCTAGGAAAATTGATTCTCATATTTCAGACCTTAGTGAACTAGATTCTAGGTATAAGTCTTGGGTAAAAGTATTCCACCGTTATGAAACCTAGGTGAATTGGTTTCCATTTCTCTGATGTAAGTGGCATGATGCTCATATATGGAGGAAAAACTAATGTTTCTCCCATGTATAGAGGACTACAAAATGGGTACCCATATTTTGCATAAACATGATTTTGTTTCCAAGGTATCCAATTAGTGAGAACAAAATTTGGTGGGTACATAGTATATTTTTCACCCAATTATACAGTACTATAGTTTCATGATGTCTAGATGCCCTGATGTCAAGGTCCCCACATCAATGTGATGGTCCATGTTTTTTAATTATATATTACTTATGTTATGTTAATATTATTTTAAAATCACTTGTGGGGGGTTTTGGGAGACTTGGGTGCATAGGAATGACCTATATTGTTTTAGGTCCTCATACATCTCCTTCATGTTCAGGTGTGTCAGAAATTATGTAAATTCATGTCATTTTATATGTGTCCCGAAAAATAGGTTCATGTAAAGACATTATGGTCCTACAAAGGGTTTAGATTCATTCCATGTTTCCTAAATCATGGTGCATAAGACTTGCATGTGTGAGGATTAGTTGG
The DNA here is from genome assembly GCA_963277665.1 of Viscum album. Lineage (NCBI taxonomy): Eukaryota > Viridiplantae > Streptophyta > Magnoliopsida > Santalales > Viscaceae > Viscum > Viscum album. The sequence goes on from OY728134.1 coordinate 1,374,911,558, forward strand.
GGAGCTAATCATGTAGAGTTGTATACCTAGGTAAGTAAGGAAATGCTAAACATGTAGTGTTAAATTCCTATTAAAGGAGGGAATGGTGGAGAGAATGATGTTCAATTTTAAGAAATGTTTGAAATTGTATGATAAAATATTCAAATGTGTAAATCTATTCACCTATGCAGGGCATGTAAAGATGGGTTTATTAAAATGATCACAAGCCTTGAATTATTCCATTATAAAATCCCAACATTGAATAAAAATAACATTATATATTTAAAATAAATTTTTATTTCATAACTAGTAAATGTGAATAATTTTACTTTTAAATTACATCAAATATAGTGTTATCCCATTAAAGTTGTCTAAAGAATCCAAAAAATCTAGAAACCGCCAACAATTTTTGTGGCATGTATGACCCTTTTCAGTTGCAATAGATCAAATTTTTGGCCCACTCCAAATGGAAGGTTTTCAACACTACATAACTAAACGTTCACATGTATTTGGGGAATCTCAAACCATTGATTAGTGACTAGTAAGTTTTAACATCGATATTAGTATATTATTAACTCATAGAGATATTTACCTTCTCAAACATGATGTGTGCTACCTATGTGGGCTCAAAAGCATGTATTCTATAAAAAAGTGTTAGGAAAAAATTATTCAGTGCCAACATACATGAAAAGAGAAGTTATTTGAACATTAAATTTAATCACAAGAAAGAAACAACTTCCTTGATCCAAACACCATACATGATCCTCAGGCATATAAATACCCCTCAAATCTCAACTATAATGGAATATTTTTTAAATATTTTTCAATATCTCAACACAAAAATACTTTATTTTTTACCATCTAAAATCCAATAAAGAACTATATACTCTCACATGTGAAAATTTAATATGAATTAGCCTGTACAAATTACCTTATAATATTTACAATTCCTTGACCCTATTTTGATAAAATAGTATCCCCATTAAGAACTCTATTTTCACAAGGACCTCATAGATCACATAACTAAAGGTTTTAATTAGCCTAAATAATATTTAAAATAGTTCTATAGAGATCTATTTTGTTTCACTTTTATGAGGAAAACATTTTTCAGATTTATGGAAGATGGAAAACCATCACCCACATAATCTAAGATTGGGTGTGAAAACACTATATGCACAATCAATCTTGTGTACTTCCATCACTAATCATATTTAATCAAGAGTGGTATCTATAATATTCATCCCAGTTTTCTTCAACTATGTATATGAAAACACTAGAATTATCCCCTCAGGTTTCCACATTTATATAAAGTATAATTCTAGAATCCTAGTGGATAGGACACACATAATCCCTTATTATCACAAGTTACATGACACATGTGTGTATACAAAACAATATTAGACTTTATAGACATATTCCACCACATGATCACAAACATTTAACTGAAACTATGTGGGGTTTGAATATTTCCATAACTTGATACATGGAAATCCACTATTAAGGTTAAATTTAAATATGCTAACATCATTATCATCCAATATCTCACTCATGAAATGGTATTATAAAAACATAATCCCCAATAGACATTATTTATGAATTCACAACTATCCTATAAACAATGGTGACCATCCTTCATGGAGAAAACTCACACACCACCTCAGGTGATAAGACTAATGTGAATTTTTTACTATGTCATAAAAATAGGATCCCTTATTTAACAATCATAGGATACCATATTTGATGAGCATGGTATGACCCAAAACATACCTAGGTAGAGAGCATGAGGTGGTCATGGTTCACCCTTTCACCATGTACTGAGTATAGGATTCCTTATGTGATGAGTAAAAGATTCCTCATGTGATGAACATTGGATAAACACATCCTTAATTGATAATATTAGATTAATCCCTCTATAGTTTTTATGTTTATAGGATGAAATGTTTGACAATTATGACATACTTCATGTTATGATAATGAGATGATAACCTGATCAGGTGATGAGACTGAATGAATCCCTTCCCCTATGTGATGAGCATGGGATTCAAAATTTTTTGGGCATAATATTCGTCATGTGACTTGTATGAGATGAAAAAAATACTCAAATGATGATCATTAATCTTATTATTCTCTATTTTATTACCATATTATAACTTATGAGAAAAAAATAAAATTCATCATGTGATGAGGATGAGATGTCAACATCCACTGGTGATGATCCTGATGTGATTTTATTTTTATGTGCATAGGATTGACTATGTGATAGGAATGAGATGTATCATGAGAATATAATTAAATGATAACATCCTACAGTGATGATCATGAAGCTATTACCTTTATATATGATGATTATTGTATGTATTCCATGATGATCATAATAGGACTCATGTGATGAGAATGGGATAACCCAATCTCATTAAGGTGAAGAGATAGAAATGATATAGTGTAACAGCCCGAGATTTTATGAAAAATATTCTTTCTTATTTTACTAATGTCTTGTGTTATACGCTACACCAAAAGGATCTTGCACAACACGCATCCTTGACTTACCTTGCATTACACGCAATCGCAACCTTCCTCGATAGCGTGTGTGGTACGTAATCCTGAGTTTCACGAAACAATGATATGCTATTAAAATATTATTAAAACTAGCCGTTATGAATAGTAATAACCACTTTTTAAATTTTAGAAATTTTAACTCTCAAAATGGACTTCATTTTTGGATTCGGAGTATCGAATTTAGCCTAAGGTGAAATTTTGGTACTTTTCGGATAACTTTCATATTCTGATGAATAGTGAAAATTACTAAATTATAATTAAAAACAACTTTTTTAATCGAAATAATTAATAGTGATAAATCATTAATTTGAGTGGTTTTAAAGTATATTTAGAATATATTTTTACAATTTAATACAATGTTGGTCATTGGATGTAGTTTCACATTTAAACTAGACATAAACAAGTGTCAATCTTTTGATAGATATTGTTTCTTAAAAACACGCTATTTGTTTTAACAGCGGGATTTAATTATAAAATTAATTAATGCAACTTTTATGTTATGAATTTGGTAAAATAGACTTCATTTTTGAATTCGGAATATGAAATATAGCTTGGGATGAAATTTTGGCATTATTCTGAAAAACATCAATTTTTGATGAATAGTGAAACTACTAAGTGGTAGGTTAAAAAAACTGAATTTTGCATAAAACATAATTTTACCGCTTCTGTGAATGGAATTTCAAAAATCCGAGAGACACGGTTAATATCAAGGACTAAAATGTGGTTCAATGAGATGAAAATAATTTTTTGGTGAATAGTAACTTTTTACTTTTTTTTACCGCGGTTAATAGTAAATAGGGTAACTAAGGGTAAATATGATATCACTATTACCCTAACACATGTCCTAATTCTATTGGACAAGTGTAATTCGACCAAAAACAAACTTAGGAATAAAATATGACCATTTAGGCCCACTTGGATTAGATTAGGACATTTATTATTAATTTATTTAAAGAAGGGTTAAAATAGCAAAAATCAAAGTTTAATAAGTAAATAATTTTTAATATGGGGTTATACATAAGATAAATTCGATTGTAAATATTCATTAGAAAGATAAAAATATTTCCTACATGATGGTATTTTATTTGTAATTTTTAGACATCAAATAATTTAATTTATTTATGACACAACGATGATGCAGTAATTATCTTATTAATGAAATATGGACATAATTGATGTTATAAACACCAAAATAAATATAATTTGAAAATTTTTATGAATTCCACTAATTTTCTAGGTTACCATGATATATTAATGTTGATTTAATCAACTTGGTTCGAACATTTAATTCTGTTATGACTTTCACAAAAATCATATATCAAATAGTGTCAAAATTGACACAAAATAGTTTTTAAATCAAATATTATATTATTAATTGTTATTTTATTCCTAAAAATCTAAGGTTCGGCCAAATGACTTAGATAAGGATATATATATTAATAATAAACAATTTGGGGTTCGTTTGGCATGTTATAGTAAGTGTATTAACCATATAGTGAAAGAAAACAAAAAGACACGGTAAATGTTAAATTATTTAACTTAGAGTTAAATCTAATTGATAAGGTTAAACTAATATCCTAAACTTGTCTAAATTCTATTGGTTGATAGGATTTCGACCCATCCTTACTTTAGCTTCGAAATAAGACCCTTTGGAACCATTATAAACCGATTTTGACTTTAATATAAAATAATATTTTGAGATATTCCTAAGGTGCCCCTCTCCTCCCCTATAAAAGGACACCTCCTCCCCCTCCTCCTCACACCAATTTGAGCACTCAAGCTCGGCCAACCCCTGCCAATTTCTCCTCTCCACTTACCTAGCAACATCCTAGAGGTTCTGGTCTTCCTCAAAGACCAATTTTAGTGCCCTAAGAGGAGGTCTCAAAGAGGCACTTCAAAGAAGAGGTAATTACCGTTACCAATTCTTTCATCTTTATTTCTTCTTCCACTTCTTCTTCTTAGGTTGTTTCATTATGAAGTAATAACATCAGTATCACTCATATACTGATATGTTATTATAAGTATGAAACAACCCTATTTCACCATCTATCCATCCTACGGAAAAAGAAATCACCGCGCGTGCGTACGTACGGAATACCGTCTCCACGCCGTGGTGTAATCTATTTTCCACCACCACCTTACATGGATGGGTATAATGGTGTAAAGAATAACTATACATAGTTATTAAAACATCATATTGATTCTGATATATTGTATAATCCACTCCAATTCAATTCAATATTTATAGAAATGATATCATCGCTCGTGCGTACGTACGGACTACCGTCTCCACGACGCGATGAGATTCATTCTCCATGTTAACCATTTAAGAATGATTATAATGTATATATAAGAAATAATAATGAAATATATGACATTATAAAGCTACTGGATTTATGTATATATATACATATGTATGTAATCTACTTACTTCCGTTTCAAGACAATAAGGAAAGGAAAACAGCGTTCATGCGTACGTACGGACTACCGTCTCCATGAACGGTGTTTTTCATTTTATTTATCTACCTATTATATATATATATATATATACTGAATATATATGATATATAAATCATATTTTATATTCTGGAAGTAAGTAAATCATGATATAAGTAATAATGATGTCAAGAACAACAAGTCAAAACACCTACGATAAATGAAACGATTTTACCCAAAACGCTTCTTTAACATGGAGTTTACAAAAGAACGGGTAATATAATGTCATAAGTGAACCATATATGATATCATAACAATGAATATGATTCTGTAATAAGTCAATAACATGATTTAAATCATTATACAGGAGGTTCGGACACTTACAAAGCAAGTCGGACCTAAGGTAAGGGAAATATCACAATCTCATTTTTATCCGAGATTGTTTATTCGTAAGTATTTACTGGGGTGTATTTTATCATCCACATCCATGTTCCCTCAATATGTAATATTGTTTCCATCCACGTACAATAGTTTAAATCCAATTTTTCCCTTAGGTGAGTTTTTAGTAAAGAATATGAAAGGAATCTTTTGTCGTTTTTCCGTACGAGGTACTTTTTGACTTTTCCGACAAAAGTACGAAGAATGTTTTTTTTAACTTATACGGCACGAACGGATTTTTACGGTTTTATAAAGCATTATTTTCATGAACCTTCCTCCAAAATATTTCATGACTATTTTTAATAAAATCTCTTTCTTTTAAAATTGTATGATGTTTTGTGAAAAGAAATTGATTTTGAAGAAGAAAGGATATTTTCCTCAAGAATTCATTTCAAGTGTTTTATCAAAATTATTTTCCATCTAAGATAATAAAGGGTTCTGTTTCTATCCATATTTTTACATTGATTTGACTATGTTGTGATGGAATTATGTTTATGAATTCCTTTATCTTATATGAATGGTTTTATGATGTCATGTTGTTTAAGAATCCCATTTTTATTACATGGGTGATGCAATGATGTATGATTTATGATTTTGTGGCACACATAAGAAAGGATTCATTAAGAGATGGGTGGGACCTATATCTCCCTCCAATGCATTGGGTAAAGATTTCATATCTCATTAGATAGACATGGCTGGAATGGTAGGTTATACCGGTTCAGTGAAACAGGACTGAAACGAGGATTACTCGATTCAGAAAGGGACTTTGTCCACTAAGATAGTCTTGGCAATGAGTCTTGACTAACAAGAAATGATTCTCTATGATTATGTGTGTATGCCACAATGAGTAATGTTTTAAGTTATGGTTTCATTTTCACTACTATGATTTATCCCATGTTATGAAATTATGCTCTCTTTTGCAGGTTAAGATTTCCAAAAATGTTATGTTCTTATGAAAATTATGTGATTGATATTTCTTTTGTTTACCCTTACTGAGCATTTGAGCTCACCCTTTTATGTTTTCTTTTCCCCAGGATATAAATAAAGGTTTTAGGTAAAAAAAAAGGAAGATCTTTGTGGGAGATTTTGAAGATCTTCCACCAGGATTAGAAGATTACGTTCCGAGTTTCCAAAGACACTAAACTATTACGATCCTTGTGTGTGTGTTTTTGTTATGTACTAAGTATTCCGCAAAAGTAATGTAAAGTCCATGTAAGTCAGGCTACGGGTCTCTACAGTTGGTATCAGAGGAAAGGTTTAGTCAACCTTTGGAAACTAGGATGCGAAAACGTTAGTGAGATCCCTAGAGATATTTCTAAGGTATGTCTAGGGATGTCCCTAGGGATAAGTATACGTATAGGTTATAGTAATATAATTACGCTAACGATCATAGAATTAAACCTAAGATGTTGGATATTGAAGGTACTCCCCCTTTATTATGTTGTTTTCCCTAGCATGATTTTTGCCTCTCACACTATTCTTTTTGGGTTTTAGACGATGGCTGGAACCCGAAGGAACCGTGTTGATCAATGCAATGGACAATGCAATGATTGCCCTCCTGAACAAACAAATGTTATGGGAGATGGAGTGCAAAATCTTATTGCTATACTTACACAAGCTATGAATAATTCTGGACTTCCAAATGAGCAGAGAAGGGAACAATATTCTATTGAGTCCTTCATGAGGCAACGTCCACCTTCTTTCAGTGGGTCTTCTGATCCACTTGTGGCTGAACAATGGATCAGTACTACTGAAAAGATATTTTCAGTTCTTCAATGTTCTGAACATGATAAAGTCATCTTAGCAGTATATCGTTTGGAAGGTGAAGCTGATCAATGGTGGAATCTTATCAAGAATACGAGGCCAAGAGATGAAATTGAGTCCATGGAATGGGACGAGTTCAAGAACTTGTTTTTCAGTAAGTACTTCCCTCGTATTCTTCGAACAAAGATGGAGAAAGAATTTCTTGAACTGAAGTAAAGGGACGATGAATCTGTTGGTACCTATGAAGCAAATTTTACAAGACTTGCAAGGTATGCTTCTGGAATTATCATCCAACCTGAAATTAAAGTTGATCGATTTTTCAGTGGCTTAAAACCAAGTCTTCGAAGGGCATTAGCTATAAGAGACTTCAGTAGCTATGAAGAAATTGTGCGTTGTGCTATCAAGGTAGAAATGGAAGTTGGTGTTACATATCCATCTCATGGTTTTGACAAGAAACGAAAGACGGAGTTCAAGGAGAAATCTCAGAATAATGGTGAAAAGAAGATGAATGTTTCCTTATGCACAAAGTGTGGAAAGAAGCATGGTGGAGATTGTCTAAAAGGGACTAGAAAATGTTTTAAGTGTGGAAAAGAAGGTCATCGAGCAGCTGAGTGTCGAAGTAATGGAAAAAGGGTTTCTAATGATGTGAATAAAGCAAACACTGCAGAGAACGCACCGCCAACACTTCAATGCTTCAAGTGCAAGGAAATGGGGCATTATGCTAATAATTTCCCTAATCCAAGGGTTAGTGATGATCAACATGAGCAACCACTGAAGGCAAAGGACAAAGGGAAATCACATGCGATCACTATTGGCAATGTTGAATATGACAACGATGTGGTGAAATGATTAAGTGTTTATGTAATCGGATTCCAAAATAATGTTGTATCATTGAGTATTGCAATATTTATTGATGTGGTATTCAAAGTGATTGAGATATTTTTTGGAAATAAGATGATATGCGCATAATGAAGACGAGAAAATGAAATGTTAAATAGTATTCATGAGCTCATGATTGATATAAGGACTAAGTGATATCATGGTTTGAGTATATAGAATTTTGAGGATTTTGGTATGTGGAAAGTGTTAACTTTTAACTGCACTCATGTTTTCACTAAGGTATTCAAGAGAATACACGATTAAGGACTTTTAATGTTTGGAATGTGACCAACAAGACATATCTTATGATATGTGGGGATCAACGACAGTATTAAATCTCTGGTAATCGATGTCACTATATTATGAGAGTGGACTGCAGTATTATGTGTAAGCCTAAAGATTAGACTGGATTATGTTGGACATAAGTTAGTATTGTTTAAGGATAGAAGATTTTCGATATTATTGATGGGATGTTATAGTAACGTAGTTTTAGAAAAAGGGACAACCTGCAGGACGGGCGACAGCCCATCGCTTCGGACAAGGCTGTAGGAATCGAACCCACAACCGAAGTGCGACTGGCCTTTATCGCCTACCACTGGCCTACAGGAAGTCCCTGTTTAGTAGAAACTAGTTTTATTATATTAATCAGCATGATATATGAAGTATAAGTCCATTTTAAGAACCATATATGATTAATCTCACTATAGAATGACTTATGTATATTTAATAACTTTTGCTAACCTTTTGTTTGAGACAGATGGAATGAATAGTCATTCTATCACATGATCTTCTAACACTTCACAAATAACAAATTCAACTTCATTTATTTAAGAGATGAAGTAGAAATTGTTCAAGGCACGAACAAAAGTGAGATTGTACCAAAATAAAGTAAGTATTTATTCTAAGAAAATTTTCAACTTTAGGGAAATGATCTTGAAAACCAAAAATGTTGTCCTAGTGATCTTATACCTGATGAATCAGATGGTACCTTATATCATCACAAATCTATGGATTTGTGATTACTGGCTTTTCCATAGCCATGTTCTCTACCACTCTCCATCAGAACATGATGGTTAGATTTCTCTTCCATATCCATATTTTCACCTATGTGGAAACCCAGTGATTAGTTTATTTGGGTAATCGTTACATTTCATACTTTAGTTTTTAAAGCCAAGTTTTGGTATTCCCTTTTACGATGTGGGTTTCTATTAAAGAAACTTTCAAATAGTAAACCATTTATAACCCCGACGAATTTCGAGGGCGAAATTCATTTTAAGGGGGGTAGAATGTAACAGCCCGAGATTTTATGAAAAATATTCTTTCTTATTTTACTAATGTCTTGTGTTATACGCTACACCAAAAGGAGCTTGCACAACACGCATCCTTTACTTGCCTTGCATTACACGCAATCGCAACCTTCCTCGATAGCGTGTGTGGTACGTAATCCTGAGTTTCACGAAACAATGATATGCTATTAAAATATTATTAAAACTAGCCGTTATGAATAGTAATAACCACTTTTTAAATTTTAGAAATTTTAACTCTCAAAATGGACTTCATTTTTGGATTCGGAGTATCGAATTTAGCCTAAGGTGAAATTTTGGTACTTTTCGGATAACTTTCATATTCTGATGAATAGTGAAAATTACTAAATTATAATTAAAAACAACTTTTTTAATCGAAATAATTAATAGTGATAAATCATTAATTTGAGTGGTTTTAAAGTATATTTATAATATATTTTTACAATTTAATACAATGTTGGTCATTGGATGTAGTTTCACATTTAAACTAGACATAAACAAGTGTCAATCTTTTGATAGATATTGTTTCTTAAAAACACGCTATTTGTTTTAACAGCGGGATTTAATTATAAAATTAATTAATGCAACTTTTATGTTATGAATTTGGTAAAATAGACTTCATTTTTGAATTCGGAATATGAAATATAGCTTGGGATGAAATTTTGGCATTATTCTGAAAAACATCAATTTTTGATGAATAGTGAAACTACTAAGTGGTAGGTTAAAAAAACTGAATTTTGCATAAAACTTAATTTTACCGCTTCTGTGAATGGAATTTCAAAAATCCCAGAGACACGGTTAATATCAAGGACTAAAATGTGGTTCAATGAGATGAAAATAATTTTTTGGTGAATAGTAACTTTTTACTTTTTTTTACCGCGGTTAATAGTAAATAGGGTAACTAAGGGTAAATATGATATCACTATTACCCTAACACATGTCCTAATTCTATTGGACAAGTGTAATTCGACCAAAAACAAACTTAGGAATAAAATATGACCATTTAGGCCCACTTGGATTAGATTAGGACATTTATTATTAATTTATTTAAAGAAGGGTTAAAATAGCAAAAATCAAAGTTTAATAAGTAAATAATTTTTAATATGGGGTTATACATAAGATAAATTCGATTGTAAATATTCATTAGAAAGCTAAAAAGATTTCCTACATGATGGTATTTTATTTGTAATTTTTAGACATCAAATAATTTAATTTATTTATGACACAACGATGATGCAGTAATTATCTTATTAATGAAATATGGACATAATTGATGTTATAAACACCAAAATAAATATAATTTGAAAATTTTTATGAATTACACTAATTTTCTAGGTTACCATGATATATTAATGTTGATTTAATCAACTTGGTTCGAACATTTAATTCTGTTATGACTTTCACAAAAATCATATATCAAATAGTGTCAAAATTGACACAAAATAGTTTTTAAATAAAATATTATATTATTAATTGTTATTTTATTCCTAAAAATCTAAGGTTCGGCCAAATGACTTAGATAAGGATATATATATTAATAATAAACAATTTGGGGTTCGTTTGGCATGTTATAGTAAGTGTATTAACCATATAGTGAAAGAAAACAAAAAGACACGGTAAATGTTAAATTATTTAACTTAGAGTTAAATCTAATTGATAAGGTTAAAATAATATCCTAAACTTGTCTAAATTCTATTGGTTGATAGGATTTCGACCCGTCCTTACTTTAGCTTCGAAATAAGACCCTTTGGAACCATTATAAACCGATTTTGACTTTAATATAAAATAATATTTTGAGATATTCCTAAGGTGCCCCTCTCCTCCCCTATAAAAGGACACCTCCTCCCCCTCCTCCTCACACCAATTTGAGCACTCAAGCTCGGCCAACCCCTAACAATTTCTCCTCTCCACTTCCCTAGAAACATCCTAGAGGTTCTGGTCTTCCTCAAAGACCAATTTTAGTGCCCTAAGAGGAGGTCTCAAAGAGGCACTTCAAAGAAGAGGTAATTACCGTTACCAATTCTTTCATCTTTATTTCTTCTTCCACTTCTTCTTCTTAGGTTGTTTCATTATGAAGTAATAACATCAGTATCACTCATATACTGATATGTTATTATAAGTATGAAACAACCCTATTTCACCATCTATCCATCCTACGGAAAAAGAAATCACCGCGCGTGCGTACGTACGGAATACCGTCTCCACGCCGTGGTGTAATCTATTTTCCACCACCACCTTACATGGATGGGTATAATGGTGTAAAGAATAACTATACATAGTTATTACAACATCATATTGATTCTGATATATTGTATAATCCACTCCAATTCAATTCAATATTTATAGAAATGATATCATCGCTCGTGCGTACGTACGGACTACCGTCTCCACGACGCGATGAGATTCATTCTCCATGTTAACCATTTAAGAATGATTATAATGTATATATTAGAAATAATAATGAAATATATGACATTATAAAGCTACTGGATTTATGTATATATATACATATGTATGTAATCTACTTACTTCCATTTCAAGACAATAAGGAAAGGAAAACAGCGTTCATGCGTACGTACGGACTACCGTCTCCATGAACGGTGTTTTTCATTTTATTTATCTACCTATTATATATATATATATACTGAATATATATGATATATAAATCATATTTTATATTCTGGAAGTAAGTAAATCATGATATAAGTAATAATGATGTCAAGAACAACAAGTCAAAACACCTACGATAAATGAAACGATTTTACCCAAAACGCTTCTTTAACATGGAGTTTACAAAAGAACGGGTAATATAATGTCATAAGTGAACCATATATGATATCATAACAATGAATATGATTCTGTAATAAGTCAATAACATGATTTAAATCATTATACAGGAGGTTCGGACACTTACAAAGCAAGTCGGACCTAAGGTAAGGGAAATATCACAATCTCATTTTTATCCGAGATTGTTTATTCGTAAGTATTTACTGGGGTGTATTTTATCATCCACATCCATGTTCCCTCAATATGTAATATTGTTTCCATCCACGTACAATAGTTTAAATCCAATTTTTCCCTTAGGTGAGTTTTTAGTAAAGAATATGAAAGGAATCTTTTGTCGTTTTTCCGTACGAGGTACTTTTTGACTTTTCCGACAAAAGTACGAAGAATGTTTTTTTTTAACTTATACGGCACGAACGGATTTTTACGGTTTTATAAAGCCTTATTTTCATGAACCTTCCTCCAAAATATTTCATGACTATTTTTAATAAAATCTCTTTCTTTTAAAATTGTATGATGTTTTGTGAAAAGAAATTGATTTTGAAGAAGAAAGGATATTTTCCTCAAGAATTCATTTCAAGTGTTTTATCAAAATTATTTTCCATCTAAGATAATGAAGGGTTCTGTTTCTATCCATATTTTTACATTGATTTGACTATGTTGTGATGGAATTATGTTTATGAATTCCTTTATCTTATATGAATGGTTTTATGATGTCATGTTGTTTAAGAATCCCATTTTTATTACATGGGTGATGCAATGATGTATGATTTATGATTTTGTGGCACACATAAGAAAGGATTCATTAAGAGATGGGTGGGACCTATATCTCCCTCCAATGCATTGGGTAAAGATTTCATATCTCATGAGATAGACATGGCTGGAATGGTAGGTTATACCGGTTCAGTGAAACAGGACTGAAACGAGGATTACTCGATTCAGAAAGGGACTTTGTCCACTAAGATAGTCTTGGCAATGAGTCTTGACTAACAAGAAATGATTCTCTATGATTATGTGTGTATGCCACAATGAGTAATGTTTTAAGTTATGGTTTCATTTTCACTACTATGATTTATCCCATGTTATGAAATTATGCTCTCTTTTGCAGGTTAAGATTTCCAAAAATGTTATGTTCTTATGAAAATTATGTGATTGATATTTCTTTTATTTACCCTTACTGAGCATTTGAGCTCACCCTTTTATGTTTTCTTTTCCCCAGGATATAAAGAAAGGTTTTAGGTAAAAAAAAAGAAGATCTTTGTGGGAGATTTTGAAGATCTTTCACCAGGATTAGAAGATTACGTTCCGAGTTTCCAAAGACACTAAACTATTACGATCCTTGTGTGTGTGTTTTTGTTATGTACTAAGTATTCCGCAAAAGTAATGTAAAGTCCATGTAAGTCAGGCTACGGGTCTCTACATATAGAGTCTATATCAAGAACTATCAACATAAATATCGTGGATCATAATGTACTCAGCCTCTATCATCATAGTGATTTCTCCCTACTAGGTAAGGTGAAAAAGTAATTACATAATTTCCACATGAATATGGTATCATAATGATTTTCATAGGAATTTATTAAATCAATAAGTATTTCCAAAACTAGGAATTTAGATTTCTATTGATTCTTAGACATCTCATACTCTTATTCCATCCAATTCTTCCAACAACATCACTATAGTTTTGATAGGCCTCCTACCATTAGAATGTTTGTAATATAGAATTGGAACATGATATTTCCAAATTTTTAATCCAACATCAGTGGTCCTAATGGAATTATATTGAAATATAAGTGTAAAAATCAATGAGAAACCATGTTATTGTAACATATAGAGTATATGTAATGTTAAGGGTGATAACCATAATTACCATACATGACAATAGTTCTCTTCACTAAAAATATGTATATTTATTATCACTATATAGGGAATGATAAGATCCCCTATTACAGAAAAATGATAGGTGGTTTAGGGAAAAATCTATTGTACTAATGATTCAATAAGATTTCATCATTGAGTTATTCTTTACAGATTCACCTAGGATAAAATGGTTATTCCATCCATGGATTTTGATATCCCACTCCCTTGATCCCTACTCACATTTAACATATATTCCAAAACTACATGGTGATGTGGCCAATTAATCTACTATATTATATCATTTCATTAAAAGATAATGAGTTACCTCCCCTAGATTCCCTAATAAATGTCATATAAGTGAGGGTTATCAATTACCTTATATGTATATATGAGTGGTAAAGGATCATTATTATATGGTAAATGTATTGGGATGATCTTAACACCTTGGTGTCACACCAGTGGCCCCAACACAAATGATATTATTTGAGGAAACCACCTATTGTAACTAATTACAACAACAATAGGAGCCTTTACCCAAAACATGTTGATGAATCTTTCCCCTATACCAATGATGTAGTGGATGATCTGGGTGTGTTATCCCTAGGTTCCACTAAATATTTTTCTATGAGGTATCCCACCAACTAAAATTATTTTTAATAATGGTCATCCTGGTTAGTAACCAAATAAGTTTAGAATTATCCTATTATAGATTCCCTAGTTTGGTCTATGGTTCCCATATTGAGGGTAATCCACTAAACCTAGTCTATGATAACCCACATTTTTTTAGTTACTATTACTACTTCATATACCACCATTGTAAAATATCATGTTATATTACATGAAATCCCAAAAACATTATGGAAGAATCCTCTCGTCAAACTATGATCATGACCCAAGCCACCAATAAGGTATGATAAGTTTTTCCATATTGCTCTAGAATGCACCAACCGACATAACAAAGCACCACCCCATGAAAAAATATGGTACAACCCTTAAGTTCCTCCCAAGGGTGAAGTTAATACCAATGGTCAAATAGTTTCTCCTCATGATACAACCCCAAATATCTAGGGCATATTTCCATTTCAAAATTACTAACTAATTCTTAAAAGACATATACACCATGTTTGGGAGAATCATAGTGGTAATAAATTCAATTTCACCATTATCCATTTATAATACCAACCCACTGAGGATTAAAATGAAGTGATAACACCATAACCATAGTAACCCTTATGTTAGATTCCTCAATGATTGAGGATGTACATTCTGGAAGATAAGGTGCATAAGATCCTATGGTCTTATATAAGTACATGGGAATGGATGATATATTATATTCCTTTGAGGGATTTTAATGAATTATATCCCAAGAACCATAAAAACTCATTTTCTTTTCATTCATTATAGAGGTGGATAATACATTATTATATGGTCTCACTTTATCATCTAATTAATGAAATGTGAAGAAAACCTAGGCTATTAACATGGATGTTACAGATGCTGGAGTTCAACATTGAAATCAAGGAAAAGAAGGGATATTATAACCAAGTGTTTGATCATTTAAGAAGACTTTCCAACACTACTGAAGCTAAAATTCTAGAAATATAACCATTGAATGATCACCTTCCAGGAGAGAAGTTGAAATTTATTAAAGAATAAGTGACACATTATACTAACATGGTCAATTATATATTAACATATCATGTCCCATCTCATTTTAATTCTCACCAAATTCACAAACTAAATGCTTAATGTAGATATTATAGTTAGGATGATCCATTTATTTAGAATATTTCCAATGACTAAGTGATAAGAATATGTTTTCCATAGAGTTTAGTTGGTTTTATCTTTGACTTTTTTTACACTTTAGCTTGGGGAGGCCACTATGGACGTCAATTGATAATAATTAATGTTTTAGAATATTGTCTTTATTATTCCAACCTTTTTAAAGATTCTAATGAATTTTGTAAAAGGTGTGAAAAATGGTGGCTATTATGATATATTTCAAAGAGACAAGAAATTCCCCAAAACCACTTAATTTTTAAATATTTTTTATGAATGAGATATAGATTTAATGGGACCTTTCCCAGTATCCTTGCGAAATTCTTATATCATTCTTATAATTATTTATGATTCCAAATGGGTGGAAGAAAAAACCACTAGGATTGACAATGCTAAAGTTTTTTGAGATTTTTCATGGGATAAAATATATTTTAGTCATAGAGTACCCAAACTGACCTTCAGTGATCAGGGGACTCATTTTTTCAATAGAATAATGGATGCTTTTCTAAATAAGTATCGGGTGAATCCTAAAACATTGACTCTATATCATCCAAAGACTAATGGTCATGTTTAATAGTCAAATAGGGAAATCAATGGAATTTTGGAAAATATATTTAAACTGAAAAGGACTAATTGGATATGACACATTATGGACTTACATGAAATCCTACAAGACATTGATTGTAATGAGTCCATATAGGCTGATTTATGGGAAAACCTATCATCTATTTATAGAATTGGATAATATGGTGTATTAGGCTATGAGGAAGATGAATTTGGATCATGAAAACACTAGGATATAGAAAATATTGCAGTTAAAGTATCTATATGAAATTATAAGGGAAGTGATTAAAAACTCTAGGATCTACAAAGAGAGAACAAGAGAGGCACATGACATACTGATCCAACTAAAAGACATCCATCATAGAGATAAAGTGTTGTTATTCAAATCAAGAGTCAAATTGAATCTAGGTAAAAAAATTATAGATGGGAAGGTCCATTTATAATTACTCATGTATATTCTTTTAGTGTTGTGTTGGTTGTGAAGGATGGATTGTATGATCTATTCACTATTAATGGACACAAGCTGATGAAATTCCATGGGACCCTTACCTCAGATCCAATGGAGGAGATTACACTCCTCTAAATTATATATCTATAAAATCCATCAGGTCGTACCTCTTTTTTACACAATCATTCATTGTATGATTCATTTTCAAATCTACATATATGATAGATCAATTTGAATTTTTTCAGTTCCCTACATCATTTAAGTGTGTGGGAGGGAACCTTTTTAGTTTAGGATGTTAAATTGTTTATTTTTCAGAATTTCAAAAAAATTGTGTGTATCTAAATTTTTTTGCATACTTATTTTTCAATTTTTGTGTGCTTTTAAAATTTTTTAGCCCAAATAATTATATTTCCCATTTTGGTCCCCATTTCAATGGGTGAACCAATTCAATCCATAAAACTATGTTTAAATGAATACTAAAAATAACATTGCTTCAATTTGAAATCTGAGTATAATTTCATAATAATTACTCTAATTTTTTAATACCATGACACATATCACTATTTTTATATTTTAAATCACTTTCTTGTGAGGCATATGAACCATTTTTTTTGTATTCTTTTTATTCAACTAGCTTCTGGATATAACTTGACCTTTCATTCTTTAATAAGAATTTGATTTATTCTTATCAAAAATTTAGGGTTTTAGGTATATTTGTTTTAAATGATGGTGGAATTTCATTGGTTTTAAAGAACCCTTTAAATGAAATTATTTTAATTATGTCATTATATGTAAATTAAATAATTTCATCCATTAGAATCCATAAATTTCCTATTAGGTTAGCCACATTACAATCCAATTTTCTATATCCATCCTACACTTAAAGTAAAATTTCATGATCTAGTTGAATGTGAGTATGGGGAAAAGTTGTATTGTGTTGTGATATATCATTTATTGATAATTTGGGTAGAAACCCATTCTTAAGAAATTTTTTTCATCTTAAAAAAATCATTCGGTTGAAATATGTGCCTTTTCTAGAGCTTTCATGATAAGAGATGTTATGCCTTTCTAGAGATTCCAATGGAGAAAGAAATATGTACCTTTTCTAGATCATTCTAGAAAAAAATGTTTGAGATTATTAAATTTTTTCTACTAAAATACTAAATTGAATGGACTTTCCTTGATTTTTCATGATGATGGATCTGATTTGGTACTACGAGAAGTGAGGATGAGACCATACGTGAGTGACAATTAGAATCATGAAATTTTGCATCAAAAAGAGCCAATCCCTCCTCATTCAGCCTATGAATTTTTAACATATAAATACTACCTACCTAAATCCACATAACATACCTAAAAATTCATCATGAAAAACACATTTTCTTAACTCTCATTGGGTGTACATGTAGGAAATTATCAATCCTTTGGTGACCCTTGCATAGGTTTCGATTAGAAAATCCTTATTAAAAATTGACATTTGTGATATGAGAGAATATTCATGTGTGGTAGGTATATCATGTGAATGGTATGGTAAATGAAGATTAAATATATCAAATCACCTGGGTTCAAAACCTAAAATAATGATTTTCGATAACTCATGATATCTTATTTTTCTTTGTATTGAATTGGTGCATCTCATGAGGATATGTTTTGAATTTGTACTAATTTTATTATGATGCATACTTGTCTACGGGTCCATTTTCTAATTGTGGGGGAACTGATAGAGATATTATTTTCATTATTTTTCATATTTTTTATGATTTAATCCCTTATAATTATTTAATGTGATGTTATTTGCATCATTTTATTTTTTTTGGTGAATTTTTTTCTAAAATGTAGAAATTGGTTAATTCTAGAAATTTAGGAGTTTTTTATTACTCCTGCATTTTGGGAATATATTTTACAATTTTGTTTTAAATTGATTGATCCCTTTTTCTAAGATTTGTTTGTTCTAGTTATCCATTTTTTTCTTCTAGACCAAGATCCAATTCTAAATCCACTAGCCCATAAAAATCAATAAATAAGAGAAATTGTTCTGGCCAATAGAACGGATCCCACCATAGTTAATGAGGAATAACACAAACTAGAGACTTCAAAATGAAGTGATTATAGATTTAATAAAAATATAATTCTTCAACTCATATCCAGATTAAATTTAATCATGAAATTATTTCATTTTGGTATCCATTTAATTCATCAAATCGGAGGGAGTATATAAGTTTACATGTACTAAAAGTGTTCTATTTAGTTTTTCTGGTATAATGCTTTTTCAATTTGTCCAACTAATCTCATATTTAGAGGGATAATGAAAATCAGAGATACTAACAACTTTTAGGAATAAATACTTACATGATTCAACCTTATATTATGAAAATGGTCTCAATATTTTTAAGGAATGGATCTGGAGGGAAACTTTTCCACCCCTCAAGATTATAAATATGAGTGTTAAATTCCATTAAAAGGTATTTAATGAGGAGATAGAGGGGTTTTTCTATAAGATTTAATGATTTATGTTTTGTAGATTTTCTATTACCTCTTTTCTTATTTTCGTAATGCTCTGTTTTTTCCCTATCATCTCTCTTAAATTTCACATGGAGGGGTAAAACCATTGAGTGATTAGGGTAGTTGGAGTTTCCCTATTATAATGCTGGAGTCTTGTGTTATAATTTGAAACAATATTTTTGTATTTAATTATTCCTATTTTTAGTGGTGTACAATTCACATAATGATATTTTATTTTGTGTTTTTGATTCATTCATTATTTATATATATGGTTGAAGAACATTAAACTCCCTCCACGTAGTGTAGTTTGTCTCAATACAGTTGATTTTGTTAGGTGTTGAGTGTCTTCAGATCATTGGAATGTGTGTGGAATAAGTGAACTTTTTCTTGATTTATAAGGAAAAAAAATTCCCTATATGGAATTTCCATTGTTATTTGTGATTTTGTAGGAATTTTCATGCACATAAGAGTGGTATCTAATTATTCCTTCAACTAATGGTGATTCATAACTCGATCGAGGATTCATTTACTTTTAATTCTATAGTAAGAGAGAGGGAATGAAATTTATAATAATGGTAATATTTCAAAAGATGAACCTACCCTATCACTATTAGTATCTTCATCCACTTGTGTTGAAACATTATTTTATATTTCCTTAATTATTTTTAAACTCAAACAATTTCATAAAAACCTTTAATTATTCCTCAAATTTAAGTGATAAACATGATTATTGTGAACTCCTCTCTATAGAAATCCAAGGTCAACTACATGACTACATTTTAACTTAGTAAATATCTATTTTTTCACACCTCATGAAAGGAACATGTACCACTACTCGACCAAGAAGAAGATCGAAGTGGGCCAATGCTTCTCAAAATCATTTCATCTGCTTAAAAACATGTGTATTGAATTGATTCCATTTGATCCATTATATTTGTGATGCCCAGTCATCATATTCAACCTCTAATGTTAGATGGGATTTTATTCAATATAAAATATGCATGAATCATTCTATAAACATTAATAAAATTTCTGGACATCCTCTCTAACTAAAACCATAAAAAATGGGCATCCTCGATGATCCTAAACTCATCCATGAAATATCAATGTTGCATTCATGAGATAATATATGGAATAATATTTTCCCAAATTCATGAGGTAATATGATAAGACCATTCATGTATTTGATAGAATGGGTGAAATTGGGTAAAGTTGTTTCAGGTGACCTTTATCCCATGCATGTGATTATTTCATATCATATGAAGATACACCATGTTTTTCGATGGAAACAAAATCACGTGATGATTTTTAATTGAAGATATTTTTGGGGTGTCAAATAAAATCCTTAATAAATAATTTTTATTAAAGACTTGATGTGGATTCGGCATCGATGGATAAGTCACTAATCTCTTCATCTATAAATACTGAGGTAAGGATGAGGTTTTGGATTCATCCATTTGAATATTGGAGGATCATATTTTCAAAAGAAAAACAGATCACCAAAAACTCATGTTTCATTAAGAGATGGTTTGTAGGATACCCTAGTCATTCAAAGGAAATACCACATCCACATGATATATTAATATCACACGTAACTGTTTTGTGATGAATCTGTGAATGAGTTTTCATGAACCACCTTACCGGAATACATTAAGGATATTTTTTTCAAAGATTACATCAATTCATGAAGAAGAAAAACACATGAAATTTTCTTCATGTGCTTTCTCTACGACGTCATGAAAACTACATGGTGGATAATTTGTTACATGTAGAAAACCTTATGAGAATAAGAATCAAGTCGATCATATATTTCTTTCACTTATGTGAAGAAGAAAAGATAACACATGTCCCATGTATAAAATCTCACATAATGAAGTTTTGTTTATTCCACAGACTTAATATCTTTTTGAAGAACATATCCCATGTAAAAAATTACACTAATTAGAAGAAAAATAGTGTTTCATATACCATTTCATGATGTAATTCACATGGTTTTTGGATACTACATTACATGAACTGTAGTGTTCAAATAGAAAAGGTACTATGTGTGGAGATAGTGTCTTCAGTGATAGTGTTTCTAAGATTATGATTATTTTAATAGAAATAGGTAATTCTATTCATGTTATTATATGCATGAATTAACGAAAGTGATATGCACACACTTTTCTTGTTCTATGAAGAATATGTGATGAAATGACACCATGCATTGAATATTGTTTGCATGAAAATAATATTTATATGCATTCTTGAATGAATAAAATAAAAAATACTATTATATGTATTTTTCTAAGATGGATTGATATATTCTAGTGAAAATAGGAAGAAGGAAACTTGGAGTGTATTGATGAACTTTCATTTAATCATTCTTATAACTCAGTGAGCTGTACTACACGTAATATCTTCTATTTATTCAGAAGAGTACTAAAATGACATGCATTCTATGTTATCGATTTTATTTAGTAGAAATATAATACTTTCAGGGTGATGATTCAGTTATAAAAATGGTAATATTAGTGAGATATCAGAAGTAAAAAAGTTCTAGTAATATATGGTATGAAAATCTAGAAGTGATTCAGAAGAATAATTGACTGTGTGTACTTGAAATAGAAAAATACAAACATGCACACTACATCAGTATGAAGAAGCAATTGAAGGCCTTTTCACATGATGTTGTTGAAGAATTGTTGATTAACTAGTGGTGCTATTAGAAATATCCTCATATATCTTTTATAGGATGTGGATGTTACTTTTTTAAACTTATGTGTGATTTAAACTATACTTACAATCACTAGGATGTTATAGTGATAAGAGAATCTATTAAACAAAAAATGGTTGATCACAGTAAGGAGAATATTTTCTCATTAAGGTAGAGCCTTGTAAAAATATTTTTGTTATTTTTTCTCATTTAATATCTATATTACATGTGTATGTGGTTTTTTAGAGTGCATATGAAACCCATTTCTCTTAAACAGTGCATAGGTTCAAGAGTAAGAGTGGATAAATGAAAATAAAGTATATAAATGGGGTAGAAAGTATCATACACTAATTCAAACTTATTTATATCCACAAATGATCCATCCAATACCTACAAGTTGTGTCAAATGGAGGTATTCCACTGATTAGATAAAAATTTATTTATTCCCAGTTGATTTTACAATCTATGTATAAAGAAAATATTTTAATATGAAGAAGTATCATAATTTCCTCAGATTAAAAATATATTCCCTATCTCTATTAGTTCCAAAAAATACAGTTTCCACAAAACCCATGAAGAATATGAAAATTAAAGTGGAACAAAATATAATAATTATTTTTGAAGAATAAATAAGATATACAGAAAACTAGATGTAATCACAGTGGTAGTTTATCATTAGTATATAATAAATAATTTTTTAATGATCCTATTAATGATTTCAGTTGAATAAGTGATGAACATGGTCCTATTTAATCAGTAATTTTTTTTATTTAGAACTAAAATATATTTATAAGAAATTTATAATCTAATTTTCCCTTATATATTTGAGTATATCACATGACTATTTAATGAAAAGGAACATCTTAAAGTGGAAGATTATGATATAGATAGATACATGGTAAATAAATTTCAAAGATGAATAATTTGTGCACAGCTTGTTAAATCAAGACAATAATAATCATTACCTTGTAATAAACACCTCTCCCTAGTTAATTAAGAGTCGCAAAGATATGTATTTTAGAATTAAGTGAAAGAAAAGTTTCTCACTAAGATGATTCATACACTTTAAGAATATCATATGTCTACCAAGAGTGTTATGGATTATTAATTGGAGATTAATTATAATGAAATATACACTATTATTGAAGATAAATTATGAAACGGTCTTTGCGAAAATGATGCGATTGATAAAGTATTTATTGAAGTGATCTGGGATTTAGAGAAGATAAATATCACCCATGTGAATGTTAAAGAAACACATGTATAGGCAATGTTAGTGATAATTTTATATATGAATAATTCTCCACAAGATTAAAATCAAATGTATGATGATCATATTTAAGAGATGATAAGTCAATTAGAAGATAGACTAAAAGTTGTAGAGGATGAGAAACACTTCCAAAACATGAAGTGTCTTGAAATAGTATTCAAATTGAAATATATGATGGAAAAAATTATATTCTTACAATAAAGAATGTGAAGAAATAGATAAATAACTGGAATACCAAAAGGAATCTTTAAATCTGAAATTCCTTGATCTATAGGTAATGTTAATAAAAATAGAGAATACCCATGTTGAATTTTCATAAGATGCTAAGATACAAAATACTGTCACGAATAGTCCTGATATGAGAATTTCATCAGAAAAGAATCCTTCCAATAGAAATAAGTTATTAAGATTATCTAAAAATAAATATGTTTTAATCTAATTTAAATTGGTAACCATTGTTCGAGAAGATTCAATTTGTACTAATTCTATTTTAACTTCTAGAATAGGTTCTAAAGGGGATTCTGGTTAGGCATGGGTGAAGAAGACTAACGATAATACCAAAATTTCATTAAAGGAGTATGTAAAGAAGAGTATGAATTCTCATTCCCTATAAAAATATCAAATTAATCCACATATTATCAACAAATAAAATGATATAAAATCCATCCAAATTGTACCATAATAGAATAAATAATGATTTTTTGGATAGTTTTGGTGATGTTGGAAATTTTGGTATCATACAATGTTAATTGTCATAATGTGTCAATTTATGAAAATGACAGAAGTCTGACATTAAGGGGGAGAATATCTGATGTGAAGAAAGAACATACAAAACTGATGTAGAATAAATAGATGAAAAAATATATATATATCAAGAAAATATTTGGATGTCTTGTAGAAGTCAACTATTATTGAAATATAAGTGGTCATTGTTATGATGAGTGATAGTATATACCAACCATGAATTGTTCATTTGATCATAAGAATAAAATTACACAAAAAATACATCAGTAATGAACAATATAATAAAATACATCCTCGGGAAATAAGTACAAAAATTCAATCAAGAAAATTGTATAGAAATCAACACATTAGAAGAATGATAAAATTGATGTCACACGAATGAAATGGTTATTCAACTATAGAAGTAGGGGCCATATCTAGTACCTCTTCAAATAGGTCGTTAACACCAATGTTGGTGAAATTAAGGTAAATAAAAAAAGGAAATCAATCTCAGAGACAAATAAGATGGTTGATTTGGTACATGACACTATAGATGAAAATTCAAATTTCATGAGAGTTTTTCTTAAAATGATAACCCTATGACTACCATAGATCTATGTGGAAGGTGCATAAGCTATTTTCATATATCTAATAAATTCATGGAATCATTTCTTGGATAAATATAATAGGTTAAAAATAGATAAATAACTAATGAATTATTGTACTAAAAATGATAATATGAAAAAGGAATATACACTAAATAATAACTCGAAACATGTACCAAAAAATGCTTAGAAATACATCTAGATAAGATGCAATTGGATATGAATTCTGAGAAGGAATATAAGAATTAAAGTTCTCTTCTAGGTAATGAGAAGAAGACTATTCTAGCCACATAACAGTTGAGTGGTTCAATAAGTACATGAAACCCTGAAATGATATAATTTGGAATGTCAGAGAATGATAAATCATGAAGAGTCCTCATTTTTCTAGATATTAGGTATAGAGAAAAATTCCATATAATGAATATGAGAAGAAGGAAGACAATAAAAATTATGATACTCTAAATAGAAAGAAGATTCCAAATAAATGTTTCTATACTGAGATTGAAATAAAATAATAGACTATATTGAAAGGAAGCTCTCAGTGCTAATGTTATTTCTGAGAAATATATAGTTCCCAATTTATTCCTTATTATTTTATGTATCTCAATCTATCATTCAGGTAATTTAAAGAGAAGTCCAAAACATTCATTGTTGGAAACATGAAATGATTTTTCTCAAGCATTGTACGATTTACCATGAAAATAGAAGTAGATTAGTAAATCCCTTAAAGGGGGAAAAGTTTGAGAAGAATCATTCATTATAATTAATTCAAGTTAATACATAAATTATAAAAAAAATTTCAAAATTGGAGTTTTATTATTAATCTATCATTATATTGAATTCTAGTGAATTTGTAAATTTTTGAATGATTTTAAATCTTAAGGATAAGGTATGAGAATCACTTGTCACTTCTTTGATTATATCAAATATGTTCCTAAAGGGGGGGTATTGGTTGAAGAGTAAGATCATAGAATGGGGGAGTAAATTATTCATAAACTTGAAAATAAAAATGTGTTTACTAAATTGTGTTAGAGAATATGTTTCTTGATAAATATATTTTATACAACCCCCTATTTAATAAATAAGTATGTTCTTATCATGATATTAAATTCATGGTCATTAATAGACAATATATAAATGATTGTTCGTTTCTATATTATTTTCTACACATGTTTAGCCCACATAAAGTTAGAGTATATCAGTTAAAGGCTATTTTCTGAGAAAACCATGTGGTACCATCCTTATTTAAGAAATAGGATAAGTTAATTACAACTACATGTAATGTAAGAATAATAAATAATAAATCCTATTCACTAATGTTTTTCATTTATTTTCAATAAGACGGATAACATACATTGACCTTATCTAAGGAAATAGTATTGACAATAAATCCAAAAGTGTGATTCAAAATCCCATATTGATATTTAAAGTATATGGTTGTTTTTTTCAATATATAATAATAAATCAAGGTCAATTTATAATGAAGTCCTATGTGGTAAGTGATTAACAATTGAATGAAAAATATTGAAATAATTTGAGAAATCATAAAGAAGGTCGATGACAATTCTTGGAGAATTCTTACGGATTAATTAAATGGTCATTTGTAATGAAAATTACTCATGATAAGTCTAAATATTTTTGATCTTTTATTCAATTCAAATGGTCTGTTCCAATTTCACTAGAAGAGTGAACATTGTCTTCAGCATCAAAAAGACTTAAAAATGTCCTGAAAATATTTATCCGTATGAGGAATTTGAAGACCATGGAAAATTATATATTGTATAGTGAGGAATTAAGGAAATTATATTTTAAATTCGTAATGAGAATGTGAAAGTTATTTTAGGATGAAGGTCTATGGAATTTATAATTGAATTCCCAAATAAAAGGAATAGGAGAATTATGAAGACTATGTAAAATTTTATTTATCTTGATGAATTCTTTGAAAAAATTTACGAAGGGATTAATATTATATTATATAATTATAATTTTTTTAAGTATATTATGGTGGACTATATTCAAAATACATATGTCAACTATAAAATCCATATGGGGATAGTCTGGTCAACATTTTTTATGGGAGAAATCTGAACCACAATGGAGATCCATCCCCAACAATAGAGGACACATATCACCTATAGGGTGAATGCGATGGTGTACATGGGGGTGAGCGGGTTGGCCTACCCCATTTGGTCGGTACAAATTTTTTCTGGATTCCAATTCCAATGTTGGATCGAGCTAATGGAGTCATGGGATATATTATTTATAATTTTTTACCCAATCCAAAGATCGATGTGGGACAGTGCTTCACAGTTACAATTAATCCTCTTAAAAAACATATGTAAAGAATAGAGGCCCTTTATTTTGTTTCATCTATATTTTACAATAATCATCTTCAACACATAATGTTAAAATGTCTTGATTTTATCAGAAATTTTACAAGTAGTGAAATCAAAATTTTGAAATGATATTTGTCCACTATCTCTAACTAGAACAATGAAAATAGGCATGATAAATCATCTTAAATCCATGCATGCAATATAAATCTTTCATTCATGATATAATTCACGGAATTATATTCAGCTAAATTCATGAGATAATTTGAGAAATCTATTAAGGTATTTTGGAGAATAACCAAAATCAGGATAAGGTGTTTCAAATGATCTTCATCATATGCATGTGATTATTTCTTCGCATAAAAATCAGCACCATGTTTTTCAGTAGAAACAAATTTTTTTGAATATTTTGAAATGATGAGATATTTGGGATCTTAACTAATATGCTTGAAATGAAATTTTTCTCAAATTCATGACATGTCCTATATTTCAGAGGCCAAGTATGTAATCTCTTCACATATAAATACTAAGGTAAGGTCAAGGATTTTGTTTCTTTCATTTGAATAATTGTGTCTATCATTTTCCAAGGAAAATAGAACATTGTGAAATATTATTTTTTCAAGGGAAGGTATATGTGTGATCCTAGTCACATAAATTAAATACTGTGTCCCCTTGATTTTAAAATATCACACTTAAGAGTTTGGATATTAAAATGTGATTGAGTTTCTACAAGTCTCGTTACACTACTATGTGAAATAGAGTTTTCACGAATCTTATTTGATTTTACAAAGAAAAAGAACCTTTATGGTTATTGTGTTGTTCTTACTATAATCATTTGTGTAATTTTCTTGAAGGATAATATATAATTCATATATAACCTTATGTGAGAAATTGAAATTCAATTGTATTGTGCTTGCACTTACGTGAAGAAGAAAAGATAACACAGGTTCCAGCTATAAAACCATACCTGAAGAAGGTGACTGTATTCCATTGGCTTAGGAGATTTGTGAATAAAATATCCCACATAAAACAATTACAGTAACATGAATAGAGATAGTGTTTTATGTACTATTGCATTAAGAAATTCATAAGGAGCTTTCATACAACATTACATAAACTAGAGTGTTCAAACAATCAAGTTGAAGTGTGTTGAGATAGTGTGTTTAGTGACTCTATTTCTTTAAATATGAGTATTTAAAAAGTATTATATAATTCCATACATATGATTAAATTCATGAATGAAGAAAAGTAAGATGCACACACTTTTTTATTTTATGAATAATGTGTGATGCACACACAGAATTCATGAAATATTGCTTACATGAAAATAATATTTATCTTCTTTCATACATGATGAACATAAAAAATATTGTTAGCAGTCTTTTCATGAGATAAAGTGATATTATTTAGTGAAGAGAAGAATAATACCACTTTCATTTTATTGAATACATGTTAGTTGATCATTCTGATAATATAGTGATATGTAGTAGAAGTAATATCTTCTACTTGTTCAGAAGAGTATTGGGAAGACATGAATATAGTATATACGGTGGTTGTTAAATAATTTACATGATACTAGTCATGTAGAGTACTAAAAATATTAGTAATATACTAGATGATGGGAAATTTTGATAATTGAAGGTAAGAAAGGAAAATAGTAATTTTGAAGAATTTTTTATTGCATGGATGTGAAATAGAACAAGGCCAAACATGTACACTACATCACTAGGAATAATTAGTTGAAGAACAATTCATATTATATTTTTAAAAATCCATTGAAGAATTGGAAATTACAAGAAAATTAAGGTCTATGATTTTAACAACCCACACTCTAATCAATGGAATTTTCCTTCTTATAATTATGTCATAAAACAAATCCAACACATACAGAACCTAATAAAAACATAATTATAATAAATAATGAATAAAATTAGTGATATTTATAGAAATTGAAGAATATATACTAATGATATAATAACCTAACTATTGTAATATTAATATAACCATTATGAAAAAAAATCCAGCCATTAAAATAGTAACATCATCTGTGAATGTACATATAAAATGATGGTTTATTATAAAATAAAATATAACATATTTATATCATGGAATATGTATATAATTTTTAAAAAAAATGGAAAATCAAATGTTTGTAATTTTTATGAAAATTAAATTTTTATTTACAATTTCATAATTAATATCATGACTTAAAATAAATTTTATTTTCATAAAATATATTCATTAATTAATATTTTGTTATCATAATTATAAGATAATTTTTTTGAGACCATAATTAATTTTTCAAAGTGTCAAAAAATCATTTATAATATTAAAATCAATATTTTTCAAATAAATGATTATTTTAATTAAAAATTAAATTTCTCATGTAAAAAAATTTTTAATAAAATTAGGTCAATTTTTGAAATATATATGTCAAAAAATGGATATATTGAATTTATTTTATTTTTATAAAATAATTAATTTTTTGTCTAATAATGAAATATAATAATTTACATTATTTAACATTTTAAGCCAAATACATGAATTTTTCAGTCATGAATGATGTAAGAAACCATTATTTTGAAGTCACATGTACTAGTTACTATTCATTTTCACAATAATAAAAACTATTCATATTATTGATTTAAAATAATAAATAAATTAATAAAGTAATCAAAAACACCCCTCTCCTCCCCTTATAAATATCACCCCTCACCACCCATTCTTTTTTCAGCTACAAAGGCTTGCAGCTTGTCTAAATTATTCCCAATTACCTTCTCTAGAATCTTCCCCAATTCCATGGGCTTCATTTTTAAATGACATAACAAACCAATGTTCCTTAAGGAGGTTCTTGAGGAGATGATATTCAATAAGTAAAATCCTCATTAATTTTCTTCTAATTTCATTGATTTTCTTATCCTCTCCTCACCTCCCCTATACAAAATGAAATGATAACTCAAGTATTAAATATATACTTGAAATTTATTTCCTTTATGTAATATCCATAATCAAATATATTTTTTCACCTTTTATTCTAAAAAAATTAAAACATCACATATGACGTGTTAATTCACCGCCTTTCTGGATGAAGAGTTTTCATTTTCCAATACCGCCTTCACGTTTGGTCATTAAACCATTATTATGATTAAAAGGTGTTTTAATATTCATATAATGAATTTTTTATTGTTCTAGGACTAGTTTTTAAAAATAATATGAAATAAAATGAAACCATTTTGTGATGGTCTTAAAAACTGAAAAATAAACTAAACATTTTTCATTAACGATTTACCTAATGAATCAGCCTCATATAAGAAAATCATATTCAAGACCATTAATACTTTTGTATGTTCATTTATAAAATATAATTTTGATTTTGGTGAATTATTCTCATTTTACATAAACCTTGAAACTTGTATACAAGTTAACTGATCATGAAATAAAAGAAAATGAAAACTCCCTGAATGACAAAATTGAACTCCATAACTCATCAAAATGGACATAAATGACCTTAATAAAATTATAATAAATAAAATACATGTATAATTGTTTCTAAATTATGTAATTAATTAATATTATTTTAATATATAGGATAATAAGTTCATGTGAAGAACTCCTTCGGACATATGGTAAGGGGATTCTCGAACTGAACTCCCTTTATTTGGGTTATACCTATTTCATGTAAATTGTGGATGTAGAAATTATTTTAATGTCTCATAATTATAATCTCATTGTACTTACCTATTCTTTTAGAGGATATTCAAGTTTATAACTAG
The DNA here is from genome assembly GCA_963277665.1 of Viscum album. NCBI lineage: Eukaryota > Viridiplantae > Streptophyta > Magnoliopsida > Santalales > Viscaceae > Viscum > Viscum album. Next base: position 1,374,942,250 of record OY728134.1, read on the forward strand.
GTTTATGATAAATATATTGATTTTTTAGGAATAACTCTTCTTTCAAAAACACATCTTGAATCCTCTTGAGATTGTTTCTTCTTTACTCAAGATCGACGATTCTATACCAAGTATATTTTTTCACTTTAATTTTTGGAAACTATTATTTATTCATGAATGTATGATTTATGAAATTCTTATGAATCTAATTATTTTCCATGGGTTATTTTATGACTATGATTGTTATAATTTCTATGTGGCATCCATGATTATGTAAATGTTATGATTTTATGGGTAGGACAAATAATATATATCCCTACAATGAGTTGTGTAATTTTATGTATCTAATGAGATAATGATTATTATTCATGAAAATGATGCTATGTTTTTTTCACAATTATTATTTTATGATTATACACAAATGTTATGCGTGAACATGATTCTAGATTTATTCACAACTATGTGAGTTATTTGAGCACTAATACATGATGTTTCATTTTTATGCATTGCCACATAGCATTATTTTTTCAAATGTTTCCCTTATGTTGTTGATAATTATCCCATGTTCATGTTATTATGATTATTATTATTCTCACCCTTTGGATATGGTTGCATGTGCCTTTTCCATCATCCTACTTGGATTTTTTCTCACCCCTTTATTTGATTAATATCCTCAGCTCACTTACTATACTAAGGAGAGTGTGTTCCTTATAAGGATAAAGAAATATATTCGAGATAAATGTTTATGTTTTATTATGAAAATTTTATGTATGGTCCTAATTTTCTAAAGATACTAAACCTTTGGATCCTTTATTTGTAACACTTTTATTTTATCTATCTTAAAAATGATGAAATATTCATATAAGAAAAATGCAGGGTTCTTATAGTTCATATCAGAATAGGGATTAGTTAATTTTGGAATTATGGTTATATAAAGTTACTGAAAATAATTTGGATAAGACTAAGTATATGTAAACATCCAAAAACCATTGTTTTATAAAAATTATAAACATTGGGATCCCAAATGATATGTCTTTAGAGTTGATTAGATAAATAAATAAATAATTTTTTCATGAGTTGTTGAATTACATTTTTCTCAAAGAATTTTTATTTTATAGAATAGTGGGATCCATTAGAAACCAAGACAATAAACTATGTGGAGGAAAATACCAAAAATTACCAAAGGACATCCCAAATGCCTTGGGAGGTGGAGTTCAAAACATCGTGTAAATTATTACCCAGTTGTCATTGGCTATGAAAAATAACATGAACCATGAAAAAAATTACCTCCCTTAAGAAAAAGAAATATTACATTAAGCCCTTTATGTAGAAACATTATCGATAGTGGATCTTATGATCCACTTGTTTCAGAATAATTGGTAATCTCAATGGATAATATATTATCTATTCTTTACTTTTCTCCAAAGGAGAAGCTGACTTTGTCCATTTATCATTTAAATGGACAGTCTGATCAATGGTGGGTGTTGATAAAGAAAAGCAAATTGATAGATGAAATATAATATATTGAGTGGTATGACATTAAGAAAAAATTTATTAAAAAGTACTTACCTTAAACACATCACACAAATATAGAGAGAGAATTCATAGAGATGAATCTATCACTGCTTATAGAGAAAGTTTCACATCGATTTCAAGGTGCAACTTGAGTTTTGTTATCAATAATGACATAAAAATAAAATAGATTATTTTTTTTCAAACCACACATTTCAAAGGATCTAACTATCTAAGACATTAGGATTTATGAATAATTTTTTCCATGTTCTCTCAAATTGGAGATGGAGTTTAGAGAATAGTCTCATTTCTAAGGAGATAATAAATGAAATATGGAGTTTAAATATATGGAATATAATGAAAATGGTGAAAATAAATTATAACCACCTACATGTATAAAATGTTGGAAGAAGCATCATGGGAATGACCTCAAAGGGTCGGGGATATTCTATAGGTGTGGAAGAGCAGGCCACCAAACTCATGAATGTATAAGAGACATGATGAATCTGGTCAGTGTGATAGAGTAAAGGAGAGAACCAACCTTCATTCAATGCTTCAACTATAGGTATAAAGGTCACTATGCAATCTAGCCCAATAAACCTTGAGTCCTTGAGGGTAATTAGCATGACTAACCACAAAATCCAAAGGTCAAATAGAAATATCATTCCATCACTACTACTGAAGGGAATAAATAAAACGAATTCATACAAGGTACACTTCCTATTCACTCAAGATTATAAAAATTATTATTTGATTTTGCTTCTACACATTCCTTTATTTCCAAAAAACTATCTAAAAATATTGAATCGAATCCTATATACATTGATGTAGTGATATACATAAAAAAGCATAGTGGTGTGATCATTTCAACCCAAGTATTAGACTCTTATCCTATTGGTGTATGTGGGGATAATATTTTATAGAATATCATAATACATCACTTGGTGTAATTACACACTATGGTTTTCATGGGTTAGATCAAGCTATGTAGAGAACACATCAATTCTTAGGAAAAAATAATCACTTTTCATATTCTAAACAATCCTATGGTCCTCTACAAATTCTAGGAAGATCATGAATCTCCTTTGTAAAATACATCAATGGTGTACATGTTGATAACTTGTGAAGAATCATGCCTTGATCAAATCATTAAGTCAAATGAATGTATCTACCTCGATGAGATTCCCATTGTCAGGGAATACACTGATTTATTTCCCAAAAAATTACTTGAACATCCCCTAGATTGTGATGTAGAGTTCTCAATATATATCATACCTGGTGCCACTCCTATCTGAAAATTTACCTATATGATGGCCTTGATTGAACTAAAGGAGTTAAATAAGAAGTTGTAATATATAATGGGAAAAGGGTTAATATACCCTAGTGAATTGGCTTGTGGTGCGGTAGTTATCATTGTAAATAAAAAGGATGGATGAATGAAGCTATGTATCAATTACTAATTTCTCATTAAGATCACTATAAATAAAAAAACATCATATTCCAAGGATTGATGACTCATTTTTTCAACTATTAGGATATCTCTAATTCAAAAAGGTGGATATTTATTTTGTATACCATCAACTGAAGGTGAATAATTAAGATATATAGAAAAATTATTTTTTAGAAGGTATGGAAAAAAACAATTTCTAGTGATTCACTTCAGACATACTAATTATCATTCAATATTCATGTATTTTATGAATAGAGTCTTTATATGCTACCATGAAAAATTTTTGGTAATGTTTATATATGGTATTCTTGTCTAATCTATGAGTAATGTGGAACATGAATAATTTCTATGGATTGTACTGGCATCATTATGAATTAATAAATTATATTCCATATTTAGAAAGTGTGACTTTTGGATGTGGAAAGATGCATTTTTGGGAATATGATCATAATTGATGGAATATCTATGGACCTTTCCAAGATAAAGACAATTTAGGAATGGATTAGACCCACTAGTTTCATTTAATCCTTAGTTTTATTTCTTTATCAGGGTTCTACCAATTTTTTGGATAAATTTTTCACAATTATCTATCCTAATACTATGCAATCATGGAAAGGGGTAATGTATGTCTAGATGTAAAAATGTGAGTAATGTTTCAATGATCTCAATAATATCTTAATTACTTTACCTATACTAACACTACCAATAAGTGGAGAAAGTTTTTTTACATACATTGATGCATAAAATAATGGTTTATGTTGTGTAATTATGTAGAATGATAAAATGATAGCCTAAACCTCGTAAAATATGATGATATATGAGTAGAACTACCCAACACATGATCTGGATTTGGCAACTATGACTTTTTCATTGAAAATATAGAGTTACCACCTTGATGGTTTGAAGTGTGACATATATACTGATCATAAGAGTCTAAAGTATATATCCGCATGGAAGGAGGTCAACATGATTCAAATAATATGGTTAATGTGATTTAATATCTATGATTTCTCTATTAATTACCATCTGGGAAAGGTGAACAATGTAGATGATTATTTTTACAGAGAAGATCTTACAACCTTATCTATTATTAAAATTGAGAAAGGCATTATCCTCCTGAATATGAATTGGATGGATTTTAAAATCATAATTGTAGGGAATAAATCTTGACTTTTCCAAATGATTTCCTAACCATCAATCCAAGAGAATATCAAGAGGAATAAAGTAATGATCTAGAGATTAAAAATAATTTGAAATCAGTAAAGGAAGGGAAGCTACATGATTTCCACTTCTATGAGTATGGTATAATCAATTTTGGATCTAGGAGTTTTGTGCCTTCGCCACCTGAGATACATAAGGAGATAGTGGATAGTGCACATAGATCATATTTATCTTTCCATCTAGGATTTACTAATATTTACCTTGATCTTTGAGGAATCCTCTATTGGGACAACATGAATAATGAGATTGAGGATTATATCTCAAGATGTTTAGTATATCAGAATGTTAATTTACAGTAATAGAATTCTGAAGGAATGATGAAACAATTTCCTATACGAATGTGAAAATGGGAGAATTTTATCATGGAATTCATCACTACTCTCTCTAATACATCCAAAAGGAACAATGTGATATGGGTTGGGGTGGATCGACTCTCAAATACTTCCTACATTATCGCTATTTAGGAATATTTTCTGCTTAAGGAACTTTCCATGATATATGTGAAAGAAGCGTTGGGGCTGCTTGGGGTTCCACTATTTATCATATCTTATCATGATCCAAGGTTTAAATACTAACTATATAGAATTATATAACATGATTTTAGTACTGAATTAAATTTCATCATGACCTATCACACCCCAAAATGATGTCCAATATAAAGGGCTATTCAGACTCTTTAGGATATGTTGAGAACATTCTCAATGGAATTCACAGGTGTATGGTATCAAAATATCCCATTAGTTGAGTTCTCATATAATAATAGCTTCCACTAAAGTATTCAAATTGATCCATATGAAGCTCTGTATGGGAAGTGGTGTAGAACTCAAACTTGTTGGGATGATGTTGGTGAATGAAAGCTACTTGGACCTGATCTTTTATAAGAGATGACCATGATGGATGAAGCCATCCAATAGTGCATAAAAACTTCCTAGAGTAACCATATGAGAAATGATTATAATCACTAAAGGGATTCCATGGTTCAATTCAAAGGCAAATATTTCCTTCAAATATCATTGTGGAAGAGATTTATGTGGTTTGTAAAGAAAGGGAATCTTATCCCATGGTATATTTTCCCATTTGATATCCTAGAATGCATAGAAGAGGTGGCATATCGGCTTTCACATTCACTGTACATGTATCAAGTGCATGATGTATTCCATGTATCCCTCTCTAGGATGAACATACCAGATACCTCACATCTGCTGAACTCAGAGGTGGTACAACTAGATGATGATCTCTCTTGTGAGGACCACCCATAAAAGACTTGTCATCAGAGATAAATGGTTCTACGCAACAAGAACACCCACCTAGTTAAGGTACTATTGAGAAACCATAATTACAAAGAGGTGACATTCCGACTGAAGGAACGGATGATGAAGAAGTACCCTAACCTATTTCACCATATTATGTAAAATGAAATTTCGATAATAAAATTTAAAAAGGTGCGAAGAATGTAATGACCCAAAATATTATCAACGAAATTTTTTCCTTCTTATTACAATATCTTTAAACACAATAATCTATTAGAGAACCCAATAAAAACATTATTATCATAATTTAAGAATAAAATAAGTGATATTAATAAACATTAAGGAACCTATACCAATGGAATAGTATCCTGGTTGTTGGAATAGTAATATAACCATTAGGAATAAAAATCTAGCCATTAGAAAAGTAACATTTCCTATAAAATTATAATGAAAATTTAGGTGAATTATAAATGAAATTATTTTATATTTATATCATAGAATAAGTAAATAAATGTTGTAAAAATGATAAATTATTTTTTCATATTTTTTTATAACTAAAATTTATTTAAAATTTAATAATTAATATAATGAATTATAAAAAATATTTTCACAAAAGATGATAAACCCTAGTCTTACTCTGATCTTAAACATTTCATTTCTCATTGTTGTTGTTTTTCTAACTAGAAGCTTGTACCTATAGGGAAGGGATATTTTCATATACTACTTACCTCCTAGGATGAATAAAATCATGTCTAGAAGATAGAGAATACTCAACTCAAACCTGGTCAACTTCCTATTTACAATTGGGATTATGCTTTCAATCCACACACCCATAGGAACACTACAGACCAGATATGGGTTAGATTGCATGGTCTAAATTAGTATTTTTGGAACTCGAATATTTTAAATGACATATACTCTTTCATAGGCATGCCCCTTATGATTGATCAGCAAACATTGAATGGTGAGCCATATCGCTTTTCTAGAGTTATAAAAGAAGTGATTTTAGAATCTATTCTCTCACGGATTATCACCTTCAATGCTAACGAATATAGAATAGAAGTTAGAATTGAATATGAGCAAAAGACCCAATTTTTTGAACTTTGTAAGATCATAGGGAATTCTATTTTAAATTGTAGAGTGGTAAAGAAACAAGTCACCCAACCAATTGACTCTAAATAGAATGAAATCAAAAAACCAAAGAAATACCAAAGACCTTCCCTTGATAAACCTGAGACCTCTAAGAAGAAAAATGAAAAATGGATGAAAAATTCAACGACTTAGAATCTCTATAGGTATGATGTTGGGAAATCTTGGGCAGAATTAGTCGAAGCAGATGATCATGCAGCTAAATAACACTGTTCTTTTGTGGAATTTGACACCATTATTATGGAGATCATTAAACAGTATCAACTTGAAATATAACATGTTTTAATTGAGTCACACATTAAGGCTACTAACTCCCCCATGAATTCCTCTAATTCTTCAAATACACCTACTGGCCATAATAAGAAAACAACTGAGGCAAATGTTCTCCCTTCTAGTGATTTGGGTAACTAGTGTGACGGTCTCCCACTATACACAGTTAATGGGGGAGGGAGAATTAATGGGGTATCAAGTGACACTTCCCTTTCTAAGGACCATAACACCAATTCTAACCAGAATAATAATGACAGTATCACTATAAATGATGCTGATTTGGAGCTTCATCCCATTTATCTTACTAAAAATGACAATATTCATGCATCTCTTGAGGTTATGTGTATCCCCGCTAACTAGATTTCAGGTGTAGGCAGAGAAACACATCAGGTTCATACCATTGATTCCAATGAAGACACCCACTGCACTACAATCTTAGACCTTACTCTTCCTAGCACTGTCATGCCTGTAGTTCAGATTGAAAGCTCTTTGACTGTTTTAAATAACAGTCATTTTACTTCTCCCCTAGAGGATAAATTTTAGGATCCTTTAAATGTTGAGGCTAATATAGATACAACTAACATTTATTTAGTTTCTATTGTAAGTTAGAAGGTAATGAATTACTATCCAATATCAGAAAAAAAAATCCCTAGAAGGTCTTCCAGGAGGAAGGGTTCAGATAATAATAGGAAGCTGGGTTCCGAACAGAAAAATAGGTTCTAATGTATATTTTGTTTTGTAATGGTCAGGGAATTGCGATCTTTGACACTCTTATTATCTTAAAAAGATTTATTAATACTCATCATCATAATTGTTTTGTCATTACTAAACCTAAGATCTATTACCTCTCTTGTTTTTCTTATATTTTTTAGTCTTGATATAAATTTATAGGTGCTTATAAAATTATTATTCCAGTGAAACAATTTGGATCATTACTCACTCTACTCTTTAGAATTTTAATATTTTCGATATTTCGGATTTGGAGGTAACTTGTGATTTTATTATTGGTAACTTTCATATTTATTGTCCTTTTATATATGCTAAAAATATATACCAAGACATGATACATCTTTGGAAGGACCTTTCCAACTTAGGAAATAATTTTCATGACCCTTGGTTTGTGGTTGGTGACTTTATTGTTATCCTTTACCCAAGTGAGAAAATGGGACCGACTCACTCAACAATATCTATAAGAGACTTTAAATCATCTATTGAGGCTAATAACCTTATTGAAATTAACCTTATTGGTTCTAAGTATATGAGGAATAGAAGACACTTTAACAGGGTGGTGGTTAGAAAATTAGACAGAGCTTTCAAAAATGATATAGCCCTAGATAAATCGGGACACCATTTTTATCATCACCCTCTCTAAACATAATTCTGACCACCATCATATCCAGTTAAATATCTTTATCAAACACAAGAATCTTTTTCTTCCTTTCATATTTAACAACACATGGTCTTATGATCCTGATTCTGCTAACATTGTTCAAAATTCTTCGTCTTCCATGCATCATTTCAATGATTCTTTTTATTTTACCACCAAATTAAAAAATATCAAACATATCCTTAAAATTTGTTGTAGTACCATATCAAAAAAAATTGATAAAAAAATTCTTCATTTGGAAGAGGGCCTTACCCAACATTAAATCGCCACTACTGGTACTAATTTTCTCACTGATCCGAAACATGAAATCCAAATTTCTACAAAACTTTTCTCCTAGGTCACATTTAAATTTAACGTGTGAAAACAAATTAAAAAACCAAATGTCTCACAGATGGTGATAGAAATATTAAATTCTAAAACTCCATTCAAATAATCAGGAAACCTAATAGACCTCTTTCCTTCCTAAAATATGGGGAAAATCTCATTGATTCTGAGGATTGTATTTCAAATCATGTAGTCTCTAATTTTGAAAATATCTTCAACAGGAATGCCACTAACATGGACCTTATACCTGATGTAGTCCTGGTTTTAGTCAATGATGGGGATAATTATTTTCTTACTATTATCCCTCTTGATCAGGAGATCACAGACACTGTCTTTATTTTAAATCCTAACAGTGCTCTAAGACCTAATGGTTTCAATAATGTGTTATATCATCATTTTTGGACGTTATTCAAATAAGAGTTTATATATTAGTTAGTAATTTATTTTCAAATGGTATTTTCCTTCATGGTTTGAATTCACAATTTCTCTCCTTGATCCCAAAAGAGGATAATGCCTAAAAAAATCAGCAATTCAGACCAATTTCTCTAATACACTTTATAAAATTATCACCAAACTTATAGATAATATAATTTCTTCTCTTATCAATAAAATTGATTCCTAGAACCAATTATTCTTCACTAATGGCAGGTCCATTCAATTTTCTTTTTGTCTAGGCTCTGAATGTACTAAATTATTAAATAGAACTAATAGGGGTCTCAATATTTCCATTAATCTTTATATCCATAATGCCTTGGATACCATGGATTGGAGTTTTATTATCAAGGTTCATCAGTACATTAGGTTTAATGATTCCTTTATCAGTAGAATTAAAACTCTTTTCAACTTGGTCAACATATCCATCTTGGTTAATGGATCTCCTAACGATTACTTTAATTTCACTGAAGGCATTAAAAAAGGATACCCTCTCTCTGAAATTATTTTCTTGATTAGAGAAGATTACTTAAGAAGATTGATCACTCGCCTTGTTGAGAAAAACAATATTAATCCGATTAAGGCTTTTAGGAATTTGAATGTTCCCACACACCTATTATTTGCATCCTTTTTTACAAGGGGAAAAACAAACTATCCAAAATCTCAAATGTTCCCTCTCAAACTATGAAGATATTTATTGTTAAATCATTAGTTGGAAAAAATCATTTACCATATTGGGAAAAGGTTGCCTCCTAATAGAAAATCCAGTATTATTAATGATTTAGGTATTAAAGAAGGATCCATTCCCTTCACCTTCCTTGGTGTTCCCATTTTCTCTATAAGACCAAAATCTTGTTACTTTTCAAAAACAATTGACCAAATCCTCCCCCAACATTCATATTGGAAAGGAAAATCCAACTCTTAAGATAGAAGGATTTGTCTTTTAAAATCTACAATCTATCTAAAATATTGTACTCACTGACGATTTCTAAATGGCTAGATGGTCTTCTAAAAAAATTAACATAGCCATAAAAAACATTGTTTGATGTGGAAGCATGCTCAAAAGGAAACATGTGACTGTTCCATGGTCTATTTTTTGTGAACCTTTAGAGAAGGGTGGTCTTGGTATAAAAAATATCAAACTTTGTAATGATGTCATACAAGGCAGACTCACTTGGAACCTTCATCATAACAAATCTGACACCATTTCATTCATTAATAACACATTTCTTGAAAAAATAATGAAGTGAAATTTGAATTACATGAGCTCTTCCATTTGGAAATCCATTAAGAATTCTTTTTCTGACATCATATCTAACTCTATATGGATGGTGAGAAGAGACTCTTTAATGAATTTCTGGCATGAAAAATGGATTAGTGCTACTCTCATCTCTCTAATTTCCCCTAATCAACCTCCTGATCACACTAATTATACTATTAAGGATTTTGTTAGCTCTCACAACTTTAATTTTCCTTATAAAATCAATTATGTCATTGAAAACAGCCCTTTTTCCAACACTAATGATTTTTTAATATGGTAACCTACTTATTATGGAATCCTCGACTCAAGAAATTTTTCCAACAATGGATTTATTAATTCTAAAAATGATTTTAGTTATATTAAAAACTTTGATAAATTATGGTTAAAACCTTTAATATTTACTCTGTTTTGGTGTATTGCTCACAAGAGGGTTCCCACTAGAACTTTTCTATAGTCTTTTGGTTTCCAAATTTTCTCTAAATGATGTATGTATAACCAGAATCATGAATACATTAAAAATATTTTTCATTCTTGTGATACTACTACTACTTTGGGGAATTATGTGCATGATCATTTTTAGTGAAAATAGTTACTTAATGACACAATCATTTCAATAAAAACCAACATTGCATGGATCTTGAATCCTCTCAGCAAATCAAGAGACTTTTCTTAACTATCATTTCTGAACATCTTCATGTGCTCTGTTATTATAGGAATTCTATTATTCAAGACAACTACTCAGTTAGTTTAAATGTAGGTAAGATGAGGATCCTAATTTCCATTCGGGAAGCTTCTTCAATTAAAAATGGATTTTTCAATGACATAGTGAATGAATATTGGATTTTGCATTGTCTTGGGGTTAATTGTATCTATCCTCATCCAAAATGTAGTTTTGAAGTGTTCTTGAAAGATTTGATCCCTGGTTGGATTAAAGCTAATGTTGATGGTAGTTCTAAAAGCTTATTGGGCCCCTCGGGTTGTGGCTCTATTTTTAGAAACCACTCTAGGTAGCTTCATGGATGTTTCTATTGAACTTCTGGCATCTCCTCGACTCTTGAGTATGGAATTATTAGTGTGATCTATTCTATCTACTTCACCAAGAAAAATGGTTGGAACAATATCTGCATTGAAAGTGATTATACTACCATCGTTAAATCTATATGGAATTGTGTGATGCACCTCTCATGGCCTCTTACAATATACTAGATGGATGATCTTCATTCTCTCATGGACTTCAACTATATTATTACTCATGCCTTTCGTGAAGTAAACATGGTGGCGTATGGTCTTGAAAATATGGGATTCTACCATGTCACCACCCGGTAGGATAACCTCCCTGTTGATTTAATTCCACTTTATGATATAAATTTTATAAATATCCCATCTTTTAGACTCATGTAATCTTTTTTTAATAATTATTTTTTTTCTTTGTTCTTTGACTAAGGCACTACCTTCTTAAAAAACTGTTATCCTCCCCTTATAAATACCACCCCTTCTCTGTATACCTTCAAAGCCATGATACATGTCTAATTTATACCCAATACCTTTTTTGATCCTCTTCCCCACATATAGGATATTTTGGTCTCAACAAAAGGCAAACTCAGGTTCAAAGAGATTATGTTCAAGTGGTAAAATACTCCATTCTCTTTTAATTTATTTTCATTTATTATTCCATCCTCACCAACCCTATCTAAATTGTCACGATAACTCCAATATCAAATATGTACTGGAATTTTATTTTTTTTAGTGAAATATATATCATCAAATCTCTTCTATATATTAATTATTCTATGAAAATGAAAACATCACCTGTGATGTGTCGATTCATCGCCTTCGTGGATGACGAGTTTTCATTTTCTATTACTGCCATAAAGGAAGGTCCTAAAGCTATTATTATGATTAAACTAGGTTTTAATATTCATATTATAAATTTTTTAATGTTCTGGTACTAATTTATAATCATAATAATTGATGAATGAAACTAGTTCGTGATGGTCGTAAAAACCGACAAAATAAACTAAACTTTTTTCATTGACAATTTATCTAATGAATCATCCTCATATAATGAAAAATGATATATATGATCTTTTATAAATCATTAAGTTAATTAATAATATATAATTTTGATAATGGATATTTATTTTCAATTTACACAAGCTTCCATACTTGTATACAAGTGGACTGATCGTGAAAACCAAGAAAACGAACACTCGTGGAACAATAATGTTGAACTCTAAAGCTAATAAAAATGTCCATAAATAAACTTAATTAAATTATAATAAATAAAATAAGTTTTAATAGGTTCTTAATTAAGTATTTAATGAATATAATTCAATTATCTAGGATATTAAGTGCAAGTAGAGGGTGCTCTTGGACATTAGATAAGGGGATTCACAAACCCAACTCCCTTTCTTTGTGTTATACCTCTTTAATGAAATATTTTTGTGTGGTAATTAATTTAATCTTCAATAAATGTAATTTAATTATTATTCCATTTTATTTTCAAGAATATAAATGTTTCTAACTTGGTTTATGATAAATTTATATACTTCCTGAAAGAACTATTCTTTCCAAAACATATCTTGACACCTCTTGAGACTGTTTCTTCTTCACTCATGATTGATGATTCTTATACTGAGTAAGCTTAATATTTCATTTCCTAAACCCAATGTTTATTAATGAATGTATTTTTTATGAAATTATTATGAAACACATTTCTTTCTATGGGTTATTTTATGACTACAATTTTTATACATTTTATGTGTCTTACATGATTATGTAAATTTTATGATGTGATGGGGGGATGGAATTATATATCCCTCCAATTCACTGGGTAATTTGATGTATCTCATTAGATAGTGTGTATTATATGTGAACATTATGCTATATTTTTTAATATTTATGATGTTATTATTATATATAGATGTTATACATGAACATGATGCTAGCTTTGTTCATAACTATGTGTGGCATTTGACTACTAAGACATAATGTTTAATTTTTATGCATTTCAACATTTCAAGCCTTTATCCAATGTTTATCTTATGATATTTATAATGATACCATACTTATGTTATTATTATGATGATTATTCTCACTCAATTAATATTGTTTCATGTCACTTATTCATCCTATTACCAAGACTTTTGGTAACCCCTTTATTTGATATATATCCTATGATGACTATATGTACTAAAGAGAATGTGGAAATTAGAAGAATAAAAAATATGATTTTAAAAAAAACATTTATTCTTGATTATGTACAAGTTATGTATGGTCCTTATTTTTCCATGATACTAAAAAATTATATCCTTGATTTGTAAAACATTTATTTTTTATATCCTAAAAATTATGTAATTATCATGTAAGAAAAAGGTAGGGTTTTTATATCGATCAACTATAGGATATGGATATTACCAATCTAAACATTTTTGTCAAATTAACTAAACATGTAATCACTATAATAGTATAGTGCTAATTCAATACGTGAAACAACCATTAGTTGATCAAAATAAGGAGTTGGATTTCTCATTGTGGTAGAACATAGTAAAAATGTTTTTGTGCTATTGTCTCATATATTATATTCATTATATGTTTATTTGATTATTGATATAATATATCCTATAAATTACTCTTCAAAAAGGAAGAGTTTCAAGAGTAATTAGGGATAATTTAAAATAAATTATAAACTTAGTAAAATGTTGGGTATACTGATCCACCCCCACCCTATCGGTGTCCCTACACACTACCACAAAACAGGGCAAGGGAAGCGCTGCACTTTATTAGTGTTAAACAGAAAGCACTGATAAAGGGGTATGCCTTTATTAGTGGTAATTAAAAGCGCTGATAAATCTAACCTTTATCAGCGCTAAAATACGCGCTGATAAAGGTATACCCTTTATCAATGCCTTTTTTAGCACCGATAAAAGGGTACTTTTATAAGCGCTTATTTTAGCGCTGATAAAAGTTTTTAGTCTTAATTTATATAAAATTATAATATTTATCTGCACTTTTATTTTAGCGTTGATAAAACATACCTTTATCAGTGCTTTCAACAAGTGTTGATAAAGGTTACAACGGTTTATATTTAATAACCCTAACATGCCCTCCTCTCTCACACATGGGAAAGCTTTCACGGAAGTTGAACCAGGAACCTCTTTCACCATGACTTCTCCTCCTCATTCTCCTCCTCTTCTACATTGTCGTCTTCCTCATCCTCCTCGTCCCACTCCTCCTCTTCTTCCTCCTCTTATGCCGCCGCTGTTGGGTTTTTATCCTCTGTCGATGCCTCTGCGTCGTTTGGTTTTTCTCCTCCGCCACGACTGCCGCTGCATTCGCCGCCACAACCGCCGCTGCCTCTGCCGCCACTTCCTCCGCCGTTGCCGCCTCCTCTGCCGATGCTGATCAGTGTAGGAGTATTTTTCCTTCTCTTGGGTTGATATAAATGACAAATTATGATCTTTGAATGATTATTATGACTTATAGTTTTTTTAAGTGAGTTGAACCTGTGTATTTGTAGTTGGGGAAAGAGTGGGAGCCTAGGTGGTGAGACCCCTGTATTGTAGGTTGTTTTTTATAGTGGGTGTGTGAGAAGCTATAGTAAGTGTTTGGTTTGTTTACCTAGATGATTTGTGTTTTGAGGTGGGTATAAGAGTGGAACCCATGGGCTAAGGATTGTGTAAGAATTAATGTAAGGGGTTTGTGTGAGATCCCAGTGGTCGTTAGCATGTGACTCAGGATGGTAGTGAGTTAGTGAGTTTTGGTGGTTGGGGGAGACTAATGAGTGGGGTTATCTTGGTGTTATTAATACCTTAGATGCATAAATCTAGGGTAAATTCTTTTACATGAGGTATTAATTCATATTAGGTGTTATCAAGTTGATAGAGAAAGAATGGTCATGCCTTGGATTTGTATAAGGGAAGCACTCTTTATTCTTGAGTTTTGGTGTTTTGACTGGGTTGAGGGACATTATAATTTGGATTCCTAACTCTATTGATTTATAGAATGGTTTTAATGTGACCATCAATATTGAACCTATATGGATGGGTTTAGGGTAATGAAGCATGGGTATGTTCTTTTGGTTTTGGAATAATGTGGGGTAACTGGTGATCGTGTGGTGAGTTTTGGCATGGTGTGATGTTAATATTAGAAACAATTACCAGGGGTGTCCTATTGGAAATGTGTGTGTTCCCCCTAATTTTTGTCAATATGTATGGGTAGGCTCATTTAGTTTGGATAGGGATATGATCCTACTCTCTAGATATAACGTGTTGTGTTGAAAAGATTGTATGATGAAATTTAAAGTCATGCGATTAGGATGTATGTGTCGTGAAAGGTTTGATAATAGATTATTGATCAGGGCTTACTCATTTGGGATATTCTATCTAGAATAAACATGATGATTATACCTAGTAAGGAGGACCTATTGGTCAGGTCTTACCCATTATATGTTTATCTTTTATATTTTAAAAAGTCTGTTGAACTCGTTCTATCAAAGGTGGGTTCTATAATTTATTGTTATCTCAAGGTGTGTTTAACCATGGTGTGGGTTGATTTAGGTTTTAGTGGGTTCTTGGGGTTTGTGGGATGTGGTAAATAGTGTACTCGGTTTTAGATTATTTTATTCTCATGAGTTTCCCCTATTTTATGTTTTCTTTTCAGTTGTAAATATTTTCCGTTGTGCGCCTCTCCTCTGCCACGAACGCACCTCTGCCATGTGCTTAATGACACCTTCGCGGTGATTTTTCTCCTGTTAATAATTTTTTCCTCTTGTTCTCATGTTATTGCTATTTGATATTGATGGTTATAATGTGAAATGTACGAGCTAAACACCCTGCTAAAAATCGTGGCCGTTGGTGGTCCTTGTTTGCGCACTAAATGAATTGCATGTTGGTTGGTTCTTATTGAACATTTGAATATAAAAATTGGTAATTTACGTATACTTGACTTAATAATGAACGCCCCAGGATGATAAAACTTATGTGATAACACCTGAATTAACAAACAAAATTGAATAAGGTATGCTTTGTAAAATCTAAAATTGTGATTGTATGGTTTGTAAGGTGTTGTGATTGTGAGCACAATTGTGTTTTTGTATGGTGTTGCGGTTGTTGGAATGATTGATATGCCATTTTTTCCATGTTGTAGTTTTTCCACCATTGAATATCAATCCAAACTTTACCCATTTCAATGGAACCACCACTTTGTTACTAGTGTAATTCCACTGAATCCTAAAAAACCACTTCTAGAGGACTCTATGAGACACTTTATGGTGTGAATATGATGTTTTTTAGATTCTATATATTTTTAATATACATGGTATGTAATATTGTTAAATGGAACATGCTACACCATACATGGATTTCATATAGATTTTAATGCCATACAACAATTATCTCAAAAATATACACCACATGACTCATATTCTTACTCAAACTTGGAATATGTTTTATTTTAAATGTTACATGTCATGTGAACGTAGGTCACACACAATGTATCTCCAAGACATATACTTCAGCATGAAACCATGTACATTCCATAAAATAATGGTAGAACCATATGATATGTGTTTTACTTCACTCACATCGTGTATAGATACCATAGAAACTTGATGTGTATAGACTATACACCCCTAGTGGTCATGTAAGGACTACACATCATGTATTCCACAAAAATGTGATTCATAGCTAGTGAAGTGACTCATTTTGTATCTAAAGTACACGAATTTAGCTCAAGTTGTTCTATATGTCATGTATTTTCAAAGGCATCATGCAGTCTTTGTAAGACTGACTTGAAATTAATTTGATATATGTCAGATTAAATAAGGTATCTTATCCATAAACGATGTTCACCCTACTGGACACACCATGTATATGGATTTCACATGAGTTTATAAATGGTAGTATACAACCAACCTTGACTAAGAACCCTACACATTATGTATCCATTGAACAAATTGTGTGCTATGTTAATTTCATTATTATTATGTATTTTTCACTTAGATGATAATATTTCATGTATTAGTAGCCCATTATAAATATCTTCTCATGTAGATCACAATATTATGATTCCCTCATTCATTAGAAGTTTCACACGATGTGGTTTGGATATTTTAATTATCTTCACTCGGCTTGAGAGTTGACAAGTGCCAAGTGAGATATTTGGAGAAAATATGGAGTATGGTACTCCCCCATGTTTCGGTGAAGAATCCTCCATGTATATGTTTTAGGTACTCCATGGAGATATACAAAAGACAAGGCACAGTCCCTTGTATATAGATAGGCTTCATGTACTTTCACATGTTTTGGGGTAGGTTCCTCTATTTCATTGTAGAGGAATTTGTACCATGATTTGTTTTATAAAACCCAAACAATGCTACTTGATTAATTAAAACATAATATTAGGAAAGTTCAGGATAGAACCCATAAAGATGATGAATATGAATAAAGAATGGATTAATTCTAATCGGTTGACAAAAGAGTATGAAGATGGTGTGAAATATTTTATCAAGTTTGTTAGATATCATGCATGTGACCCTTCTCAAATCCTTTTTCTGTGTTTATGTTGTTGTTATTCAAGACAAATTAGTCCAGAGGAGTTGGAAGAACACCTGATCTGTCACGAAATAGATCGAAGTTATACATGTTGGAATAAACACGAGGAAAAAATTAATGTAGGTAGTGGATCAGATAACACGGAATTTTATGGAAGATCTGATAAGATTACAAGCGTGAACAGTGAAGACGATCGTATGGAGGGTGTGATTACAGATGTGAATGATGATGAAGATTGTATTGAGGAAATGATAAGGACAGTTGAAAATTAACTTCGTGATTGCCCAATATTGTTTGATAAGTAAAGAGTTGTTCAAAAACTCCATGGTATGCTGGTTGCACTAAATATATAGCATTGATAGCCATACTGAAGCTGTATAATTTGAAAGTAGGCAATGGGTGGAGTGACGCCAATTTTATGGAACTACTTGATCTCATGAATGACATGCTCCTAGAAGATAATGAACTCCCAAACCGAACAAACGATGCCAAACGAATGCTACGATCGATGGGTATGATCTCTGAATAAATACATGCCTACCCGAATGACTGTATATTGTTTCGCAAGGACTAAAAATCCATTAGAAAGTTCCCAAAGTGCGGTGCTTCTCGATACAAGATAGATGATTCTAGTCCTATGAAAGTTTTATGATACTTTCCAATAATTAAAAGGTTTAAGAACCTATATGGAAGTAAGGAGACTTCAGGTCAATTGACATGGAATGCAGATACAAGAATTAAAGATGGGAAACTACGTCACTCGGCAGACTCTCCTCAGTTGAAGAGAATTGATCAGGAGTATCCTGAATTTGTAAACGAGTCGAGAAACCTTCATCTGGAATTATCTACAAATGGGATGAATCCTTTTGGTTTTCAAACCAGCCGTCACAGTACAAGGCTGGTTATGTTGGGAAATTATAACTTACCATTGTGGTTATGCATGAAATGAAAATACATCATGTTATCTATGCTTATATTAGGACCAAAACAACCGAGTAATGATATTGATGTTTATTTGGATCCATTTATCTAGGATTTGAAATTATTGTGGGATTCAGGTGTTACATTGTATGATGCTTACAAAAAAGAAGATTTCACTTTGAAATCCATGTTGTATGGGATGATAAATGACTTTCCTACTTATGGAAATTTTTCAGGATATAACATTAATGGAACTAAAGGGTGTACCATTTGCGAACAACGTACACAGTCAATTAGGTTAAACCATTCATCGAAAACCGTGTTTTTAGGACATCGCAGATTTCTACCCCAATGGAATAAGTACCGATCTTGGATGACATCATTCAACGGAAGTTCTGAAGAACGTACAACACCATCTCTACTAATAGGTGATCAATTGTTTGAGAAGGTAAAATATTTGAACACTATTTTGGGTAAACCGTTTTCGAAAAACAATACGAAAACTGGTTGGAAAACGAGATTAGTTTTTTTTTTTTGAATTACCATACTAGAATTGTATGTATGTCAGACATTTTCTTGATGTTATGAATATTGGAAACAAATGTATGTGATAGTGTCATCGGCACATTTCTAAATGCACCTGTCAAAACGAAGGATGGAATTAAGGCTAGATTGGACATGGTTGAGATGGGAATATGAGAAGAGTTGGCACCAGTAAAGGGTGAAAAACGAACATTTCTTCCTCCTTCTTCTTACACTCTTTCCAGGAAGGAGAGATATCAGTTTTCCAACTTCTTGAATGACATAAAGTTTCCATAGGGTTATTCATCAAATATCAAGAACATCGTGTCAATGAGTGATTTAAAATTAAAGGGTCTAAAATCACATGACTGCCATGTTTTGATACAAGATCTAATTCATATAGCTTTACATTGCATTTTTTCCAAGAATGATTGCCATAAATTAATGAAGCTCTATTTCTTCTTCAAAGCTATATGCAGCAAAGTTATAGACTCACCGAAATTGCCAACTATAGAAAGAGATATTGCCGTCATATTATGTGAATTGGAAATGTTCTTACCGCCAAAATTTTTTGATATGATGGTTCATTTGATGATTCATTTGGTGAGAGATATTCGACTATGTGGTCCTATACATTATTGATGGATGTACCCCATTGAACGGTATATGAATATTTTGAAAGGGTATGTCAAAAATCGAAGTCGGCCAGAGGGTTGTATTATAAAGCAATATATTGTTGAGGAAGCCATTGAATTTTATACCGAATACCTGTCTGGTGTGGAAAATGTTGGCCTACCGAAATCTTGTCACACTGAGCAGCTTGAGGGTGAAGGAATTTCTAGAAGGGATGTTGTCACAATCAATATTATAGATCGGGATCAGGCTCACCTTTACGTTTTTCATAACAGTTTCGATGTTGACCCAAATGTTCAAACCCACAAAAAAAAATTTAGGTGTTTGAATCCATCAAGGGCTGAAAAATGGATATTAGATACACATAATTGAAAGTTTATAGGATAGTTTTAGGACCATATTTTGAAGCAGTTAAATGAAAATCCAGACTCAATTTCAGAACGACTTTGATGGTTAGTCGGAGGAGCAAGTGTGTATGTATTATCTTACAATGCTTATGCAGTTAATGGTTATACATTCTATACTAATGAACATGATGAAGACAGTACCATGCAGAATAGTGGGGTTACACTTGTGGCTAAGGCAATGCATGTTTCCAGTGCTAAGGACAAAAATACAATTTATGCGAATATGTCATACTTTGGCATCATCAAACGAATATGTGAGTTGGATTATACAAAATTCAAAGTGCCTATTTTTTCAATGAAAGTTGGTTGATAACAAGAATTATGTTAAAATAGATGAATTAGGATTCGTGAAAGTTGATTTCAGTAAGGAAGGGGAGAAAGAAGAACCATTTATAATGGAATCACAGACAGTACAAGTATTTTATGTTATGACCCCACAAACCGAAATTGGTCAATTGTTCTATTATCGACCAAAACAACTGAAGGGTCAGAAGAATGTTCAACAGAGGGTGACCCTTTTATAGGGACTTCAAAATAATTTTGTAGCGGTTTCAATGTAAACGGCACTTTGTATGTCATAGGAGACCATAATTAAGGGATTTACATAGTCGATAGATGAGTCAACTCTATTCATCCTTCAAAGAAAAAAAAGAGAGTACAATAATCAGGTTATTTGTTTATTGTAATATACATTTTGTTGCGTTATGTTATTATATGTCCGCTACTACTTTTATGTAATCTAAATTAAATGTTAAACCACTTCTACAGATAATGACTTCTGCACCTGCTGATACACCCAATCCTGAGGCACAAAAGGTCTCTCAACCACCTTCTAGTGGTCCCAGTGAAGAGCAACAACAGGTATCTCAACCAGCTATTGGTGGTCCCAGTGTAGAGCAACAACAAGTTTCTGAACCTATTGTTGTTGGTCCCAGTGCAGAGCAACAACAAGTTTCTCAACCAGTTGTTGCTGGTCCCAATGCTGATGCTAGTTCTCTGGGGAAAGATATTGATGATACTTCTGAGGAAATGGTAGGAAATGAAACCCTGAAAGCGCAAAAAAAACAAGAGCATCGTAGTTTGACAATGTTAGCCAAAATCCTTAAGGCAAAAGAAAAAAGCATCAAATTTGAGGTGGGATGGAATAATAAAGACCAACATGTTAACCCCAACAAAGCCATATTTAGTAGCTACATTGGAATCATTACTCGAAAACAAGTGCCGATTGATGTACAGTCGTGGCACCATGTTTTCACCGGTCTTAAGACACTAATGTGGGAAGAGATTATGGTAACATTATGATATCATTTTTTTAATTTATTAAAATAAAATACCAAAACATTGACTTACTCTTCATCATCCATTGCAGAGTGAATTTATAGTATATTCCTCGCACAAGTAATACGTATTAAGAGTTTCAGGAAGGATTCATAGAGGTTTCTGCACAATTTTAAAGAAATATCATCTTAAAGATGCTGAAGGGAAAATCATGCCACACCCACCTCCTCTTTATGCACACTTGATATCCCAAGGATCGTGGGACGCGTTTATCAACCATCGTGGGGAGCATACTTTTCAGGTACATTATGTGGGGTAATACGTTGTTTTAGGTTCCTTGTATTCATCACTTTGATTGACAATTTTTTATTTATCAAACATCAAATGAGTGCTGAAAATAAAAAATGTGATGCAGAGCCAGCGTACCCTTACTGTAAAGCAAGGATGGGGTACGCTTCACTTGAGCAAGAATTGGTACATCTTTTAAATCTATCATACTACTTATATGTGACATAAAACAACACCATAACCATGTTTCTCTGTTTATATTCATATTGATGAATTGAAATCGAAATCAAAATCCATCGCACTCCATGTTCTATCGAAGGAGGCTCATATAAATAAAGAGGGGATAATGATAGATGAAAACACACAAAATGTGTGGGAAACATGTGTAAGTATTACATAATGTAAATTTGATTTGTTTTAAAATCATTATTACATTACAATGACGACTTATTTTTCTATATTTTCTATCTGACATAGTCACAAGAATCAAAAACACCCACACCAGATGGAGACTTACTTTCAGCAGCCTTGAAGTGGCCAGACCAGTATGGTCGCGTCAGAGGTGTGGGTTTTGGGGTGACACCCCGAACATATTTTCAAAAACAAAAACAAGCGGAGGATAAAAATGGAAAAATGAAAAAGATGAATGAAAATTTGGCTTTTTTTCAAGAATAATTACAATACCATAGAGTGATGATAGAAACATTGATGGGGGAGAGGAGAAGAGAAGAAACAACTCAACAACAACCCGTGCATGATGATCCCGCCCCACCCCCCCACCAGCTTTGAGGCAAGACATTCCCCTAAAAAACCTGACTTAGCTGAGGTAATCAATGTTTTAATAATTGTTTCTATGAAATGTGATTCACATATACACTGATACATTTCTTATAATAATATTATACATGGTGAAAATGACTGTGATTTATATCTATCAACTCCCACCTATCGCCATGTAGCGAGGGCTACAGTGTTCAATATGAAAAACGAAATGCTACACAATAGACAGCTTCCAACATATCATTTCAAAGTGTCAATTAACATAGCTAATGAGCCGAGTGCCGAGCTACCTGTTCCAAATGAAAATGACGACATTCATACGGTTGAACAAGCTGTTGGAGCATTCATTGCATGGCCTTCAGTTCTTGAAAAAAAATGTCGACAAGGAGGTATCCATTTCCATGTTATTTTTCAAGTTGGACCTTTATCATTTAATGAAAAAAGGTCTGAACCGATGAATGTTATTACATAATGACAAAGAGAAGGGGGTGAAACAAAATATCATCTCAAAACGATCTCAAGGATCAACCAACCGATTTAAACAGTCTACTGAGAGTACCTTCACCCCGCATGTTATATATCCACAGTTAATATCATTGCAGGCTCATGTGGATACAAAGTTGATAGATAGTAATGCTCACACATTTGATTTTGAAAAAAAAATATGTGCGGAGAAGAAACATCAGATTTCATTAGTGGTGAAAATGTAAATGAAATCCTCAAGTATGAATGGTAGACGCCTCAGTTTTAAATGTATACATGAGGTATGTTTTCATGATTTGATTTTACAAAAACTGGTATACTCTGATAATTATGAATAAATACATTTTATATTTTTTGCTGGCGTATATATGAAAAACAATTGAAGGGATTTCCCCATGAACAAAAATTTGGAATCATTAGTCCTCACACCACCTCTTCAAAAGAAGAAATAGATTGTGATAAATAGGTTTTAATAATGTCATCCCTGCTCAAATTGTTTGAAAACAAAATTACAGATGACATACTCTTTTTAATACCAACGATGTAGGGGTAAAACTCTAAAATTTAACCATATAAACTATATTTTCAATTATTTATTTACTTATTCCTTTCTGTATTTTTAGGGTGCATTGGATGCTGATTGTAGTCAATTTGGATACTCTAAAAATTTATTTTCTGGATTCAATGCATGGATATCCAACAAACCAACCACGCATGATGGTGTTTGTTAATTTGTAATACACTAGATCCAACATTTTAAAACTAAACATCTAGTTATATAATTTATGTTATATTTTAATGAGGATTATGTTATGATAGGTTAGTGCATCAATATCGTCTAATGCATGGAATGAATCCAGGGCATAAGGATGAGCAAGCCTACAAGATCTAAAACTAGAAAAGTATCCGGGTATATATAATAACATTGTACTATCCAAACAAATATAAAAAAATTACTTATTGTTGTCGATGTTTCTATAGTGTCCAAAATAAAAAAAGGAAAGGACTGTGGTTATTATGTTTGTAAATTTATGAAAGATATCATATTTCATCAACAAACTAGAATCCCTAACGAGGTGTTTTCGAAAATAATTATGAGTTCATTAAAAATATTTTTTAATCCTTTATGTATTTATATTTTTTCAGTACTACCATTATTGTCACAAAAACTCATATTCAGTAGATGATATAGATGTTTCTAGAAATGAATGGGCAACATACCTGATGGAAGATTATACACAAATAGGATGAAGGTTAATTCCTACTAATGTTATCCATATATGACCATTGATATCCCCCTTGTTTACACTTATTGAGAATATATGATCACCCTTTATTATGTTTTATATCCTTAGGTTATAAAGAATGGTTTTAGATATGATTTTTCTTTCTAGTAAAGCAAACTCATTAGACTAAACTAGTCGGTAGAGTGGAAGTCGACCGATGCATAGTCATTTAGTCCACTCACGAGCATCTTAAAATCTTGATGGGAACCAATATCCTGGATTTTCAATTTTCTAGTTTTAGTTTCCATTATATGTGGGTGGGGGTGTCTAGGATGGAGGGTGCTTTCCAGGAGTGGGGGGTGTCCAGGATGGGGGTGTCCAAGAGGGAGGGGATGTTTAGGTGTGAGGGTGTATAGGAGGGGAGGGAGGGGCTGTGTCCATGGGTGTGTCCATGAGTGGGGTTTCTAGAAGGGGAGGGAGATCTCTTAATCCAATTATAAGTAGGAAATCCTCTATGTCAAACTACGCCAATCCCTATATGGAATATCCTACTCATCACACACACCAAGACTCTTATATATCCTTAAGAGGGTGTTCCCTATAATATGTGATATATAAAACTATATTATCCATCTTCTTTAGGCCTAAGACTCTAATACCTACTCAAATAGCCTTAGAAAACCTAACTAGGATATAAAAATCTCATACCATACCTGATCCCCTCATAAACACAACTAGAAACCTCACCTCCATGGAGACATAATCTCTGGATGATCACAAAATAACAAACATTCAATAGAACCCTCACTCTATCTCTTGGTGGATCAAAAACACCCTATTTATTTACCTAGGTTGCTCTTGATTTCTATCCCTTTCACTAGAACACATATACTCATGCATGAAACTACAATCCATGAGTCATTTTTGAGGTGTATGAATCGACCTCACCTCAATCCGACGCATGGTGTGACCGGTATGGATAAAAGTGTCTGATATCAATTTCAAATTGACATAAACTTTAGAAAACAACACAAGTGACATACAAAAAACCACAAAAATGCGTTTGGATTGTTTTGATACTTTAGGAAAACGATCCATGAGTCATTTTTGTCGTGTACGAATCGACCTCACCTCAATCTGACGCACGATGTGACTGGTATGGATAAAAGTGTCTGATATCAGTTTCAAATGGACAAAAACTTTAGAAAACAACACAAGTGACATACGGAAAACTGAGAAAACACGTTCAGATTGTTTTTATACTTTATTAAAATAATCCATGAGACATTTTTTGACGTTTATGAATTGATCGCACCTCAATTCGACGCACGGTGTGACCGTTATGGTTAAAAGTGTCTGATATCAGTTTCAAATTGACATTAAATTTAGAAAAAAATACAATTGACATATGGAATACCGAGAAAACGTGTTCAGATTGTTTTGATACTTTATAAAAAATATCCATGAGTCATTTTTGATGAGTAAAAATCAACCGTACCTCAATAAGATGCATGGTGTGACCAATATGGCTAAAAGTGTTTGATATTAGTTTGAAATTGACATTAACTTTAGAAAACAACACTACTAACATACGGAATACCAAGAAAATGAATTCAGATTGTTTTTATATTTTAGTACAATGATCCATGAGTCATTTTTGACGTGTAAGAATCAACCGAACTTCAATTCGACGCACAGTGTGACTGTTATGTCTAAAAGTGTCTGATATCAGTTTGAAATTAACATTAACTTTAGAAAACAACACAAGTGACATACGGAAAACTGAGCAAACACGTTCATATTGTTTTGATACTTTATTAAAACAATCCATGAGTCATTTCTGAGGTGTTAGAATTGACCTCACCTCAATCCGACACATGGTGTGACCGGTATGGCTAAAAGTGTCTGATATTAGTTTCAAATTGACGTTAACTTTAGAAAACAACACAAGTGACATATGGTAAACTGAGAAAACGTGTTCAGATTGTTTTGATACATTTTTAAAACAATCCATGAGTTATTTTTCAGGTGTATGAATCGACCTCACCTTAATCTGATGCACAGTGTGACCAGTATGGCTAAATGTGTCAGATATTAGTTTGAAATTGACATTAACATTATAAAACAACAAAAGTGACATACAGAAAATTAAGCAAATGTGTTCGGATTGTTTTGATACTTTAGGAAAATGATCCATGAATAATTTTTGACATGTAAGAATCAACCGCACCTCAATCCGACGCATGTTGTGACAATAATGTCTAAAAGAGTCTGATATCAGTTTCAAATTCACATTAACTTTAGAAAACAACACTAATAATATAAGAAAAACCGAGAAAATGCATTAAGATTGTTTTGATACTTTAGGAAAATGATATATGAGTCATTTGTGACGTGTACGAATCAACTGAACCTCAATCCAATGCACAGTGTGACCGGTATGGATAAAAGTGTCTGATATTAGTTTCAAATTGACATAAACTTTAGAAAACAACACTACTAACATATGAAAAACCGATCAAAAATGTTTGGATTGTTTTGATACTTTTGGAAAACTATCCATGAGTCATTTTTGAGGAGTAAAAAATGACCTCACCTCAATCTGATGCACGGTGTGATTGGTATTGCTAAAAGTGTCTGATATCAGTTTGAAATTGACATTAACTTTAGAAAACAACACTAGTGACATACAGAATACCAAGAAAATGCATTCATATTGTTCTGATATTTTAGTACAATGATCCATGAGTCATTTGTGATGTGTAAAAATCAACAACATCTCAATCAGACGCACAGTGTGACTAGTATGGATAAAATTTTCTGATATCAGTTTGAAATTGACATTAACTTTAGAAAACAACACAAGTGACATATAGAAAACTAAGAAAACATGTTCGGACTGTTTTTATACTTTAGGAAAACAATCCATGAGTTATTTTTTGAGGTTTAAGAATCGATATCACCTCAATACGATGCATGGTGTGAACGGTATGGTGAAAAGTGTTTGATATCATTTTCAATTTGACATTAACTTTAGAAAACAACACAAGTGACATATGGAAAACCAAGAAAATTCATTCGGATTGTTTTTATAATTTTATAAAACGATCCTTGAGTCATTTTTGACGTGTAAAAATTGACCGCACCTCAATCTGATTCACGGTGTGACTGGTATGGTTAAAAGTGTCTGATACAAGTTTCAAATTGACATTAAATTTAGAAAACAACACATGTGACGAACGAAAAACTGATAAAACGTGTCTTTATTGTTTTGATACTTTAGTAAAACGATCCATGAGTCATTTGTGATGTGTAAGAATCATCTGTACCTCAATTCGACGTACGGTGTGACCGGTATGGATAAAAGTGTTTGATATCAGTTTCAAATTGACATAAACTTTAGAATACAACACAAGTGACATATGGAAAAAATATAGAAATGCATTAGTATTGTTTTGATACTTTAGGAAAATGATCCATGATTCATTTTTGACATGTAAAAATTGACCGCACCTCAATCTGATGCACAATGTGACCGGTATGGCTAAAAGAGTCTGATATGAGTTTTAAATTGACATTAACATTAGAAAACGACACTACTAACATAAGGAATACTGAAATAATGCGTTCAGATTGTTTTGATACTTTAGGAAAACAATCCATGAGTCATTTATGATGTTTATGAATTAACCGCACTTCAATCTGATGCACAGTGTGACTGGTATGACTAAAAGTGTCTGATATCAGTTTGAAATTGACATTAACTTTTGAAAACAACTCTCCTAACACACGGAATACTTAGAAAATGTGTTCGGATTGTTTTTATACTTTAGGAAAATGATCTATGAGTCATTTTTTACGTGTAAGAATCAACCACACCTCAAACCGATGCACTTTGTGACTGTTTTGGGTAAAAGTGTCTGATATCAGTTTCAAATTTACAAAAACTTTAGAAAACAACACAACTGATATACAGAAAACTAAGAAAACGCATTTGGATTGTTTTGATACTTTAGGAAAATGATACATGAGTCATTCTTGATTTGTACGAATCAATCGCACCTCAATCTGAAACACAGTGTGACCGGTATGGAAAAAAGTGTCTGATATCAGTTTCAAATTGACATTACCTTTAGAAAACAACACTACTAACATATGGAAAACTAAGAAAACACATTCAGATTGTTTTGATACTTTAGGAAAACGATCCATGAGTCATTTTTGACGTGTATGAATCAATCTCACCTCAATCCGACACATGGTGCGACTGGTATTGCTAAAAGTGTCTGATTTCAGTTTCAAATTGACATAAATATTAGAAAACAACACTACAAACATACAGAAAACCAAGAAAATGCATTCAGATTATTTTGATACTTTAGGAAAACAATCCATGAGTCATTATTTATGTGTTCGAATCAACCTCACCTCAATCCGACGTATGGTGTGATCGGTATGGCTAAAAGTTTCAAATATCAGTTTGAAATTGACATTAACTTTAGAAAACAACACTAATGACATATGGAATACCAAGAAAACGCATTCAGATTCTTTTGATACTTTAGGAAAATGATCCATGAGTCATTTGTGATGTGTAATAATCGATCGCACCTCAATCCGATGCACGGTGTGATCAGTATGGATAAAAGTGTCTGATATCTGTTTGAAATTGACATTAACATTAGAAAACAACACTTCTGAAATACAGAATATTGAGAAAATGCATTAGGATTGTTTTGAAATTTTAGGAAAATGATCCATGAGTCATTTTTGATGTGTATGAGTCAACCTCACCTCAATCTGACACACTGTGTGACCGGTATGGATAAAAGTGTCCGATATCAGTTTGAAATTGACATTAACATTAGAAAACAACTCTACTAACATATGGAAAACTGAGAAAATGCATTTGGATTGTTTGGATACTTTAGGAAAACAATACATGGGTCATTTTTGAGCTGTAAAAATCAACCACGCCTCAATCTGATGCACAGTGTGTCCTGTATGGCTAAAAGTATCTAATATTAGTTTGAAATTGACATTAACATTAGAAAACAACACTACTAACATACAGAAAACTGAGCAAACGCGTTCGGATAGTATTGATACTTTTGGAAAACAATCCATGAGTCATTTTTGAGGTGTACGAAATGACCGCACCTCAATCTGATGCACGGTGTAACCGGTGTGGCTAAAATTGTCTGATATCAGTTTGAAATTGACATTAACTTTAGAAAACAACACAAGTGACATACGAAAAACTGAGAAAACACATTTGGATTGTTTTTATAGTTTTGGAAAACAATCTATGAGTCATTTTTTAGGTTTAAGAATCAACTGCGCCTCAATCCGACACACTGTGTGATCGGTATGGCTAAAAGTGTCTGATATCAGTTTGAAATTGACATTAACATTAGAAAACAACACAAGTGACATACGGAATACTGAGAAAACACGTTCGTATTGTTTTGATACTTTAGGAGAACGATCCATGAGTCATTTTTGATGTGTACAAATTGATCGAACCTCAATCCGACATATGGTGTGACTAATATGGATAAAAGTTTCTGATATCAGTTTGAAATTGACATTAACTTTAGAAAACAACACTACTAACATATGGAATACCGAGAAAATACATTTGGATTGTTTTGATACTTTAATAAAATGATCCACATGTCATTTGTGATGTGTACGAATCAACCGCACCTCAATCTGATGCATGTTGTGACCGGTATGGATAAAAGTTTCTGATATCAGTTTCAAATTGACATAATCATTAGAAAACAACAGAAGTAACATACGGAAAACTGAGAAAACGCATTTGGATTGTTTTGATACTTTAGCACAACGATCCATGAGTCATTTCTGACGTGTATAAATCAACCTCACCTCAATCTGACACACGGTGTGACCAGTAAATCTTTTCAATAGATAAAGAATCATTATTTACTAAATGAGATAAATCATCCAAAAACATATTGATTTTACATTATCCCCTTTCATTATTATCAGAATGAAGACATTTGAGTTTATCATTTCCATATTTTAGTTTCACATTTCCATATTAATGTATTCTTTTATATTAATATTTTAATTTATTTCATTAGTGTATTACTAACATAATATTTGTTTTCTTATATAGGTGAATTTTTCTCCTTGAGTTCGGATGCTTTGTTCGGCAACAAATACCGTAGAGGACAATTTTTGAGAGAGGATCACAGATATCAAAGGATTAAACATTAATGTTTATAACTGTTGTTGTATAATTGTAATTGTAACCATGTAAAACAATATTTGAAATGTATATAGCAGTGTGTTTTTTTTATTCATGATGTTAAGTAAATGTATATAGCATTGTTTGTCAAAATATTGTTTGCGGGTGCTGTTTTGTAATGGTGTGTAGGTGCTATTTTGTGCACGTGTGCAGGTGCTGGTTTGTGCAGGTGCTGATTCTGTAGGTGTAGGGGAAGGTGCCTTTATCTGCGCTTTTTTCAGTGCTGATAAAGGACACCTTTATCAGTGCTAAAAAAGCAATGTTAATGCCGGCATAGATAATGGGGGGTCCCCTTTATCTTTTCTCCGAAAAGTGCTGATAAAGGGGACATTTATCAGCGCTAAAAAAATGAGTGCTAAAGGGGTCCTTTATCAGTGCTTTTTTTAGCGCTGATAAAGGGTGTCCTTTATCAGCGCTTTTTTTAGCGATAATAAAGGTCTCCTTTATCAGTTCTTTTCAAAGTGTTGATAAAGGGGACCCCCCTCTATCTTCTCCAGAATTAACAGCGCTTTTCTAGCACTGTTAATTTAGGTTTTTAGCGCTGATAAAAGGCCAAGTTGTAGTAGTGACATGATCCATCTAGGATGTACAATAAGGATAACATTATTAAAATTATATATAATGAAGTGGTGAATTATGGAATTAACATATTATCATCATAATATTTTATCACATAAGTTTAAGTGACATTGTACGAACCCTATTTTCTCTACACACCAACACTAAACTATAACTATGATAGTGGGAAGGTTTACATATATTTAATTAGATTTTGGGGCCTTCAAAAAATAGAAGATCATTGATGCTTCCAAAATGTGGTGATTAAAAGTAAAAAAGCCCCAACCCCTTCAAATTTTAAATGATCTTATACAATTTTCAAACTATTCATAGAATAACCGCAACACTTAAGGAGAGGAAACCTCAATTTACTCTTATGTGTTTCTATTATTTGTGTTTTTTCAAAGATTTTATTTTCTTTTTAGAAATTTACTGACCATGATGGATAGTTACAAACTTATTAAAATTTTCAACTAGAATAAACCCATCAAGTTTTCTATTACCAAATCTCTTTTAGGCCATTTTCACAAATTCCAATTCAGTATTTATTGTGTATACATAATTTCATTGGGTCACATTAGAAATAATACAACATTTTAAGTGTGGTGTAGGGGATACCATTTTAGGAATGTTTTTGTGGATTTTTTCATGTAAGTTTTTCATTTTTTTCGATTTTTGATCTTTAATAATCATGAATTTTAATTTTTCACTCCAAAATTGTTTTTGAGAAAATATAATTAATTATTAGAAAAGAATGGGTTTTAGATGATTGTAGATATGGAAATTTTTATTAGAATTTTATTTTCAAACATTTTAATGATTTAACTGATTTTTGAAATCCATACTCAAGATGTACTTGCCAAAATTATTATTTTTCACCCTCTGAGGTATTATTAATAAAAAAATTCATATTCTTTCTCACACCCATTCCTTTATAGAATCTCAATCATTTTTTTGTAACTATAACTTATATTTAATATTTTTAAAGATATGATTGAACAAAATCATTGTAATATGATAGTTGATTTTTTTCTAAATCCTTTATCATGGAAACCTACCATTAGATTTTTTTCATCATTTAATCCCATATATATAATGAATTACCTTGATAGGGAAATCCACATTAAAATATTATATTACCTTCCTACTGTACTCTTGGTGTTTTTTATGATATTCAATGGATAAGGTATGGGGATAAGTTTTCCATGGTGAAAGGGGAATATTTAAATTGAGGAAGAAGTTTGGGGTGTTTTCATTAGGTATTAAGGGATTTTCATGATGTATTAACAATTTTATTCCACTTTTCCCCTCAAAATAATTAATAGTCAAAAAAGTTAGTTGGGTCTTGGGTATGTGAAAAGGAATTATTTCTCAACCATTGCTCTTATTACAACTACTGAAATTAGTGTCATGATAAGATCAATCAAGAGTTGGTGTAAGAGTTTTATATTTTTTCAATTGAAATTTTTTAAAAATGGTAAAAGGGGAGATAATTAGTGGGTGTATTGTTCAGCATTCCCATTGATATATTTATGTGCCTTTTCATAGAGTTAGGGGGATTTGGGTAATTTTATCTTCGGAAGATGATATTGCATTAAACATTTTTTTATTATCATAGACTATTTTTACGATTAACCCTCCCTTTTGATAATTATTATTAATTCATATAATTATATATAAACCCTTAGCCTTACAGTCATTTAAGCCATAATGTGAAGTCATTACAACTGATGTTTATTTTTTTCATTACGGTGTGGGGATTTGAGATTCATTGTAGGCCTATAGTTAGGGTCATTTTGTAACATTATAGGTAAAAGTTAAATTATTTTAATATATTTATTGATTATATTCTATAAATTTATATTAATTATAAAAATATTAGGTAATTTTTTAGTCAAATGGAAAAAATACAATATTTATAGCAAAATTGGATTTTTAGAAATTATATTGTTTTATATAATGGTTTGATATCCCGAATTTATAATTTTTATTTTCTATAGTTAAAATAATTTTTGAAATCAAAATATCAAACTATCTAAGGGTGAAATTTGGTTATTTTTCAGAAAAGATTGATTTTTCAATGAATACTGATCAATACTGATTTTTATTAATAACTATATTTTCCTTTCAAGAAATTACAAATTCAAAATGTATTTTGGATTTTTTTTGAATTAATTAGACTATTTTGATTAAAAATAATATAATTGTGGTATTTGGAATGAGTTTTATATTTGAATTTTTTATATTACAATTTTTATACTTGAGACATAATTTATCTGAAAAACTATTTTTCGTCACATTTTTCTGTTTTATTTTACAATTAAGTTCTGCCACTTCTATGAATTAAATCTTAAAAATGGTCCATATTTGGAATCATTGAGTCTTAATTTATTAAATATTTCCCTTTTATCATTTTTCAATAGGAATAGTAACTGTAGTAAATACTTATCATTGTTGTAAGGGTATATCAGGTAATTAAGGTTAAAAATAATGTGATATGGCCTAAAATAGTCTATAACAGTTGTTTTTATTTTATTAGATAAGTTTTATTCAACCTAAACTATACAATAGTAAAAAAAATCAATTTCATTTCACTATATTTTTATTATAACATTTATATTATTTCAAGTTGATATAAAGTCAAAAATGTAACTTTTGATTTTAATATATATAATATTTTGTGAGAGGAATAAAAATAAATATGTTCATTTATAATTGGTTATTTAATAGGAGAATTTTTCTATCACGTTAATTTATTTCTAATTTTTGGTAGCTGAATAATAACCTTAATATCCTACACAACACTAAGATAGTATTTTTCAATTAAAAGAAAATTAAAATAAAGGATTTTATAAATGTTAAAAGTAATATAATTTTAATGAATTGTTGTATTCCATTAATTTTTTTACATAAATATAAATAGTTATGGATGAGTGAAAATATTTTGTTTTATTTTTTTCATGTTTTTTCAAATTTTAAATTAAATGAAAAGTTCCAAAAATGACATTAATGATATTTTATAATAAATAATGTTTTATAAATGATTTAAAATTCCTAAAAAAATTATCTTCAGCCAAGGGAATTTAATATGGTTCATTATATCACAAAAAGTCCATTAATGGGTCACTTTTCTTTTTATAGTATGTTTAATGGATCCTTTAGTATGAAAAACAATTATACCACGATAAGTGTCAAAAGAGTTTACAAGGGGTTTAAAAAAGAGATAAGGGTAAAAAAACCACCTAAACTTGTCCAAATATTCCTGGATGAAATTTTTTTTCTCATAATCATATTAACATAAAATTATATCAATTTTGGTCCATTTATGAATGAAAATTCATTTATATTAATTTACTATTTTATATAATTCTTATAGTTCCCCTTCCCTCACTTATAAAATTAAACCTCCTCTCCTCTCTTCTCACACCTTTTGAGAATTCTAGTTCAATCATGAACTGCATGAAATTATCCAAAACGTCACTCCAAATTTCTTATATGATATATTTTAAATATATAATCATCCTATGAGGGATTTGGGAATAAACCTGAAGAGGTTTTTTGACGAATAGGTATAGTTCTCAACCATGAATTTTCGATTTATTTCTTATTCTACCTCCTAAAAATATTCTTAAACCATGATGAAATAATAATAATGGTATATTATATATTATAATATTTTATTATCTAAATGGAATAATATATATATCCATATCATCTAGAATCAAATGGGGAATAAAAATATCACTTCTTTTAAGTTTGAACTACCACCTCCACGAAGTACTGTGTTTTATTTTTCATCACTAGATCCCAAGACAATTTGTAATGATATATTTCATATATATATATATATATATATGATATTAATGAAATATTTATCATTCTATAAGGATAATATATCATCTAAATTTTTACATATCCATCCATTGAAAAATAATAAGGTTATTCGTGCATACATGTGGATTACAACCTCCACAAACCGATGTGATTTTTTGTGATTACCACATCACATAGATAGTATATATATGTTTATTTAAAGGAAATATATGATATTTATGATTTAATTATAATATTGGGAATATAAAATCATATTTACCTTCCTTCTATAATGATTATTGATAAAATTGATACATTAATCATTTATATGTACGACCTACCATCTCCATTATTATAACATAGTTCATTTTATATAACCATATTTGATGATTGGTTTTAAAGGTATAATTTATGTATAAAAATTATATTTATGTCATGATTATTATAATGGATATAATGTAATATTGAACACTTTGACCATAATCAACCCACCAGATTCATTTTGTACATATGAGATGAATATCGTTAAAACCACTAATGTGAAGTTAATTGATGAAGTAATTAAATATAACATGGTAATAAATAAAATAAAATGATTAGTAAAATTTGAAAATGTTATGAATATAATAAATAATTAATATGATATTATTATCCAAAAATATAAAGAACATGTGTTATGAGTCGAATTCGAGGTATGGAAATTTTTAACGTAAAACATTATTTTTAATGTTTTAAAGATTTATTTTATGAACCATTTTATTCCATTACCATAATCATAGAATTAATTTATGGATTTATTTATATGGAAATAAATAATTATAATGGAAATTTTATGTTTTTTTAAATTTCATTCATTGGTTTTAAAAAAGAAATCATTTTATGTATTTTATATGGAATGTTTTGACTTTTTTTCAATAGGAAAAAAGTATTGTTCTATTTTAACATATAGAGAATAAAAAAAATTCATTCCATCATAATATTTATTTTATGTTTGAATTAATTTTAAATATATCTTTTTTTACTCAAGCAAAAACACTTTTCATTTTTTTCTGACTAGTTTACATTTGATAACAGGTTTTGAACGGAAATAATATTTTGATTTCCAAAATTCTTTTTCATATCGGTTTCAAAGGTTGTTTCAATGGTTATATGATGAAAAGGTGAAAGAATATTATTCATGATATGGTA
Source organism: Viscum album (assembly GCA_963277665.1). NCBI lineage: Eukaryota > Viridiplantae > Streptophyta > Magnoliopsida > Santalales > Viscaceae > Viscum > Viscum album. The sequence goes on from OY728134.1 coordinate 1,374,978,412, forward strand.
TTTAAGAATTATATATGATAACTGTGTCATCCTATTATAGCTAGTATGAGTGGGTTATCCTGATACATCTCATATAATGGGTGACCCTAATAAAACTTATATGATTATATATCTCGATACAGCTTATACAATAGGTGAGCCCCATTATCATTGTCCAAATATTTGGGTAATTTTACTTATCCTTATATGTAATAAGGAGGGAGTTAACCAAGTATCTTCATCTTATATATTTAACTGGCCTCTAGTTATTTCTAACATGGGTAATGAATATAATTCTATAAGTTTATTAAATGGGGTTTTTATTTTCTTTTTATGGGTTTTAAAGGTTTTATTTGTGAAAAAAGTTTTTATATTTCATTTAGATATGATTTATTTCATACGATAAAAAACTATTGTGGTAAATGAAATAATTCTATGGGTTTTAATGTTTTCACCAGACTAACGGAGTTATTAATTTTATGTCCCTTACAGATGATTTTATGCTCATTTCATGTTTTTCACTATTTTCACAAGGTTTAACGATGGGTAGGAATAAAGAAAAAGTCAATATGAAATTCATGAAGATTATTCATGAAAAAAACATGTTTCATTATAAATATTTGTACAATAGGGAAATAGATACTGATTAGAAGTTTAAAATTTTTAATATATGGATTTATTATGTAATAATTATAAACTAATTCAGTATAAATCTAAACTCTAATCATCCATGAAATGTAAGAATGTGAATTATTTACTAAACACTAAATAATACGAAATTTTTAAGGAATGGTCCTTATATTTTGTATTATAGGGATGTTGTACATGAATTTAGGGATAATGATAATGTTATTATAATTACTATGAAATATTATACTTTATGGTTTAATTGAAATGATTTAGCATTTTTAAATTACCATATTTTTTCATATAATCTATATATGAGAAGAATATTTTTTCATAGAGGAAATAAAGAAGCTAAAGTAGGATGGTATAAAGAGGAAAATTACCTTCCAAATCAGTATCTAAAAATGGATTGAATTAGAAATGTGTAGTTTATTTAATTAGTGGTTCAGTTGAAGCATGATATAAATTGTGGTGGGATCTGTATAACAGAGAAAGAATATTTACCATAGGGGAACATGTCGATGGATGAGAATTTCATGAAATAGAACCATTCATCTTTTTTTGGAACCTTTGATCCAGTAGTAGTCGAATGATGTATTAATGCATAGGAAAAGATATTTTTGTCAATGGATATTCAAAATGTAAAATAGTAACTCTTTTCATTTACCATTTCGAAGGTGAATTTGATCAGTGTTGTTCATTTTTTATGAATACGAGAGATATTTAAGTGATATATGTAATGGATTTTTATAAATTTATGATTCTTTTTTGGTGAAGTATTTCCCTAAAGATATTAAACTCATGATGGAGAAATAATTATTATAATTGGGGAAAAAAATTTATGTTTCATTTTCTATGTATGAGGAATAATTTTTAAGATTGTCCATGTATGAACTAAATTCTTTTTAGGACCCTGATAATAAAATTAATAGATATTACATGGGATTGAAAACAAGTTTAAGATGATATTTGGCCACATGGTAATTGAAATGTTATGAGAAATTCATTCATTATGATGTGAAAATTGTTATGAAGTTTTCTAAAATTTATATTCCTTGTGATGAAAATTGCATGAAGTGATCAAGTTAGAAGGAAATAGAGAATAATTAAACTAATAAATCTGTAGGGAAGCCCCCAACATGATCTATGTGTGGTAAAATATAGTTTAGGTAATAAATTATAGGATCTACAAGTTTTTTCTTGTTTGGTAAGTTTAGTTATAATGATCGTGACTATATATAAAAGAGTCCAAAATAATCAAATAATGGGGTATAAAATAGGTAGAAAATGGTGAGATGTTTTAATTTCAATTATTTGGGGAATTATTCTAACATGTTCCCAAAGTTACTTACATATGGATGAAGTAATCAATATTAATACACTGATATTTCATGTATATTCTTAGAATAAATTAACGAATTTTTAAGTAATTTAATGAATAATTCCCATGAAATTGATTTTTTATTAATCTTTGGGAATTTGGTGATAAATAATGAAGTTGAATTTAAATTATGTTTTTCAATTAATAAATATTTTACGAAAGTCAATGTTAATTAGTTTCTAATGTAAGAACATCTATGTATTATTCTTTTATTCATGTTGCTAAAAAAAGAGTATCTCAAGGTAGCAATCAATTCATTTCGGGCACACCACATAGCCAGCTCAAGAACTATCCATCTATAAAACCCCATAGGGGAAGTATACTCAGTCGGAAGAGGGAGAAATAATTACTTTAAGGGGGAGTCAAGCCCCTGCATGTGGCCCACAAGGAGTAAAGACTGCAAAAGAGAATAATGGGCCTAAAGGACTACATGGGTCATGTGTCTGTGGCCTTTATTTTATATTATGGAAGTGTATTTCTAGGTCCCACCGTGGTGTAAGTGTTTGAACTAGTTCAACCATGCTTTTTCTTATAATATATCACATTACCATTTTGTGTTTTGATGTAGGGTGCACTATTTTTTGTTTTTTTTTCATTTCTTAAGTGAAACGACATTGTCCCTCTTTTATCTAGGGCCTCACACCTCAGATAAATGCATCCCCTATTCTCCAACATTCTACACCACCTGAAGTCTCTGTCCACCGACTTTTACAGTTGAGATAACCACGGATGATAACATGGAAGCTCTGTTCAAGTTCATTACACATTTTTGTCATCTAAAATCACTTGTCAATGCCTCTGATACTTTATACTACAACCATGGAGGATTCATTCAGCTACTTCAAAATCTATATCAAGAAATAAACCACTATTGACATGTTTCCACTTCAAGATTCTACCTTATCACTACCACATCGTCAAACCCTTTCAAGGCCATACAACACAAATTAAGGAGTATCTCCACACTTCCCCAATTCCCCCGTGGATTTCTTCCATGCTTCCAAATATTAAAAAAATTAAATATTTCGGTGTTTCCAATCATGAGATGATGGTTCTTGGGGGAATTTTAAAAATATATAAATTATGATCTCCCTAGATAGATTTTATCCCATTTTAAATAAAAGGAGCCACTAACCACTTGGGAAGTGACTTCGACCCCCATGGATCCACTAGAGAAGAATTCCTTGCATGCTGCTTCTTTTCATTTTTTTATTTCTAATAATTTTTTTAGTTTTTTTATTATAATTTTGGTTTATTTTCTTTTAAATAACACATAAATTTTAATTTTTCCTTCTCGAAATAGTGTTTTTTCTTCCAATTTTGATTCTCTTATTCTAATTTTTCTCATATTATTTTTTATTTAATTAATTTATTATTTTGATTTAATTTATATTTATTATTTTTATCCTTTTATTCTTCTTTTATATAATTTTTATTCTTTCTCTCTCTATCTCTTCTTCTTATCAATTTAATATTGCTTCTTCTTCTACTCTCATCCCATTTATTTTTATTTTTATCTCTCTTCTTCTCTTCTATCTTACCAAAAAAGTGATCTCTTACTCATAATAATGTGAGGATGACTTGAGGCTTGGCCTATAGCATATTATGGATTTATTGAATTCTATCTTAATGTTAATTTTACATTTGCAATAGATGTGCATGACATGAATGGTTGTGACTATTTTCCCCCATGAAATAAAACTCTATTTTATTTCAATTCTTTTGATTTTAATAGTTTTCCCTCTCTTCAATTGATTCTCTCTTAACATAATAGTTTTGATCTAATTAGTGGATGATATGAAAATCGATGGAGCTAGGTATTGGAAGATGGAACTCCATCAACCAAGGTGTGTCATCCACCTCGATTACAAGAGTATATGGAATTTATATTTCTTAAGGAATTTAACATTTCACAATTATTAAATAAAAGTAAATTAATTCATAATATGATTTATTGATTGGATTATTATTCTAAATTTAATCAAATAAAGTAGAATAATGATTGAACCCAAAACTAAAACTAAAACCAATTTATTTCCTCCAACTCATATTTTTTATCATTGTATGTAGTATAAGTTGAAATATTAAATTTCTTTTCATTATATTAAAAAATAAAAAGAACCCAACAAATTCCATTTTTCTCATAAAAAAATAAAAAAACAACAACAAGTGGGAAAATGTGATTTTGAATAAGTGACTGAACAAAATGAGAAGCTCCTCAAGTGAGATGACCCAGGTCATCCACTATGTTTTATTATGAAAACATAAGAATTGTTTTCCCACATAATGTGATAGGTGTGCATCAAAACTGGCCCAATTTTTAGGGATATAATCATTAGTTGGATTATTTTTTATATTTTCACATAGTAGATAGTTTTTATTTCACAAGAAAAAAACCATAAAAATTATCTTTCAATGATATTTTTAAATGACTATTTATTTCAATACATTGAACAAGTAATTTCATATGAAATAACTTTTGGCTCAAAATGATACAAAAGAAATATTATATAAAATGTCCAAGGAACTACTTTATCTATCTAATGATATGACGAGTGGTCATGACAAGGGTATCTCACATTGAGAAATAAAAATAATTCTGAATCAAGTTATGAATGATTTTGAAAGACTCGATGCCGAGAAGGAAGTTCCACTATAGCTTCCCAAATTTACAGAAGGCATTAAAGATGTTCAGGCCTAAATAAAGGGCCATGAATAGCCCATCCATATCAAGGATCATATCCAAGATAACTATAATGAGATATAGTGGATCGATGATGAGGAATAACTACCTACTAAGCTATATGTGGGAAATGAACAAGATCTTGATTAATTATATAATGATTATGAGTTAAAACTTGATCTCACTAATCGCTAAAATATATAAGAGCCAACATCATTACATATATTTCTATCCACGGTGGAAGAAACCACACATAGGGTGGGATTTGAATAAAATATAGAGGATCTTAACTACATACCTCCACTGGACACCACCCAAATCCTAGAGGCACTCACCACTAAATGGGAGATTGAAGCTCAATGTATTCCGGGAGTTAACATTATCTCAAACACTATTTCATTTGATTTTATTACATGTGAATTAATTATTATTCCCACTTCATTGAATATTAAAATTCAGTAAATCATTATATTTATATAGAGAAAGATAAGGAAACAACACACACACCTATTTTAGAACACATAGAGCTCCCTAAATTTATTAAACATGCATTTTATGAGACTAATGATGAATTCCAAATAGTTAATCCTGATTAAGTATGGACATGGTCTTCGCATATTGAAAGGGAGAAATTTCTTATTAAAAAAATAAAATTTAAATTTTTTAGGTGAAAATACTTTCCTTCTTTTCCTTTTATCATTCAATTCATGTAGCCCATGTTAAGAGAGAAATGGATGAGAAGGAGGAGGTTTCACAATTACAAACCAAGAAATAGAATGATCCATACTTAATCCTATACACACCATGAAAGATGTAGTTAATTAATAAGTTTATGGATCTGGTATACTCTATCCATGGATAATTCCTCACTGCCAAAAGAAAATCGTTACTGGGAAAATCCATAAGTGGTGGTTCAAATCTAAGAATCTTCATACACTAATCGAATTTGGATAACATCTGGTACTTCACTCTTGAAGAAGTAAAAAATTATGGTCCACATGGGGGATAATACCAAGATTTATCTTTATACATTCTTTCTTAGATTTAAATTTTAGTCTTAGGATTAGTCCAGCATACAACCCACTCTCAATTATTTAATTCTCTTAAATGGCATGGCCATTGTGCTTAGTTGAGTAATTTTCATTTATAGTTACATGATGATAGAATGAAGGCCTAAACAGAAAATGAGGAAAAGGGACTAATATTCTTGGAATATGGTGTTAATTATTACATTCTTTTTGTTCAATATCACTATATTTTTTTCCAACAACAAGTTTTGATCGTTAAACTAGAATTACATGGCCATGCTTGAATTATGTTTTTCTTGACTTATCTATGAGACATGAGTTTCCTAAGATACCTATGATTCAATGTTTTATATTTCAATTATAATGAGATTTAATGATTAAAATTTAGAATGAATGATTAAAGGGAAACATGGATATTGAAATGAGGACTCGGGGTTTGAGAAAATTAGTTGATTCATGTGAATTTTATTTCCCTACAATTTTTCATGATTTTATTTTTTGAAATTAATGTGAATTGATTTGTTATTATTAGTAAATCCTTGAGTGATTTTCCAATATCATATTTCCATTCATGAGAGGATTTATAGACCAATTACTTCCCATTTATTATTGATCATATTTCTTGAGTGATCATTGGACATATCACCTAAAAGAACATTTAATTAAACTTTTCAAATTTGTGACTATACAAAAACATTTGATATGATTGAGCCATATTTTGAAAATGTATCATAATTAAATACCACCTTTACATCAATCCTTCATTATCCCATATAAACCATCAATGACCTTATTAGGTATTATCCATGTTTTAGCCTATTTTTATCCATTCTTACCCTCCTCTTTGTATTTTAATGATATTTTAATAGGGGGTAAATGGAATAATAATGAAAGGGATAAAATATATTTTAAGTAAAAAGATCGGGGTTACTATATAATGGGGTTAACAAATATTCCTACAATGTATTCTTTATTGTTTTCCCACTATTAAAAAATAAATAAAAAATGACAAAAAGAAACAAAAAATGAAAACAATGGGTTTGTGACTTAGAAGAATAAAAAATCAACAATATTGGACTAGTGATTATTATTATATGTGGTTAGGTGGTGGATGTGAGTTTTATTTTAATCCTAACATTCAAAAAAAACCACCTTGAAATAATTATAAAAGTAGAAAAAAATTAGGTGGTTTCACTAATCACTCATTAAACGTAATTTGATTATATTGTTTTCTTTTTAGATTTTTGGGAAGTTGGAGTTTCCAATTTAAGGGTATAATGACATTACACTTTTAATTATTATATAATTCCTTATAAATTAATAGATAAACCTCTCCTTTGAGCCTTAATTTTTAAAATATCAATTTTTACCAACCATAATACATAGAGAAATTTGAACCTTAAAGAAAAGTATGAATGATTTTATGTATATTTTGTCTTTATAATGTAAAGAAAATAGTTCCTTTACAATATTTTGAATAAGGGGAATGTTCTCATGATATGAGTGTAACACTACTCTGATTGTATCATGAGTGATGAGTATAAATATTCATAATGTGGTAAATCATGAATTTTCATGTTATATATTTATAAATTCTGGAAGTTTAATGGATGAAATATGAAGTCTAGGAATTTTAAAAATGAAGAAAGTAAATTACTAGAATTGATTGTTTCTTGAAAATTGGGAAAATTAAATTCGTATTTTATGTGGATTTTTAAAATTTTGATTTGAAATTGAAAATCATTTTTTTATCACTTTGAAACTTAAATATTAGTAAAATAGGATCCTTATGATTTTCAATGTTGTGATTTAATGGTTGATAAAGAGCATGGTCTAGGTGTGGGGGTATTTGACACTCCAATATTTTATGCATATTCTCAAGCATAAATTGAGGATTTTTATAGGAATTTCATTAATAATGAACAAGAAAAATATTATTTTGATAAGTTGTGGGAATTTTTTTAAAGATTGAAATTCAATTTATATTATTGTTTTCAATTAAAAATTATTTTATGAAATTATAAGTCGATTAAAATAATGTTCTAGAAATACTAAATGTTATTCTTTTTTAGGATACCAAAAAAATGAGCTCGCCTACACAGTCCTCAACCAATGGAGGGAACACCACATAAATATCTCAAGAGATGGATCACTATGAAAAACCATAGGGAAAGGATTATTGGTTGAAATAGGGAGCCAATATTGGAGAATTTGGGCATTAGGCCCCTATGCATGACCCATGGGAGTAAAGTTCGTGGGGGTTCATAGTGGGCATGAATTACCACATGGTCTCTATGTGTTTGACCATTATTTTTGTGTGTGAGAGTGTATTTGTGGAACCCACCCAGGTGTATGCATCTGAAGTGGTGCTCCATTAATTTTTTTTATATTCCAAATCCCTCCCTTTATATGTTACAATGTGGGGTATTGTATTAAGGGATAACGGTTCAATTCTTAAGAGGAACAACCCCATCCCACTATTTTCTATGACCCTGATCCTTAGATAGATTTCTCTACTTTTCTATGCCGCTCTCCACTTCCCAAAGTCGGCGGAAGCTCACTGTAATCACCGGAATCACCATAGTCAATTCCTAAGAATCATGGCTTGAAATCAGTCCCCACTATCATCATAAAATAACACCTAGGATCACCTCTGGTACCTCGTATGACTATCATAGATGATTCATCAGGCCACATTGAAGGTTGTATGAATATAGTTACCACCACTACCCCACTAATGCTCTAATCTTCCACCTTGTCACTACTACGTTGTGCAGCCCATGTAATGAAATGCACCACCAATGAAGGACAAGCTCCACACTGCCCTGTTTCACCCATGGATTTTATCCACACTACAATTCTCAAACACCAAAAATATTCATTTTTTTTTTAATCTTGATCCAGCGAGTCTTGGGGGAATTTTAAAAATTGATACATTATGATTTCCCTTGAACAAGGCCCTCCCATTTCCTAAAAAAGACTCGATCACATGATATGGGAGTTTGAAACCCATTGATATACCAGATAATAAAGATGAACATACTATTGATTTTTTTTTATTTTTTTTCTTTTTCTTCTTTTAATTTTAATTTTTTAGTTTTATTGTTCTATTTTTTTTATATAACATATAAATTTTAATTTCTCTTTCTGCAAGTAGTGTTTCTTCCACCCATATCAATGATATTCTTCTCCTACTTATCATCTTAATATTCTTCAATTAATTTCGTTATTATTTCCTTTTGCATTATATTTATTATTGTTTCCCTAATTATTATTATTATTTTATTATTTTCCTCTCTCTCTATCTCTTCGTAATCTCTTTTCATTTTTTTTGATTTCATGTGTGTGTTTTATTCTTCTTATCTCATCCATTTTATTATTATTTTATTTTTAATTATTTCACTTCTCTCTTTCTAGTAAAGAGGTCTCTTACTCCCAAAAGTGGGTGGTATCCCCAAGGATTTTCCCTAGTGAGGATAAGTTATTATTGAGTTATTTCTTAATGTTATTTTATATTTTAGATATATTCAAGTCACATTCATCGGTGTGATGATTGTCCTCTATGAAATGAAATTCAAATTTATTTCTATTTATTTTATTTTAATTCATTTCCAACTCTTCCGATGATTATCCCTTCATATGATGGACTTGATTCATTAAATAGATGATATGTAATTCTATGATTTTGGGTCATATAATATGGAAAACTATTGAATAAGTTGTATCATAAATCTTGATTAGAGGAAGAGTTGGAATTTACATTGCTTAAGTAATTTGAGATTTCACAATTTCTAAATAAATGGATAGTAATTCATCATGATATTTCATTATTGGAATACAAAAATAATTTTTTTTAAAAAAATTAAGGAGAATAATGATTTAACCCATAAGATAACCTAAAATCAATTTCTCTCTTCCTAATCACATTCTGTTTACTATTGTGTGTTAGCATAAGTTTAAATATTTCATTTCTTTTTACTATCTTAGAAAATAAAAAACTCCCAAGAATATTTCCATTCATTTCATAAAATAATAAAAACAAAAAAAATAGTAGATTAAGGTGATTTAGAATAATTGATTGAAGAAAATGAGAAGCTCCTAAAGTGAGACAACTCTGGTCATCAACTTTGTTTTACTAAGAAAAATTTAGAAAATTTCTTTTTCCACACCCAGTGATTGGTGTCTGTCAAATATAAAAAGAAAAAATGTGTGGAAAAATCATTTTCTGTTACTAAGATTGATGTCTGGTTATCTAATGAAGTGGTTAAATGTATGTCACATGTTTATTCAAATTATGTTAATTTCCCATTTGACTCTATATCTTTAAATTGCTTTATTTTAAAAAAAATAGTTTAAATTTTAATATCACCTCTTGACAAGAAGAAATAGAATTTTGTGAAAATGACAGGTTTAAATATTAAAGAAACCAAGTTTCATATTAATTATCCTTTTATTATCTGTGGAATGATATTTATTCAAAATTTTGTTGAACTTTCTATAGTGTATTTTAATGTTATTTGTGGTATTAATTCCATTTTAGTTCATGATGCTAAGATAGATTTCATAGTTAATAATTCTATATTCAAGGATTCCATGACTTTTATAAAATATCAAGAATCTATGAAATTGATTAAAGTTGAAAGTTAAAGTTACGTAGATAATGTTGTTGTAAAGAAAGAAACTATTTAAATTAGTGATGTTAGAGTAGTGAATGAATATATGGATATTTTTCTTGATGACTTTCCTGGTTTTATTCTAGATCAAGTGGTTGAGTTTACTATTGAAATAGTTTTTGAAATTAATAATATTTCAAATAAACCTTACCAAATAGCTCATGTATAATTTGTTCATTTGATAAATAAGTTTCAAGAGTTGATAGACAAATTTATCATTCATCCTAATACTTCACTATACGGTGCTGATGTTTTATTTATTAAAAATAAATTTCCTTTATGGATTTTTTTATTATAAATACTTAAATAACATCATTGTTTAGAAAAATTATCATTTTCCTCATATCAAGGATTCGATTGATCAGGTTGTTAGAGGATAGTATTTTATAATGATTGATTACGGTTCAGGGTACCATTAGTTCAAGGTGAGGTAGGAAGATATTATGAAGATGCAATTTTAGACTATATAATGGAATTATGAGTTTGTAGTTATTCCCTTTGGGTTATCTAATTCACCACCTATATATATGGATTTACAAATAGAGCTTTCCATAAATTTTAAGATATGTTTGCAGTTGTTTGTATTGATGATATACTGGTATATTCAAAAAAACATGAGTATCATGAGAAAAAACTAAGGATTATTTTAAAATCATTAAAACAAAATAAGATATATGATAAATTTAGTAAGTGTGAATTTTCCTTGTAACAGATTTATTTCATCAAATATATTGTTTCTAAAAATTTTATAACAACTGAACCTATGAAAACTAATTCTTTTGAAGAATGGACAAGACCTAAAAATATCTTAGTGATTTATAGTTTCCTTGTATTTTTGGGTTGATACTATTTTATTGTTGAAAACATTTGTCAATAATCTATCCCACTAACTTTTTTCACTATAGAATGAGTTAAATTCATTTAGATAAAATAAGTGAGAACATATTTTTTGAACTGAAAATAATATTGGTGAATTATATAATTTTATACATTCCCTATAGAAATAATAATTTTTTCATCTATAATGATTCTTTATTTAAGGGCTTAGTTGTGATTTGATGCATAATGATCAGATAATTTCTTATACATTATGTTAACTAAAAAATTTCGAGTTAAACTATCCTACTAATGATATGGAATTAGCATATTTTTTTTTAATTGAAATTTTATAGGAATCATTCTTAAGGATTCAATATCTAATTATATACAAATCATAAATCATAATGTATATATTCACTGAGAAAGTGTTGATCATGAGTTAGAGAAGATGGTTAAAACTGATTAAGGATTATGGCTACACTATTCAATAACATCCTTGAAAAGAAAACAAATTAGTGGATTCTTTGAGTAGGAAATATAATTCTATGTTAAACATGTTTCATTTGGAATATAATACTTTATTTATTGATTTTATAAATTTCATCCTAGAAATTGGGTGTACATGAACTTACTCTATTTTATTTCAGGTGTCAGTACAATCATCTATGTCAGAATGGATTAATAATGATTATAGAGAGGATCTTTTTTATAGGAAAATTTATAATATCTTAACAAGGTTAAGTTTCCATAGTTTAATTTCTATGAAGAAGGTCTTATCAATTTTGGAAATAAATTATGTGTGACTTTTTATTTATAGATGAAGCATGAATTTTTTATTGATGCTCATAGTTCCCCATTTTCCATTCATCCTAGAAGCACTAAGATATATAGAGACCTTCAAAAGCATTACTAGTGGGATGGAATGAAAAGATCAATTTTTTTATTTACCATAAAAATTTTAACTTGACAACTTGTTAACGAAAAATTATAAATAACAAAATTGATGTTTCATCCTTTATTAGTTCCAATGTGAAAATGGAAAAATATATCCATGGATTTTGTGGTGGTATTACTAAAGAAATATCAAGGTAATAATGTTATTTGGGTACTAAATTAAATTTCAATACATCATTTCATCCTAAATCTTATGGACATACCGAGTGAATGATTTAGACCATGTAAAATATGATTCATTCTTGTTCAATGGATTACTAGGGAGGTTTATATCAGTATATTTCATTAGTTATGTTGTCTTATAATAATAGTTTTCATTACATTATTCTTATGTAATCACTTGAGGAATTATATAGAAAACAATATCAAACAAAAAAATTGGGATGAAGTACGATAAAGGAATTTGATGACACCATATTTGGTAGAGGATATGGATGAGAAGGTGAAGATGATTTAGCAATATATGGGGATGGATTAGAGAATTAAGATAAGTTATACAAATAATGGGAGTAATGATCTTCCTTTTATGGTAATTGAATATGTTTTTTATAATGTATCTTCATGGAATAGTGTCATGAATTTTAGTAAAAATGGGAATCTATGTCTTTATTTCATAGCACTGTGTAAACATTACTAGGAAAAAGAGTTTATACAAATAGTTTGTAATCATTTGTATAACCCCTCAAACTGATGGTATATCATATACCATTGGTTTGATGTTCTGTTGGGTTTTTTTACATTAATATAGATATATACCATTGGTTTTTGGAACACCATTAGTATATGTCATGAATTTGAAATACTTATACCAATGTTTTAGGAAATCCATTCATATAGGTAATCTAGAAAAGGGTTTGTGAGTTTTGATCCTAGAATCTCACTCTTATTTTTTGATGACTTAACCATTCATCGATAATTACTTTTCTGAAAATAATTAGATAAATATATATGTTTTATTTAAAATTAATAAAAAATAGTATTTAATGTTATTTGAAAAGATCATTCATAAAAAATTCTAGAATTCATATCAATGGTTCTCCAAAACCATTGGTATTTATCTATATAAACGGTTTTATAGAATCATTGGTATATGTACCAAATATTTTGGGACCTATACTAATGGTTTTTTTTGAACAATTAATATAGTGTACCAATAAAATATTTATAATAACAGTTCTCTTAAACTATTGGTATAGGTAACACTTATTCCAATGGTTTTCCAAAACATTTCAAATAGGTCCATTATTATATGTAAAATTTATAGTACTAAAATTTATAGATAATGTTGGGTTCATTCCTACTGATTTTCCTTGCAACTGAATGTATCCTTGGAATATAACGTATTTCAAGTGTCGACGTTAAAAAAATAAGTTGTATATTCATCTCATGAATTCATTCTAAAACTAGTTATGTTGGAAGATAACCTTTCATATGAGGAATAACCAGTACTGATTCATGTCCATAGAGAAAAGGTTTTGTGGAATAAGGTAATTCATCAAGTTATGGTTTTATAGAAAATACATAATGTTGAATAAGAAACATGAGAATCTAAACAAGCTATTAGAGAAATATACCCCTTCTTATTTAAGTTATGAATAGAATTATGAGAAAGAAATTTACAAAATATGGGATAATGTAATGAACTTGATAATTTTAAGATAGATAATTTTCATATATTTAATAATTATATTTTCAATATTTGTTTTATTTATAAAAATATTAGTTAATTTTTTATTCAAAAGTAAAAAAAAAATTTATTTGCAATCAAATTGGGTTATCAGATATTATATGGTTTTATTTAAAATAATGATTTCCAAATTATTGAATTTTAATTTGATGAAGTGAATTTAATTTTTGATGTAACCATATGAAGACTCTCTTAGGTCTAAATTTTGGTAATTTTCTTAAAATATGTATTTTTCAATGAATTGGGAAAAATAATAATTTTCATTAAAATACTACATTTTATTTTCAAGTATTTAAAAAATAAAATTCTATTTTAGATGAGTTTAAATATTAATTATTCAATTTTCATTAAAATTAATGCAATAATGGTCTTTGGAATGAACATTATACTTGAATTTGTTATAAAATAATTTATACTTATAATTTCATTTTTCTGAAAAAAAAGTGATTCATCACATTTTATGGGTTCAATTTAAAATTAAATTCTTAACATCTATGAATTTAATCTTACAAAATGTATTCCATATTTTTAATTAGGTATTCAAAATTTTTTAAACATTTCTCTACTATTTTTTTCATTATTAATAGTAACTGTTGTAACTGTTTATCACCTCGATAAGGGTAAATCGAGTAATTTAGGTTTAAAATAATGTGATTAGGTATAATAATATCCATAAAAATTGTATTTTTTTTATTAGATGAGTGTTTTCTGACCCATAGTATTTATGATTAAGAAATGTGTCCATTGTATTCCACTTTAATTTTATTATAACATTTATATTATTTTATATAAATATAATTTGAAAAATGACACCCTCTTACTTTTAATATCTATAATATTTTTTAACATGGATAAAAAAATTAAATTTCATTATAAATATTAATTTTATAAAAAATGATTTTTTTTCATGGAACTTTATTTATAATTTTAGTGATGAAATAGTTACCATAAATGCTTACCCAACCCCGATATATTATTTATTCATTTAATACAAAAATATTATAAATGATTTTAAAATTTTAAATGTAATATAATCTTTATGATTTGTTGTTTTAAAAAACTTTATCCAATAAATATAACATGTTAAAAATGTGTGATAGGATTTTATTCAAATTATTTTGTTTTTATGTTGTTTTCAAAGTCAAATTAAATGGATTTCTCCAAAATTTACATTAATAATATTTTTAAAAATATAATGATTTATTAGACAATTTAAAATTCGTAAAAATATTATCTTATTCCAAGTTAATTATAAATGGTTAATAATATAATTTATGGTGTGTTTATTTTTCACTTTTCCTTTTATAGTAGCTTTTATGACTCCTTCTGTGTAAAAACTCTCATACTACGGTAAGTGTCAAAAGGGTTAACATGAGGTTAAAACAAATATATAAGGGTGAAAAATCACCTAAAATGTAGAAATATTATTTTATGAGAGGATTATTAATCATCCACCTATTATTGTTTAACTATATTAATTTGGGTCTATTATTCTATTGAAATTAATTTATATAAATTTAAAATTTTACATAATTCCAAGAGTGCCCCTCCCCTAACATATAAAAGGGAACCTCCTCTCCTATTTTCCTCAAATATTTTGAGCACTCTAGATTGGAAAATCAAAACCAATTTCTCTTCCAAATTTTACTCTCCACATCCTAGGGTCCATATTTTTGTTATAGATCCATACTAGAAAGGATTTTAGTTTAAACATATAGAGGTTGTTCAGAGAATATGTATAGTTCTAAACCAAGAAATTTTGATTCTTTATCCTTCTTCAACCTCCTTCATATCTTATTCAACCATGATTAAATAATAACATTGTTAGTTGGAGTGGGTATTTCAATTGGGGGATGAATTGAGTATACAATAAAATTTCTGTTCAAAATGGATTAATTTTAAATACCCTAATAAATTTAAAATCAGCACAGTTAACCAAAATATCATATCATTATAAGATCCAATTTTTTAAAAGATTTATTAAATATTCATTAGTTCTATAGTAAGTAATATACAATATTACATAGTATATTCAAATCAATTTTCACAATTAAAATCTTATAAATGAACTAATTAAGGTAATCTATCAACATTTATATTTTGTTTAGGTTTTAAAATAATTTTTATTTTTAATGAATAAATTCAACGTAAAAGAAAATAAAACACATTACAGAAATTGGAATACAGGAGGCTTAGTTTCACGTCATGTCTTAGTTTTATCCATATGGTGATCACCTACCACCAAGAAGTTTATATAATATAAATAGTTTGATCCACAACCTGGATCATGTTTTTCAATAGTTTACAAATTTCCAGGTCAGACATGACCTCTTCCATAGTTATATGTGGGAGTATGAAACAATCAGGTATCACAGGGACTTATACCTCATATTCCATGGGGAAACTGTTAAAAGGGATTTGAGAAGATACGATGTATCTTCTAGTTTATAGCATGATATAGTGGGCAGTTGATAGAATAGAGTATTCACACACATTGGTCTAAATGTAAAAGAATGTAAATAGAACATACCAACTAAGATTGTGAAGGAATATAATTTCTTGTTCTATATAAAATGTTGCTAATGAAAACTTGATATTATTTCGAAATACATCTTGAGTTATCTTCTCATGAAAACTTATTTATAACAGAATGTTTTATTCCCTTGTTCTTGAGTGTAGGAACTCTCTTGATGTAATGATATAGTTCAGCTTTCTAGTAAAATGTAAGTTGTTCTTATTCTTGTAATCAGGTTCAACTCTATTACTATATCCATAAAAAGTGATCTTTCTCCTTGATATCAGTATAATTCGAATGATTTTATTTATGCATATTTTTCACTAGGAAGTCTAAGTCACTTTTATCATCAGTAAAACCAAGATTATCTTGATCCTCCATTTTACTTTGTACTGGACATCTGACACTTACATCAATGTGTTTTGTAAAATTTTTAAGAGAAAATAATAAATAATGTTTTTGGAATTAAATTCCATAATATAGTCAATAATTTAATTCAAAAAGGTATATAGAGAAAATAATGGAGGTATATTTGTCTTGTGGTGTGAGTCTGGCGGTTACTTGATCTGAAGGTGTCTCAGAGTCTGGAAATGTCTTCATACAATGATGGAACAAATCTGGGGGTGTCTTTTCCTTAGCGAAAATTTTATATTTACGGTGAATCCTCTAGTGGTGAGTTATTTAACGGTATATCATCCTTCTATTAGTAGGTTAGGGAGGTGATGGGTCATTCTTGATGGTGACTCATCCTTAGTGGTGTCTCTGCTTCAATGGTGACTAATACTTAAGAAATTTCATCACCTGTATCAAATTAAAAAAATGCATAAAGAAAACATAAAACTTATTAATATCATTAAAATCATGATTTTGTGATCATTAAAATAAGTAGGTCAAAATTCTCATCCTTTTTATGATAACAAAATTAATTCATCATATTTAATATCAAAAAAGTTAATGACATTATCTACGGTAGCATAAATTTTCATATCAAAGGTAAAATCAGAAAAAAGAAAGAAATATGATTCAAATAGTATCAAAGATAATGAGTGAGAGTATGTGCATATAGATAGAGAAATTATGTCATAATTATTCTCCAAAATAACCATTCCATAATAATTCTCCCCCTTTTGGTATTATCAAAAACATAAATACTAGTAGATTAAAATAGAAAATTCTTGGGAAATAAAGATAAAAGTCTAGAATAATAAAGCATGAATAATTATTTGAAAAGAACATCCATAAATATTCACTGAAAATGTTATTACAAAAACATTATCCCATAAAAACATAATTTCTACTCCATCATTATAAATTTAATATTTAAGTGAACATTTTTTATTTCCTCTTATCTTTGGATTTCTCTTAATCAGAAGTAGTTGGATCTAAAGGATTTGTAGGCAGTGTAGATAGAACACTAGCTGGGATTCCATTAATAGCTTAAAGAGGTTAAGGATCTAGAAGAATAATTGTCTTGAGCTATCTCATAGCTTGAGTAGGATTAAATGGGAAATGATGGAATTGGGTAGCCATAGGAGAAGCTAGATCTTGGGTAACTCCAGTTCTAAGATAATCTCAAGGATAATAGGATTTTATTATTGATCAACAACTGAACTACCTTATACATGATGAAATGGATTCCAGATATTGATGAAGTCCATTATAAGTTTCCAACCTATTTCCATTTAACTAAAGAAATTTCCTTTTTCCTTCATAAATATATAATGTACAAGTGTCATTTTTGTCAACTTTCAGACATTCTCGTGGAAAGATTGAGTAATTAGTGGCATCCTTAAATTTCCACCCATAAACATGAAGTGAGAATCCAAGAAATTATTTCTATAGATCCATGAGAGATAATATTTTAAGTATTTAGTAATTATATCTCTACCAATGTTCATATCCTAGGAATATGATCTGATCTTCATATGATCACACTCTATAATTTTCTCAAACTTCCTCAGAATATCCTATGGTATGAAAAATTCTACACTAGTAGGACCACTTGAAGAAGCATCATCCTCTTCTCTTATAACAGTTCAAATCGGATTCATATCAACTATAGGAAGTGTTGTGGATGTAGAAGTGTCTAAAGACAAATTCTCAAGACTTCTTAGAATATTACCTAAATAGGTAAAAAAAGATGACTTTATGTCCGTAAGAAAAGACTTCAGATATTCAAAATAATTACTAATATTCTTATTCTCAATCTCAATCTCCTGAATGTGATGCATAATTTTATATTAAATATTTTTTATCACCAACTAAAAAAGATATCCGGCATCATTCTCAATAATATATTTCAAGAGTGGAGCTTGACTTTCAAAATGTCGATCAAAATCAGAAAGTAGTTTCTTTAAAAAATCATCGAAGTCACTTCTTATGACTACATCAATAGGGATAGCATAAGAAAAAATAAGAGAATATGGTGCTACTTCTAGTGATATTATAGAAAAAAACATTTCCAACATTCCTTCAACATCAATTTTATTAACTATAGATACCTCAGGATATCTTTCTTTTTTAACCTCATCTCCACCATCCTTTGGTGGAAATTTATTGACTCTATCCCATTATTTGGACATAAGATAAACCCATCGGTCTAAAACCTCAATTAAAATAGGTGAAGTGGTTGGAGGTAACACAACAATAGGTACAACCACTATTGTCTCAACCCTTTTCTATCCATCTGGACTATGTCTAGCTATAGTCTTTACAACGGTAGGAGGGATCTCATCTAATTTCTAAGCATCTGAGCTCTGTGTGGCAATACTGGTAGGATCATCTTCTATCTATTTACTAAAAGTAGGTGCATCTATCATCTAAACAATCTAATTATGAATTACAAAAATTGATTCAGCTTTCATATTCTTATCCATAATAGGCTCATGAGAATCTATATCACCAAACTATACATTTACATTGTATTCCCCTTCAAGATCTTTTTTCATTTATTCAGCAACATGTTGATCAACATCAGAAATCACATATATCGTTTCCACCATTTTTGGGTAAAACACAATATGATCATAAAAAACATAACCATCCTGATGTCCATCAACAACTATAATTTTTTAAATATTTCCACGTATGATGATTTCTCCCCCTCAACAAGTGCATTATTCTCTTTATGGTTTGGTGCCACCTCTGCATATAGGTCTATCCTCTCTGAAGATAAACCAAGTGAAGTAAAAACATTTTGAAGGAATCTCTATATCTCTCCTTCTAATTCTTCCAACGGAATTTCCCAGGCCAGAATCATCATCATCGGCTTTACAATCATGGCCATTTCTATCATTTCTATTTCCATTTGGACTATCATTTCCATTTTGACTATCATTTCCATTTATATTCTCATTTCTTGTTCATATTAACCATTATCTTCTTATACATCATACATTGAAATACTTTAGAATTTTTTTCCCCAAAAAACTCTATTTCATTTTCATAATTCTTTATAAAAATTTAAATTTTTGTTATCCTCCTACGTGTACTAGGGACTCCATAAGATATGATAGGAGATATTGGGAACAACTATGGGTCACATCCCTCATCAACTGAAGGTTCTATTTCCATTTCTTCTTTTTCATCTTCTTATACAACATCTTTATAGTTACCCTAGCACTTTACATATAACATTTCATTAATTTAATCATAATTATACATGAGATTACTATCCAAGGATTGTAAATTCTAATGTATTGGGAGACTAGGTACAAAAAACTGAAAACATGGAACTGAATGAAAATTTTCATTATTTAATCTTCAAATAGAGCTCTTAACTTCCATTTATCTCAACCATCTGTATAGGGTACCCTATGGAGAACATGAACAAATATAAGAGCTAAAAAATCCAGTAAGAGAATGACCATAAGAACAAAGAATTGTCACATGGGATAGAAGGCCTGGAATGATGTTATAAAAAGGAATGTAATATATAAAATCATAAAATTTAAACATGGAACCATATAAACATGGAGTCATATTAATGTGGAAGAAACATAAATCATGACTTTATCATGGTTCAATGATCATTACACATAGAAGATCACAACTCATGGATAACCACCAAGACCATTGTACATAGTAGTACGAGTCAAGGATAACCATAAAGACCATTCCACATTATGTATCATGAGACTAAACATTACCCTATTCATTGGAGTTCTATATAGGTGAATCCAACTTAACTATTCTTGGATCTTATTTCAACAAAAAGAATCATACATTATCAATTTTACATAAACATAAGTTTTACCCATGAAAAGAATTCGGTACCATAATCATGTCATAAAGCATAAAAAATGGTTGTATCGTAAATGTGTCAATGAATGAGAGGTTATAAAATATACATGGGAATTAATAATAGAAAATTTGAATGTATCATAGTAACTTATTTCAAGTAGAAGTGACAACATGTAAGAAATGTATTTATGAAATTTTAGCATTAAAACGTTTTTGTGTGGTTTTAAGAAAAATACTATAGATACTTTAAAATAGAAAAGGGAAAATACTTTATAAAAGCTAAAAGTGAACCAAGAAGTATTTCATAATAAAAAAATACTTATTTTATAAAGATTATGGTTACTTAAAATAGAAGATATATTGCACTTGAAATCGGTTATGAATTCGATAAGTTCCCTCAAAACAGGTTTTCTTATCGAGAGGAATTGATGAGGGAATAACATAAAAACATTTATATCCCCAAATGAGAATGAATAAAGGGTCTTGATAAATGAATTTGGTAAATTTAAATAGTATTTAGAATATGTACATAAAAAAGATAATATAGATTCATTTTGTTAAAAGGATGATAAGGCAACCTGAACAAACAAATGAGGTTCGGGTAAAATCCCTTACGAATTATCGGTATGGTATTAGTTGTACTTAAGAGGACTTAAGGGGAGATAAATGTGTTTATCATCACTTATAAATCATGAGGGAATTATGAGGGCGATTAAAAATCATACCCCATCATTAGGGATTACATATAAAAGGAAATAACATAGAGTAGATTCTTGAATAAATGATAGAAAGAGAGGATCTCTTACCTTAAGTCTGATGGTGTTCATCGCATGATATTATTGACCTGAATAATAAAATTAGGATCATTAATTATTAATTAAAAAACCTCCACTACGTTTTAATGATTTATTATAAACTTATTAAGTTCATCCATATCCTTTTTTGATGAGTTAAGATGTTCAATTTCATTTTTTGGGAGCGTTTTCTTCCTTGGTTTTAATGATAGACTCAATTATATTCATGTTCGGATAAACATGTAGGATGATAACGGTTGTCCAGAATATATGTTATATGAAATTAGAAAACATATAGAAGATTACATGGTTATAAAATTCACTTTTTTATTTTGTGTGAAGGTGAATCATTATAAAAAACATTGCTGATAAACTCTTGGATTAATTTGGAAATTTTGCTAACAATTATCTTGTTTTGTATTATTATTTTACATCATGTGTGAAAAAGGATTCCAGAAAATCACATAATATAAAATAAATTTATAATATTTTGGTTCAACCATAAAAATGGTTTCATGACAAGAACTGGAGATGGTAAAAAAATTGATAACCTATCGTCCTTTATATGATAAATTAACACATCTTAGATGGTGTTTTCATTTCATTCATATAAACGAGGGGAAAAAAGATATGATGATGAATTATCCCATTAACATAACAAAATTACATTAAATTTATGGTATTAGAGTTTTCATACCATTTAGATGAGGATAGGTTAGGAAGGAGAAGATAACAAAGGAGCATGCAAAGAAAAATGAAAGAAAATAAAAGAGGAATTTACCTCTTGATTCAATATTCCTTGGAAGCCTCTTAAGGGGAGAGGATATAGTCTATTTAGGAGAACAAGGGATTATTGATATGAGGCAGGATATTGAGGAGAGATTTAGGCAGAATTTAGGTAAATAACAAGGCTTTATTGGAGTGAATAAAAGACGTGAGTGTGTGTGGGTTTTATAGTAGAGGGGAGGAGGGTTTTATTAATATTTTAATCATTAGTTTATTATTTTTCCGTAAGACAAGAAATAGTGATAATTACATGAAACAAATAGTAATAATTTCATGTGATTTTGAACTAAGGTTTCTTACATCATCCAAGGTGCTAGGAATAGTCCATTTAGCTTATAATGTATATATACGGTAAATTACCATATTTCACTATTCATAAAAAAATTCAAGTATTTCAGAAAAATCCCAATAACTCACCCTAACAATTTTTCAATATGTAGAATCCAAAAATTAAATCAATTTTTTGAAAAATAATTTTCTAAATATTATTAATTTAATTTTTAATTAATATCATAGTTTACTTGAAAAGATACCGATTTTAAAACAATGACTGATTTTTATAATCCTTTCAAAAATTACATAAGGGCTTATAAATTTATCTTAAAACCAAAAGACCAAAAAAAATTATTTTATGAACAGATTTTAGGAAAATACATTTTCTTTTAAATTAATTAATTACTTTTAAATAATTATTTATGACTTATAAAAATACCAATACTTTTATTATTGTCATATTATCACCTATAAGATGCCTAAATTTTATTTATAAATTCATGGGTGACATTATTATTCTTTTGGATGATTTATTATTCAGAAGGGTCATAGTAATATTCATAAGGGTAGGTTACCATTCATAAGGGTTGGTTACTATTTAACAAAAATTATGTTTGTTCTATCAGACTACAAACATATTATTGTTCACAACTGTGTATGTCAAATTTCAAAATTCAAATCATAGAAGTGACAATATTATGTTTAATGTTCACATAGTACTTAAAATATCATTATGTTGTTATTTCATGTGATTATATGACATAATTATAAGAACTGGATTTCCATTGACAAAGCATTGGTTCATTACATTATTCCTCACTTATAGAATTTCACCCTCAAAATTTTTGTTTTTCATTCTATTCATTAAATAGGTGCGGGTACTTTTCCTACATTGTCTCCTCGAGTTCCCATGTTTCCTCTTCATACTTATAGTTCCCCCATAGTACTTTGACTAGGTGAGTAGTCTTATTGCATGAAACATTATCTTTACGATACAATATCTTCACTATCTTCTTCACATAAGATAGATCATCCTCTAACTATACCACCTCTAATGAGAGTACATGTGAAGGATCTGGTATGTACATCCTTAATAGAGATATGTGGAAGACATCGTGTACTTTAGACATTGTATGTGGAAGTTCTAGTCGATAGGCCACAGCTCCCACTCAATCAAGGATCTCAAGGGGGCTGATGTACTTGGGACATAAATTTCCTTTCTTCACAAATCTCATGACCTTCTTCTATAGTGATATGTGGAGAAATACCTTGTCTTCATCTTCGAACTCAAGGTATCTTCGACGATTGTCTTCATGACTCTTTTCTAAACTTGGGTTTTCCTTGTTGTGTTGTAGAATTCTTTTCACCTTCTCTTCCATTTCTTCGACCATTTCATGTCCTAGCAGCTTAAGCTCACATACTTCATTTCAACACACTATTATTCTAAACATTTTCCCATAAAGGGCTTCGTATGGTTCCATTCGGAGGCTCGAGTGGAAACTATTATTGTAGGAGAATTCAACTAGTAGAATATGTTGATCCCATCCTCCTTTAAAGTCCATAGAACACTCTCTCAACATATCTTCTAATGCTTGAATATTTTGATCATATTGGCCATCAGTTTGATTATGATATCCCGTACTAATGTTTAGTTCAAGTCTAAGATCATGTTGGAAACTTTTCCAAAACTTCTAGTTGAATCATGTATCTCTATAGAATATTATATATAGAAGTAATCCACATAACCTTACCACCTATTTGATATATATCTGTGAAATTTGATCTAATGAGAAGTCTTCTTGAATTGCGATAAAGTGAGTTGTCTTTGTAAGATGATCCATAATGATCCATATTGAATTGTTTCCTCTGGATGTCCTTATAATTCTAGTGAAAAAGTCCATGGTAATGTTCCCCCACTTCCATGTTGGTATGGGTAGTGGTTGCAACATCCCCTTAGACTTTTGCATTTAATACTTCAATTGTTGACATACGAGGAACGTTGATGTATACTCAACAACCTCATTCATTATATTGTCCCACAAGAAGTTCTCTCAGAGATATTGATTCATCTTTGTTCTTCCTTGGTGAATAGTGAAGTTTGAGCTATGTGCATCATTCAAAATATCCTTCTTTATATATGGATCAGATGGTACACATAATCATAACCCAAATATTACAACTCCTTCCTCATCAATCTTGAACTCTGAGAATTTTCCATTTCTAACATCTTCCACCCTTTTCATAATTTTCACATCTTTTCTTTGAGAATCATTTATTTTATCCATGAGGGGTGGTTGAGCAATCATTTGAGAGATTATTGATGATGTTGCTACCTTAATAATTCACATGTCCTTCCTCTTAAAATCTAATAATATCATATCCTTTTCAATTCTAATTTTTGATAATGATATAGGATCCTTTCTACTCAGAGCATCCACCACCTTATTTTCCTTACTGAGATGGTAGTGGATTGAGAAGTCATAATCCATGATGATATCTATCTATTTTTTCTAGCACATATTAAGATATTTTTGTGTTAATTTATATTTGAGACTCTTGTGATCTGTATACATCTGACACTTCTCCCCTTAGAGAATATGCCGCCAGATTTTTAATGTAAAGATCCCAGCTGTCAAATCTAGATCATGTGTAAGATATTTTTTCTCAAGGATTTTCATCTTCCTTGAGTTGTAGGATATCACATTATCATTTTTCATCAGCATACATCTTAAGCCCTTCTTTGAAGCATCACATTACACTACAAAGAGTTCTCCACTTGTTGGGAGTGTGAGTACTAGCATAGTGATAAGCCCCTTTTTCAACTCCTTAAAGCAGTATTGTCATTATTGATTCTAGAAAAACATTACTCCCTTCCATTTCATCTAGGTTATTGGGTTTAAAAATCATGAAAAGTTCTTCAAAAATCATCGATAATACCCAGCTAGACCCAGAAAGCTGTGGATCTCCATTATAGATGTTGTTCTGGGCCACACTTCAATCTCCTTTATCTTGGAAGGGTCCACAGATATCCCTTTTCTGCTGATAACATGCCCCAAGAATGATACTTCCTCTATCTGAGACTCACATTTACTGTACTTTGCATACAAATTATCCCTCCTCAAACTCTTCATCATAGTATTCAAATTCTCCTCATGTTCCTCCTTTCTCTTGGATTAAATCCAAATATCATTAATAGAGTACCAAAAAACTTTTGACGTAGTATATAAAAACTCTATTCATTAAATCCATGAAAATATTTGGATAATTAGGGAGTTAGAAGGGAATCACTATGAATTCATAGTGTTCATACCTCATTTGAAAGGAAGTCATGGGAATATCATCCTTCTTCACCTATAATTGGTGATATCCCGATTGAAATTCCACCTTAGAGAAATAATTTTCCCCACAAAAGCTAATTAAACAAGTAATATATCTGTGGCAGGGATACTTGTTCTTTGTTGTGATTTTATTGAGCTCACGATAGTTATTACAGAGGCACACTGATTGATTCTTCTTATTGATGAAGAGGACTGTAGAACCCCATGGTGAAGCACTCGATTGTATAAAACCCTTCTCCATATTCTCCTATAACTACTTCTTCGGCTCTTCCAGCTCTACGGTGGCCATTTTATAAGGTTTCTTTGATATAGGTATGGATCCAAGAATAAGATAAATTGATAACACAACCTCTAGATCCGGAGGAAGACCAGGCAACTCATTAGGGAATACATCAGTGTAATCCATCATGATGGGAATATATTCAAGTATAACTTTCTCCTTTGTCTCAATCATTGGAGCTAGAAATTATTTCTCATAAGGAATTAATATTCACACTTGAGACAATGATTCTAATGGTGATTAATATTCCTCTTTATACTTGTAATGAATTGGAGGATGCTTCAGGATGTGAAGAGTGATCTCCCTTTCCTGATAGATGAATTTCACTTTGTGCAAAGATAGCCAATCCATGCCAAAGATAACATCAAACTCCACTAAAGTAAGTATGTCAATATTTTCTGGGAGGTTCAGTACAAAAACATTTATTAGGGAGGAGTTATAAACCTTGGATTCCATAATTGCTCCATTAGTTGTTCTCACAAATAACATATCCTCCAAATTTTGAGGTGGTTTTTAAATAGTTCTACTAAACTTGAATGTTTTGAAAGAATCTGTATAACCACAATAAAATAGTATATTCACTATTATTCAATGAATAACTAGCATACTTGTCACCGCATCATTTTTGGGATCCACCTTAGCATTAGTGATAGCATAATCCCATCATTGTTGCCTTGGAGGTTATTTTTTATTGCCTCCGACAACCCTCAAATTAGGGAAATTGTTCACATAATGACATTGTTCCTTGCAGTTGTAAAATTGCACCTATAGCTGAGTGTTTATCTAAACCTTCTTTTCTTCTTCCACATTATTTTTTTTTTGCTTATCCCTTTGAAATTTTTTATCTAGATGTCTAAACATTCCACATTTGAAGCAATTCTTGGTTCCCTTTAGATAGTTCCCAGGATTCTTCATCCCATAATTTCACAATGTGGGATGATCAGGCTTCTTTCCATCATTGAATTTATTTGTAGAACCACCCACATTCAAATCCATTTTCCACATTTGTCGATGGTCCCAGGATACTACTGAGAGTCTCTGGTCTCTATTTCAACCTCAAAGGCACAACAGACAATCTTCTCCTAACTGTCGAAGTCTCGAATCACCAACACTTTTCATAGAAATGTATTTATTCCGTTAATGAAGTGATACACCATTCATTTGATGTTCAAGACAAAGATAGAGGAATACCTTGCAAGCCTTGTGAAGTTTTCTTCATACGCCCCGATGGACTCATCTTCTTTCTTCTTGAGTCCGGGGAACTCTCTTTCTATCTTTAGATGGAGGGTTCAAGGAAAATATTTATTGAAAAAAAATTATTGAATTCCTCCCATTCCATGGAATCAATTTCCTCCTAATTCATCGAATTATTGATTAGTTCCTACCACTGATCAGCTTCCCCATTAGAATGATAGACCGCCATTACAACTTTCTCTTCTTCTAAGCACTAGAGGACATAGAATATCTTTTCAATGGAGTTAATACACTATTCCAAGAGGAGGGGATTAGAAGATCCACTAAACATGGGAGGTCTTTTCCAAATAAAGGATTTAATGACAACTTGACCTTTCCTTGGAGGATTATGGTGTTCCACATGATTCATGTTATTATCCATAACTTGAGATACCTGAGAAATTACTATCATGAATTTTGAGAACCCGCTCACTTCATATTTGGAATATCATTAGGGAAAACCTCACATTCCCTATCAAACTGATTGTTGATACATGTTCTTCTATTTCCATCCATTAACTAAGAAAAATAACGTACAATTAGAGGTCTTGAATACTTATTTGTTAATTATAAAAATGAAAATTGGAACATAAAAGGATAACTTACAATGGAAAAGTATACCCTAACTTGTGATTCCTTTGGTTTCAATAAAGGTTATCCTTGATCTATTTCTTAACTTATATTCTTATGGGATATTTTTTTATTACCTTAATAATGGTTTTACCAAGATCATGAATTTACCAAAGCATATCCCCCTAGGAGTGTCAAACTAAGAGTGCAGCAAGGCCCATTGTCGGGCACCAGTTCCCGTTCGAGTATAACTCAGAGTGGCGTTTTCAGGTTTTACCCCTAGATACATATGTGCCAGATCCACCTATACATATTTGTATATAGATATGGATGTATTTTATTGATAAAAAACTTACTCTATACTTAACAAAATTTAGGTGTGTTTTCTTATACTTAGTCTTATATTTAAGGTTCTTACTAAATTTCTCTATTCCTAGTCTCCAAAAAAAACTAGACCATACTTAGATACCATCTATAGATACCCTATATATTTTCATATAACATTACATGATTTTGAGCATAATTATATGTCAGAGTACAAGCCAAGGATTGTAATGTCTAGTGCCTCAGAAGACTAGGTACATAAAATTGAAAACATGGAACTAAATAAAACATTTCTTTATTTAATATTCAAATAGAGATCCTTGCTTCCATTGAGCTCAAACATCTTCATAAGGTACCCTGGGGAAAAAATGAACATAGGGATGAGCTAAAAATCCCAATAAGGGAATAACCATAAGAACAAAGCAATGGAACATGGGATAGAAGGCATGAAAAGATGATATAAAAAGGAATGTAACATATGTAATCAAAACATATAAACATGGAACCATATAATAATAGAGTCATAGTAATGTGTTAGGAACATAAATCATGAATTTATCATGATTCAAGCCTCATTACACATAGAAGATCACAAGTCAAGGTAACCACCAAGACCGTTGCATATGGTATCACGAGTGAAGGCTAACCGCCAAGACCGTTGCACATAACGTCTCATGAGACTAAACATTACCCAATGCATTGGATAACTGTCCGGGTTCACCAATATTAATTTTTCATGAATATTTTTCCCACACAATTAATCATACATAATTAATCTTACATAAACATAAGGGTTACCCGTGTAAATAATTGGGTACCATAATCATGTCATAAAGAATAACAAATGGGCTTATCATAAAAGTGCCCATGGATGAAAGGAACTAAAATATACATGGACATTAATAAGGGAAAATAGGCATGTATCATGGTAAGTGATGTCAAGTAGAAGTGACAGCATATAAGAAAAGTATTTAAGAATTTTCAGCATTAAAACATTTTTGTGCAGTTTGAAGGAAAATACTATAGGGAATTTAAAATAGCAAAGGGTACAATACATTATAGAAACTAGATGTAAACCATGAAGGTTTTCATAATAAAAAAATTATTTATTTTATAAAGATAATGGTTTCTTAAAATAGAATATATAGTGAAATTGAAATCAGATAAGAATTTATGAATTTCCCTCAAAATCGGTTTGCTTATCAGGAGGTATTGAGGAGGGAATCACTTAAAAACATGTATATCCCCAAAAGTGAATGATGAAATTGTCTTGATAAATGAATTTGGTACATATAAAAAGAGTTTATAATATTTACATAAAAATATAATATAACTTCATTTTGGTAAAATGTTGATAAGGAAACCTAAAGGAATAAAGGAGGTTTGGGTAGAATACCTTATGGATTATCGGCATGGAATAAGGTGTAATTAAAAGGGATTAATGAGAGAGAAAGCAGATTATAATCACTTATAAATCATGAGGGATGTATGGGTGAGGTGAGAAAATATACCCCATCATTAGGGATTACACATAAAATGACATAACATATGGGAAATTCTTTA
Organism: Viscum album; assembly: GCA_963277665.1. Classification (NCBI taxonomy): domain Eukaryota; kingdom Viridiplantae; phylum Streptophyta; class Magnoliopsida; order Santalales; family Viscaceae; genus Viscum; species Viscum album. Next base: position 1,375,008,161 of record OY728134.1, read on the forward strand.
ATAAATGTGAGAAATAGAGGATCCCTTACCCTAAGTCTGATGGTGTTCTTCACTTGATATTAATGACCTGAATAATCAAATTAGGATCATTAATTAATAATTCCAGAACCTCCACTACATGTTATTTATTTATTATAACCTTAATAATTTCATCCATGTCCCTTTTTGATGAGTTAAGAGGTTCAATTTCATTATTTGGGAGTGTTTGCTTCCTTGGTTTTAATGATCTGTTAACTTATATTCATGTTTTGATAAACATATAGGATGAAAATGGTTTTCCGGAGTTGTAGTTATATGAAAATAGTAAAAATATAGAATATTAAATGGTTAAAAAATTAAATTGTTTATTTTAATTGAAGGTGAATCATTATATAAAACATTAATGATAATCTCTAAGATTAATTTGGCGATTTTGCTCACAATTAACTTGTTTTGTATTATTATTTTACATAATGTGTGCAATAGGATTCTAGAAAATCACATAAGATATAAATGTTTAATATTATAGTTCAACCATAAAAATGGTTTCATGACCAGAACTTAATATGGTAACAGAAATTTATAACCTATCATCCATGAATGTGATATATTAACACATCTCAGATGGTGTTTTCATTTATTTCATATAAAAGGAAGGAAAATGAGATATGATAATGAATTATCCCATTAGCATAAAAAAATTATAGTATATTTATGGTATTATAATTCTCATACCATTTGGATGAGGATAGGTTAGGAAAGAAAAAAGAAAAATGGAACATGAAAAGAGAAATGAAAGAAAAGAAAAGAGGAATTTACATCTTGATTTAATCTTCCTTGAGAGCCTGTTAAGGGGAGAGGATTTGGTCTTTTGAGGAGTCAAATGGATGCTATATTTGGGGGATGAGCTTGAGGAGATATTTGGGCATAATTTAGAGAAGGAAAAATGTCTAGAGATAAGTGAATAGAAGAGGGGAGTGTGGATGGTTTTTATAGTGTAGGGGAGGAGGGTTTTCTTAATATTTTAATCATTAGTTTATTATTTTTCCGCAAGACAACCAATAGTGATGATTACATCACCAAAAATAGTAATAAGTGCATGTTAATTATAATTAAGGTTTCTTACATCACCCATTATTCTAGGAATAGTCTATTTAGCTTATAATGTATATATACCATAAATTCTCGTATTCCACTATTCATCAAAATTTCATGTATTTTAGAAAAATTCAAATAATTACCCCTATACATTTTCTGAAATGTAGAATCAAAAAATGAAATCCATTTTATCAAAATTAATTTTCTAAATATTATAAATTTAATTTTTAATTAAAATCATAATTTACTTGAAAAAATACAGATTTTAAAACTATTACTGATTTTATAATGCATTCAAAAATTACATAAGGTCTTATAAATTTATTTTAAAACTAAATAAAAAAATTGTTAATTTATAAACACCTTGTACGAAAATACATTTTCTTTTAAATTAATTTATTATTCGCAATTAATTATTTATGACTTATAAAAATACCAATACATTTATTATGGTCATATTATCACCTTATAGATGCCAAAATTTTATTTATACATTCATGGGTGAGTATACTATTTTTTGGGTGATTTATTATTCATAAGGGTCATATTACAATCTATAATGGTAGGTTACTATTCATAAGGGTAGGTAACAAACCACCAAAAATTATGTTTGTTTTATTGGACTCTAAATATCTTACTGATTGCAACCGTGTATTTCATATTTTCAAAATTCAAATCATAGAATTGAAAATATTGTGTTTAAAGGTAACATAATACTTTGTAGTTAATTATGTTGGGATTTCATGTGATTATATGAAATAGTTTTAAAAGGTAATTTCCATTGATAAAACGTTGGGTCATTACAATCTGAGTACTCAACAAAATCATATGGCTCGAAGATAGGTCTGACATCATCCCTCAGTCTTCCAAAATGAACCTATGAGTTAAACTCAACCTAAATCTTTTAATTATACACTTCCCACTATTTATTCTAATGGTTCCAGCTGATCCTCATCCTTGATAAAATATCTTTTGATATGTGAAAACCACCACAATCAACAACTATTTTTTCATCATCTAAAACAAGGCCTTATTTCCTTCAACATGGAAGAAACATGCTTTGGGTAGATTAATGAGTTGGATATCGAATAAGGATTTATCATCTCTCATAGATGAACAATGAGATATCTACATAGATTTATCTTAAGTCATCTTTTCATAAGACCATGAAACTAGGAATACTTATACCATAGTGTGGCAAAATCACCCTACCATTGTAAAAGCATATGTTGAATGAGTTTTACCAGCAATGTACACTCTCCATCATGTTTTAAATTGAATAGTATTATAGTTATTCAATCTCTAGTTAGTTCTTTTTAGGTATCTTCCAAAATAAACAGATCACTATCCTTGGGAATAGATCCTTGGTAGTTATCAAAAACACCTTCATGAGGATCTTCTAAGAATTCATCCCACTAAATTGAACAAAAGAAAACTCTACAACCATTTATTATTGATATTAATTAGATTTCATCATATTCCATAAAAAAACATTAAAAATGATATAAATGATATACTATACTAGGATAGAAAGGTCCCTCATTTGAAGAGAACCAGTCTGAACATCCTTATCTCTTTGGAACATCAAGTACTAAAGAACTAATTTCACATATCCATCAAACTTTTACATCCTTATTCGGTACTAAAACATGTTTTTCAATATCAAGATGAATAGGTTCACAAGTAAAAACATCACTCAACTTTTCGTTTTGTTTCTTAGTAGGACATAACTCATCTTGTGAAGACATAGAGGGAATCTTCATCCTTGGTATACAAATTATCTTAGTTTTCTTGGTCCAAGCCTAAGAGAGTAGTTGTAAGTTTGATGGTCGGGTGATGAGAGGTAACACGAGTTTTTAGAGATAAATGAGGGAGAGTAGTGGTGTTATGGAAATAGATAGTTTTTCATTTGTTATCATTTTGGACCTAGTTATATCGAAAAATCAAAATCAAAATGTTACTAAAAAATAAAAAATGAATTTTTTATTGGAAAAATATATGCACCTAGTGATGAAAAATATCATAAAATAGAAGAAAACAAACTGTTAGGTTTAAAATTTTATAATAAAATAAAATATACAAGGACATGAAACCAATGTTGAGAGAAATCAACGGTGTGACGTTCACAGTAGTGAGTCAATCACAATGGTGAGACAAACATAACGGTGAGTCAAACACAATAGTGAGATAACCACAACGGTGTGTCATACCCAATAGTGTGTCACCTAAATTTAAACTCAATCAAAATTAATCATACCTAGTTCAATTTTGATGTAATTCATTCGCTCGTAATTCAATGTCTTTATAAAAAAATCAACTAACTAATGTTATATACCAATGTATTTAGTAGTGATATTACCTTTTTGAAAATTATCAATAAAAAATGATGTCTTACATCAATTGTTTTTGTTCTCAACTGTGAAATAGGATTTTTAGAAATCTTTATAACAGTTTTATTATCACAGTTTATGGGGAAATGTTAGAATTGATATCTATAGTCCAGTATAGTTTGGTTCATTGATAAAATTTTTTCACAACAACTAACTATAGCTATGTATTTAGATTAAATGGTATAAAGTGAAACATAATTTTTCTTTATATTACACCATGAAACTATAGACTTTCCGAAAAATTGGCATGTTATAGAAGTGATTTTTCTTTCTAACATATATCCACTAAAATCAGCTTCATAATAAGTAACGAAATAAAATTATTGTCTTCTATGGTAAAACAATCCTAATTTGGTTGTATATTTGAGGTATTTGAAAATTATTTTGCAAAAACCAAGTGTGTCACTTTTTTATTTGGTTGAAAGTGAGCACACGTACAAACACTAAACATTATATTAGGTCGAATAGAATTAGGATATATAAGACATCAAACAAAACTTTTATAACTAGTTTGACCAACTGGTTTCCCAGCTTCATTAAGATCCAATTTTCAGGTGGAACTCATAAGATTATCACTACTCTTAGTTCTATCCATGTTGAAACATTTTAAAATATATATTTTTAATATACATTAATTTAAAATAATTCCTTTTTTATTTTGAAAATATTTAAATCCATGAAAAAATTTTGGTTCACCCATTAAACTCATTTCAAACTCATTTTGCAACATTTTAGAATAATCTGTACATAGAGAATTTCTTGAAGATCCATAAATATTATCATCAACATAGATTTGTACTAATAAAACATCTTTTAAAATTAATTTTATAAAAATGGTATGAATTACTACTCCTTGTTAAAATTCTTTTGAAAAAATATAATTGATGAGTCAATTAGGACAATCTATAAAAGGATTTTTTAAACTATATAAAGAATTAGTCAATTTGAAAACATGATTTGGGAAATGGGGATTTTGAAAACCATGTGTTGTTCAACAAAAACATCCTAAACTATAAAACCATTCAGAAATTCACTCTTAACATCCCTTCGAAATTTAATGAAATCCAAATGTACTACATAGGCTAGCAGGATTATTATATATTCATGTTTATAAATTTGTGATAATGTTTCCTTATATACTATCCCTTCTTCTTAACTATAACCTTATGTAACAAGTATATCGTTTTTTATACCTATTATGTCTTAATCATATACCTTTCATCTAAATACCCATTTAGTACCTATGGTCAATGTGTCCTTAGGTATATCAACAAGTTCCCACAGTTGGTTTCTTTCCAACTGATTCAATTCTTATTTCATTTCCATCACCTAGAATTTATAATTAATATCATCACTGAAGAACTTAAGTTCTAGATGAGATAAGAATGATTGAGTTTCAACCTGATTCCTAAAAGAAAATCTTGTTTGTGTACCTCTACTAGATCTCCAACAAAAACATCTAAGGTGTGATACTTAAGGGTTATAACACATCTAAAAAAATTAGGGTAGGTTAATTCATGATTTTCTATAGGTTCGTGTTCTGGTTCTAAAAATTCATGAGAACTATATTATTTTTTTGACTGTTTAATAGTAGAATCAGAAGGTTTAGAATTTTCTTCAAAGCTGATAAATCATCCTCAATATTCTCAAAGGAGGTATTAGTATCAAGTGGATCTATTTCATAAAATTTGACATCAATATATTCTTCTATAGTTTTATTCTTTTTATTAAACACTCTATATGAAATATTTAAAATTTAATAACCTAGGAAAATTACTTCATCTCTTTTGGAAGAAAGTTTTTCAAGATTATCCTTAGTGTTAAGAATAAATAATTTTAAACTAGTAATAATAAATTAATTAACCTTTGGATTTATATGGTTCCAAATATCATAAGAGGTCTTCTTAAAATAGTTCTAATTAAAATTTTATTTACAATTTTGTAGGCTGTATTGATAGCTTCAACCCATAAATAGGCAGGTAGGTCATACTCATTTAACATGGTATGTTCTATCTCCTGTAAAGTTCTACTTATCCTATAAAAACTACATTCTTTTATGGGGCCCCAGGAGAAGAGAAGTTATGAGTGTATCCATTTTGTGAGAAAAAAGATTCAAAATCTTGATTTAAACATTCACATCCATGGTCACTCTTGGAGTCTTAATTATAAGTCCACTTGGATTTTTTATAGATTTAGCATTAATGGTGAAATAAGAGCAATATTCAATTTTATGAGAAGAAAATAATCCCCAGCCATACCTCGAGAAATTATCTACATGAACATAGACATAGTACATCCCATTTAAGCAAGAAAATCTAGATTTTCCAAATAAATCCATATAAACCAAATCAAGAGGTTGATAAGTTGACACTTCTTTCATTAATTTGAAATAAACTTTTTTTTTTCTTACCTTCTTGATTGGGGTTGCATGTATATCTGTCTGGAACTCAAGTTTAAGTACATCCCTGACTAACCTTTTCCTAGTAAGCTTCAAAAGTGAGTTATTGTTGCAATAAAGTAGTATCATATGCCAAATACAATATTCTTTTTAAAAGGATCTTAATAATGAAACATTTTTAGAAACTAAAGAATTTAAATCAACCACATAAACATTATCAATTCTTAAATAAGTAAAAATTAAATCATTGTTAGATTTATAAACATTTCATGAATCATTTTCAATTTTTACATGAAATCCATCATCGTATAATTATGAGATGCTAAGTAGGTTATTTTTAAACCATCAACAAAGAATACTTTAGAAAATAAAATCGAATTTATATTACTAATTTTGCCAAGGATGATGATTTTACCATTTTCATTTTCACCAAAGGTGACATGACCACCATTAAACATAAAAAGGCTCGTAAATCATGAATAATATCCTATCATACACCTTTTCCAACTTCTATACAAGTACCATATACTCTTACATAAGGTCTTAAATAGTTTTCCTGCATAATAGAATTAATGCAATAAATGACTTTGGTAGTCTATTTGTTTTGGGTCTAGAAATGTTAGTAATCAAAGATTTGGGAAATCACAATTTCATGATGGTTTTACTATAAATAAATTGAATACTTAATGAAATAAATATTTTATTATGTTCTTTAGAAAAATTATTTGGATAAGAACTTTTAGGTTTTTATTTAGATACAAAATTTATATTTACTATTATTCCCTGTCTAGGAGATATCCAATTACAGTAACACAATTAGGTGAAACTTGATTACCTAAAATATGAGTAATATTTTCCCTATTTAAATATTATAAGTATTTATTTAAATAATACATTGAATGTTTATGTTCTATATTTTTATTCATCAGCTGAGCATTTTTCTCCTTTCCAATAGACTGATCAGATTTAAAATTGGTAGATAAAGCTTGTTGTCCTTTTAGAGTTTTATATTTGTATCTGAACTCATTAACAATTGCATCTATCATTTTATAGTATCCAAACATTTCATCTCGATAAATTTCGTCATAATTATGTTTATTCTCATAAATATCATAAATTTGATCATTATGCATATGTAAATCATTTGAAATAGTATGTTACTCATTTAATTTTTTCATAAAGCACGTGTTGGATCAATCAGGATTTTCCTCATGTGGTGAAACAAAATCACTAGAGCTATCTTCTGAAGCACTCCATGTTTCTTTAATTTATTTGTTATATCTTCAATCATTATCACTATATTACTTTTTGTACATCATCTTTGGATATTAAGCCATGACATGTCCTCTCCTCTTACACTCATAAGAGGTGATCAGTTTTGAATCATCATATATTTTCAAGACATTTTTCTAATTGCATTTAGTAACATATTTCCCTTTATAATTGGTACTTCTAAAAAGTTTATGTTTCATATACATTTATTGAATCTTTTGGCTAGGTTATCCATCTCCTATTCACTGTCTGGTGGAGATTCACTATCACTTGAACTTACATCTTGAACTTTCTCATTTTATTTTTCTTTTTTTCTAGATGCAATAGTATTAAATGCTGCTGGTTTCCTCTTATATTCTTTTTCAAATTATAATTTACCTTTTAACTCATCCTCATACATCATAAAACTACCAATAAGAAACTTGATAGGTACATTTCAGATATCACTTGATTATCTAATGGAGATAGATGTGCCTCTCCATATTTTAGCTAGGAATCTTAAAAACTGTATGATCTTGTCCTTATCTAATATAGGATTTCCAAGTGAGTTCATTGTAAGGAAAATTTCATTAAATCGAAGATAAATTACAAAAAAGAGTTAATCAGTATGCATTTTTAAATTTTCATACCTAATAGTACATGTGTTAAGCCGCATCTCATTATCCTATAATTTCCCTCATGTTAAATAAATAATGTATCCCAAACATAAAAAACATTTTTTGTGAAAATATTATATTAAAATATACATATACTAATATATATTAAGGGGAATTCATACATTTATAATTATTATTTTAAGATAACATAGTAGAATCTTCCCAATCATTTCTAGCAGTATAAGGTACAATATATTTACCTTCTATAGCTGTTGAAATTTCAAAACCCATACTCTCAATGTGGATTTGAATTTTAATTTTCCATTGAGAATAATTGTTACCATTGAAAAATGGACTTATATTGGTATTAAAACCTTCTTTTATAGATTCTATTTCATGAAATAAATTTATAAATAATATAAATTTAAGATTAAAGATTGACTAAAATCACATTTAAAGTGATTTTGGAAAACATTAATACAAAATAAAATATCATTTGATACCAAATGTTGGTCAGAGAGAGTATCTCAAGAGGGTGGGGGGTTAATTGAGTACCTAATAAAATTTTTATTCCAATTGGTTAAATTTTAAATCGCCAAATTAATTTAAAATTTTCCTTATTAAACAAAACAATAGGTCGGTATAAGATCCAATTTTTAAATATATTTCTTAAATATTGGTTTTTTCTCAGGTAAGTAATATACAATATTAATTAGTCCTTTGGTATCAATTTAATCAATTAAAATCTTATAAAAACACTAATTAAGGTTAACTATCAGAGTATTTTTTAATTTTTTAATCAATTATCAATTTTTAACAATAAATTAAAATTAAAACAAAATAAAACATACAGTGAAAATTTGAATAGAGAGGTTCAGTCTCAAGCCAACACTAAGTTCTCTCCACTTGGTTATCGCGTACCACCAAGTAGTTTATATAAAATAAACAATCTAATCCACAACCTGGATTAGGTTTTACAACTGTTTACAACTATCCAGGTCACACAGGAGATCTTCCACAGTTATATATGGGAATATGAAAGAAACAGGTCACACAGGGAACTCTACCACAATTTTCATGGGAAAATGGATAAATGGGGTTTGAGAAGATATCATATATCTTCTAGTTTTCAGAAGAAGATAGTGTGTGTGTGTGTGATAGAACAGAGTATGCACACACACTACTTGAAATGTAAAATAATGTAAGCTGAACAGAGTAACTATGTGGGTAATGAAATAGAAGTTCTCAGTCTGTATACATTAAAGCTTGTGACTCCTTGAAAGTATTTTGAAATGTAGCTTGAGTCGTTCTCTATTGAAAAAAATAGTAAAACGGAGTGTCCTAGAATCTTTTTATTGACTTCACGAAGTCTCTTTATGTAATGATGTAGTTCGAGTTCCCAGTCAAATATAAGCTCTTATTTTTATTACAATAAAGTTTAACATTATGAGTGTGTTCAGTAAATGCAATATCCCTATTTTCTATCATTATAATTTGCATTCGTTTCTCTCTACATATTTTTTAAGAGGGAGTTCACTTCACTTGTATCAGTATAAGAAGTAACAAAATCTTGATCCTCTCTACTTCTTATATTATAACTCCAGCACTTACATCAATGTGTTCTGTCGAACATTTAAGATAAAATCATTAAAATTATGTTTAGTATTAAATTAAATAATATATACATTAGAATAATTTAATTAAAAAATAAGTAGATTAAACAATGGTGGTGTCTTAGTACAGTGGTGTGAGTTTAGAGGTGATTCGATCTGATAGTGTCTTAGAGTCTAGAAGTGTCTCCCTTCAAAGGAGACACAAATTTGGTAGTGCCTTATAGTTAGCCAAAGTTACTTCTTGGAAGTGACTCCTCTGGTGGAGAGTCATCTAATAGAATATTATCCTTCTGTTAGTAGGTTAGTCTGGTGGTGATTCATTATTGATGGTGACCTGTAGTGTCTCAATATCAATGGTGACTTAGACTTAGTAAATTTGATCACCTGTCTCAGATTTTAAAATACATATAGAAAAAATGAAAATTGTTAATATCATTAGAATCATGATTTTGTGATAATTAAAACAAGGAGTTCCACATAAATAATTATCTTCTATATACTGATATGTAATTATGTTAATATAATAATCTATATCCATCTCTTACTCCATCAAATGGGGAATGAAAACATCATTCTTGCATATGTGTGGATTACCACCTCCATGAATCGATGTGTTTCTTTTTCCAAAACCACCTCCCACAACAGGTTATAATGATAGATTATATATATATATATAGTATTTTAAAATATATATAATTATATAAATATAATATTTCATTTACTTTCATAACTTTCCATCCATTGAAAATGATAATGTCCTTTGTGTGTGCGTGTGGATTACCACCTCCATAAAGTGATGTTATTTATTTTTCATAACCACATCAATTTTAAACTATAAATAAGTGTATTTAAATAAAAAATATGATATTTATGATATAATAATAATTTTTTAATGATAAAATTATATTTAAATTCCTTCTATTATGATGGTTGAAAAATTGAAACGTTACTCATGTGTACGTATGGCCTATTGTCTCAATAATTGTAACATAGTTCATTTTTTATAACCATATTTCATTATTGGATTTAAAAGTACAATTTATGTATATAAATGATAAATATTTCATTATTACTATTATTCTAGATATGATTTAATAATTAACACTTTTATCGTAGTCAACACACCAATTTTATTTTGGGAATATGATCTGGATATCATAAAAATGAATAATGTGAAATTAATTGACTATGTAATTAAATATAAAATGGTAATAAATAAATACAGGAATAATATATTATAAAACATTTCTTAATAATGTAAATAATTATCATAATTTTATTATTCATGATGTTAAATCATATACATGATGATTCAAACTCAATATAAGAGACAATTTAACTTAGAAACGTTTTTAAAATATTGTAAAGGTTTATTTTCTCAATATTTATATTCCATGTCAATATGGTTAATATAATTTTATTTATATATTTATATGGAAATTGATAAATAATAAATAATTTTTTATGTATCTTTTTAATTTATTTCAAAGGTTTTACAAACGAATCCTTCTACGTATTATATACAGAATGTTTGGACTTTCATTACAAAGGGAACAATTAATGTTCTATTTTAACATATATGTTTTCAAGGGATTTACCCATAACTATAACTGTTATTTTTGTTTTCATATTATTATAAAATATTTTATGTTTTCATTAAATATAACCCCTCTTTGACATTACTTTCTATATATTTTAGTTTTCAAAATGGGTTATTAAAAGGAAAGTATATTTTGAAACCTGAAAGTGTTTTTAATATGGGTTCCAAAGTGTTTTTAAAGGATTTTATGATAAAAATGTGAATGAATAAAAAATTTTCTTTATAATATGGTACTAAAGGATTATAGATGATGAGTACATGAGCCTGATATATCTTATATAAGGGGGTCTTCCTGATAGAACTTATATGAAAGGTGAGACAAATATAACTTATATGATGGGTGAGCTCGAAATAGATTATATGATGGGTGATACCCATTATATCTCTCCAGTTAATTTGAATTTTTTCCTTGACATTATATTCAATAAGGATAGATTTAATAGAGAAGTTTTATCCTATGGATCTAATTGGGATCTGATTATTTATGACATGAGTTATGAATATAATACACTATGATTCTTGAATGGGGTTTCTAATTACTTTTTATAGGTCTTAAAGGTTCCCTATGGGAAAAAATTAATGTGGTCTTTAGGAGGATATGATTTATTTCATAATCTAAAATAATATTATGATAAAGGTAAAAAAATTATGGGTTCTCATTCTTTTCACTGGGTCCATTATTTCTCACTTTTATTCCCCTTAGTTATCTTTTTATGCTTATCCCACATTTAAAAAAATCAATATGTTATAGGATGTGTAACAAAAAATAAAAAATCTATATAAAAGTCCTAAATAATTTCCATAAAAAGATATAAATTATTTTACAAGTTATGTAGTGTAGTAAAATAGATTCTAAGTACATTTTTTCATTTTTTTAATATATAAATTTTTTATGTGAGTGTTATAACCTAATTCAGAAATCACTAAACCATAAAGATCCATGAAATGCAAGAATGTGAATTATTTACTATATATATATATATATATGTAATATTTAAGGAATGGTCCTTACACATGTACATGATTTATGAGTAAAACTCTAGATTATGTTTATCTTGAGTGAAGAGTAACATGAGTTTCCTGTTGTGTAGTATTTGATTGGTTCATGGATGGATTATTGAGGGTGAAAACATTTAATTATGATATAGGTGTATTAAAGGGAATTATTTTTCATTAATAATCATGGTGAATTATATTAGTGAAATATCTTTAAAAATACTCACGTTTTATATTTTTTGTGAAATTTGATATGTATATTGCACAATTGTTTCCCAGGAGTGAATAAGGGTATGTTTAGTGGAGTCGATAAACCATGATTTTATTGAATATTTTATTTATAATACATGATTTATTTTTATCTCATCGAATTTAATAGATTTTTTAATTTGAATTTAAAAATATATCAAGAATTTGGATAATGTGTGGAAATTATAGTTTTTCCATTTCAATGGTACTCATGAATTTTTGTTATAAAATTTATTTTCTAGAGAATTTTAAATTGAAATTTTGATAATTCTTTAAAATTGTTGGGAAAATTTTTTATTTGATGAGCTCATGTTATATCATAATGTTTTGGGGAGTAAATGGACCCATATGTGAATGATATATTGGATTCAACTGAATGGACATCACATCAATGATTAGACCATTTATTTTTCATATATCCACAGATTGGGATCGAGTATTTTCATGAGTATATAGACTCAAAACCAAATATTTAATTAAAATATGTAAACATTTAGTTTATTGATTATGATGGTAAATGATGTTGTATAAAATTTGGGATGGATTTTCACTCTCTTTTTTACTTTTAATTTTTAAAACTCTATTAAACATGGCCTCACCTATACACATTAAATTTTTATTTTTTACTATTTTTGGAGGATTTTCTTTGATTATAGATTGATTTGACACGAGATCAGTTTCCTTCAACTTTTGTGACCAATTAGAAGAATGATGTCTTGCGCACAATAATCTATTCCTAGATTCTTTCACATTCCTCTATTATAATTCTTTGTTTTGTTTTTTCAAGTTCTCTCGCTCTTTCTTTTCATTAAATATTTTGATTCATATATTCACATAATTTTACATTGTTTTTATTATTTAGGATATAATTTAAGATTTCATAAAATATTGGGTCTTACCAATATAATCCCTTTCTTAGGAATAACGTCTCTTCAATGAACTTTCCACCCATGGAAATATAATTTATTTGTTATATATCTTGTTTCCACCTTCTTATTTGATTATTTTAAATATGTGAACTTACTTGAATTCATAGAAATGTTATAAATTAATTGAATTTGGAAAATTATTTAACTCAACAAGTGAACACATAACACTCGAGGTAAGATTTTTGTTAATCGTGAGAGAAAAACATAAATTGTAAAATCTAATAAACTTGGTATATAATTGTAAGTTTCAAAATTCGTATCAAAACTAAATTAAATTTTCTTTTTAGAGTTTAAATGTTGTTCTAATTGACCACTAATCATAAGTTAACTTTGGAATGGTTATCAAAGAAGGGTGATATGATATCATGTTGTATAGTTAGGGTAGGGTTCAACGTAGTAATTTTTGATGTCAGGTTAATTTTCCTAGGGGTTAGGGGTTGAAACTATTTGGGGATAATTATTCAATAAATTTTAATAAATTGGATAAAGATTAATAACTCCCTAAATTCATGGGTTAGATCATTTATGCTTTATTAATTAAATTTAAAAAAAAAATCTTCTCGTCAATGATTTAATATGCTCCATAATATTGAAATTAAACTCCCCCCAATATTTCATTTATATTATATATATTTTCCAATTTTAAAAAAATTTATCCCCAACTCACACACAATTTCATTCATTCTATCATGTATTCATTTTTTTATTTTCTTTCCATTACACCTAAAACATCTTATTTATTTCACTCCTCCTTAAAATTATTACCCATATTATCCATTATTCTACACTTAGTTAAAAAAATATTTTCATATCACCCATGACAACAATAATCAATTATTAACAAATAATAATAATATTTTAATTTATTGAATTTTATTAAACATTAATTATTAAATATGAATTTTTAATAATTAGTGAATAAATATTTATAATATATATTTAGTAATAATTAGTAAAGATTTGTTATTTATTATTGGAATTTGTTATTTAACTTTTATTATTTATTAATAATAATTATAATAAATTTGGAAGTGGTTCTTATAAATAATCACAAAAAAAATACATAAAAAATTCTGTATTTTGTGAAAGTTTTAACAACCTCTAAAAACCCCCAGCTAACTTCTAGAAATTCTTTTAATAAAACCAACCACAATTTTGTGATTATTTTCTAAAATAGTCACTAAAAGAATTAAAACGTGACATTCAATGGTGGTTTTCAAAAGACCACTGAAAACCCATCAAAAATGATCTTCTTGTCAGGGAGTAGAAACATTTTTGGAGATCCTGTTTTTGATGTTGATGATAAATATAGCATTAAATAACAGAAAATTGATGATCTGAGGAAGATGTTCACATTAGTTATCTGGAATTTACTATAATGCATGAATTTAAACCATACTTGAATTAGGGGGGATAATTTTAGTTGTTAATAAATACATGGGCCTATAATTGTTCAATAATAAATGGTGTTAAATAATGACACTAGTTTTTAGCAGGAGTTACTGAAAATAAAATAATAGTATTAACGACAACCAATAACAAAGTCATATTAATGAAACTTATATTAAATGGACTATTTATTTACCCATAAATTTTACTTTTACCTATATTTATTAGTATTTTATCCCCTCTATAAATTAGATTATTCTCATTGTAATTAAATTAGTGAATTAATTTTGATAGAATTAAAGTGTTTATAATTGTGCTTTGTTTACCTCCCTCTCATTGTGAAAATATTTTTTATTGGAAAAAATAATATGATCCTCTCTTAAAATCATAACCATTTTCTAGAATTATCATTTGATTTGCATATGTTTTTTAATAATTTACTTATATAATGATATTTATGTTGACTATGGAGTATGTTGAATTTTTTACTTAATATGTTTATCATTAAATATTGAACAATCATGTAAAACACTAATCAATAGAAATATTAAATAAATTTTTAGTGGAGTTCCAACCACTCTCATTTATCAATATAATACCCAAAGGTAAAATATTGAAATATATTGTTGGAAAAAGAAACATGTTAAGTTTAATTCATTCAAACTTGTTTGTCACATACATTGAATGTAATGAATTTTATGGTTATCTTAGCCATGTTTCTTATAGTGGAATAATTTTGAAGGAAATAGATATAATGGGAATTAGGTATGGGTGGAAAAATATTTGGTTTCTATATAAACAATATAATTTAAAAAACAAAAGAATTTTTTATATTTATATGTTGGAAAAATAAAATGTTTATTGGTGTAAAAAATCCCGGAATTGGCATATTTTATTTTTTTATTATTTTTTAGATGGTTGTATGATTATTTATGGATATAACTCTATAGGAATCAAGCATCTTGATGATATTTCATACCATGGAAATAGAGTCAAACCATTTGACACTCTTGAATCCTATAACAAGGTCATTAAAAGATTTTACACTTCTGTTGTGTTTTTTAATATAATTTGGATTTTTTTATATTATATCTATGAAATTTTTAAAAAAATAATAAATTCTATTTTTTATTTTTAATTACTATCATTGATTTAATCACAAAATATAACTGAAATCCCTACCTAGAACTCCCTTTATATGACAAGGTCCCTGAACATCTCTTCAGGATTCTTCATGTGAGATTCAACTTTGACTTTTCCAGCATTAGAATATCACAACACATAAATAATAAAAAATAATTAAAAATATGATTATTTAAAGTTAAATATGATTAATATAAATAATAATTAATAATATAAATATTGAAAAATTTTAATATAATTAATAGAATTTATAATCACTAATAATATAATTAATTATTTACATATTATAGTCCTGAAGGTTATAATAAAGAGAAACAACTCACACCCTCATGGGACAATGAGGATTGGTGAAACCCGACTCCTAGGGTTGAATCACCATATAATTGGACCACTAAAAATTTTATTGCTTAAAGGCCCCACATTTGATGGATTTAAGGACACTTCATCAAGGCCCAAAGTCCCCCTTGCTACATGACTTCCATACTAACTGCATTATGCTAAATCATTTCCCTACCACTATCGTGATCCATAACGTTTTGGAAAAATTGACCCATAAATCCCCCACGCCACCCACCAATGTGGTTTTTGGTATTTAAAATTTTGTTGGATGAATAATTATGGTATGACTTTCCCACTTAAGAAATACCCCACCTATATATAATTTACAATTAATAATCTATTTATTTATTAATAAATTAATTAACTATTAATTGAAAAATTAATTATTAATAAAAAATATAATTAAAAAATTATAAACGAATAATATAACTACCCAAAAAATCAAAAATCAACCACTGTGTAAATAAATGATCGATATGTTGGTCAAAATAGTTTGTAAGAGCATTTTTGTGTCCCCAAGGGAGATACTCTTATAAAATCATCTCTGGTGGGAAGTAAGAATTTGTATCCCATGCCTCCTGAAATTCCACATTAGTTTCCTTGTTCAAGATGTCATAAGTATATTTCATTTAATGAGAAAAATTAGGGGGATAATAAAATTTTCCACCCTTTTTTAGATAAGTATATTTCCTTCCATCAAAAAATAAACTAACTACCCTATTGGATTTCTAAGAACTCCTAGTATTTTCAATATTAACATGGAAAATATGACTTCCATTCCCAACCTCATTTATACCATCATATATATTATCATCCACTAATGTTATTTTTCTAAGACCAAAAGAAATGACATCATCATTTGTGCCCCCTGAATCAACAACAACATTAGTTATTTTCAAAGAGACCCCTTGGTCACTTGATGAAAATACCCTAAAGGGGTTGTCTCTATTTATAGCTCAAATCAATGTCCCTAACACTACATGAGTCCATTGTTTCTTTGTGACCTAGAGTATGTTCCATAAATTCAATCTTCTTAGAATCGCCCATAATAGAAAATTTGCAACTAGTATTCTAAGAATCATCAACTAGAAAAGGGGAATGATCTTATTTCCACCCCTTTATTACTGTTACCATCCATCTTATAGTCTTATATCTTTTTCTCCATTCCATAAAATTGTGTTGTAACCCCATAGTTTTCATGATCTGGGCATTATGTCCCACTGTGAAGATCCCACATAGAGAATCATTTTTATTTTAAATGATTCAATATGTGTTTGGTGAAAAAATATGATAATGATACCTTATTTTAGGTTTTTTATAGATTTATTATTTTACATTGGATTTCATTCATGATAGTAAATAAAAATGCATTATTTTTATTGAGGCTACTATCTTGATGAGTTCTTATTTGGTTATAATATCCAAGACCACATTGTTCTATATTTCATCCTTGATAAGACAAAAAAAATTAATTTAGAAGATTGGAGATGTCATTTAAATGTCTAAATAATGTTATAATTTTGTTTTGAAAGAGTAAATTGTTTAATAATTACATGAATTTAAATTTTTAAAGAGAAGGTGGATTTAGCAGCGACAACCACAAACACGGATGTAACTGATAGTATATGATCACAAAAAACTTATCCTAGAAATTCTATTTTTATTTATTCTTATCATAATGAAAGATACTACACATTACACACCCTATTTATAGTTATATAAGAACACACTCAAAAATTATCAAAACCAAACTTAAGTAAATTTCCATAGTTTGGTGCAGTAGGTTTCTCCCAAGAATCCAGTGTTATAAACGTCATGAAGCATTCATTTGAAATAATCAAGCCTCTATTTCATTGGTGGATGTTTGGTTTAATCCAATAGAATGCAATATATTTTTTCAAAATCCTCCCTTAAACATGTTTTTCTTATGACCCAAACATTTTTGTCATCCTTATTCATGTATCAAGGTGGCTACTCAGGAGGTGAAATGACATCACATTAGTCAAGGGCATTTTTTTCATGTGGACTTAAGTTGTGTTAATGGAATTGATTTCCTCAGATATCACATTCCTCTATATTTATTTGGATTTATCTTCCTTGAAGATAACCGGATTGGAAGTCGATGAGAGGAAATACAAATTTACAAACTCCCTCATTGGGTTTTCTCTCTCATATATATCTGTAAGGATTCAAACATTTTATGGAAACATTAAATTTGATTCATTAAATGTAATTAAATGTGGGTTTATGTGTTGATGTCATTATTGTTTAATGAATTCCACTCTCCTCTTATGGTATTATTTCAATGATTTCTTTATCTTCTAGGCTAAGTCATACCACTCTTCAATGATCATCATGATTCCATTTCCATGTATCCTTTTCATCAATGGTAACATTTATGCTATAAAATATCTTTGTGGTTATAGGATTATATAAGTGATGTCCCATTTCTTGGTCTCCATATCCCATAAGGAAACACTTCACTATTTTTTCCTCGATATTTGTTCATTTTTTCTCTAAGATCCTGGCATAGGAAATCAAACCAAACAATCTAAAACAGAATAAACATATCTTGTGATTACTCAATTATTAATGTGGAATATTTGATTCAGGGTTCTGTGGTGGGAGTTTATTGATTAGATACACCTCACACAAAGCTGTTTTATCCCAGAAGGACGTGGGCATTATTTTGTGATTAATCATTCTTTTTTCTATATGGAAAATGCTGATATTGTTACTTTCAATTAATCCATTGAATTTGGGTGTGTAAGAAGGCATCAATTAGTGTTAAATTACATAATTCTTGGGTTACTCTTGAAAAAAATCACTACTTTACTCCCCACTTTGATCAGATCACATAATGAGTATGCAGTTATTACTTTGATTTTCCAACTACGTGTTGAATTATATTAAACTTAAAAACACTTATAACTTCATTTTGAGTAAATATATTCTTTTTTTTGTTATAATAATTAATAAATTACATAAATTACCTCATTTTTTATTTTATTATTGATTCAATAGACCGCACACATCTGTGTGATCTAGCTCTAGTGTCACTACAGCTTTACAGTTTGCCTTAATTTCAAAGTTATTCCTATGTTGTTTTCTTATAACACAACATTCATATATTTTATTCAGGTGTCTAATGATAATAATCTCATTCAATATCTTCTTTCTTAAAAAAATATTAAATATTCAATGTTTAAATTCTTTAACTTGAGATTCTGAAGCTAGTCTGTATCATTAAGCACCATGGTCAAACATTGTGGTACGTCGCGTTGGATCATAATCAGAAACATACAGTTCCTCTCCATTAGTAATTTTTTGATAAACCTTCCTTAATCATTGACCATAAACATGTTTTTTATTTTTTAGGATTATTGGAAAGCCTTTTCTACCAATTTCTCGAGACTCAAGATGGTGGTCTTCATGTCGGGTACATAGTATACACCAGAGATGAAAGCGTCGTTTTTTCTTTCTACTTGATCAAAATATATCGTCTTCTATATAAAATATTATTGAGAGATTAAAAAATTAAATCTCTCCTTTAACCCTCTAATATAGGTCCATAAAAAAGTGTTATGGACTTGTCATGTGGTTGTTATCACTAGTGTCAAGATACCACAAATGTAGATTTTTTATTCTTGTTTGTGACATTGAAAAATGGGACTTTCCAAAAGTATATCCTTCTTTAATGATGTGTGCCTTTGCAGTGTCATTCTCCAAGAATTTATTATTCTGACATTCATTACTATAATGTATATATTTTTAAAATTATAGAATTAAGAATTTCTATTTTTTGGTTGGAGGTTGTTGAATCCTCCCCTTCTTCCTTATCCTAAGTCCCATAGAGTTTAGTTTTGATATCCATGGCCTCCTAGATTTGGGATTATTCTAACTCATCCAAATATTCTTGGATCATATTCTTTTCCATGGAATCCTCTCCATTGACTTCTTCAAAATTTCCCCTATGATTCTTTTCAGAGTTGTTGAGATACAACTTTGATTTTGTGGTATTATCCACTCTATATTTATTACCCTATTGTCTCAACTTATTTTCATAGGATTCTCAATACCTCATGAGTTCTTTGATAGAAATCATCTCTAGTTCTTTATTTTATTCCTAGGAAACCACTGTTTAATCAAATATTTGATCAAAGAATCAAAAACATTTCTCATATACTTGCATATTAGAAATATTTTATCAATTTCATTGTAGTTTGTTCACCAAAACCATTACATGACTATGATACACAAAAAAATTAGAATATTTCCTAAATAGTTATTTGAACTAACCTTATAGAGATAGAATTCAAATTTGCATCACCTTATCAGTTCCTTTTAATACTTTGTGAAGGTTTTACCATATCTCATTTGATGATTTTGATGAAGAGATTATTTAAAATGTCACTTCAATAATGCCTTGATAAATGATGGATTTGGAATTTAAATCACTCTTCTATTATACTCGATGAGTGGCCTTTTGAACATCTGAAAGAGCAGACTCAGCATTTGTGTATCCATCCTCCATGATGTCCATGGAATCTTAGGTGCCAACAATAACTCGAATTTGGAAACAATAATTTGCATAATTATTCTTTTTTAGCTTTGGGATTAATGTTAGTGAAATACCATCAACCATGGATATTGAAATATATTTGGATAGAAAAAATGCATATTTTTTCATAATTTCATACTAATATATTTTTTTGGAATTATTTAGAGGCTTGAAAATATAATCAATTGGAAAAATATATTTCTAATTTTTTTCAGCAATGGATTCATACATGGAAGGAATACCCAAATAATGGTTTAGGAAAGAAAATTTTGCGGGACGAAAGGACACAAGTTTTTTTAATAGGTTTTAGAATAAAAGAAAACTCGCAAAGGGATAGGTTTGTCAAGATTTTAAAAAATGGGTCCGGAGAGGTGTGAACCCCATTCATGATTCTCCATTTGGATGTGAAGCGTGAATGGGGTTTGCACTTCCTAACAGTGTTCATAGAGGTGTGACCCCCATTCACACCACTTTATATATATGTGTCTGTGTGTTTGTGTGTGTTTGTGTGTGTGTGTGTTTTATTAATAAATAATTTTTTCAATTAATAATATTATATTTATAATTAATACTTATTTCTATGAATATTATTTTTAATCATTTTTTAATTTTTTTTACATAAAATATTACTAATTTATTAATAAGTAATATATTTATTAATAATAAATTATATTACTTATTGTTAATTAATATTATATTATTATGTTATATATTAAATAAAAATATATCAACTAATATTTATAATATTTTAATTATATATATTTGAAAAAAAAAATTATTAGTATAATTGTTAGTAATTTATTAATCTAAAAAATATAGATTAATTATCAATTTTATTATTTATTATTTATTAATAATATGTTATTATGTAAAAATATAATTAATTACAATATAGATAATATTTACTGTATACTAATATAAATTAATTAATTTTTAGTTAGAAAAATATTTTATACTTAATAATTATATTATTATTAATATATTATGATATATTATTAATTAGTATCTTATATAATAAATAAGATAATATTTATTATTAATATCAATAATATTTATAGACTTAAAAATAGTAATATTATTAATATTTAATATTAAATTTAAGAAGATTGTTTATCATACATAATATGGATAAAAATAAAAAGTATTAATATAAATAAAAAATAGTAATTATTTTTATTACCAATATAGATGTTAATATTAATATTTCTTAATCGTACAAAGAAATTTTTTCAAATTTCTAATTATATCAATTTATTGATTTATACAACAAAATAAAATATATTAGTATGTATTTAAATAACATATATGTAATGATTTTAAAATATATATATACTTTATCAATAAAATCTATGTTAGTGCCTTGTATAATCATTTGTGCCACTGAAATGTGTATATATAACGTTTCAATGTCATGTATATTTATAACTATGCTATAGTGTATGGAGATCCTATGCGTCATACCTAATACCTACCTCCACATCATCATGTTTAATAGGTAGTGGATCTATATCATGGCTGCATGTACCCTGTCGAATTTCCAAGGATAGTGGTTGATGGATGGGACTCTCCCCAATGTGTGAAGAATATGGCTATTGTACAACGAATATTGGAGGATCAGAGGATAACAAAGAATGTAGCATAGACCATTCAATGTTTATCTCTAAAAAATAAATATGACATTCAAACATACATTATATGTGTCTAGGCCTTTGGATGTGAAAGTGGATCATAGGCAATAGGAGATGGAAGAGCATGTGGTTGATCATGATGAACAACCTTCTATTGTTCCACATTTGTATCCATAACAGGGTCATAACCCATGGAATGTCTATAAAATCCTCTTCACCCCCAATGTCACCAGAAACATCAATGAAAATCCTATGATAATTCTCATCCATAGGAAGAAGTAGTTATGTCATGGCTATATGAAATTAAGTTCGGTCAAAGGTTACACCCTCAACGAGATCATACATGTGAAGGAGATGGGTGATACAATCATCCTGTGAAATCAAATTTTATAGTCAATAAATTTATTCAATAAATCATTCAATAGTGTAGGGAAGTATTTCTGTACAGGTGTGATATTTCCATCTGTGACATGTAAGATATCTCATTAGGGTCTTGAGGAACAAAGAACATATCCATATAATCTGATAAACGTATATGTATTTTGTCGGCCCCTCATAATCGGTACTCATGTATTATGTCCCATATCTCAATATATCATGCAGGATATCTCCTCCAGTCAATGTCTCACTTTCCTTATATCTTAAAGGAATGAAGAAAAGGTAACTAACTTGGAAATGCAATAATGAGATGATAGAAGCCGAACTGCATCTTAACTCTTTCAGTATGATGCTACTCAAAAATATGAAAATGAATCATAGTAATAAGCCATGATTCAGAATAAAGTTTCATTGTACATTATAGTGGGAGATTCTAGATGATAGCCACAGTATATGGTATCTATGAAATATGAAAATTCATAAAAATGAATGATAAATTAATAAATGAATATATGTATTCTGCACAATAATAATTTAAATATATAATGAATAACCAAATACATCATATGATCGAAAACTATATAACATAAGTCTATAGGAATAAACGTCATATGTTGTTGTATCTAAATATCAATGTTCTTAACTCCACCAATAGATAACATTTTCATACTTATATTTTATAATATAAAATTATATAGTTAATTTTGACATTAAAAGGAATAACATACAATCATATAAGCATATAATCTTCTCAGATATGAGTAGGAATTAGTGTGTGTGCATGTGGAGTTAAGTGAGTGGTTTTCTCCCATTTCCACATATGTATTAGAATAATACATCCTATGATCTGTATCTTATCGATGTAAAATGCACTACACAATGCCATGTATGTATATGAAATACATGTACACCCCCATATATACCACCTTATTTGTTCTATGTCCTCTAATAATGGAAAGTACATAAAATGTACAAATTTAGTCAAATGAACAATGTAGATAACATTGTTGATATGTCTCAAAATGTATGAATGTGAATATTTCAACACAGTTATCTCATTTGCATCATCATCTAAATGAGAGACATGCTAGTCTATTCATGGAATGTTTAATCTATAGCCAATGATGGACCTTGCATCATCTTGGACCTCAAGGCCTAGTAATCTCTAAACTAGGTCAAACTAATCTACACCCACTCTTCATGTCACAAGTGAACCATTATTTGGGAGGTCTAACATATTGGATTTATCCCCAAGTGTAATAGTTACCTATACATCTATAAAATCAAATTTATGTGTATCTGGCCTCTATATCACTACAAGTGTAGTATTCAGTGAATAATCAAAAATTTGAAGGTATACATCGATGTTCCATGGAACCCATCACGTCTAAGATGAGGGATGATGGAAGGAGGTGGTGTAGCATGGTGAAAATAATGACATCTTCATACACTTAAAGAAGTCACTTGATGTCCATCTAAAACTAGCCATGAAACATGTCTATCCTAGAATGTGAGAAATAAAGGACCCACCCTCTGTACAGTTGATATCATTGATAAATTTTTAGTTAATTAAAAAAAATGTGTAAAGTATTTTTTTTAACTACAAGAATAAAAATGAGGTAGAGAATTATTATTCATAATTCAATATTATGATGAAAAATGAGGCAAAAATATATGTGATCGATTTTTTTAGATAATTATATCAATTTATTGTTAAATTGATCCCCAATCATGTTTAATTTATTTATAAATATTACTATGTAAATCCTCCATGAATAAAATCCCATATAGAACATGTGGATTCATGATATATTTAATTAACCAAGTGATTTGAAGGAAAAACTTTATGACAATACATTTAGAGTTTTATATACCTTTTATTCATTTATGTTGTGTGTTTATTTTTTTAATAGTGATGGTATGAAAAAATAATTTTTTATTTAATATATAAATGAAAAAAACTATAGTTGAAATATGACAAAAATGAAGTAATTTGTAAATAAAAGTATTTATTAATAATATGTTTTCATATGAAAAAACGGGCACATTCATGATAAAATACAAAGACATTTTCAAGGAATATGGGATGTGGATCTTTTTCCTTCCACTTGGGGGCATCCCTTTCTAGTATTCCCTTCTACATATAAAATACTACATCATAGTCCCCCTCCCCATTTCCAAGGCTAGTCCATCTCATTTCTGATATGAGTATACTTTTGTTGTCCCCAAAAGAGAAACGTTCTAATATCGGGTAGAACATTCATCCATTAAGTGGGAAAGAAAATATTATGAAATATCAAAAAAAATCAATTCAAACAGAAAATGTAAAAAACCATTAATGAAAAAGAATCCATAAATTTAAAAATTTATAAATGAAAAATCTATAATATAAAACCAGGAAATATAATAGTTGAATGTCAGTTGATCAGTATGAAAGGTAACAGAACAAAAGTCACCAATAGGAATCCAAGATTCACTATAGTAGTTAACTAGAGTGTTGAAGTGGTACACAATGTTAACATAGTGATCCATTGAAATGTTCATCGATGTGCAAGATGCAACAACATTGAAATGGGATATCTCAATGCCTAGATGTTACCGCAATCACATTACCTATTTTTTAATATTACCAGCAACACTCAACCATTGTTTCTTATGAGAGGGTTGTGTCACTCCATTACCCGAAAGAGACATTATTCCCGGTCAAAGTTTAGAACATAAAATAATGATTCATCATGCAGTATCAAATCTATGGCACATTGGAAATTCTAGCAAAAACACATTCCATTTTTCATCCTATGATAGGATGGTTAGGATCATTCAATAAAGAACTCCACACATCTATAAAATATATCACATACAAAACCTATGACTAGCATCTTTTTCACACCCTTGAAGACTCCATTTATGAACTCCACTATGTTAGTTGTCATATGGATACATTTCATACCACCATTATATACTAATGACCAATTTTCCTTTGAGATCAGAAACATATAATCATATACATCTTGATTAGGCATTATAATTTATTCAATATGTTGATCGAAAATTTGGGCTCATATGCCAAAACCATGAGAAAATAATTTATTTAAAGGGATGCTAAATTTTTTTCCAAAAAAATTAATTCAAAAATGCATACCCAACATGATTATCGCCTTATTCATTAAATCATCATTGAAATTCCAATTTACATGACTAAAAATATATCTAATTCAATATCGATTATATGAATTCAGTTCTCCCCAGTAAAGTCAATCACTATTAATGGCCTCTATAATTGTACAATGGTGATCTAACATCAAACAAATTCCTTGGATTTGTGTGACATGAATGCATATACAACCCAAAAATCAACTCCTAGATTCAAAAGATTCTTTTTCGAAAATGGAAAATGTTGGTGTTAGAGGATAAATATTACTATTCTGTGTGGAATAAATAAGTAGAACACCTATATAATTTTATAAAAGAAAACAACCATCGAGTTTAATGATTTTTTTTCAATATTGGAATATAGTGATGCATGGAATGAATTCCCAAAATGACCTATACAATGTTACCTTTGTTTGATAAACTCAATGATCTAGGGAGACATACTCAACAATTTTCAAATGATAAATAATTTTATTTTTTGACAGATAAAATTCCAATAAGATACGAAAACATTACATATGGTTCACCCCAATCACCATAAACTTTCATAATTACATTTTTTTCCACCCCATGGTTTTTCATATAATATTTTATATTTAAAGAAAATTTTATTTGTTACTAAACAAGGGACCTAAGAATATTCTAAAACATTAATATCATCTCTATAATAATAGTTGATATAATCTCTAAATCAAAGGTGGAGTGACCCTATGACATGCATGTATTTACACAAGTGTATGGACCTTCTTATTTGGTTATCTTCTTTCTTCAAAAACATTATCATATATTTCCCTCATTGAGAATTTATATTCTTTCTCATATTTTTTACAATGAATGGGATATTTTCCTTATTCAACTCACCAACCAAAAAATGAAAAATGTCACTCTATATGATTTTTTTTTATAATTTTCATGGATGTTATACTTTTAGACTCCTTCCTAACATATATGGTGTTATATGTCAATGAAAATCTATTCCCTATAATGATAGGGAATTCAGTATATCATTAAATGACATCCCAGTCAAAATTTCATGCATGTTCCATTCATTTGACTAAGGAAGTGATAAATGCAGTATAATTACCACTAAATGGGGGATTAATATATATAAAATGAACCTTATAAGGTTAATTCCCCACACCACCCTCATCAATATCATCTCATGATGCCTCACTAGATAATTCCTCATCAGATAAACTTTAATTCAATAAATCGAGAGTAAACCTAGGGATTTACTTTATAGTTCCTCCGAAATCATTATCTCCTTCTTCATAATTTTATTCTACTACAGGAATCATATGAGTAGGCAATGGATTAGAGTGTTGTAAATGACCAACTTCTATATAGATTACATAATATAGTTCTGTAGTAGTAGTTTTCTCCCCATAAATATCAATAATAACTACATATAATTACATTAGACCATTACTACACTATTTCTTGAAGAACAATGATACATACATCTAATCCCCATCATCGACTAGAGGATACTTAGTGTTCCATAGATGTTTAGGATATCAAATATGTTGATATGTAATTGAAGTAATTGATAAACTAGCCCTCAGATTTAACCGAATATGAATCTTATGGTGAACTTCATCCAATGTCAAACAATCCTTGATATTTTCCACAATTGTCTATAGAAAACTATAGAAAATACCCTACATAGTAAAAAGTGCCTCATCAATGCAATATATTTTCAGATACATGATTATAAAGAAAAAAATAATTTATTAAATGTTATATACTATATCTAGAAATGTTTAAAAAAATTAAATTGGTTATGATTGAATAAGTTTGACTTGATTTTGACACATTTTATATGGATTGGTTTATCATTATTCCATAAACCAACCAAAACCTAGGGGGAATCCTAGAACCTCGGTTATCATAGATTTCAACAACCATCGGTCTCCTCTCAGATGTGGTATAAAAATACATCTTTAAACAACAACACTTAATTCCCTTATATTAGAATGTTACTCACATGCAAGTGAGGGGATCTAGAGTTTTAGATACCTATAATTTTTTATGCAGACATGACACTCCATAAATACTTAGAGAGAGGGATGAAACACATGTCATCAATGAGGAAAAGAAAATGCAATTATTTCATATTACATAACTAAAAACAAACACAATGATAAATTTCAATCATACATTGGTCATCATCTCAAGCTCATACAATAATTACAATTTAATTAATCATATAAAAATTTACAAAATGTAATTTTAGTTGTACCTTATATGGTCATCTCAAGACCACCCAATATTCTATATTCCTAAAAATTTTGTTTGAGCTGGTTATTAAGTTCTTCATCTTGTAATGTTACCTACGACTATATATAATAAATGGTATATATATATAAACATCTATTTATAGTCAAAATTTCACAATGATTTCTTACTCTTTTAGGTGACAAACTATAACTAAAACCTTGATCAATATAAATAACCTCCCTGAAGTGTATTAATGGTGATACCATTACCAAATATAATTTAACAAAATGTTAGATATATTTATACCATATCATCAAACATTTAAAATATTTTAATTATTTATGAATAAATAACTATTACTTAATCATGAGTCTTTTTATATGGATTATTTTATAATTATTTTATAAACCAACAAAAACCAAGGGGTGAACTCTTGATGACTCTATTATCACATATTTTAGAAACCAGCAGTCTCTATTCAAATATCAACGCCTCTTGTGGAATGCCTCTTGTCAAATATATCTATTCAAACACCTTTTTACTACAAAATTACTCAAATGAAATTGAGGGGGTCTAGGGGTTTGAGATACATAACATTTTTTAGGCAGACATTTAGGTTCTTACATACTTAGAGGGAGGGATTACTCACAGGTCATCAATGAAGAAACGAAAAAGAAATTGTTACAAATTATGTAACTGCATACATAAAAATGGCATGACAATTCTTGGTCGTTCATCTCAATATCTGAAATTACACAATACTCTTAACATGTTTTTTGGGATACATATTAAGTTAGACATATTATATAACTTTACCCATAACCATATAAAATATAAAATAACTATCTACACATACTTTCCAAAATGTAGAATTTTAAACGTGTGTATATATATAGGTAGATTCACTTTATTTACCTATGTGTATCAAATATTTTAATTTAAATGTATTTTACATTATATATATTATAAAATAATATATACATATTAATATCTTTATATGTATATATAAATATTAGGTTCTTGAGAGTATAATTACATTAAACACACACACCACAAACATAGGACAAAATGGTATGCTAATTCCCTCCAAGGGATACCCCACCCATGAAGTCTTATTTATTTAGTACATGGATTGAAGGCCCAGTGGTCATGAATCCAACAATATGTCCCAAACGCCCACGACTTGGCCTAAATGGGCAGTGGTCATAAATCAAACAATAGGGCCCAAACGCCCACGGGTTGGCCCAAAGGGCCAGTGTAGGGTCGTGCCTGCATCATACTGCATATTTCATTAGTCTGCATCATACATGAATCACTACCTACCTTCATCATGCCTGCATCACTGCCTTCCTGGGGAAATTCACTCACAACAGTAGTTGAACCCGAGTCTAATGCAGGATTATGATAACTCTTTACCATTATGGTAAGCCTCCAACTGAAAATATGTTTAAATAATATAACATAATTATATAAATATTTTAATGTATTCAACTTTATGTATTAATATTCTAAAATAAAATTACATATACTCTTATAAAAAAAATAGTTTTGTAAATATAAGTATTATTAATTAATATATAAATTCTAACAATACTATTAATAACAAATTTTATTAAATTTAACCAATAAATGTATTATAATTTACACTTACATAATAATCGTAAAAATAATGTAAACTTATATTATTTTCAATTTTATAAAATTAAATATGTATAAATAAATTTTATGTAATATTTCTGCTTTTCAAGATTTGAGAAATTATATTTTATACATAATTACTTGGAATAATAATTATTTATACTTAATATAATTTTAAATTTTTATTTCAAATTATAATTTATAGTGAATATTTTTATACCATTATAAAAATAATGCTATATATATTTAAATAAATTTAAATACGATAAATAATATAACTTGTATTGTTTTATAATATAATTTTTAAAAAATATTTAACTAATTATATAAGTGTATGGAATATTATAATATAAATTTATGTTACAGTAAATATAATTTATATTATATACATATAAATTTATTCGAACATAATTACTCACCATTTAAAATACAAATACACCCATTTTTAAAATAATAATATTTTCCTAAATATAAATTATATATATATATATATTGGGTGATCTGGTGTACAATTACATTAAACACATGCACAACTCACACACAGTCTGAAAAGGCACATAATCCCCCCCCCCCACTTACCCCAAGTGATAACTCACCCATCCATCCCTATTTATTTATATATTAAAGGCCTGGAATATCCATATTATAATGAAAACGAGTCACCGTAACTATTTTTCCCAGCTCCATACATCCATATATTCATACATGCATTCATATTAGATCAAAAAATGATACAAAATAAATAAATAAAAACAATTGAACAATTAATATTTTTAATAGAAACTCCACCATCCTTAAATATGGAACTTTATTTCAAGAATGAAATCTATTAGAGCTTCGCAGCAAATTATAGAGCATAAAAATTGGAAATGAAGGTGGGGGAGGCACTCTATTTATATATTTTGAGTGGTTGGAGGCATAAAATCCATTCACATCTCCTTTTTAAAAAAAATTAATGAAAATGTTAATGGGGTTCACGCTTCCTTGGTGATAGAGATATAAGGATGAATATCATTTAGGCTTCTCTAGCCCCTTTTTAATACTTAAAACTCTATCCCTTAAAAAAATTTAAAACTCGTTAAAAACCCATGGGGGAAAAGTGTGAAATAATTATTCTTTTTTAAATGGTGGTAGAGAGGATAAATGTTGTTCAAAAATGAGAGAATAAGTTTTGTGTTTTCATGCCACTTTGGGAGAGGTAAAAATGAGAGGTATTGGTTTTCGTTTTCATGCCACCATGGTAGAGGGGGAAAGGAGATTCCACCTTAGGATATTGGGGGAGAGGGGGTAAAATATGTGGGAAATAAAAAACACTCCCCCTTATTTTTTGAAAATCTCAAACAGTGATGAAACATAAAGAAAAGATGAAACTAAATATTCATCATATTCCTCTTTC
Organism: Viscum album; assembly: GCA_963277665.1. Classification (NCBI taxonomy): domain Eukaryota; kingdom Viridiplantae; phylum Streptophyta; class Magnoliopsida; order Santalales; family Viscaceae; genus Viscum; species Viscum album. The sequence goes on from OY728134.1 coordinate 1,375,039,126, forward strand.
TGACTACTTCATGTTGGTAACTAGTCCAACAGAGATCTCACACAAGTTGTCGATACAATATTAACCTATGATACCACTGAATGCGGATTTGGTACTAGAAAACACAAATGATGACACAAATCACTAAAGGTTATTTCAATAAACATACTGTAGAAATACTAGTTTTATTAATGCTACTCGGAGTGAAAAATAAAAAACATAACACAATATATTTATAGGGATACAATCACACAACATATACAAATGATAAAAACAAAAACCAAATAAAATTCCATAGTTTTATTTAGTAGGTTTCATTCAATCATACAGCTTCAAACCTGTCAATAAACCTTCTTCTGAAGTCATCAAGCCTCCATTTTAATAATGTATGGTTAGTGGCATACAATAAGAAACAAGTTTATTTTCCAAAATAATTATATTCTATGAAGATATTCTGAGCATTGTCAAATATGGTCATTTTTTGACAATCATACATGAAGAAGTCGATAATCTAATGAAAATAAATTTTGTGATGGCATTGGAGTTCTTATATGGCATCAATTATGTGGATTATTACATATGTGAGGAGATTTTTGCTAAACAAAATTGATACTTTGTACAAATAAATGAAGTATCTATTCTATCCCTCTTAAGAAAAACATCCATATATATAGGAAAGTGACTAGACTAAATGGATAGCCTCAATAAAAATTTATTTCATGGGTGATGAATGGACTGTGAATAAAATGCGGGTGTGCATAGGTGAGCGTGCATGCAGGTACACTATTCCTAATCCACTTAATGGTATAAAAATAATAGAAGCTTCTCAGTTAAAGTGATCATGATCGTTCATTCAAACCTTTCATTGTCTCTACCTCCTGACACTAGGTTTTTTTATACATGAAGTAGTTTGCATGTAGATCCTTCTACCAGGATCGATGTAAGCTCGAAAGAATGAATCTCAAGATAACGAAGCCATGTATCTCTATACAATAGAACTTCACTTTCCATGAAATCATCTGTTCAATAATGCAGAGCTCAGTTTATTAAGAAACATAGTTATGTATGAAATCTAATATACCATGAAAAATAGTGTCTAAGGCTTCCATGAGAATGAACAAAAAATATGTAGCTTCCATTTTCAAATTCAAATTTTATAAAAATGGAGGTTAGGTTATGGATTACAAATGTGAATGTGTTGAGAACAAACTACTATGCAAGAATGATGGAGTTTGTGATCAAAGAACCAATGAAAATTCACAAAGGCAAGAGATTCACATACAAATTATGTGGAAGATGTCATTTCTGAAGCCACTATGTGCAAAGGTAGAATGTTATGGGAAAATTTACACATATAACATAAATAAGAAACCTATTTTTGAAAAATGGTAGACTGGGAAAATATTTACCAATATACCATTGAATCATGGGGGTATGCGTGTAGGAGGGTGGGCCTTATTCAAAAAACTGCCCACTTTAAAAATATTAAAGGAAAGGTGATTTCTAAAACAACACTTTTTTTTCAAACATTTTTAAAGAAGGTATTTTATAGGATAGTGCCTTCTTCAGAACATTTATAATGAAGGGTCTACTTTAAACAAAACCTCCCTCCTTTTTAAATATATTAAATTATAATTTTTTTCAATGTTATATATACATATATATATATACATATATCAATAACTCAAATTTAGGATAAAAAAGTAACTGTTAAAGATGATCATGGGAGTGTTGAGTGGTCATATCCATCACACATTAATATCTTCTAAAGAATGAATATATTTCTTTTGGAAAGGCCTCGCATGATTAGTGTGTTATTCCATGAACAAAAAATTCTAATATCATAATTTTAGATGGTTGGGAAGGGGAAAGACCTACTACCGACCTCAGTAGGAATGTTTCAGAATAATATTTTTTGTAACTCGATGTTATTTTCTCGATGATGGAGATGGATTTATTTGGTTAAAATGAAAAAGTACTAGTGAATAAGTTTCTATCTAAAAACCATGAATATGGACTTTAATCCTCTCTATAATTGGAAATTTTGGATCTTTCTTAGAAATTTAGGATCTGTTCCTACCCAAGAGGTTTACCATTAATGTCATTGGATGATGAATATGATGCTCCTCAAAGGCAAAAATACATGGTGAAAAGGAAGACATCTAAATGGTCGAGGTAGATTTCCTAAAAACATGGGATTTAGAATGGATTGAATGTCATCTCATGGGGTATTTTCTTATGTCATCTATATTCCTTCTTTTTATCACTTAGTTCTCCCTTTTTACACATTATTTTAATAATAATATTTGGAGTCATGGGTTTTGTTCCAAATCCATGGTTGTTCCATTTTATGTATTTTTTATGCACATAATTTTTTTGAAGGGTAAATATTATTTTTTAAAACAATAAATATTGTCTCATTTAAATTATTCTTGGTTTTTTATATTTATTAAATATTTTTTATTTTGAACTTTTTTTATATGTTTAATTTATGTTTTATGTTGAATTTATATTGTATTTATAGTTTATATTTTATAGGCTTCCAAATTCACCAATATGAAACATAATAATGATTTAAGTAGATGAGTTTGAAATACTATAAATTATTTATAATTTCCATATTTTTTATTTTTTTCTTCAATTATCCTTTATATGTTTTGTCATGTGAAATATTTCATATATATTGTATTTATAATTATAAAACAATACATCTTCAAAATCACCTACGTGAAATATAATAATGTTCCTGCATATTGTAAGTAGGAATAATGCATTGTATTCTCACACATGTCAAAAATAATTATATGAGCTATCATAATATTTTATGTCAATTTTCCATTGTTTTCTTTGGTTTTAACAACAAAATGAACATTTTAGCATTACAAATTACTGAAACTACATTTTTCAGAAATCTCAGGAAAGAAACACCTTATTTTGATGCACCGTCATTTCCTAAAATTAGAGAATCAATCTATGGTGGCTTTCTTGTGATTTCATTGCAATCAGAGCTCATTTAGCCAACTTACCCTCTATGGAGTACATTTTTAATGACTGACATTTTATAAAAACTTCTTATTTTGTCCGTTTGAGCACATCGCACATAGAATTGACATGTTGTCTCCACACACACATCTAAAATAATTCTAAGAAATATTTTAAAATATTTCACATCAATTGGAGATCGTTTTCTATTGTTTTAACTATAAAATGATCATTTTAGTTTATTAAATACTAAAATTGTTTTTTCGGTCATATCGGGAAAACAAAAGATTAGGTTGATGTGTCGTGTGATCATAATATCTAAAAAACAATATAAATTTGTTTTCCTATGATTTTATTTCAATTAGAGCTCTTTTGGATGGCTTTCCCACTGTGGCACACATTTTTTAAAATAGATATTTTCTCAAAAATTTATATTTATTCAGTTCAAGTACATCACACGTTGGATTGATGATTCATATTCTCATGCTCATCAAAAATAATTCTAATATATTTTTCATATGATTTCACAAAAGATGGAAATCCTTTTCTATGGTATTAACAATTAATCACATGTTTTAGCATTTTAAATTACTAAATATTCATTTTCAATCAACTTGGGAAAATGATATCTCAATTTTATGTTCCATCACTTTCTAAAATTATATAATAATTATAGGGTTATTATTCTATGATTTCAAAGAATTATGAGCTCATTTGGACAGATCACCCTTTGTGGTACATGTTTTTAAAAACCTTCATTTTCTAAACACTCTTTTTTTAGTCCATTCAAACAAATCACACGTCAGATTAACCCACCATCTACTCACACACATAAAATACAATTTGAAGATAGTTTTCATAAGATTTAAGGTCAATTAGACATCCTTTTTTGTGGTTTTAAAAATCAAATGCATGTTTACCATTTTAAATTACGGAAGCATTTCTTTTTGTCATCTCGGGAAAACTAAACCTCGGTTTCATATGCCATCCATTCCTAAAATTAAAACATCAATCTATGGTTTTTTTTCTATTTCACAATAATCCAAGCACATTTTCTATCTCTCTCAGTGTGGTGCATGTTTTTAAAGATCAAAAATTTCTAAAATATTCTAATTTAGTCAGTTCAAGCATATTGCATGTCGGATTGATGTTTCATCTACTCACACATGTAAATGATAATTTTAATAATGTTTTCATAATATTTCACATTAATTTACATAGTTATATATGGTTTTAACAATTAAATACTTTTTCTCAAAGTTTAAATTATTGAAACTGCATTTTTTGTCATTCCTGCTGACAACACCTCAGTTTGACACACTATCAATTCCTAAAATTCGAAAATATACCTACAGCTGTATTCTTGTGATTTAACACCAATCTGAGCACATTTGGATGGCTCACCCTCTGTTGCGCACATTTTTAAATACCTTCATTTTCTAAAAACTACTTATCTAGTCAGTTTGAGCACATCGCACATCAGATTGATGTGTCGTCTGATTGTAAGTCATAAATTTCATTTAAAACTGAATTATAATTTATATTTTATATGCTTTTAGAGTTACCTTTTATTTTAAATTTTTCATTATTTGGGAATTTTATGGCCATAAAATATAGTGTTAATAAAATATATATGAAATTTAAAACATTTATTGTGAAGATATAAATTAATTTAAAATAATGTGAATTCTAAAAAACTAATAATCAAAGAATTTTAATTTATAGAAAAATATGTTTTCATAAAAATAATTTATAAGTACAAATGTTTTCCATTGAAACAACAACATTTTGTTCCATTGAAATTATATTACATCAACATTTTTTACAATTTTTTAACTATTTATTATATATTTAATCCATGTCTTATGTTTCATATTGATGGTCTTATAGTTTATATTTTATAGCCTTTCAAAGTCTTATACATCAAAAATTATTACGTATCAAGTAGGTGGATTTGGAAGCCTATATAATATAAACTTATAAGACTCATCTAAATCAAATAGAAAACATGGATTAAATATATAACAAAAATATGGAAATAAAAAAATAAAAAAAAAATGCAAAAAAAATTATATGAAACAACCATTATTGATTAAAGACATAACATTTACGCATCAAAAAAATTATGCGCAAAAAAATATATAATAAATAAAATCTCTATTAAATTTAAAACATTCACTAAGAAAATAAAAATTAATTGAAAATTAAAGGAATGCGAAAAAAATAATAAACAAAATATTTTAATTAAACAAAAAAGGTTGTTGTAAATATAATTCATAATTATAAATTTTATGTTTTAAAACCACAATATTATGTTCCATTTAAATTATTTTTCATCATTATTGTTTTATGGAATTAGTTTTATTTAAAACAATTTGTAATATTTTTAGTCAATGATTTGTGTTTCATTTTGTTTGGTCTTATAATTTATATTTTATTATATTTCAAAGTAACCTCATTGAAACATTATTACGTTTTAAGTAGGTGACTTTGGAAGTCTATCAAATATAAACTACAAGTTAAATCTAAACGAAACATATAGCATGGATTAAAAATAAAAGAAATAGCCAAAAATAAATAAAATTAATTAATATAACATAATAAAAAATTTACATGAGACAAGCATTATTTATTAAAAAAATAGCATTTATACTTAAAAAAATCATGTGCCTAAAATATCGTATAAATAAAATATATATATAATTTTAAACATTTACTATGAAAATAAAATTATTTAAAAAAAATGAATTTCAGAATATAATAAACAAAATAAATTAATTTACCAAATTAAATTGTTCTAAAAATATTTATAAGTATAAATTTTATATTTCGAGACAATATTAATTTGTTCCCTTGAAATTATTTGTCATCGATATTCTTTAGTATTTTTTTATTTTCAACTATTTATTATAAGTGTTCTTTATTTTTGAAGTTTCATTTAGATTTTTATTATAGTTTATATTTTATAGGATTCTAAGGTGACTTTGGAAGCCTATAAAATAAAAAATACAAATCTAATCTAGATAAAAAAAAATGGACAACACATATAAGAAATAGTTGAAAACCATAAATTTAATAAATATAAAAAATAAAAAAAATTACATGACACAAACTTTATTGATTATAGCCATTAAAATTAAAATTCAACAAATTTATATACATAAATTATTGTGTAAATGAAATCTAAATGAAATTTTGAACATTGACCATGCAAATAAAAAAATATTGAAAATAAAATAAATTTCAAGAAAATAATAATAAATAAATAAGAATTATGTTATTATTGTTAAATATTATGAATTAAATTTTTAATAAATAATAATTATATTTTAAAAATTTTACAATAATCCCAACAATTATTATAAATAATGATGTAAATAATATAACTCTTAACTTAACTAATAAATTAGGTAATAATATATGTTATAATAAATAATAATCAATTTTTTAATATAGAAAATACAATTGTTCATAATAATTTTATTATAAAGAATTTTTAACACAATTATTAATCATTTACGATAACCATAATAGTAATATATTTAACATTTTAATAATGGATAAATATATAAAAAATAATTTTAAATATTTTATATTATCTAATTATTCATGTATTTAATAATACTAAGTAATAATATAATTAATAAGTTTATTAATTATAAATAATCATTAGTTCGGAATGATTATATGAACATAATTATTATTTAATAGTAAAAATATTTAATAATATTATTATTGTAATTTATTTGAGTATAAAAAGAAAATATTAATTATTTAAATAAATAAAAAATTGTTTTTTATATTTAATAATACTATTTTTATTATTTTAATTTTTAATATTTAATATTAATTTTTTATTAAAAAAACTAATAATTAAAAAATTAATATTGATTAAATTCTTGATCAATAGTCTTTTTTAAATATCAAATTATATAATGAAAAATGTATAGTTATAAGATAAAGCTCCTTAACACAAAATAAAGATAAAGAAAAATAGAATAGGCAAACAAAGAGATGGATGAGGTAATAAAAGTAAATTACCTTATCTAGAAAGAGAAATACAGATCAGGAAAAGTAGGATCATTACCATTATCATAATCTGAATCATCATGAGCCGTTTCCCACATCGAATATGAATTTACTTGATTGAATGTCACAAGAATCCTCTCATTGGACCATTCCCACTTCAGAGTGAGTTGGATCTTTAATGCCTTGGAAGATGACCTGGTAGCCACATTCCTAGGCATACTATAGCAATACCTCCGCAGCCTTCTTTTTGGAGGAACTAGAGTGAGACCTTTTTTGTTGGCCATCATACCCTTTTTATGAACAACAACATCCTTAAAAGAGACAAGATCACCATTTCCCAAAGATCTTAGATGAGTAGAGTCAAGTAGAACCATCCGGTTTTACTTATCACTTCCATCATCCAAAACATTTCCCCATTTACCAAACAATCTTAAAGAGCTGAAGACATTCTGAATCTCTTGAAGATAATTAATGCTTTGTTGGACATCAGATTTTTCCATTCCCATCACCATGTGGGACATGTCATGTAAAGTCACCATCTAGTAGTTGTACAATGAAACCTTTCTCATCAATTTCAATAGTAGAACACTGGGGAAAAACACTAACAACCTCTACAATATCATCCCACTAGTGAATTTTGTGACAATAAAAGTAGTACTGCCAACCTATTGAACATTTTCTAATAGAAAATCACTACATCTACAAACTCATCAATCATTAACACTTTCAACCTGAATATGATCCATCCTAGAGCCTACAACATCAACATGAAAATTCTTTTGTTCATGCCTAATAGCCTATGAAGTTATTTCTCGATCCTGATTCACCATCAGAGATTTATTATTGGACATTGCTGACTCTTGATATTGGGAATGCTAATCGAGATGTTCTAATGACCACTACCTAGGATTCCTAGGTACCGACTAACCATGCGATATAGATGAATTCCCATTACCATTTTCACTACATCCCATTAAAGGATGCCCTTTCCTATATTTCTCGTCCAAATAAATAATATATTTTCAGTTTTGACAAAATTTCGGATAATTTTCATACTCAAAACTAATATGTATATCATTATTAGGAGTAGTGAGATTCACATTATTGATAAGAGTGGAACTCAAATCAAATTAAACCATTATTCACATGAGATGACCATACCTAACATGATTTTTCTCCTTATCCAAATGAATAGGAACGCCATTGGTAGTAGTAACATCATGTAATATGTTTGGAAGCCATAAAATACAATTGAGGCCACACAACCTGATCCATACTTGTGAAAAAGAATTCTTAACCCTTGAAACATTACAATCCATCATCCAGTCATGGAGATGAATCTTTCCTGGCTTCAAGAATAATTACCAAAGGACCACGCAAGAATTCATGATTCACCTGATGAAAATAGGTAGAGAAAAAAATCTCTGCCTAATGAAATACACTTTCAGTTCGAAGACCCCCACTGAAAGGAGATCGTATGGAAAATATCCTCTAACCTCCATACCTTCTATCCTTTTGAAAAAACAACCCTACTACTAATGAGTTCTTACCCAAAATCAGCTACTCCAAGAAGGCATCATGATCTCCTTCAACACGTGTTGATGATACTTTCTTGAGGATCCCACTCGTAGAGGAATTATTAAAATCAACCAGTGGATGAAAAACAGAATCATCCAGTCTGTTAGGGACATCACCTGAATACCCACATGTAACTGAAACCCCATAAAATACTATTTTTAGGACCATGAATGGAAGGTAACACATGGGTATGCACATTAACCTCATTATTCAAAATTATGGCATCCATAACCAATAATGTAAGTTGTAAGCCTCCAATTAATGTTGGAAGCACAACTCGAGCACCAATAATATCCAATCTGTGAGCATCTTCATCGCTAGTGGAAACCTCAGCAACTATTTCCCCTATATATCCAAGTGAATCACCCACATCATTTATCATCAAGACATTTTGAGCACTATACATATCCATACAAACCGCAACATTATCACTATTTACAACTGCATCACCAACTAAAGAATGCAAGTCACCTGATCAATGTGACATTACACCACCCATTTGAACACCATTTGCCTCTTGCTGAAAATATCCTCAAAAACGGACCGTCACCGCCATGAGACTGACCTTAGACAACATCACTGAGAAACACCCATCTCCATTAGATCACAAGTAATCAAACAGTCCAGCATCAGATCTATGAGGATCTATTCTAAACCTAGTCACCGCACCTTATTAGATGTCCTGAAGGAAATCCAAGGGAGAAATCCCAATCAAAGAATTTATGGTACAACCTGCATCATGATCAAAGCCACTTGACAAATGTTTTTCCCCAAAAAATGGGGAATCGACATGAAGAAGAAGGTGAAAAACTAGCGGTAAGGCTGATCTCCATTGGAGAGCTCCCTTAACCCTATCACCATATTATTAACCAATGATTATCAAATTATATATATTATTTATTACATTATTTACATTATGTATTAGAAATAATTAATAATCATATTTTTATTATTAACCCCATTATACATCACATTATTAAAAAATAGTTAAAATGTTTAATTGTTTACTTTGTTATATATATAATCAAAACAAAAAAATTTAAAAAACATTTTTTTTTTTTGAAAAAAAAAATGGAGTTTGTTTTTTATAAAAGTAACATTTTGAATATAATTTTTTAAGAAGGCACTTTTTAAAAAAATTTCTTCATATCATGTTTTTTTGTAGAAGTCACTTTTATATATAACACTTCTTCAATAAATGTTTTTTAAAGGATCCATTTGAATAGGTGCTCATCATTCATCGTAATTGTCACCCCGACTGAAAGGTATCTTGGGAATTTCTTTTCCCTCAATGGTATAATGGGTATTTTTTTATTATTTCGTATATCAGAAAACATGTTATATGTTTCATGCACTGTGAGAACAAACATTGAGTATGTGAAATATGTTAATTTCAAAATATCACATAACATGAATTGGAGTTTTATTTTTTTATTATTAATTTTTTTAATATTTATTTAAATAATTATAGGATTATAATATTTTAAAAATTAATGATGACAGGCAGCATCTATGATGCCACCTTTCAGCATAATAAATAATTTTGAATATACATGTTTTTGTATTTAAATTTTTATTTTATTTTTTTTTGTTTATAAATATGTATAAATATATAATAATAAAATATAGAATAATGAAAAAGATATTTAATATTCAGCATTACTGCCATTAAAGTACTCTGGAATTCTGAGAAAAACTATCACCAAGGGCTCTCTTTTATATGATGGTTTTCCCTATAAATCATTCTGGATTTCTGAGGTGAGATTAAGGTTCTCCCTTTCCCATTAACGAATTAATAATATATTCGTAATAAACTTTTTTAATCAATAAATAATAAAAATTAAGTACTAATAAAATACATTAATAAGAATTAAATAATAATTTTTACTAGTAGATATTAATAAAAACTAATATATATTAATAATATTCTAAAAAATATTGTGTAATACTATTCTTTACTATTTAATACTATTAATAAATAACTTATAAATATCAAAATAGTTAGTAATAATTAATTGGTTTTGAAAAATTAGAAATTAATAATATCAAATTAATACTAAATATTATTAATAATTACTAAATTATAAATAATAAATATATAATGTATAATAATTATTACTATTAACTAGTAAATGAAGAATAATTTGAAATATTTATTAGTAATTAATGTTAATTAGATATTAATATTGTAAAATAATAATTAATATTATATAATTAATATTTTTTAGTAATAAATATTAATAATAATAAAAATATTTAAATAAATAATAAAAATTTAATAATCAATCATTAATTATTATTTTAATAATTTATTCCATATTAATAATATTTACTAACAAAATAATATTTTCACATATATATTATTATTTGTATAATAATAATTATTATCAGTTATTAGATAATAAAAAATTAGTTAGTTATTTTTTTTCTTAACATTATTAATAATTAATTATACGGCATCCCGCCTTATTATTACATAACTTTTCATTACATTTTACAAACAGAGGATATTTAAAGTCTAGTGTCTTGGAAATCAAGAACAATAAAACATGAAAACTTAAAACACCCTTTTAAATCTCCTTGAAAATCTTTCTCAAAAGTTCATCCTATGTAAAATTACTGCATCTCATAACCTAGAGACATACATCAAAGGAAAGGGTGAGCTAAAGGACCAGTAAGGAAAGCAAGGGAATCATTTTACTTGTGATATCAATAAGAACTTGATGAAAACAACAATAAATGAAAAATGGAAAAAAGAGGAGTATACTAATAAAAAGAACATGAATCACAACTTGAATATTTGGCTACAACATTTCATTTATATATTCATGAACATATCACCAAGGTTCATCCCTATGGTGTCATAAAAAATTACCAAGGTTATTCAACAAGGTATCGTGAAACTTGTCATCTCTAGAGATTAATTCATTACCCAATGCATTGAAGCACTATCAAAAAACACCCTTAATATGTCTTTATTTTCACATGATCCACATATATAATAATCAAACATTTCATAAATAACCAATAGAGAATAAAATAAACGGGTTTCATTTCTAAATCGTGACGTTTTAAAAGTTCTTAAACATAAGATCATTATGTCATTTATAACCCATGGAAAGGGAGTGAGGGTTATATGTATGTCAATTCTAGAATAAAATATATCATTTTTTTATTTATGAACACCCATAGAAATGAAATAGGTCTGGGTATTCACATAAATAAAACAAGATAATTTCTCAAGAGAAAGAGAGAGAAATCTTGAGATGAAATTTCGACAGCATAACGGTTATATAACATGGTTTTAGAAAATAATTAAAAGAGACGGGAAAAGGGTCTCCCATAAATAAATGAATCATTTTAAATTAGGGATATATAATAAAAAATAAATAAAATCATTGTGTGGAAATTTGAATTACATACCACATGAATACAAAACTAGAAAGGAAAGAGAAAATGCGATTTCTTCTATGAAAATTCGGCAGCCTAACGGTTTCACCTATAATTCAGAAAAATAATTTGTTGAGAGAGGAAAAGTTATATCATAAATTGGACATGAAATGGATAGTAATAATTAAATATAATAACATATCACCACAATATAAGATGGAAACTAGAAGACATAAAATAAAGGAAATCATGACAAAAAGAGGAGGGTGAAAGGCTCCCTTACCTTGAAGAGTGAATTCGAAAGATCGAAGGTTGGGACCTTAGGGGATTGAGGGAACTTTGGGAGGAATCCTTGGGAGGTGAAAATAGTAAAACTTTGTTGAGGAGTTATTTTGAATGAAATGAATGAGGTAATGGCTTGGTATTTATAAGAAAAGTGAGGGAATATTTAATTAATTTCCAAGGGACACCTCATCGGTGGTATTTTCAAAACCATGGGCTTGGCCATGTTATTTTTCCATGGTATTGGCCACTTGGGACACATAATAAGAAAATATTACTATTCAAAAGTCAACAAGATTTTTTACATCATGATTACATCATCAGTGATGTCATTAAACCCCCGAAACTCAAAACTGTATTTTTACTTTTTACTCAAAATTCAATTGTTTCAGAAAAAAACCCAAATATTCACCCTAACCTAATATCAATGCGATGAATTCAAAAATGAAATCCATTTTAAGAAAATAATTTTCTAAATATTTTTAATTTAATTTTTAAATAAAATCATTATATATTCAAAAAAAACCTCTAAAACTATAACTTTTTTGTAACACCTTGAAAAAGTATTCAATGTCCCCTAAAATTATCGTATAACCATAAGACAATAAATTAACAATTTATGATTACATTTTGTGAAAAAAAATCCATTTTAAATTATTAAATTAATTATAAAATTGTAAATAAAAAATTTATGACATACAAAAATACCAAAACTTATACTATGGTCGTTTTTTCACTTTTAAGATGTCTACATTGTATTTATACATTCATGGGTGATGTTTCTATTTTTTTGTCCGATTTACTATTTATTACTATTCATTACTATTCATAAGGGTATGTAACTATTCATACTTTACTATTCACTAAAAAACAAGTTAATCTTATTAGACTCTAAATTTATTACTGATCACAACTGTAGAAGACCATTTTTTGAAAATCATTTCACATTATTAATTATTTAAAGTTTACATAAATATTTTAAAATACCTGTTTTTCCAAAATTCATCAATAATATTCATCCTATATTTATTCAAACATTTGAAAATAACAAATTTTACTATAATAAGAAATTAAAATTTTATTTATACCAAGGGATTAAAAGAAGTAACTAAGGCCTCATTACATAGCCCCTTATAACACCTACATAGGACCTAAGTGTAAGGTGTTCTATGGTGATAGAATCTTTGGGTAGCTTGGACAACATTGCTCGAGTGGTGATTTCAATCATCTTGAACTTCTCCCTTAGGCGATTCTGTTCAAGCTTCACATGTTGAAGCTCAACATGGTCTTGTTCCAGAGCAAAGCCCATAGATCCTACCTCCTTCCCAAGCTCTGACATATGGGCTTCATACAGTCTGAGTCTAACGGATGAGTCCATAGACTCTTTTTTCTGTATTAATTAACCAAGATCACTTGTATTTATAAAAAAAATAACAACATTAAGAGTATAGTTTCCAACAGTCATATTGACAGTCAAAACCCAACGGTCTCATTTTAATTATACTCACATCATTAATTAAAGGATATAGTCTTGTTGAGTATAAAATAAAATAACACACAAATTTAGGAAATTATTATTATTAAAAAGTTTGGGTCGTTACAGTCTTCCCCCCTTAATAAATTTTGTCCCCGTAATTTTAACTCATACCCTAAGAAGAGAAAAGGTGTGGGTACTTCTGCCTCATAGAATCCTCTGGTTCCTACATGGCTTCTTTACATTTTTGGTTCCTCCACAACACCTTAACAAGGTGGGTAGTCTTGCTGTGTAGTACCATGTCTCTACGATCCAAGATCTTCACCGGATTATCCTCATAAGAGAGGTCATGTTCTAGTTATACCACCTCTGGATTTAGTACATGAGAAGGGTTAGGTATATACTTCCTCAAGAAAGATACGTGGAATACATTATAAACTTGAGCTATATTTGGAGGGAGTGAAAGCTGATAGGCCACTTCTCCTATGCGATCAAGAATTTCATAGGGGCCAATGTACCTAGGGTTGAGATTCCCTTTCTTCCCAAACCTCATGACTCTCTTACTAGGTGAAATTCGAAGAAATACATTATCACCAACATCAAACTCCAAGTCCCTTCGATGGTTGTCGTCATAGAACATTTTCTGACTTTGAGATACCTTAATGTGTTGTTGGATGGCATGGACTTTTCTATCATCTCTTACACAAGATCACTCCCAAGAAACTTTCTCTCACCATCTTCATGCCAACAAGTGGGAGTTCTACATCGCTTACAATATAGAGCTTCATATGGTGTCATTTGAATGCTCCAGTGGAAGATATTGTTATAAGAGAACTCAACTAAAGGGAGATGTTGATCCCATCCACATTTAAATTCCATTGAGAATGTTCTCAGCATGTCCTTGAGTGTTTTTATAGTCCTTTTCGATTGGACAGAAGTTTGGGGGTGATGGGCCATACTGAAATTCAATTCAGTGCTCAGAGCATGTTGAAGACTTCTCTAGAATTTTGATGTGAACCTTGGATCACAATCAGATAAGATAGAAAGTGGAACTCCATGCAGCCTTACCACTTCCTTCACATAAATCTTGGAAAGTTGATCAAGAGAGAAATCTTCTCGAATTGAGATAAAATGGAAATTCTTGGTGTAAAGTTCCACAATAACCCATATTGCATTGTTTCCTTTGGAAGTTCTTGTGAGACCAGTGACGAAGTCCATAGTGATATTGTCCCACTTCTATACCAGTATAGGTAGTGGTTGCAATACCCCTTTAGGAAGTTGTTGCTCTGCCATCACTTGCTGACATACCAGACACCTTAAAGTGTAGTCTGTAATCTCCCTTTTCATATTATCCCACCAATAAATATCATGAAGGTCCCTATACATTTTTATGATTTGAGGATATATAGAGAAAGTATATATATGAGCTTCATCCATCAACTCCTTATTTATTTCCATAATAGATGGAACACATAGTCTAGTACAAAATTTCAGTACACCTTCTTGATCAATACTGAACTCAGGAAACTTCCCATCCTTCACAGCCTCAGACTTATTATGTAACTAAGTATCCTCTTTATGAGATTTCTTGATCTTCTCTAGTAATGATGGTTGATCAATCATTTGGGTTAGGTTTGATGATGTCCTTTCCCTTATAATTCCCATGTCCAGCTTTACTAGGTTATTGATCAAAGGATCTATTTGAATCCTCATCATGGAAAGAACAACGGGGTCTTTCCTGATTAATGCATCAGCAACTTTGTTTACTCTTCTGGGATAATAATGAATTGAACAATCATAGTCTTTGAGAAGTTCCAACCATCTCCTATATCTCATGTTCAATTCCTTTTTTGTAAAAATATACTTTAAACTTTGATGGTCTATGTATATATCACATTTCTCCCCATAAAGATAGTGCCTCCATATCTTCAGTGCAAAAACGACCACATCCAGCTTTAGATCATGTGTATGATAGTTCTTCTCATATTTCTAAAACTTTTGACATGCATAAGCAATGAATTTGTCATTTTACATGAGGATGAACCCAATCCCTTTTAGATATGCGTCGCTAAAAATAACGAATCCTTCTCTACTTGAGGAAAGAGTTAACACGGGTGCAGTAACCAATCTCTTATTCAGCTCTTGGAAACTTTCCTCACACTCCTTTTTCCAGATGAACTTAACCCCTTTTCAAGTTAACTTGGTTGAAGGATTATAAATTCAGGAATAGTTTTTCACAAACCTTCTATAATATCCTGCTAATCCTATAAAACTACGAATCTCAGTTATTATTTTAGGTTGAGGCCACTCCTCTACAACCGTTTTATTTGTAGGGTCAACTTTGATTCCTTCATTGGTAACAAGGTGCCCCAAGAATGAAACTTATTGTAACCAAAATTCACATTTTCTAATCTTTCCAAAAAGCCTCTCCTTCTGTAGTGTTTGCAAAATAACCCTTAGATAATCATCATACTCCTCACGACTTTTGGAATATATCATAATATCATCAATAAAAACTACCATAAAGTTATCAAGGTAGTCCTTAAATACTCTATTCATCAAATCCATAAAAATAGCATGTGCATTAGTCAGTTAGAAGGTAATAACAACAAACTCATAATGCACATATCTTGATTGGAAGGCATTTTTTGGAATATATTCTTTCTTCACCCACAATTGATGATAACCGGATCAAAGATCAATCTTAGTGAAGAATTGATCCCCATGAAGTTGGTCAAATAAGTCATCAATTCATGGAAGAGGGTATTTTTTCTTCACTGTGATCCCATTCAGTTCTCTATAATCAGTGCATAGATGCATCGATCCATCCATTATCTTTACAAATAGAACTGATGCTCCCCAAGGAGACACACTCGGTCAGATAAACCCATTCTCCAAAATATCTTAGAGTTGTTTCTTTAATTCCTCTAGCTCCACATTTTCAATCCTATAGGGGGTCTTTGATATCAGATGAGATCTAGGTATGAGTTCAATGGAGAAATATACCTCTCTTTCTGGGGGAGGTCCGGGTAACTTCTCAAGAAATACATCAACATATTCTTAGATAATGGGGATATTTCATATCCTTAAACTCTCATTTCCTCATTATTCTTCACCAATCTACTTCATAAAGAAGGATATACGAGGATCTTCTAGACAAAGATCAGGTTGAGATATCTCTCCTTGGAAGATAATTGTAGGTTTCCCATTCAATACTACTGATATTTCCTTACTTCTGTATTTGATCTTAGAATTATACTTTGAGAGCCAGTCCATCCCTAGAATAATGTTTAATTTCAGCATGGGAATGACTACTAGATTTTTGATAATATTGTGCTCACTAAATTAAATACATGAGTTTATAAACAATGATGATGCTTGGATAATCCCACCAGGAGTCTTGACTGGTAACTCTACTTTTAGAAAATTGGGGTTTGATTCTAAATTCTTTGCAAACATAGAGGAAATAAAGGAATGTCTTGAACTAGAATCAAACAAAGTACTTTCTAGATTTGAGAGAACAATAAGAGTACATGCCACCACATCATTTGGTGCTTCAAATTCAGTCGTAGTGATTGGAAAAGTATTCCCTTGTTCCCTTAGCCTTTGTTGAGGCTGATAGTGATTTCCCTCCACTGCCCTCATATTTGGATAGTGATAGGAAAAGTGACCAAGTTGTCAACACTTATAGAATTGGAAATCAGGTAGGGAATGAACTATATTCCCCTTGTCGTTAGTTTTGTGAAGTTGTGGCTTCACCTCACTATGACAATTCTGTGTGATATTTCCATCTCTTCCACACTTATAGCATTTCCCTCTCCCAAGAAAGCAGTTTCCTGAATGCTTATTCCCACATTTATTACACATGAAACATTTCACTTTCTTTCCACATCTTCCCTGATAAAAGTTCCTCCCTAATCTTGGCTCCATCTATCTCTTCTTTTCATTGGATTTATGAGACCACTGCATCTCTCCAAACTTTAGTTCGACATTCATCGCACTCTAAACTATCTCCTCATAGATATCATAGTCTCGGTTGGCTATATTCTTCCGTAGATGAGGTCTTAGTCCACCGAAGAATCTATCAACCTTTCCATTATGATCCATGAAAAAACCTGAGGTATAACAAGAAAGTCTTTTGAAGTTCATCTCTTAGCTTCCCAAAGATTCACTCTCCTTCTGCTTCTGCTCGAGAAACTCCTTCACTATTATTGTTCTCATGGAACGAGTGAAATACTTTCTGATTAAGATCCCTCTGAACTCTTCCCACTCCATATCTTAAACCTCTACTCTTGGACTCATGTTTTTAATCAGTTCCAACCACTGATCATCTTCTCCCTCTAAGCGATAGACAGCCAGTGTGACCTTCTCTTGCTCTGAACAGCGGAGCACAGAAATGATCTTCTCTATAGAGCTGATCCATTGTTCCAAAATCAATGGTTTGGTCGATCCACTGAAGTTTTGTGGTCATTGACGTATAAAAGATTCAACAGAATACTGTTCCCTTCACGGTGAGATCAATCTCTCAACTTGATTCAAGTTATTTACCATAACTTAAGTCATTTGGTTCATCATTCACATGAAAGTTTCCATTCCATCTTCCATGGGAGGGTCGTCAGCGCATGGTCCATTGCATTCACCATTTTCTTGGTTCCTCCTATTTCCCACCATTTTCTAAAAGAATAAAATAGTAGTGAGAAACTTATTTCATTTAAAAATCTTTTAACTATAAAGGATTTCATGTCTTAAAAATTCATTCTTAAACAATTACATTTCTCTATAAATACTTCATAAGGATTCATAAAAATCTTATGTTTAACCAAACATATCCCCCAGGAGTTTCATAACCAAGAGTGCAGCAAGGCCCGTTTTCTTATACTGGGATACCCCGGGTCCAGCCTGAAACTCCTTGTCTGAGTTTTCACTCCTAGGTACATCTGTTCCAGAGCTGCCTCTACCTACTCGCATCTAGACAGGTATGTATTTTCTTGATAAACCACTTACTCAATACTCACCAAAATACTAGGAAGTTTTCTTATATTGAAACTTTTCTATAGGGTTATTCCTAAAGTTTTCATAGCCTAATTTCCATAAATAACTAAACTATCTTTTGATACCAAGTATGGAATCCCACCTTATTATTACATAACTTTTCATTAAATTTTACAAACATAGGATCTTTAAAGTCTAGTATCTTGGAAATTAGGAACAATAAAACATGAAAACATAAAAACACTCTTTTAAATCCCCTTGAAAAGATTCTTGAAAATTTCATCCTATTTACAATTACTTCATCTCATAACTTGGATACATACATCAAAGAAAAGGGTGAGATTAAGGCCCATTAAGGAAAGGAAGGGAATCAGTTTACTTGTGATATCAATAAGAACCTGATGAAAACCACAAGACATGAGCAATGGAAAAAGAGGAATATCATAATAAAAAGAACATGAATCAAAACGTGAATATGTGGATATGATATTTCATTTATAAATTCATGAACATATCACCAAGGTTCATCCCCAAGGTGTCATAAAAACATTTCCAAGGTTATTCACCAAGGTATCGTGAAACTTGTCATCTCTAGAGATTAATTATTTACCCAATGCATTGGAGCACTATCAGGGAATGCCCTTAATATTTTTTTATTTTCATGTGGTCCACATATATTATAATCAAACATTTCACAAATAACCCATAGAGAATAAAATAAATGAGTTTCATTTCCAAATCATGACGTTTTAAAAGTTCTTAAAAATAAGATCATTATGTCATTTTTAACCCATGGAAAAAAAAGTGAGGGTTATATGTATGTCAATTCTATAATCAAATATATCATTTTTTTTATTTATGAACACCCATAGGAGTGAAATAGGTCTGGGTATTCACATAAATAAAATAAGAGAATTTCTTGAGAGAAAGAGATAAAAATTTTGAGATTAAATTTCTACAGCATAACGGCTATATAACATGGTTTTAGAACATAATAAAATATAGGGGACAAGGGTCTCCCATCAATAAATGAATCATTTAAAAGTAGGGTTATAGAATAAAAAGAAATAAGATCATGGTGTGGATATTTGAATGACATACCACATTAAAAGAAAACTTGAAAGGAAAGAGAAAATGTGATTTCTTTTACAAAAATTCGGCAGCCTAACGGCGTTGCCAAAAATTTAGAAAAATAAGTTGATGATTGAGGAAAGGGTCTCTAATAAATTTGACATGAAATGGACAGTAATAAGGATATATATAAGAACATATCCCTACAATATGAGATGTAAACTAGAAGACATAACATAAAGGAAATCATTACTAAAAGAGGAGGGTGAAAGGTTCACTTACCTTAAAGAGTGACGTTGAAAGCTCGAAGGTTGGGACCTTGGGGGGATTGATGGAACCTTGGGGGACACCTTGGGAGGTAAAAGGAGTATAACTTTGTTGAGGATTAATTTTTAATGAAATGAATGAGGTAATGGCTTGGTATTTATAGCAAAAGTGAGAAAATATTTAATTAATTTCCAAGGGACACCTCATCGGTGGTATTTGAAAAACCATGGGCTTTCTCATGGTATGTTTCCCTAGTATTGGCCACTTGAGACAACTAATATAATATATTACTATTCAAAATTCTACCATATTTTTTACATCATGATTACATCATCAGTGATGTCATTAAACCCTCAAAACTCAAAACTGTATTTTTACTATTCATTGAAAATTCCACTTTTTTAGAAAAAAAACCAAATTTCACCCAAACCTAATATCGATGCTCTAAATTAAAAAATGAACTCCATTTTATGAAAATAATTTTTTAAATATTTTTAATTTAATTTTTAAATAAAATCATTATTTATTCAAAAAAACACCTCTAAAACTATAACTTGTTTTGTAACACCTTGAAAAAGTAATCAAGGTCCCATAAAATTATTATATAACCATAAGAAAATAAAGTAACAATTTTTGATTAAATTTTATGAAAATACATTTCCATTTTAAATTATTAAATTAATTATAAAATTGTAAATAAAAAATTTATGACATACAAAAATACCAAAACTTATACTATGATCATTTTTTCACTTTTAAGATGTCTACATTGTATTTATACATTCATGGGTGATGTTTCTATTTTTTTGGCCGATTTACTATTCATTAATATTCATAAGGGTATGTTACTATTCATACTTTACTATTCACTAAAAATCAAGTTGATCTTATTAGAATCTAAATTTATTACTGATCACAACTGTAGTAGACCATTTTTTGAAAATCATTTCACATTATTAATTATTTAAAGTTTACATAAATATTTTAAAATACCATTTTTTACCAAAATTCATCAATAATATTCATCCTATATTTATACATACATTTGAAAATCACAAATTTTACCATAATAAGAAATAAAAATTTTATTTACACCAAGGGATTATAAGAAGTAACTAAGGCCTTGTTACATAGACCCTTATAACACCTCCATAGGACCTAAGTGTATGGTGTGCTATAATGATAGAATCTTGGGGTGGCTCAGACAACATTGCATGAGTGGTGATTTTAATTAGCTTGAACTTCTCCCTTAGGTGATTCTGTTCAATAATCACATATTGAAGCTCATCTTGGGCTTGGTCCAGAGCAATCCCAGAGATGCTACCTCCTTCCCATGCTCTGATAGATGGGATTTGTACAATCCGAGTCTGCTAGATGAGGCCATTGACTCCTCTTTTTGTATTAATTAACCAAGATCACTTGTATTTATAAAAACAATAATCACAACGTTAAGAGTATAGTTTCCAACGGTCATATTGATAGTCAAAACCCAACGGTCAGATTTTAATTATACTCACTTCATTAATTAAAGGATATAGTTTTGTTTAGTATAAAATAAAATAACACACAAATTTAGGAAATAAATATTATTAAAAAATTTGGTTCGTTACAAATAACATATTTTATAATTAATAATTAATTAATAACTAATAATTATATAAGTATTTTTAGTTATTATATACTAAGTAGTAGTTTAAAATAGTTATTAGTAATTAACATTAAATAGTTTTCTTTTTATTAGTTAGTAATTAATATTTATTATCAATTAATTAAAAATGATTAATAATATTATATTATTAATTCACCATAGAAAATGGAGAACCAAAATTCCACCTCATAAATCTATAATGATTTCTAGGGAAAACTCTCTTATAAAACGGATCCCTAAGTTAGTGTCTCTATTAGAATTTCAGACTACTTTAATGATAGTAAATATGGATACTAAAGAGTAGTTAAAGTATGGTATTATATATATATATATATAACAAAACAAAATAAAAATTTTAAATATACAAACATGGTTATTTAAAATAATATTTTTTTCTCAAAAGTGGGCATTGACGATGCCTCCTTTACACATTAATTTACCAAATATTTTTAATCTATACTTTTTTAAATAAATATTTTAAAACAAATTTTAAAAAAGATCATTTTTTGAAGGTAGACTGTGAATTATGATCCCATGTGAAGATGAGTTTATAGAATGCCATGAGAGTATGCTATGCAATGAAGCTGCTATGCAGGATTAGTTTGAGGAGATAAATATGCAGTTTGTAGTGTAGTTGAGTTTTTATGTTAGTAAGCATTTAGTGATCAAAAGGATTCATTATTTCCCACATCGCAGACAGATGATTGTCTTATAATATATTTTTGAATTATCATGTAAAAACCATGTGTGTTGTTGCCAATAAATTTCGGGTTACCCGATTAGAATTGTGTTGATGAATTATTGAGGGTCTCTCAGGTTTTAATGTAATAAAGAGTGTTTAGAGAGAGAAAATTTGAAGAAGATGAGGTTTTGAGTTTTTCTATCCTTGGGAATAATATTTGATACCTCACATACTATCAATATTTATAAATGAATTAGAATATAAAGGGACCTTGCACTAGTTATTACAGTACATGAAGCATCATTTAATTAACTGCATAGCATCAGTTATGTTACACAAAGGATATTGAGACCCTTGTGACATGTATTATAGTATGAAAAGTGATGGGGATATTTGATAATTATAATACGTGAATCTGGGTTTCCAATTTGTAAGGAAATTGTATTATCATCAAAAAGTAGTAAGTGTTTTGTATGCATGGGAGTAGATGTTATTTAGTTTATATTTGTGGGGTACACTCTCAATTAGGGGAGTAAATTATGAAGGATGTGTTCACATGAGTATTACATTAGCTGGTTTTATTTTCTCTAGTATAAACCAACCTAGATGGAGCCTACTATTAAAGTAACCAAAAATAAATGTAGTCAATGACATGGAGTTACTCAAAGGTAGATGAAGTTTGAGAACCATCCTTATGTTTGGGGATAATCTAGATCTTGGGAAACAATATCTTACAAAACAATTTTTGAGAAACCCAATGAAATATGGAAGCGATATAAAACAAAGTAAATAAATCAGCATGAAAATTTCTTACCATGGATAAGACCTTCCATGCTGAGGATTCAAAATCCACGACACAATTCTTAAATATACACTATGAATTAGAGAGTAAATAATCCAAATAATTCCCAAATATGAATTATGAATAAGAGCATAGAAACACCTCCATGAAAACCACACCTTAATATTCCTTCATCTTCTCTATGAAACTCACCTCAATAATTCCATGTTCAAAACATACATCTAGGACAAAACATCACCTTTATGTCATTGAGACACCATTATCTCGGGGCTCAAAAATAAACATGCATCAGCCTTATACCATCTTGTGATAACCATATGATTTTTATCTCTCTCTTGATCATGCCATCCTGATGTATTGTCGATCCTCAACCGGAATATGTCTCTTGATCACCAAAATTAAAAATAATGTTGATACATGGACCCAATCATTAATCATGTCACTACTTCTTTTCACCCTCTCAATATCGATGCACTGCACTTGCTATTACAAATGAGATATCACATACCATCGTAGATCCACTATCGACTCCTTGTCCACCATTTATGATGAACCACATGGGCTTCCTCATACAAAAAGGTCCCATTCCTCTTGATCTCAGAGATCTACACCTTGAGAAACTATCACTCTATTCACCACCATTTTCTTACTCTTTTAAATCTTTCACAATTTCCTTTTTCAAATATATATATGATATCTAATATTATATCCTAAATTTCAACATTGTAATTTATCTGTCATATTATTAATCAAACACTTATCTCATCAAGAAAGATAAAAAATATATATCTCCTCATGAGGAATACATGCAACATCATCTGTGTGAAAGGATAAAAGATACCTCATATTGAAAAAATATCTTTTCTCAAATTTAGAAACACCCATGATACGAATCCTATCATTATTCCCTTCACTCCATCAATATAGATACCATCCGACAAAACTCATTTTGAATGAAAACATGTTCGCATCGCACCAACTATCATCCTCTGTAGAAAAATGATGATGTTCTTTTGAAACTTAGAAAGAAACCTAACACCTCCCCATACAAAAGAAATCCAAATTTCAAAGTCTCCATCATATCTAAATTTGCACTGAAATGTCAAACAAGACTGAAATCAGTAATATATATCTCCCCCATAATCATGATCACTGCATAATCTAGATCACAATCCATAAAAACATGATCCCATGCTCAAATCCCAAGAAACTAGTTCATCTTCTCGATCTTCAATTTTAAATATTTATTCAGGAGGTGCACATTTCAAATAAAAAAATTATGTGTAAGACTTTAAATACCTCTCTCAAGCTACTTTGTTTTCAAAACCTTATCCAACCTCATGATCCATAAATACCCTTTTAATAGGTACCAAATTCTCTTATAGTTGAGGTGCAGATGGTGGTTGGGTGAGAAGAGAACTTTCCAACCTAGAGATACTTCATAACCCTATATCTGGTGTCGTGGTTATGTCTCATAACATTGGGCAATCCTAACTTGGAGTTTTCATACAACACCAGTGAAACATGGAAAAGAAAATGGGCCCAAGGAAGTGGAACTAGATCGATCTCCATGCTCCAAAGGTTTCTTTTTTACTGATGCATTGTGGGGTGTTTCCTATGGTGGGAACCTCGATCTAGTTCCTTTGATCATCCTAAATAAGTTAGAGGATGGATTTTTCTCTATTATTATTCATCAGAGGATATCAAGAATCTTTTATATATTTTAAGATTCACAGTTCTTGGATGTATCACTCTGCTGAAAGGTGATAAGCCTTCGAGTAATTAGGATCTCAAATATAATCTAGGCCAATATTGGGGGATTAAAATCATAGAATATGGTTCTAGTTGAGAGAGGGTACTTCCACATTATCTTTGATTACAAGGAGGATCTAAAAATGTCTTTTAATTTTAGAAGTATTTATATCAATTTGTTCATTTTTAG
Source organism: Viscum album (assembly GCA_963277665.1). Classification (NCBI taxonomy): domain Eukaryota; kingdom Viridiplantae; phylum Streptophyta; class Magnoliopsida; order Santalales; family Viscaceae; genus Viscum; species Viscum album. Next base: position 1,375,064,244 of record OY728134.1, read on the forward strand.
AATCTCACAATGCGATATCCATTTTAATCCCTTCATATAGAAACAATCAACTACACTATTTCAGATTTTTCTTCATGGACTCAGTTGGTTCTAATGGAATCTAAAAATTCTAAGTGATTTTCACTTCTATGTGGTAGTTCCCTTGAAAATAGATCACCACACCATAGAGGGATATCCTGGAAACTTTTCACATATTTTTGTGGAAAATGAAATAGAATAAAAATACCCTTAAATGGTCTAAATCATTGTCAATGATAATAAACTGTAGATTATGGTGGAATTTTAACACTAGTCTCCATTTTTTGAGTAATAAAAAATAGTGGTACATTCCATCGCTAAATGAATAGTGATACAAAAGAAAGGTAAGTTCCATAATACTAACTTGATGAAAACATGGAAAGATTCTTGAAAGACTAAGAAGGCAAGCAAAATCAATTTGGAACAGGGTTACCATTCAAGGAAAGAATAAATGGTAAACTATTAAAATAAGAGTCATTTCCCCTATTAATGGAGAGGGGTTGAAAAATATTTCTTTCACTTAAAGGAATATTCTGGATGAAGTGGATGATCAGTTGACTACTATTTAAGTGGAGGATTCATTGAACATGTAGGCTGAAAAGATGGTGTGGAATTCCTACAACCTCCTATTGAATTTAAAAATAAACCTGTATAGCAGGTTCCTCTTGTTTTGTATGGTATGAAGAAAACCAAATCAAACCAGTAGGAAGTGGTACTAGGTTTGGGTTTTGATGAATTTATTCATTCTTATCATGTCAATTCTTATAGAGGTTCATATTTTGAGGATATTATAACTGAGAAGCCTCTACATTCTCTAGTTGAAGAAAACTCATATTTCTTCATGAATCAGTTTTTCATAAACCTATTGATAATATTCCCATAGATGATCAAACATACTGTAGGAAGCTACTTGAAAATAACTTGGAATCTCATGCTATTACTGACACAATAGAGGCTGGTTGAACTGATGTATGCCTTTATTTGTTCAAAATTACAAAATCTTAGGGAGAATATATAACTTAAAATATCCCTACCAAGAAATGTTGAAGTCTTATGGATGAATAAGAGGATTTGTAGGACATTTCTCTTTCCCAAAGATCATAGAGTGTACCTATATGTGTTCATGTCCATAAAATTCATTCCACTAGTTTCCTGGATACCAATATGTGCCCATCCCCTACATTTGAATTTGGAATTTCCATAGGTAATTGCAATAGAATGTAAACCAATAGCCTTACTAATCTAGATGGTGATTTAAAAAATCCCCTATCGAGAATAAATCTAGAGGAAGGAGGAGGAGATGAAATCATAACTCTAAATAATTCTTCTAATGAATGTTCAATTTTTGAATTCCCAAGGATTTGGTAAATATACAATATCCAATACCATACATATAAACAATCAAATTCAAAGGCCCAAACTCTTGGGAATTTTTTAACCAAAATCCTCCTTTTGAGATGGATTTTATAAGATGAATAAAGTTGGTTTCTACTTTTTTGTCTCCAAAATTTTTTTAACATCAGTGTAATCTCTTTGGGTCTTTTCACGTTCCTCTTTGTGCATTGTTTATGTCATTAATATTGATGATCATATGGTTAACTAAAGTTTTAAATTTAATAATTTCAAAAAGGATGGTTCCCTTATTTATTCTAGAAAATGTATAAAGAATGGAGTAACTTATGGTAAATAATAGGGATCCTCAAATATTACATCTCTAACCATTGGTTTATCCATGGTGATTTCAATACAATACTTTTCCCTAGTGAGAAATTTGGTGATTTTCATTCACATATCTCTCTTAAAGAATTTATGTCATGCATTGAAGGTAATGGTTTAGATGAAATTGGTTTAGTTTGTTCCAAGTAAAACTGGTATAGAATTTATATTTCTATAATGGTTTCTAGATAAACATGATAAAAGCTTCACTGATGACATGGATCTGAACAAATGAAACTTAATTTCCAACATTACTCTTACCAAATTGAACTATGATCATCATCCCATTATGGTTAGTTCCAAGAGAAAGGATTAGATAATTCACATTCCTTTTCATATCAACAATTCTTTGGCTCATCATAGTGAATGTGATAATCTTTTAAAGGAATTTTGGGAAAACATGTATTGTGGATATAATGATTATTATTGTTAATTAATGTTGAAAGTCTTGAAGCATAAACTGAAGAATTGAATAAAAGAGACATTTAGTGTGTTGGGTTTTGAAATTCTCAATCTTAAGACATCTCTTATGTAGATTCAGGTGGAATCCTCCAACACTAACTTTAACAAGGATCTCTCTAAAGAGGATAGCATCTATTCCAAGCTTTATTCACAACTTTCTCTGAAGGAAAATGTTCTCATAGAAACATTCAGAATTAAATGATTCCAAGAGGGGTATATGAATACTAAATTTTTTAAATCTCTTCATAGTGTTAGGAAAGATAGTATACATATTTCCTTTATTAATGTGGTATATCTGGTCATTAAAAATGATTAGTTCATTTCAGATCACATTGATTCCAATTAATCCCGTCTCTTCAATGGCATGGATTTGGTAAGGGATTTAATAGAAGGAATAATTCATATACATGCTACTTCTGAAGATAATATGATCCTCACTATAATCCCCCTTGAATTTTAAATAATTAATGCAACCTTCAGCCTCAATGATCATATTCCTCCTAGACCGTATGGTTTCAATAATGTTTTCCTCAAAAAATAATTGGACGTGAATCAAGTTGTTGTATATAAGATGGTCTCTTACTTATTTATTAAATGAATCATTCCTCAGAGTCTCAATTCTCAATTCATTACATTGATTCATAAAATTGATAAGGCGTGTGAACCTCGTCTTTTCAAGACCATTTCCCTGATCAACACTAGATACAAATTCATTAGAAAAATATATCGTAATAGGATCACTTTCATTACAGATAATGTAATTTAATGGAATCTGTTTGGTTTCATAAAAGGTATATCCATTCAGGATTTAATTTTCATTATTTTAGAATGCATTAATTTACTCCCAAATCTGAGAAGGGGTAGCATTTATATAAAGATATATATAATAAAATACATGATACAATGGAATGGAACTTCATTTATAAAATTCTTTGATGATTTTGGATTAGTATCATTTTACTAATTATTTTTCATGTCTTTTTGAATTTTCCCACATTTTGGTGCCTATTAATGGCTATCTAAAGGGTTACGTTATGTTATCCATATGGGTTAGGAAAGGTGACCTTATCTCAATAATCATATTCTCTATCATATAATATTATATTAGCAGACTACATTCACACCATGTGACATAAGTAAATATTAGGCAAGTTAAAGCCTCCATGTCCATTATTGCTTCGAAAAATCTTTTCTATGCTGACGACATAATATTCTTTATGCATGGATGGAAAAGTAATATTCAATCACTAATATAGGATTTACCTAATTATGGAAGTATTTATGATAAAAATATCAGTTGGGATAAATATTTTATCATTCTTGGGAAGACATTCCCACTCCTAAGATTGAATTACATCCTATCTGATTTGGGTGTCAGAAGAGGATATTATCCCTTAATTTACATTTGAGTAATTTTATTTAGTGCGGAGGCTGAAATCTTGTTATTTTACTAGAATTTTTTTATCAAATACAGAGTGAAATTTCATCATTGAAGGGTAAGAGTCTTTCCATGGTTGGTAGGATAAGGTCGGTGAAATTCACTATTGTCTCCAAAACTGTATATTGTTTTATGACTTATAAATTTCCTAGTGTGTTCATTAATCTAATAAATGTTATGTTTCCGATGCTTTCTCCAGGGTGCGCGCATCCATCCGTCTGAGGAGGAGGACGCGCTGCATTGTTTCCCCGCATTCCCGCTTTCCAAAGGCGGGCAGCATTCGCTCCTTATTCAGGGATGTCTGCTCCTTGATCAAAATGGGATGATGGGATGTCGATTCTTCCTTATATGGATTCCTCCATAGAACTCATCACCTAGTCCGGGTCTCCCTCATAGATTTAATACGTTGTTCGTGAAACTCTTCCCAGTGCCATGTTTCCATGGATGCCGGTTAATTACACTGCTTCTGTCAGGACATTCCAAAGGGTCCAGCCAGGGCCGCAACCTGCAGTCGGGGGAGTAGTCACGTTGAGGCATCAGTAGCGTGTCTGGATACTGGGGAACTGGCGTGTCTATCTTTTGTCCCTTGTCATGGGACTTCTCTAGGGTGTGGAAGCCCGAGGCATCCCACATCGAGCACAGGGAATTATATGCCATAGACATATATCTAAGGTTTTCCTCAGCTTCCTGTGTTAAACACAGGGTATGCCGCGAGTTTAACGTCCAGCGGAGACGGATCAGCCCGATCAGAGAATTAGCTAGAATGGATCGGATTGAGGGATTCCCTTGAAGGGGTGCTGATACCGGGACCAGCCCAGGGGCGGCTGTGAAGAGGAGAGGAACGACATGGTCTCACCGGGATATGACAGTCTGGGTGAGAATCAGGGTGGATGATAGATGGATGAATCAAGTGGAGGGGGGAATGGCAAGGGACCATCACAAGGGTGACGGTGAAGTTGGGCATGAGCCTTGAAGAGACATCATACGTATCCTCGTGGCGGGGAATCAAAGTCCACGTAGTTCGGGATGGTGCCGGTGAACCGACATGAAGGTGGACCTTGGTCCGATGCGTCAGCGAACAGACGTGAAGGTGGACCTTGGTCTGATGGTGTGGGGCTTACACACTAGGTTTCCCGAGTGTGGATGAACTGATGTGAAGAAGGTCATAGTGACCAACAGGTGGTGGGATTGAACCTCTGAGAGGCTTCATACGTACCATGTCGTGACATGGACCAAATACCACGTAGTTCAGGTTGGTCACAAAATCTTGCCGTCAGACTTGAATGTAGTTTAAATTCATACTGGACGAATATGAACCCTGATGTGAATAAATGACGAGAGTTGGTCTTGAACCTCGTAGAGGCTTCCTACGTACCATGCCTTGACATGGATCAAAGACCTCGTAGAGGCTTCCTACGTACCATGCCTTGACATGGATCAAAGACCTCGTAGTTCATGGTGGGGGCTTCGTCGGCGAACCGACGTGGAGGTGGACCTTTGCCCGATGGGTGGTGGGCTTGAACATCGGGAAGGCTTCCTACATACCATGCCTTGACATGGATCAAAGACCTCGTAGTTCAAAGGGTTTAATCAGTGAATCGACGTGAAAGTAGACCCATGGGTCCACTAATGGTGGGCTTGAACCTCGTGAAGTCTTTCTACGTACCAAGCCTTGACATGGATCAAAGTCCTTGTAGTTCGGATGGTGGGTGTCGGCAGACCGACGTGAGGAAGGAGGGACCTTGGTCCAAAGGGGGATGGGCTTGAACCTCAGGGAGGCTTCCTATGTACCATGCCTTGACATGGATCAATGTCCTCGTAGATCGGGTGGTCACAACGGCTTTCCATAGGACTGAAATGCAGTTTAACGTCATGTTGGACGCAAGTGGAACTCGATGTGAATTAGATGACGGGTGGGCTTGAACCTCATGGAGGCTTCCAACGTACCATGCCTTGACATGGATCAAAGACCTCTTAGTTCAAATGGGTATGCAGTTTAATGTCATGCTGGAGGGAGGAATACAGTTTATCGTCATTGCTGGACGAGGGTATATATTTTATCGTCATGCTGGACGAGGGTATTTCCATGGCCGATGCTTACTCTAAGCCCACGTGAGTCATTCTTAGTGTGAGAAACAAGAGGCAGCAAGGACCTGGTGATCACGTCATGAAGGGTGCGTCTGTGAGAAGCGAAGAGGGGCTTACGAGTTGGGCGGCCCATGGTGCTGGGACTTACTCCAGGATGGAGGCCCGGAGTGCAGAAAAGCGCAGCGAATGAGGGATTTGGGACCAATGATGGGAGGTTCCTTGTTCCCTACAGCGCCCTACCCTGACCTTGGTAATGGGGAAGTACGGAGATGTAGGGGTGCAGCCATCCGTTGGAGGAACTAGGGTCTCCCTCCTCCTGTGGACATACGCCGCTCCGATAAGGAGGATATCATCCCTTGTGGGGGGAGTGATTCCACTCCCGTGGAGACAAGTGGCATAAAAAATGTTCGAGATGGGGGGACCCTTCATGCGAGGCACGAGTTCGGGTCACAGTTTAACGTCATGTTTTAAGGACGTGGTGCTTGGTAGTTTAACGTCCTGCAGCTCGGACGGGGTGGGTTCACTCCACACCCCTAGGACTTACATAACCTGTACCTTTTTCTCCTTGGGGGAGGGGTGGTACCAGTAAGGCCGTAGTCAAGGGGGTCATAGAGCGAACCATCGAGGGGTCCACGTTAGCGTGGCTATGCAAAGAAGCAATAGCTGTTAGCATGCCTATGCAAAGAAGCATTAGGCAAAGCAACGCTATAAGTGGTATTGTTCGTGGGACCTTGAAATCACATTGTGCATACCTGGAGGGTCGCACGGGAAGGGGAATTGCCAAGAAAAGGAGTGTGCTTCGCGAAGCGGAGTACCTTGGCCTTAGAATGGGGAAAAGGTGTGAGTGGAGGGTGCTTCGTGAAGTGGAATAGTATTCGCTGAGCACTGCCTCGCGAAGAGGAGGTGCCTCGCAAAGCAGGGTGTTGCGGAGCAGTGTGCTTCGCGATGTAAAACGACCCTGCCTTAGCATGGGAATCACTAGTATAGGATGGGTGTTTTGTGAAGCATAAACGCTCTGCGGCTGCTCGAGTTCCCTTGGGAATCCCCCTCCTTCGCGAATTCCCTTGAGCTTCATGAAGGGAATCCCTCTCGGAAGAGGGGCTCAAAACAAGACAAAGCGAAGGTGTCACGTGAATTAGAAGTACCTCGCGGAGCTCCTGATTCTTGGGGCAAAGGGTGCTTCGCGATTCGGGAGAGGAGAAGCCGAAAGGTCAGATTGTTCATCCCCTGGACTCAGGGGGAGCCCAGTATTTATAGGCGAGGGGCACCGCGAAGTAGAACTCCTGCACCGCCTCCAGCACTTCACGGCGCGCTCGCGAACGGAAAATTCGTTCACGGAGAGGTACCACATCCAGAGCTTCGCGGTGGGCTCGCGAACTTCAGGCCGTTCGCGGATAGGTACTGCCTCCGGAGCTTCGCGGCGGGCTCTTGAACATCAGGCCATTCGTGGAGAGGTACCGCCTCCGGTGCTTCGTGGGACCGCGATGCTCGAGGTGCTTCGCGTCGGTGCTTCGCGAGGCAGCGTGCGGAGCATCTTTTTCATCCCTTCCTTTCGTGCAATATTTTGGTGCCAAAAAATTCCCACCCTCAGACTTGGAGCCGCGGAGGGCAGAAGGGTCGAAGTCTGAGGGAAAATCGCCAAAATTGTTGGCAGTTCGCGATGCGACTTCGCGAAGAGGGCACACAGTGCTGACCGGGGCCATGGACCCGGACGCACCACGATGCTCCATGCAGGCGGGGCGCGCCGCGATGCTCCGGGGTCGCTGCCTATAAATAGGGGGGTCGACCTCTTTTTTCTTCACGCGATTTTATTGTCTTTTTGTGCTCTCGATTCCGCGAAGCTCCGCATACTCCATGCCCGTTCTCCGCGAATCGAGCTTCGCGGTGAACCGCGTGTATTCGACTCCGCGACCGTGCCAAGCGAACTCCTATTTACCGGCCTAGGTCTGACTCCGTGGCTTGGTCTCGCAACCGACCTTCGCAAGCCAACTTCGTGATCCAGCTTCGTGATCCATTCTGAAAAAATTATTTTCTGAGTGCCAGAACCGAAATGGCCCTTCTAGAAGCTGTATTGGGGGTGCTTGCAGATGCCGCCTGTCGGGATGAGATAGACAACTGTCTGGGCCTTGGAGAGATGGTCCGAAGTCACTCGAACCACATTTCTTTGATAGAGATGTTATCAGAGGCTCAGAAGAATTATCCACAGTGCAAGAAGCTTCCATTGTACGGATTCGGGTTGAGGGATGATGTCTTCATCCCTGAGTCGAATAGGGACGAACCAGCTTACTGGTTTAGGAGCACGCCATGTCAGCACCATTGGTTCAGGGCAGTCGATGGTCATGCGCGGGAGGACTTCACACCCGTCACCGCCAACTGTCTCTACAAACATGTGAACGATATTAATGGGAAGCCACTACAACCGAAGACGTCCCCTCCTCTCTACCATACCGTGCTGAAGGCGGCTTTGTAGGATTCGAAGAAAGGATGGTTTGATGAGTGGGACCTGCGCCAGGGTGGAAACTTTACTGATGACTGGGCCTGGGCCTGCTGGGTAGGCGCCTCATTCGAGGATTTTGGGGCCGAGCTGAGGAGAGTGGGGTTATATGAGGCGGCATGGGCCTCCCAATTCCACATTTAACAACCAAAACAACTGATGCCAGAATTGTTGAGAAGATGGTCTTCTAGGACCAATACCTTTCACCTGCACCACGGGGAGGTGGGCATCAGCCTGTGGGATGTCCACCAAATTTCTGGGGTTCAGATCTTGGGGGCCATGTATGATGAGTTCATCCCCGTCATGAGCGCATGGGAGGATACAGAGCAAATGTTGTGACTGGTGTCAGTGCTGATGGCATTCGTCCCTGGAGAGGACAAGGAGGCAGTAAGGGATGTCCACTTTAATAAGTGGTTAAAATGCTTCCTGAATTTCCCAGAGAATCGAGAGTTCCCTCCAAGGCCTCGAACTTGTCCGAGGGCGGCCTAACGGGGAAAGGAGCACTTGTATTGGCGGGTCTTGGAGGACAGCCAATGGAAGACTTGGGGTTTCAGTGTCAGTACTAAAAAACAGCCGATAGTCAGGCTGGCGGCATTCATTGCGGCTCTCATATGTGGTTGGATCCTACCAGTGAGGAATACAAGCATGGGGGTGCGGCCCAGCTCCTTAATTGTGGCTTCCATGCTAGCCATGGGGCAGCGGGTCAATCTGGGGATTCCAATGCTCGCCAAGCTGTACAGAATGTTGTGGCACATTAGCGAGGGCAAGAAGCTACCAAGGATATGTGGGCCCTTCCACATCCTGTATGGGTGTATTGCGGCGCACATCAGAGGGATATATGAGTATCCAAACCCTATCTCACCGTCGGGATCAAACTTTCGCCCCTCCATCCTGAATGCGGCCGGGAGCTTCCCGTTCAAACTAGCCATGTCGATGGTGCTGAACTAGGTGTGAAGGGCGGATGAGTTTCATTTCCACCCATTCCCATTGCCAATGGGGATACTCACTGACGACGGTCGGGGAACGGAAGAGCATCGGGCTTACCTCCTGTCCTTTCGAGGCAGAGTTTTGGTGGCGCGAGTGGATCGTGATCCGCTCTGGGAACCGTACACCCCGCATCGGTTTGTGAGGAAGTTCTGGTGCCTCCAGTGGCTGACCCCGCAGGTCTACTAGGAGGTGTGTCACGAGGAGAACCCGTGTGTGATGAGGTATCTGTGGCTCATGTTCACACGGGAATATGGGAAGATGCGAATTGCATTGCCTCCATCCACCGCCGCTTTCGGATTGGTGAGGGAGTATGCCACTAGTTGGGAAGCTGCTTACCCAGGGGAAATGCTGAAGCAGCCAACTATTTGGGTCAGTGACGGTGGGCCCCTCTATCCCGAGGTCGCGGTTGGAGGGAAGCTAGGGCCTCTCGCGGCGGCGGGGTTGCCATGGCGGCGAGACCCCCAACAGCCGAGGGTGTGGCAACAGCAGCGGATCCGGTGATTCCGGAAGAGTAGGGCCATCCAGAAGGGTGGCCACTAAGGGGATTTCGTAGGATATCCACTCAGTCTCCGGGGAAGTGGCTGTGTAATATCGACATGGCAGAGGATGTCGTCTTCCCGGAAGCCTGGGACATTTGGGATGTCAACTGGCAATTCCTCATCCCACCCGAGATATGGGCACACTTGAATCACCTCGGTATGGAGTTACTGGGAATAGGCCTAGTCTGGGCTGGTTTCATGGCGTCTCTGGTGCAGGCAGAGCAATACGTGGACGAGATGGAGGATTACGTTCACTCCAATGGTGTCCCTCGCCCAATGACAGACCGGGTGAGGGTACTGCTAAATCGAACGGTCCCCCCATAGTTATCGGTCGTCGATCTAAGGGAGCGCTTTCCCCTGCTGGAATAATTAGAGGACTCCTCTCGGGAGGATGAGGCTGGAGGAGGGAGCCCATTGGAGGAGGGCAAGGTCGGAGATCAAGGCTCAGATTCCGATGATTTCACAGAGGCTCTCGAGGTAGCATTCTGAACTTCTTTCCTCATGGTCTGTCCTTGGGCCACTATGGACTTCTCACTGATGTTTGAGCCATGCAGGAGGAACTTGTACGCCGGCCTCGTTCTCGACCCTCGGCGGGTGATGATGCAGGACCTTCAGAACCCGCGCTTATGGCTGCGTCCAGTTCCGCGTCTGATGGGACCAGAGCACCCGAGGTGGCTCCTACGGAATCTCCAGACCTTCCAACAGTATACGGAGTGCCTCGCCTTGGAGTACCATCAATATCGGCTCAAGAGAAGAACCAGGAGGTCGATCTACGTAAGTTTCCTCTACTGGTTTCCTTGTCGTCATATGTAGACTATGCCAACTAACGTTTATGCCCCTCTCTATCGTACAGTTCTCCGACTGGCGTGGGCTGCTGCAGCAAGATTGGTTGGGATGTTTGGTGGCATCCCTCCTAAAGGCATGCCGGTGATGGTGGCGATAGTCCCCCCATCTCCTCAAGCTGCAACACACATCATCACCGGCGGGACCACCAGTAGGGTCGTTCCTGAGGTCATTGAGGTGGACTCCGATGAAGAGGATCGACCGCCCGGTCCCACTCCTGTTGTTCCTGCTTTGGCGCCAGATGTCGTGTCGGATTCAACGCCAGATGTAGATTATGCCGAGGACTTCCTGCAGGCATATCCTATGTACGAGCCTACCAATCGTGCAGACTGGGATGAAACGGCCTCCGACGAGGAAGACAGCAGCATAGTCCGCCGCCGGTCGTGGAAGCTAATCACACACTTCATCAAGGACACCCCCCAAGCACTATGGCTGCCCGAAATGGACAGACTCTGCTCGCGGTTGCACGAACTATGCGCTGGGGGAGTGGATTCCCAACATCCTCACGTGCTCATCCGAGATCTTATGGCTGAGAAGATCCGGGAGCATGATCGTGGGCTCAGTGTGGGCTGGTAGCGGAGGAAGGCGACAAACATCAAGAAGCTCCAAGAGGCTGAAAGTGCGGTCCAACAGCTGCAGACCCAGGCGGATGAGCACTCGGCCTCTCTTAATGTGCAATCTGAGCGGATCTCCTAGTTGAAGGCCCAGCTGGCAGAGGCAGAGGAGCTTATGAGGCAGGCTTCTAGAAAGATGGCTGCCATTCAGGCTGAGGTAGAGAGGGCCAGATCCAAGCCTGACGAACTGCGCCCCGCCGCTGCTGAGGAGGAGCGGGAGCTGATTCAGCGGCAGTAATCCTTGGATGCCACGAGCCGAAGGGTGGCGGAGCTGCAACGCTCTTTTGACGGGGTCAACCCGTCCATGGGGGGAGTCGACCCCCGGGTACTGTAAAAAAACTAAAAACCTTTTATTAGTACTTTTGCGCTTCAATTTCTTCCTTTATTTTGAATGTCGTATCACGCACGATTTCCACTATTTAAATCCGTTATTTACACCCCTACAATGTTTAAGGGAAGTTCGGCGCTAATTCCCCAAGCTCACGTGGGTCAAGCCCGATGTGAGAAACAGGAGATAGTTATCTTCTCATCCCACCTAACATAGGAGTGGAGACCATGCTCCGGGAATCCGGAATTTGGATTACCAGTCCGGATTTCTGAAAGATGGGAGAGGCTTGACCAGAGAATAAACTTCTCAAAACAGCTGAATTACCGTTTCTTCAGCGTGCCCCCATGCACGAACGGTGCAACACCAGGGGAACTGGAATCAGTCCGAACAGATGGAAACAGCAAGCGTGAATTATGATGCCCAAGATTCAGAGCACTGTGGGGATGGCGTGACAATAAAGTACAACTGTCAACCATGGAGGAGAAGCGGTATCCTTACTGCGTTAGCCTGTAATGGGGACAAAAATGAGGGTCAACCGTTGATCATGTTCGAAACACGGGACCATGTCACAAATATTGTCGGTCAATCTTTCGGGACATTGACCCAAGACAGTTGGCGGACCATAGGTTGAACATCCATAATGTTAGGGGGTCCTTCCACACATGACCAGTCTTCCGGAACGTTGGCCCAGGATGGTAAGTGAACCGATGCGACATGAGACCAGGCTGTTAGGGGGTCCCGTCAGACATGAAAGGGGACGAGGGTCCGAATAAGGGGCACAAAAAGCGTGGAATATGGAGTGATGGTTTTTCTGAATAGAATCCAACACTTAGGTAGTTACACCACCGTGGTGGCAGTACGCCAGATGGGCGCGTTGGTTTGGTCATGGATCCTTCCTTCATTGGGACAGGGCCTATCTAGCGAGGGGTTCGACCAGGGGGGAGGAAAGGGGAAAGATGGGATTAATGATTTCTATGGGCTGGACCCCAGGCAAAATACCAGGGTGTCTCTACATATCCCATGAGGATGGGAATCAAGCCATACGTAGTTCTGAAAGCGCAGATTAACGTCATGTGGGACGATGAGAAGCCTGGACGTGTTGGTACACATCCCGTAAAAACTACTAATCCCATGTGAGTCATGCTTGGTGTGGGAAACAAGAAGTAGTGGTGGGACTTTCCCGACACAGAAAAGGGCAGGTTAGGGTGAAGAGACGCTTGGTGAATACCAACCCCATGATACTAACACGCCCATGTGGCGCACATAGATGCGCGGAGAGATAGAGCCGAATATGTTGGAATTCCACTTGAACATGAGGAAGTGGAAATGGGTGAATCATGACGCTTGAGATTTGGATCACAATAACGGCGGTGTGATGATAGAGGATAAATGTTGACCGTGGCGGAAACACAGCGTCCATATCGCGTTATCCTAGAATGGGGACAAACAAATGAGGGTTGACCGTTGACCATGTTCGAAACATGGGACCATGTTGCAAATGTCTCCAAAGATCCTTAGGGACGTTGGCTCGAAACGATTGGAGGGCCCTTATGTCCAGCATCCATGGAGTGCCCTTAAGCCTAATATCCATGTCATCTGAGTGTCCTTTTGGATGTGGAAGAGGATGAGGGTCCAAATAGCGAGCTCACGAAGCTTGGTCATGGGACGAAGGGAATGTCCCCATGAAAATTCCACACTTCGGGCTTTGTCAAAACACATCTGAATACGACAATGAGACGTATTAGATCGAGGGAGGAAACATAAGAGGCACATGGTGGAGTAACTCAAACACCTAGTGTGAATGGGAATAGGGGGTGTGTGCGGTGCGGTGAAAAACCCGACACGAATGAGGACACAATCCCATATCACACCACATGACCTCCTTGGGAGGGGTTTTGGTTAAGGGACCGAAAGCGAAAGTTAGGTTGGGCCCGCGGGGAAGTGCCCGGGCGCTCCTATGTATCTCATGAGGATGAGAATGAAGCCTCACATAGTTCTTGATGGATATTAGTTTATGGTCTTAGAGCTCGGACCATAAATGGGTAAAGGGAGCAGGGGACACATGGAAACAAAACCTGACGTGAATGAGGACCTAAGCCCTACTTACCATGCATTATCTAGGGAAATGCTCGAGTCGAGGGACCGAACACGAAGGTTAGGCTGGGCCCGCAGGGAAGTGCTCGGGCGCTTCTACGTATCTCATGAGGATGAGAATCAATCCATACGTAGTTCTGAAAGTGGATATGGTAAGATACCAGTGCCAGGGGAAAAGGGGAGTGCAGGCGTGGCCCTTGCACTAAAAGAAGCAGAATTTGATAAATCTTGTTTGTCCTTTAAGGTGAGTGGTTTTGTTTTTGTGAAGTGACAGGCCTAGAGTAGTAGGTCGTGGTGTCGCCACAAGAATCATGTCGTGATAGGCATTGAAAAATGGCATGGCACACAACCAATAACCAATGTGATTTCCTCTACAATGAGGTCATCACAATGCAGTGCCATTTTTCGTCGTGCGGCCAGGACAATAATGTCACAGTTTCGGGTCGTGTGATAGGACCAAGCATGCATTTTATCGTCATGCAGCGCAGACGTAGTAGAGGTGATGCTAAGCGGGGAATGTGAGCAATGTTATAAAACATAATTTCTGGAGACATGATCCCACATCACACTATACGCCACTCCGAGAGGGAGACCTCAGGCCGAGGGGCCTATATAGAGGTAAAAGGTGAAAAAGAAGGGGGAGAGACTAGCTCCCTAAATGGGATAGACCCGACGAAAAGGCGTCCGGGAAGTCATATGTATCCCATGAGGATGGGAATCAAGCTAAGCGTAGTTCTAGATGGATCTTAGTTTATGGTCTTAGAGCTCGGTCCATGAATGGTAACCACTTCCCCAGTAAGCGCAGACGTCAACCTGATCCCTAAGCCCACGTGAGTTAAACTCGGTGTGGGAAACAAGGGGGGAATCCTCATCACCATACATGGGGCATCCATCAAAGGGGAGTTGGCAGAGAGCCCCGAAGAACACCTCTTACACAGCTTGTTCCCCCAACACGCAGACGTGCACGGAGGAATAGTACCAAGAGTTCTGAGACTCTACTTGGACACAATAAAGTGATGAAGGGTGTGAATCGTGTACCCAAAATTTTGGGCTTAATGGGTTGCTGTGGTGATAGAGGAAAACTGTTAACCATGGTGGAAACGCAGCGTCCATATCGCGTTAGCCTGAGGTGGGAACAACAAACAAGCATCGACCGCTGAACAAATTCGCAACGTGAGATTTTATCGATTTGTTGTCTGAAACCCCCAGGGGAGTTGTCCCATAACGGTAGGAGATCCCTTGGGCGTAGTATCTAGGCCATTCTTTGGGGTCCCTCCAGGTGTGAAAGATGATGGAAGCCCTGATGCAGGGATACACAAAGCCTGGAAAGCGGGTGCGGACGTGTTCGAGTAAAGCTTGGCATTCCAAGTAATAAACCAAAGTCCCCTTGGTCACATTGGTGAACCGCCGAAAAGGGGTCGACGAAACAGCTCAGGCGGGAGAGGTACATGGCGTGGTCATTACCAGATCGGCATGAATGAGGACATAATCACACCACACCATACACTCCTATAAGAGAGGACCTGGGCTGGGGCCCGAAAAGGCCAAGGGGCCGGAGGCTGGGCCTCGTGAGGGAAGGTGTACGGCATGGTACATGATCCTGACGTGAATGAGGACATAATCCCACACCACATCGTACACCCTGGGTAAGAGGTTGGGCGAAGGGGCCCGAGAAGGCCAAGGGGCCTAAGTTCAGGCAACGGTCAGGAAGGCCTGACTGGTTTGCAGTTTAGCGTCTTATGTGAGGACGGGGAAAGAGATAACTGTATCTAATCCGAGGGTGTTTACGGCATGGCAAGTAACCTGACGTGAAAGAGGACATAATCCTACACCATGTTGTATATTCCTTATAAGGTAATCGGGGTCGTGGGCCCGACTGCTAGCACCACCCGGAGGGAAGTTTGTCACTTCGGGGTGGGGTAGAACGAATCACTGCACTTGATGTTTGGGACATCTTGGGGTGGACCTGAAGATCCAGGACACTGTCGACCATGTTCAAAACACAGCGTCCTGATGGTGACCGGATATGGGAGAAACAAATGAGCATCGACCGTTGACCAAATTCGCAATGCGGGGCTTGTATCGGCTTGTTTCTTGGAAACCCTCGGGGGCGTTGGCCCGTATCGGTAGGAGAGCCCTTGGGCGTAGTATCCAGACCGTTCTTGGGGGTCCCTCCGGGTGTGCAAAAATGATGGAATCCCAGTCAAGGAGTGGGTGAAGCACAGCTGTATCCATCCATGAAAGAGGCGAACATCTCCAGGGGGGACGTACAGCCGGGTCGATGCTTGCTCGATGAGAGTTGGGGAAAAAGTGTGCACCCTGCCATATGTCTTGACCCGAGGGGAAGATTTTGGATTTTGGGCTGGGCCAACAGACGAAATTCCCAGGCGTTCCTACGTATCCCATTAGGATGGGAATCAAGCCATACGTAGTTCTTGAAGGCCATTCAGTTTAACATCATGTGGTGAGGATGCAGGAGAATAGAAGAACTAGAGTGGGCACATGGTGAAACCCTTACAATCCTTGTATGAGCGGGGTTGTATGAGTGGGGCTAAGAAAGCCTACTCCTCGCTACGCAAGGACCCTCCAAGGAAACTATTCCCAGGGGGGATATTGGAAGAGAAAATCTTGGTGCTGGGCTCAAGACGAGGCATCTGAACGTTCCTACGTATCCCATTAAGATGGGAATCAAGCCACATGTAGTTCTTGAAGCAGAGTTTAGTGTTGTCCTTGACGAGAAATGTGTCTCAACTGGGTATATGTATGGTACAGAGGGTAACCCGACGTGGATGAGGTTGTAATCCCACACCACACCATACAATCCCATAAGAGAGTTCGAGTCAACAAAGTCCAAGGGGACCAAGGCTACGCATTGGTCAGGGAGGCCTGACTGTCTTGCAGTTTAATGTCTTGCAGTAAGGATGGGGGTCGGGGGCCCGAGGAGGGCAAGGGGCCTAAGGCTGAGCCTCGGTCAGGAAGGCCTGACTGGCTTGCAGTTTAACATCTTACAGTAAGGACGAGGGGAGATCTTAGTTTAAGGTCCTAGAGCTCGGACCATTTTGCGGTTTATCATCCTGCAGGACGGCGGTTTACAGTTTAAGGTCGTGTTGGACCATACCGTGTAGTTTAAGGTCGTGCGGGACCCTAACGTGCAGTTTAAGGTCATGTGGGACCCTAACGTGCAGTTTAAGGTCGTGCGGGACCCTAACGTGCAGTTTAAGGTCGTGCGGGACCCTAACGTGCAGTTTAAGTTCATGAGGGACCCTCTAGGATCAAGCGAAGTACCGCTTGAGAAACTGGGAATTGGTAGGAGGAGTTACGCGCTCACCATCTATGGTCACCAAGGAGTACACCCCGTTGGGGTAAACCTTATGGATGATATAAGGCCCTTCCCATTTGGGTTCTAGCTTGGGCAGTGTCCTACCGGGGATCATTGGTGCTTGAAGGGACAGTACAAGGTCGCCCTATTGAAAATAATGGAGGCGAACCTTCTTATTGAAGGCCCTCGCTATCTTATCCTGATGCCTTTCCAGATTGTGCAGGGCACGAAGCCGGTTCTCGTCCAGTGCTTCCAATTCAGCTAGACGGATTTCGGCCACCTCATCTGATGCCTGCTGATCATAGACTGCAGTGCGTAACGTTGGCAGCTGGATCTCAATGGGTAGGATGGCCTCAGCCCCATACACCAGGGAATATGGGGTCACCTGGGTAGAGTTGCGAGTCATCATCCGATAAGACCAGAGGGCGTTGGGGATCTTGTCCGGCCAACTTTTCTTGTTCTGACCAACCATATTCTGCAGAATGTTAGAGAGGGTTTTGTTTAATACCTTGATATGTCTGTTTTCCTGCGTGTGGTAGTAGGAGGTATGATTCGAACGGATGTCGTACTTGGCGTAAAATTTCTTCAGTTCAGCCTCTCGGAAGTTGGTGTCGTTATCGTTGAGGACGGCGTGAGGGACCCCAAACTGGTGGATAATATTGGAGCTCACAAAGTCGACGATGGAACGGGCCTTGAACTCTTTGAGTGGAACTGCCTCTGCCCACTTGGAAAAGAAATCTATAGCAGTCAGGATGAACCTACACTGGCAAGCTGTTGCCGGTGGATATGGTCCCACTACATCAAGTCCCCATACCGCAAATGGCCAAGAGTACTTGGTGGGGTGGAGGGGCTCCAGCGGCCGATGCAGGAAGTTGGCGTGAACTTGGCACGCATGGCATCTCTTGGCATACCCAATACAATCGTGGATCATAGAGGTCTAGAAGTACCCCAACCTCCGGATTTGATGGGACAGCTTCGGCCCAGCTTGATGGGCGCCACAGGAACTGGCGTGAACCTCTTGCATAACTTGAGGAATCTCTACTCCTTGAATGCAACGGAGGAGGACGCCATCGAAGCTCCGCTTATAAAGGATCTTTTCAATACTAGGGCCGCTCTGGAGGGTAAATTGCAGCGTGCGGCGTCGGATTCACTCGCGCTCAGCCCGGTCGTCCGGGAGGTGACCATTTTGGAGATACTTGACAAAAGGTTCCCTTCGGTCGGGAGTGGCTTCAACCACTATGTCTCACGAACCCGGGACCCCTGACGTAGAGGGTCCGGCGGTGAGATAAATTACTCGTAGGCCATCATTGTCCTCTTGGGTGATGGTGGAAATGACTCTCCGGTGTGCCACATGTATGATAAAATCATCTTTCTCGGGTTATGAAAGCGACGCGGATAAGCCAGCCAAGGCGTCTGCTTGATCGTTCTGTGACTGTGGGACATGGGTAATCTCTGGTCGAGAAGAGAACTGGGCCATTAGGCGGAGGGTGTAGTCCAGAAATGGTACAAGCTCCGACTTCCTGACGACATAGTCGCCATTGACCTATTTGATTACCATCTCGGAATCTACTTTCACGTGTAGATGGGGCACGTCGATCTCAAGGGCCAAATCGAGGCCAGTGATGAGAGCCTGGTACTCTGCCTCGTTGTTTCGTACAGCCCTCTGACAATAGGAATGAGTATGGTAGGACGGCTTGCATCGGGGTAATGAAAACAATACCCAGGCCCACTCTGTTGAGCTTAGGATCGTTGATCCTCCTACCGGTGGGGCTCCGGGAGGCACCATCGAAGTGAATTTGCCAACACGGGACGACATGATCAACTGAGAGGATCATCTCATCAAGAAAATCCAGGTCCAGGGATTGATCCACGGAGGTTGATGGGAAGCTAAAAAGCCTGCCAACGCCTGTCCCTTAATGTTATTCTGAGGTAAGAACCAGATATCAAACTGTTGGAGAATCACCGCCCACCGTGCTAGTCAGCCAGTCATCATGGGGCGCTTCAGGATGTACTTCAGTAGGTCTACTCAGGAGACCAATTGTACCTCATGGTGTTGTAGGTAATGTCGCAACTTCTGTATGGAAAAGACGAGCGCAAGGCATCTCTTTTCGATAGGGGTGTATCTGACCTTTGTATCGAGAAGCATGCGGCTGAGATAGTAGAGATTGTTCTCAGTACCCTCGTTATTCTTCTGGGCGAGCAGTGCACCGAGGGATCTTTCTAGGGTGGTCACGTAAAGGACCAGCGGATTTCTGGAGATCAGTGGCATCAAAACTGGAGGTTGGAGCAGATACTGCTTGATTTCCTCGAAGGCGGTCTGACACTCCTCATCCCATTCATAGGTGGCGCCCTTATTCATGATTTGGGAAAAGGGCTTACACTTGCCGGCTAGATTCGTGAAGAATCAGCGTATATAGTCTAAGTGGCCTTCGAGGCCTCGAAGTTCCTGAATATTTCTCGGGGGAGGCATTTGGCTGATGGCCTTGATCTTCTCTGGGTTGATCACAATGCCTCGGTATCTAACAACAAATCCAAGAAACTTCCCAGAGGTGACCCTGAAGGCACACTTCAACGGGTTCATCTTCAGGTGACGGGAACGGAGGAAACCGAACACCTTCTCAAGGTCTTTGATATGGTCCTGGCGCTGACATGATTTGACCCCTAGGTCATCTACGTAGCATTCCACCAGCATCCCGAGAATCGGCTTGAATATGCGATTCATGGCCCTCTAATAAGTGGCACCTTCATTTTTCAAGCTGAAGGGAATAACCTAGTAGAAAAAGGTACCTTGGGGAGCCCTGAAGGCAGTGGACTCCTCGTCCTCAGGGGCCATCCGGATTTGGTTGTACCCGAAATACCCATCCATGAAAGTGAGAGATTGGAACCCAGTCGTGGCATCAATCAATAACTCAGTCACTGGGAGTGGGAAGTCATCCTTTGGGAAGTGGCGATTAAGGTCGCGGAAGTCGATGCAGACTCTGATCTTCCCATTCTTCTTCCTGACTGGCACAATGTTGGTAAGCCACTTGGGGTACTGGACTTTCTTAACAAAGTTGGTTTTGATAATTTTGTCAACTTCGGCCTCAACCATAGCACCATGAGAAGGGTGCATCTTCTAGGGATGCTGCTTAAACCCATGATGGTTTTCCGGGAGGCCCAGACGGTGAACGGCTACCTGGGGATCTAGTCCTGGCATCTCGTTGTAACTCCAGGAAAACACGTCATGGTGTTGTTTGAGAAAGTCTACGTACTATTGCCGCTCCTCGGGGGACATGGCTACACTGATCAATGTGGGTTTCGGATCTGCCTCGCTACCAAGGTTCACCTATACCAGTTCATCAACCGCGGTAGAGACGCCTTACTCAAAGGTGGGGGGAGCATCCTCCAGGCCTTCCTCTCCACCCGTGGGGGGATTTCCCGCGATGGGAGATACTTATTGGATATCAAAACCTGAGGGGCAGCTGGTGACGGCTTGGGCAGCAGTGGTCATCATATCAGGAGACTCACTCGCCATTGAGACCATAGCAATGAAGGTAGTTGACCCTATCCTATCTGGCCTTTGGCCTAAGGGGCCACGTTTGATGAAATCAAAGTAGTGGTGACATGTCGTCCTGAGTCGGTTGATTCCAGCCCAGCGGAAGAGACACGTATAGTGTACCTCCATTGTCATAAGCTTGAAATTTCGGTACCTTATAGGGGTAGGAGGTTCTGGGATCACCTGAGCCTGGTTGGTGTAGGAGTACGAGGTGATTTTCCGTCATCGCATGGACACGGGAACACGCCTTCCTTGCATACTCGAAACAACAAAACATTGCCCCATGTCGGGGGTCGTGGCCTCCAATCGGTGGATTGGGAGGATGTAGGCGTCATCCATGCTTGCCCAGGGATCACTTGTGACCGGGGCGGGTTCATCCTCACTTACTAGGATTTTCTTATCCTTACTCTTGTAATAATCAGCATCCAGATAGCGGGCCTCACAAGAGGCGAAAGGAGACGTATATCCTTGGAACACGCCTACTCGGCCGTTGAGTGAGTATTTAAGGCACTGGTGATACGAAGAAGGGACTATTGCATGCAGATAGAGCCATGTCCTACCCATCAACGCGTTGTAGGCGGTGTCCTGAGAGACGACCATGAACTCGGTGCTGGCAATTAAGCCACCGAACTGAGTCTTCACGAGGATCATGCCGACTAGGGTTTGCTCGGTCCTGTCATACCCCTGGATTCTGGGGTCAGAGGGAGTTAAATCACCTTCAGACAGACCCAGCTTTCGCAATGTCCGAGTCTGAATTAGGTTGATTCTGGAACCCATGTCGACAAGGCAGCGGTGGACTTCCACACCATTAAAGTGGCCAGTGATGTACAGTGGGTGAATATGCCCCTGTATAGGAGGGTCCTCATCTTTACCAGAGAATGAGATAACCGCCTGACATTCAGCGTTCTCAATTGCCTCGGCATGGAAGTCTTCTGCGGCTGCTACCTCCGTCTCAAACTGAAGGGGGCTCCTTAGGGCCTCGGCAAGCGCCTCTCACATTTCAGATGATAGTTGAAGGGCCTCAAGGATAGAAAGCCTTGCCGGAATTCCGGCCAGATGTTTCAGAACATCATAATTTCGTGTTAAGCGCGAACCTCTGCTTATAGTAGGTCATTTGGGAGTTGGAGGTATAGCGGGTCCTGCCGGTTGAATCGGCGGTTGGCTAGTGCTGAGTACATCCTGCTGCCTACTAGTTGAAGCCTGGGGAGTAGTCGCCGGATTAGGATCGGATAGCAGATACTGGCCTATAGCCGGGCAAGACTGGATGTGATACGAACGAGGCAGCTCTCCCTGATCTAGTAGCAAAAATGGTGGTGGAGGTAGAGCTGAGGGCGTTAGATGGGGTTGCGAGTGCTGAGCTCGATGCTGAGCCTGCTGTCTGGTCTCAGTAGCGTGCACGGCTTGGCTAAAAGTGCCCGCTAAAGTGCCTCAACGACCGGCATGGTTGTGGTTCCACTGACGTTGACATCGGCTAGGGATGTTGGGGAGGCTCTCCTGGCGTTCCCCTTCGTCGGGAGTCATATATGGATTTACCAGCTCCACGGTGTTAACCGAAGCGTACCCCTGGCTGTCGCTCGACAAGTCATCCACCACTGGGCGGATTCTGGGAGGGATCCCCATTTCAGGGGGCATAAAGTCTCCGAGAGTGAGGGATGATGACAGCATCGGCAGAGCGCGTTGTTTCTTCTTGCGTCGTCGCTGCTTGCCCTTTTGGGAAGAGGTCGACTGTGAAGGCGATGCAGAGGTACTGGCTACTTCTTCTGAAGGTTCTGGCTGTTTTAGGAGCGCCTGGATGATACCATGGGCACGGACGATGGTTTTTCGAGCAATGCAGTCATCGTATCTCTGGGACCCGCAGTTGGGAACCTGCTTCCATTCGCATTCGCTGTCGCTACCGATCTCTGACCCTACAAAGACACCTGCTACTATTGTTGGTTCCAAGCCCAACCTGACTATGTTGTTGTTGACCTGGTCTTGAATCCAGTCTTTAAATACATAGCATTGCTTGAGGGTGTGCCCCAGAATCTGATGATATGGATAGTAGTTGGGGTGATCGGTGAGATTTTCCTCTTCCGGCCTTCGGCACTCGGGGAGGCGCACAATCCCTTGCTCTAGAGCACTTCGGAAGTAGCCAGGGACCTGATTTTCGTTGAATGAATATGTTTGGTGCCTTCTTTCCGGATAGGGGGCCCTGGGGGCCTGGCCCTGATGAGGGGCCTAAGGGGCCTTCTGAGGAGGCGGCGCCTGATTGTCTCGCCTAGGTGGAGGTGGCGCATTGTGCGGGGGAACCTATCGATTCTGAGGCGGTTGTTGCTGGGCAGGAGCCTGCGCTTGAGGTGGAGGACCTCTGCGGGGTTGCGGGGATGGTGCCGCTGGCAGTAATTCCAGCTGCCCGGTGGATTCTATTTGGGCCACCGCGGCGGTTTTGGCTCTGGAAGTCCTCTTGGCTGGGATCATAGGGTGCAACGAACGTGCCTGACTAGCCTGTTACAGAGCCTCCTCAAGGCGCTGAGCCTTATCTGAGAAGTCTCGGAACCCTCCAGGGTAGTTCTGGGTAATCAGGTAGGGTACCAACTCCGTTTTAATGTTCCCTACACACATCTTCAGTAATTTCTCCTGAGTCAGTGGCATTTCGAGGGAGTACGTAAGTCCCTTCCACCGGGCGATGAAATCTGCGACTTGCTCATCATGCCTTTGCTTGCACTTAAAGAGGTCTCCAATGCTGGTCTTTAGCGTGGTGGAGTTGAATTGATATAGTAACTGGCGGCGGAGATCCTCCCAACTGGTCACTGATCCGATAGGGAGCTGGCTATACCAGACGAATGCGGGACCTTCCAATGTCTACACGAAACATCGGATCTTGGCGGCCTCTTGCTGGGCCGGGGTCCCCAGCATGGGGCCACACATGGAAGAAAAATGAGCGAAGTGCATTGGTGGGTCCCCTGTCCCATTGAAGGGCGAGAAAGTGGGGTTCCCAAAACCTGGCGGTGCGGGCATATCATTCACCCACGCGGGATACGGATTGCCATCCGGTGGGACCGCCACCTGTCGCGTTTCCAACACTTCGAGGTGGGCTATGAGTGCCGCTATAAGATCATCCGGGTGGGGGTCCCTGTCTTGAAGGGGATACCTAATCACAAGTGCGTTTCCAGGTTCTTCAATCGGGTAGATGGCTTCGCCGGCTCGTGGATCGACTGGCGGAACGGCTTGTGGGGCGACTGGGGGAACCCAGACTGGATTCTTCAGATTGCCCCGTCGTTCAGGGGGGTTTGGCGAGACGTATCGTGCCCTCTTGCCGTATGTTCTGGCTTCCACCCTATCTCTGGAAGTAGCATGATCAGGGTTGCCCGGAAGGCATCTAACTGGGGGGAAGTTGTTCCTTCCCCTACTACCCTGGCTTGGGATTACCATAGTCGGGTTGCCGCTCTACAGCACGCTCAGCCAAGAGTTCGTCAACCAGCCTCTTCTGCTTAGAAATCTGCTGGTGTAATGTGGCCTTCTCGGGATCTTCGTCCGTTTTCTATACAGAGGCAGACGGGTCGGAGTGCTTGACATTTCTGACATGCTCCTTACCCTTACCGGCATTTCGACTGAGTACCAGCGACTAGGTGGGTACAGGGAGGCCTAGAAGGTTCCTCTGTTGACGGGTAACCCTCTCTGATGGGTCCAGCAGTAGAGGTACGCCCTCGAGGGGTAAGTCTCCATCAAGAAATTCAGGATCGTCTTCTTTGTCCACTACATCATCCATGTGGACTGCGACCCCTCTCGAGGGAATATCCTCAATGTTGCATAACGAATCGGGTTGTCGTCGGATAGGGTCGAAGAGGAGAAAGGAATAGTGTCCCCAGCCATGGACATGCACATGGGGGTAGCTTCCCTGATGACTCTGTGGAGTACTTTGAAACTTTGAACACATTTCCGTTGAAGGGCGCTCTGACGGCCTGGTGACTCAGGGTGCTGGGCCACAGGGAGTGCGGCCAAATCGATCAGGCGACATTGCTCACTGATTTCATCAAAGTGCTCTCGACTTCTGGGGTACATCACCCGCTCGTAATGAAGGCGGAAGTTTTTCGCCCATAGGGTTTGGAAAAAGCACCCCACTTCTTCTGGGGTAAGGTACTCTGGTGCGCAAAAGTTCGGCACCGCCATCGTCCAGAATTCTCCGGGAAGTGATCCGCTGCGAGAATGCTCTAGAAGCTCCTGGGTTAGGACTCGGGGTTTGTCCCTGTATTGCCCCACTCGTCAACTGGGGGCGGCTGAGGGACCGGTAGCGGTACCAAGGCGGACCTCTGGGACAGTAAACTTGGCGGCGGAGAATACGGAGAATGAGAAAACTGGCCGCCGAATTCTGGGCCATCCTCTGAAGAGTGAGGTGACCTGACCACGATATCACGATATGATGGGCTGATAGCCACAGCTTCAGGCGTAGGAGTTGCGGTTGTCGGCGATAGGTCATGTCATTACTCTACCGCCGCTGGTCCCCAAAATAGCTCTCTATGATCTCTGGTAGAGGTAGAGGGCACTTCTGGTGACAATGGTGGTGATTGCACGATCGGGGCCTGCGGAATTTCCACGATTTCTTCCTCCTGGATATACCTGTGGAGAGAGGTGGGAATCCGATGGACCTCGCATTCTGGGAGAATGAGGCTAACACGCCTGGTTCCTACCCCAGTCTTTGATACGGAGGAGCAGGGAGAAGGTTCCATCACTGAGTCGCATTCCGCTTCAGAATCCGAGAAACGAGCTGGTTTGATCTCCACCCGCTCCCCCCCAGGATTCTTCCTGTGGCGGTGACGACCCGCTCTTATACCCCGGGGTGGCTCTTCAGAACAGGCTTGATCCTTAATAGGTAGTCTTGGGGTGGAGATGGCGTCATGGCGGAGAGGGCCCCCACTCGAGGTGGCCGGGGTGCGAGGGGCACTAGGGAAAATGTTGAAGGGTACATGGGGAGGATCCCCGTGGATGGTGCGGGAAGAGAAAGGATGACCTTCACTCCCCAAGTTACCGGGGTGAGGAGGACCTTCACCAGTCGCAGAGAGGACGTAGGTACGACCCCCACGTTGGAGAAGAACCGAATGGACAGTGCCTTCAGATCGGCAGTCAGGGGCAGGAGGATGAACTCCATACCCTGTATAGTGGGTGCGAGAGAGGTTTCCGCGCCGAGCGTCACTGCCGCGGGGCGGGTCTTCCTTCGGGATGGGGGTAGCAAGAGGCACACCTCCATGACGAGCTTCAGAGCGGGGAAATCCCATGCTCTGTGGAATGGTGGTACGGAGAGGACCTCCTTATGGAGTGACGTTACCGCAGATTGGTTCACGGTAATCATCGCTCGGGCCTGCGACCCCGAGAGTCAAACCAGCCTGCCCGTGGGGCGGCTGAGGTCTTGATCCTGGTCGGGTGAAGGAGTGCCCATGCTCAGTGTATGCAGGAACTCCATGATGTTCTTAGGAGGTTTCTTGGGCCACGGTAGTTGTTGACATCGACGTATCTGGGCGAGCATCCTCAGCCCGTGCCCGGCGCTGACGTCGGGTCAGACGAGCTGGCGCAGGTGGTGTAGGGGTGTAGCCTACCTGCTCTTCCTGCAGAGTCAGACGGTGGCATTGACGCGGACGAATGCGAGCCCTTTATTGGAGCCCTTTGGTCGGGACCCTGAGCGGGCCAAGCTGAACGTCACCCGTCTCATCAGCATAAGGAGAGGAGTCATCGAGGCGTTCCGGGGATAGGCTCCCAAAACTATTGAATTTCGGGGTGGGGAGCATGGGCTCCCTGCACGGCCTGTTAGGGCGACGTTGACAGCGGGGCCTGGATGCCTCCAGGTCCAGGCGGGCCATATCCCGAGTTGGGATGACCCTTCCTCCTGGTACCTGCGTACAAGGTTATTGATCACCCTTCGTTGGATGATCTCTGACTGGGAGAGAGGATGTGGTCACCCTATATTCACGGATGTAGAGGTCGTCGTGGCGGTAGCGGATCCATGCGGGGTGGCTGTGCTGGTCACTACTGGAAAAATGATTTTTCCTAATGCTTTTATACCAACGGTTTGTAAAAACCATTGGTATAGGTACCCTTTCCCAACGGTTTGGCCAAACCATTGGGAAAGCCCATTTTTTGGCCACCTTTCCCAATGGTTTTCCCAAACCGTTGGGGAAGGTTAAATTCTGGACCCCCTTTCCCAACGGTTTGGGAAAACCATTGGGAAAGGTTATCCTATCCCAACGGTTTGCCCAAACCGTTGGGAAAGGTTGAATTCTGGACCCCCTTTCCCAACGGTTTGGGAAAAACGTTGGGAAAGGGGGTCCATAATTCAACCTCCAACCAAAATTTCGAAAAAAAAAGCAAGACCTTTCCCAATGGTTTTGAAAACCATTGGGAAATGCCCTTTGATTTCTCTTGGAATCTACCTACGGAGAACATTATATAAATCAAAATTTAAAATAATTAGAACAATACATATATTTATTTATGAAATTATTTTAACAAAAGTCATGTTAGCTAAGTGGTTAAGTCATTCAGTTATAAACTATAGGTCCTAAGATCAAATCCCACCGGATGTTTCTTTTTTGAAACACAAATACCAACAGTTTTGAGAACTGTTGGTATAGACCTATTGTCACAGCTTACTTTCCAACGGTCCTCCAAACCATTGGTATAGCCTATACCAACGGTTTGGGGACCTATACCAATGGTTCCAAACCATTGGTATAGGGTATTTTTCCAGTAGTGGGTGTTTCCCCTACCCCTGCGTAGGCGAGCAGGCGGTGATTGTGTCTCCGTAACAGCAACCAGGTTCCTGAAAAATGAAGGGATCAACTCATCAGCACTACGAGGAAAAGGATTGACAACCAGTGCCCCAACGTCCCTTCATTCTCCACGTCTGTCAGAAGGATCCACGCCAACACGTTGCAGAACGGAGTGCCCCACGTTCTACTACTTCAACTTCCAGTGAGTTTCATGCCAGGCCCGCTATTTTCTTGGCGGGACCAGGCACCGGATATCTGGATCTGGTGACACGTCAATCTACTGGTGTCTCAAATGCTACTAATCTCCACATTGAGGAGAAGAATTTCACGTTGGGTTCACCATTTCTGTTTCGGACGCTTTCACCGGGGCGCGCGCATCTGTCCGTCTGCGGAGGAGGACACACTGCATTGTTTCCCCGCATTCCCGCTTTCCAAAGGCGGGGGCATTCGCTCCTTATTCTGGGACTCCTGCTCTTTGATCGAAACAGGATGATGGGATGTCGGTTCTTCCTTCTATGGATTCCTCCTCAGAACTCATCACCTAGTCTGGGTCTCCCTCATAGATTTAATAAGTTGTTCGTGAAACTCTTCTCAGTTCCATGTTTCCATGGACGCTGATTAATTACACTGCTTCTGTCAGGACATTCCAAAGGGTCCGGCTAGGACAGCAACCTGCAGTCGGGGGAGTAGTCACGTCGAGGCATCAATAGTGTGTCTGGATACTGGGGAACTGGCGTTTCTGTCTTTTGTCCCTTGTCATGGGACTTCTCGAGGGCGTGGAATCCTGAGGCATCCCACATCGAGCGTGGGGAATTATATTCCATAGAACTATATCTGAGGTTTTCCTCAACTTCATGTGTCTAACAAAGGGTATGTCGTGAGTTTAACATCCAGCGGAGACGGATCATCCCGATCAGAGCATTAGCTAGAATGGATCGAATTGAGGGATTCCCTTGAAGGGGAGCCGATACAAAGACCAGCCCATGGGCGGTTGTGAAGAGGAGTGGACCAACATGGTCTCACCGGGATATGACGGTCCGGGTGAGAATCAGGGTGGATGATGGATGGATGAATGAAGTGGAGGGGGGAATGGAAAAGGACCATCGCAAGGGAGACGGTGAAGTTGGTCTTGAGCCTCGAAGAGACCTCCTATGTATCCCCGTGGTAGGGAATCAAAGTCCACATTGTTAGGGATGGTGCCGATGAACTGACATGAAGGTGGACCTTGGTCCGATGCGTCAGCGAACCAACGTAAAGGTGGACCGTGGTCCGATGGTGTGGGGCTTACACACTAGGCTGCCTGGGTGTGGATGAACCGACGTGAAGAAGGTCGGAGTGACCAAAAGGTGCTAGGATTGAACCTCTGAGAGGCTTCCTACGTACCATGCCATGACATGGAACAAAGACCACCTAGTTCAGGTTGGTCATAATGGCTTGCCGTCGGACTGGAATGTAGTTTAAAGTCATACCGGATGAAGATGAACCCTGACGTGAATAAATGACGAGAGTTGGGCTTGAACCTCATAGAGACTTCCTACATACCATGCCTTGACATGGATCAAAGGTCTCGTAGTTCATGGTGGGGGCTTCGTCGGCGAACCGACGTGAAGGTGGACCTTGGTCCGATGGGTGGTGGTCTTGAACCTCAGGAAGGCTTCCTTCATACCATGCCTTGACATGGATCAAAGACCTCGTAGTTCAAAGGTTTTCATCAGTGAATCGACATGAAAGTAGACCCAGGGGTCCACTAATGGTGCGCTTGAACCTCATGAATGCTTCCTACGTACCATGCCTTGACATGGATCAAAGTCCTCGTAGTTCGGATGGTGGGTGTCGGCGGACCGACGTGAGGAAGGAGGGACCTTGGTCCAAAAGGGGATGGGCTTGAACCTCAGGGAGGCTTCCTAGTTACCATGCCTTGACATGGATCAAAGTCCTCGTAGTTCGGGTGGTCACAACGGCTTTCCATCGGATTGAAATGCAGTTTAACGTCATGTTGGAAGCAAGTGTAACTCGACGTGAATTAGATGACTAGTGGGATTGAACCTTGTAGACGCTTCCTACGTACCATGTCTTGACATGGATCAAAGACCTCGTAGTTCAAATGGGTGTGCAGTTTAATGTCATGCTGGACGGAGGAATACAGTTTATCGTCATGCTGGATGAGGGTATACAGTTTATCGTCATGCTGGACGAGAGTATTGCCATGGCCAATGCTTACTCTAAGCCCACGTGAGTCATGCTCGGTGTGAGAAATAAGAGGCATCAAGGACCTGATGATCACATCGCGAAGGGTGCGTCCGTGAGAAGCGAAGAGGGGCTTACACATTGGGCGGCCCATGGTGTTGGGACTTACTCCAGGATGGAGGCCCGGAGTGTGGCAAAGAACAGCGAAAGAGGGATTTGGGACCAATGATGGGAGGTGCCTCGTTCCCTACCGCACCCTCCCCCGACGTTGGTAATGGGGAAGTACAGAGATGTATGGGTGCAGCCATCCGTTGGGGAACTAGGGTCGCCCTTCTCCTGTGGACATACGCCGCTCCGATAAGGAGGATATCATCCCTTGTGGGTGCAGTGATTCCACTCTCGTGGAGACGAGTGGCGTAAAAAATGTTCGAGATGGGGGAACCCTTCGTGCGAGGCATGAGGTCGGGTCACAGTTTAACGTTATGTGATGAGGACGTGGTGCTTGGCAGTTTAACGTCCTGCAGCTCAGACGGGGTGGGTTCACTCCACACCCCTAGGACTTGCATAACTAGTACCTTTTTCTCCTTGGGGGAGGGAAGGTACCAGTAAGTCCATAGTAAAGGGGGGTCGTAGAGTGAACCATCAAGGGGTCCATGTTAGCATGGCTATGCAAAGAAGAAATAGCTGTTAGCGTGCCTATATGAAGAAGCATTAGGCGAAGCAACGCTACAAGTGGTATTTTCCATGGGACGTTGAAATCACATCGTGCATACCTCGAGGGTCGCACGGGAAGGGGAATTGCCAAGCAAAGGAGTGTGCTTCGTGAAGTGGAGTGCCTTGGCCTTAGCATGGGGTAATGGTGTGAGTGGAGGGTGCTTCGTGAAGTGGAATAGTATTCGTGGAGCACTGCATCGCGAAGAGGAGGTGCCTCGCGAAGCAGGGTGCTACGGAGCAGTGTGCTTCACGATGTGGAGCGACCCTGCCTTAGCATGGCAATCGCTAGTACAGGATGGGTGTTTCATGAAGCATAAACGCTCTGCAGCTTCCCGGGTTCCCTTGGGAATCCCCTCCTTCACGAATGCCCTTGAGCTTCGCGAAGGGCATCCCTCTCGGAAGAGGGGCTCAAAACAAGACAAAGCGAAGGCGTCACGCGAAGTAGAAGTACCTCGCGGAGCTCATGATTCCCGAGGCAAAGGGTGCTTCATGATTTGGGAGAGGAGAAGTCGAAAGGTCAGATTGTTCATCCCCTGGACTTAGAGGGAGCCCAGTATTTATAGGAGAGTGGCGTCGTGAAGCAGAACTCCAGTGCCGCCTACGACGCTTCATGGCACGCTTGTGAATGTCAAATCCGTTCGCGGAGAGGTACCGCCTTCGGAGCTTCGCGGCGGGCTCGCGAACATCAGGCCGTTCACGGAGAGGTACCACCTCTGGAGCTTCATGGTGGGCTCGTGAACGGTAGGCCGTCCGCGGAGAGGTACCGCCTCTGGTGCTTCGCGGGACCGCGATTCTCGGGGTGCTTCGCATCAGTGCTTCGCGAGGCAGCTTGCGGGGCGTCTTTTTCATCCCTTCCTTTTGTGCAATATTTTGGTGCCAACATGTTACTATTAAAATTTTCTTCTAGAGTTTTTCTACTCTAGAGAATCTTATTTTCACCCTTCCATGGAAAAAATGTTGCAAGTCCTTATCGAGTGGAGGTATGGGAATCAAAATCATTAGTTATTTCAATGAATTTATTCAATATCAATTTACCTAGAATACTATTTATAACAATTTAGATTCTCTGACTTATCTAGGATAGATTCATTAAATTGTTAGTGTATGGGAAAATTGCTTACGTGGACTCTTCCATTGGGACAACTGTTAAAGCCTCATATTTATGAATCATTTCATTCTCTAGATGTATTGTCAAAAAGTGGTCCTCTATCAAATTTTGGGTTTATAGTTGTAATGGTTCCTCTCCTTTTGACTTCTTTCATCCTTTGTATACTTCTATTGATACTATAATCACTATTATGATTTTTTTGAAATTTTAGATCCCCTTATGTAGGATCATGTAAAAAAATAATTATCAATGAATATACTTTTATTTCCTTACCTGATGTACTTGTCTGGGAACCAACTCAAAATATTTTCTTGAATAGTAAATTGTTTTATAAACATGATTCCATGGGATCTACAGGTGTTTTTAGTTAGAGAAAAAATTTCAACCAGGATTGGATTAGACCATCTAGACTCACTCTCATCTAATGCATAGAATATAACAGATTACCAATGATATTTTCCTATAATCCTTTGGTATTTATCTATGTTCTATGTGATACATGTGTAATGAACATTGGGATGATACAGATCATCTCTTCATTAGTTTCATGACTTCCTCAACTCTGTAGAATGAAATTTTTTATATCTTTAGTATTCAAGAACTAAGTTTGAAATTTCCTTAATAGTTTCATTAAGAACGATACACACATTAACCTATATTCCCAACTTCATATATTATTTTAGTTGCCTATATCCAAACTAATTCATGCAATTTGTATTAGTTTAAATGCTTGGTGATATGGCGGTTCACCTCTTTGTCCTCGATCAGAGATGCTGAAATTTTTTATTTCAATCCATGATTTGAATGTTCTGAAAAATAGTCATTGTAATAATAGTGTTCATTATTGTTTGGTGTTGAGAAAACTCAGTATACCAAGTAATTACAAGATGATAGTGTTCCTACTTAAATATTCTGGAAATCCCCTCTTCTGGATTGGATTAAAATCAATTTAGATGGTGCGTCGAATGTGAATCTGGGACCCACTGGGTGTGTTGTGGTGTTTTTTGATCATGATGAAAAAAAATGGTTGTTTCTATGGCTCATGTAGAGTTGTTTCATCCCTTGAATTGGATATCAAAGGAATCATTAATACTGTATTCTTTGAAAAAATAAAGGGTTCAAATAATATTTGGTTGGAAAGTGATTCTAATACTATTTTGTAGGCTATCAAGAATTGTACTTTTCACCTTTCTTGGGGACTCATGGTGCGTTGGATAGATTGCATGAATTATGCTATGAGAATTAATTTCATTATCAAACTTTTTTTTCGGGAGGTAAATAGGGTTGTAGATGGGCTTTCCAGCAAAGGTTTTGGAATGGATCTCATGTGATTAAATACTCTACCAGCTGATTTGATGTAACATTATGAAAGGTTTTTTAACAAAATATCACTTTTCATACCTTTGTAACGTTCTTTTTTATCAATAAATGTGTTTTCCATTTTTTTCAGGTAACCATTTAAAAAAATGATCCATCGATCCTCTTTAAAACATCAAATATTCTCACTACAAATTGAAATCTCAAACCATCACCTCTGATACCACTTGTTGTGGGAGAATCCCAATCTCAAGATGAAAATAACTTTCGAAACAATTTATGAGAAACCCAATGAAATATGGAAGTGATATAATGAAGAATACATAAATCAGAATACATGATTTTTAATGTGGAAAAACAATTAGATGTAAAATATTAAAAAACCATGGGGAAATTTTGAAATATTTACTATGAATCAGAGAGAAAACATTTCAACTAACCAGATATCTTCTATGTTAAGAAACAAACACTTTGATCATATAAATATATTTAAAATATATATCTTCTCATCACCACCATAGAAACAGATTTATGCAGCACCACCCTTTAAGAGTGCTGATAAAGGGTGAATTTAACAGTGCTAAAGAAATTGCTGTTAAAAGTACCCCTTTATCATTTCTTTTTTTGTTCTGATAATGGTACCACTTTTATCAGTTCTTTTTTAGAATTTTTAATCATTCCCCCTTTATCAATCATTTTTTACTCACACTAATAAAGGGGGGTCTTTATTAGCACTTTTTTATTAGCACTAATAGAGGTTAAATTTCATAAAAAATTATAAATCATAAAATATATATATTAACATAAAAACATATTTATATGGATATGTATAATATATTTTTTAAAATATGATTTATATAAGGATAAATATGAATTTACACTTCATATATAAGTTTTTAGTGAATAATCTATTATAATATATTTTAATAAATAATATTAAATAATAATTTCCAAATTATTATCGACTAATAGTTATTTAAAAAAAATTGAACATAAAAGAATAATAGAAAAAACTAAAATAAGTTAAAAACATATCTAGAACTTCAAACAACCATAAAAATTGATATGGGTGTCCGTTTGAGATATACCACATATCAAATAGAATCTCTCAAAAATATATATGACATATTGACAAGGGGAAACCCCCGAACATTTTTTGATGCCATGAAATTCCTATAAATCCTCAAAAACTAATTTTATACTCGTGGTGTCCCAATTTGTTAACATTCAATGAAATTTTAGCCTCTTTTAATGGGATCTTCTTATCTTTTCTGGGATTCAATCAATTGTTTTCAATTATTACACTCATAAGGATACTATGACTTTCATATTTTTTCATTTTTCATGATGTTTTTTTATTTATAATTATGAATATACACATATATTCATATTTATAATATAAAAATTTAATTTTGTAAATAAATGTGTAAACATATTTACATATAATATATCATTACGAATATATAAACCGTAACTAAATAAAAAACAATATCCATTTTATTTAAAATAATAAAATAAGAATATTTATATACCTATATAATGTTTGTGTTTATATATATTTGTGTGTGTCTATTTGGACAACCCGATATACATTATCTATTTATTCTAAAATATGCATATAAATATTAAAATATGATATATGTAAATAAATATAAATATGTATAATTATATTTTTAGATACACATATATAAAATATATATATGTATGTATGAATGTTGTGTATATGTATGTAATATATATATATTTATTTATTTATTTATTTATAAGCAGACACACAAAACATTATTTAAAAATCCATTTAAAAGTAATCATATAAATATATATTAATATAAGAATAAATATATGGATAATATATATATATATATCATAAAATTTAGATAAATGAAACATGGAGGAGTTGTAAGGGTCTAGCGTGTAAGGTAGGGCTCTCGTGTTCGAGTTCAAGGGGAGGCAGGGTCATATAGGTTGGTGAAGGGGGTGTCTGGAACTGTTAATGTGGGGGTGTGTCTAGTGCTATTAAATTGGGGTATTTATAGAAATTTTAATGGGATATTAGAGTGTAGATAAAATGGGTGGTCTCCTGATGTTATTCATTACATTTTACTAACTTCATTTACTGATTTTATATGAAAATTTCTTAATTTGTGTGTAATATTCATATTTTAATATTAAATATAATTTTGAGCACTATTTGAATAAATCCATGTTTGAGTCAGTTTAATGTATTATCTATAAATATTACTATACTGATACAAATTTCATGGTTCGTATTTTGTA
This sequence comes from Viscum album, assembly GCA_963277665.1. NCBI lineage: Eukaryota > Viridiplantae > Streptophyta > Magnoliopsida > Santalales > Viscaceae > Viscum > Viscum album. Next base: position 1,375,099,062 of record OY728134.1, read on the forward strand.
GGATTCTCATTTCAATATAAAACATTTCATTAGAAGGTACCATGAGCCAATTCTACCATTTGAAGGGTCATATGGTCCTCACAAACAAGACCAAAAAATCTGTGAACAAACTGGACCAGCCTTGAAGATTGATTTACTGGGCTCAATCCAGAAGTCAAAAAACATTAACTCTCCACCCTAATTCAGGGGACACTACATTTAATCTTGGATAAGAATTTCAAGGCGCAAATCTAAGTACAAGGGTCCCAAATAAAGCTTTGAAGTCCAGCCCACCATTCTGGCCGAGAATTAAAATAAGTATAGTATGCATGACATATATCATGATGTAAGCATCAAATCGAGCTGAGATTTTGCAGTGTACAAGAGGAGATATAGGAGGCCGCCTTTGTTGAAGAACCCATTCATATTTAAAGGCATCTTCATATTCAAAAACCCTTTTACATTATGGACTTCAAAAAGCAGGATTGAAATGGAGAGTTTAACTTTGTTTAATCAACCGGCCATAACTTTTGATCCTTAAGTCCGAATGACTCCAAATTTGAGAGTAGTCAGCCAACATTATTTTATACAACTTTGGAGAAGGAGATATTTAAATATTCGGCTGTATGAATAGCCCAATTGGCGATGAAAGTGGAGGGATAGATTGCGAATGCAAACAGTCCACTCCTTGGGCTATAAATACTCTCCCCTTCTCTCCTTGAGAGGGGTTGGCATTTCAGAAGAGAGGAGAACATATTGGCATGACCAAGGCCTTTACAAAGTTTTGGGAGGATCTTCCATACTCAATTTTTCACTTGAGATACCTTTCCTCCTCTCTTTGTTTTCACTTAATTTCGTGTTCTTCATTTTTGTAATTTTGTAAGTCTCTTTCTTTGTAATTCTGTTTTAATGCAAGTTACTTCTTCAATATAACTTATTCTCATCCACATTCTGTAGTTTAATATTTATTTTCTTAAAATAGTTTAAATTCAGTTGAATCCACTCCCCTTCTTTTGCTTCCTCATTCAATCAAAAATCCTTTTTTAATTATCATCATCGTTCGTGTGTGTGTGTCGACGTACCACTCTTTTCTAATCCCTTTCTTTTTCTTCTATTCTTAATTTATCATCATAATTATTATAAACAGAATATTAAACACCCAAATGGATGAGTAAATATCTCATTGGGGTGAGTTATAATTTAGGGATGTTAAGTGTTGGAGATTATTTTCTCGATGAGTATTCGTTAATTTAACATTGTGTATGTTGGACTTAATTTGTCATGGATTAATGACATATTTTGTTTAGCATGTGGTTTACATGGATTATTGGAACTAAAAATACACTACCATAAACATGTACTGATTGAGATTAAAATCCTAATTAATTTAAGGCTTGGATTAATGCTTTAACACTTAGTAATTCTAATCGATGTCAACTTGTGAAGTGGGTGTTAATTTAAATGCAATATAAAGCAAAGCTCAAGGATATCACAAGCATAACTCCCTAATAATGAACTCACCCAAATATTTATCAATTTGTTTAATAAAACATCATCCATAAATTATTTCATAAGCTCTGCAAACAAACCCTCCAATCAGAATATAATTAACTAAAAACAAATGACTATTTCAAAGTATCATCGCCGTGGATTCGACCCGAGTGATGCTATACACATTAGCAAAGCACCAGAACTTTGACCGGTCGATAGGAGACAATCAGAGGTGCGTTTCAAATGGAGTTGTTTCCAGGGAGGTTGCTTTAAGTAGTCATTAGTTTCTGGTTATTGTAATAAAAAACCAAAAAAACAAAATTTTAAAAAAAAATTGAAAAAATATCACAAAGAAAAAACCCGTCTTCCTCTTAAAAATCATAAACTGAAAAAATCCCTTGGATTTGTTTGACCTCGAAAATTGATAGAACTCTTCATCGAATTAGGAGGACCATTAGGGATAACCAAATCACCCAAGAACCAATCATTGCCTTACTAATTGAATTCGATATGGCCAATCCTAGGGAACAAACATTGAAAGAACTTGTTACCCCTGATATGAATTACCAACCCCTTGGTATTCAATATCCAAACATAGAGGCTGACTTCGAACTCAAATCGGGTTTGATTCATCTTCTACCTCATTTCCATGGGATATCCGGTGAGGATCCACATCTCCACCTTAAAGAGTTCCAAGTAGTGTGCTCTACCATGAAGCCTCAAGGGGTTTCTGAAGAACAAATCATACTCCGAGCATTCCCTTTCTCCCTAGCTGACACTGCTAAGTCATGGCTCTACTACCTACCTCCTGGTTCCATAATCACATGGAATGACATGAAGTGGCTTTTCTTAGAAAAATTCTTTCCTGATTCTCGTACTTCTTCAATCCGAAAGGAAATAAGTGGTATTCGTCAGTTCCCAAGTGAATCACTCTATGAGTACTGGGAGAGGTTCAAAAAGCTTTTGGCAACCTGCCCACATCATCAAATACCTGACCAACTCTTGATCCAATACTTCTATGAGGGGTTATTGGCTATGGATATAACTCTCATTGATGCCACAAGTGGTGGTGCTCTGGTTGATAAAACTCCTACAGCAGCAAGAGATCTCATAAGTAACATGGTTGCAAACTCACAACAATTCCATACTCGAGCACATGCTCAAGTAAAACAAGCCCAAGATAATTAATCAATTGAGATGAACAAAATGACTAAGTGGATGAGTGAACTTATAGGTCTTGTGCGACAACTAGCTATGGCTACCAAATCCCCAACCTCGTCTTCTCTGCAATCAATGTTTCCTGGACCAATCAAAAACTGTGGAATCTGAAACTCTCCATCTCATCCAACTGACACTTGTCCACAACTTCAAGAGGATCAATCTGATTCATCTGGACCAATGGAGCTCAATGTATCATATGCTCAGCGGAACCCCAACCCTCAACAATCTGGTCAGTTTGTTAGAAACTTCAACCAACCTCACTCTGAGCCTTTCTCTTCTACCTTTAACCCAGGCTTGAGGTATGGTAGTACCATCTCTCATCCCCCTCAATTCCCTCCTCAAAATCCAAACCAATTTCAATATAGTCAAGGTGGTTGTAACTTCCATCAACCTTATCCTTTTGTCCCTCAACCTCAAAGGAACAATCCTCCTCCTAGATTCCATTATCCTAGTGAGCCTTCCCAATTCCAAAACCAATACAATCGCTTTCCCAAGAACAAAAATCAAGGTAATCCCAATCCGATACAAGCCTCTTCTTCCAAGCAACCATGGGAAAGTGTAGTGGAATATCTTGCCTCCTTCACCCATTCTAGCCTTAAAAACATTGAAACTCAAATAGGTCAACTTGCATCCCACCTGAGCCAGCAACAACAATCAAATTCTTCCCAAATCCCAGCTCAAACATTACCCAACCCCAAGGGTAATGTAAGTGCAATTTCACTTAGATCAGGAAAGCACATTTCTATGCCTCAAGATAAGTCCTCTAGCCCTCCTTTGAATTTTGACCTAGAAAATGAAAAGAAAAAGAAAATTGAAAAGGAATCTGAATCCATTCCCTCACCTCTTTCCGTTCCACTTAGGAATCCAATTCCTTTTCCTCAAGACGTTTCTAAACCAAGGAAGTCCTTTGAACCTAATCCTGAAATGCTCGACTTGTTTAGACGTTTTGAAGTCAACATTCCCATCTTAGATGCCATAAAACAAATTCTTAAGTATTCCAAGTTTCTTAAGGAATTGTGCACCCACAAGAGGCAACTTAGGACCTTTGAAAATGTTTCCACCCAGAAGTCTATTCCCATAAAGTGCAAATATCTAGGGACCTTTACAGTCCCATGCCAAATTGGAAGTTCCGACTTTGATGATGCACTCATAGACCTAGGAGCCTCAATTAATGTCATGCCTAAATCTATCTTCTCCAACCTTGGTCTAGGTCCCTTGCACCTAATGGGTGTTGTCATTCAGTTAGCCAATCGAAGCACAGCCAGTCCTGAGGGAATAATTGAGGATATCCTTGTTCGAGTAAATGATCTTATCTTCCCAGCTGACTTCTATGTCCTTGACATGGAAGGTGAGACAACTTCTTGCAAATCTCCTTTGATTCTAGGAAGACCATTCCTTATGACATCTAAAACCAAAATTGATGTCCATGCTGGAATCTTATCCATGGAATTTGGAGACCAAATGGTCAAGTTCAATATTTTTCCATCCATGCGATACCCATTAGAGAATCAATCAGTATTCTCTATCCATGTTTCTGAAACTCCCTCTGAGAGTGTGTTGAATCCTAATCCATCATGTTCTTCTTGTTCTACTAATAGAGGAGTTTGTGAATATTTCATCCTCATTAACCAAGTGATTAATGGTGAAATTGATGTTGACATTACAAATGAAAACTCCATTGATCTAAAGGATCTTGAAAACTCTTTGGAATCTCATCTCACCTCTGACCTCGAATGCTCCAACATGGATGGTAATGAGGAAAATGAACTAGAATGGTCATTTGTTGATTCGGATCAGATTATCCCACATTCATCCTTTCCTATCCATGATTCTGAAAATTATGTTATATGTGAAGTGAACCTTGAACCAATGTGTTTATATTGTCTTGATGGTAGTGATGTTTGTGATATTTTTACCCTAATTAATAAAGTGATCACTGGTGAGGTTGAAATTGACCATTATTTGGAAAACAACATTGAAATAAAGGATATTGAAAATTGTATTCAGTCTTATGACTCCACTGATCCCCATTACTCTACATCAATAAGTGATGAAATAAATGAGTCAAAAACAATTGGGATCTCATACTGTAGTTATGTGTTATCTGATCCTCACAAAAATGAACCATCAGAATTGAACCATATTCCTGAATTTCCAACCATAGAAAACCAGAACATTGTGGATAACATCATTCCTCAGGTTGAAGACCAAAGTGAGGATAGAAATATTCTCTTTCCATCCCCATTGAATTACAAGCACACCAACAAGGATGCGAAGAAATTATCCAATGAATTATCAGGCCTCTCAAAGAAAAAGTTTTTCTGGAATCACACTGGAGTTGAGAAAATACGATGGCCACCGTCAGACTATGTGTAGTCCACTGCAATTGTCCAGCTCTAGACAAATAAATGCAGCACTTCTTGGGAGGAAACCCATGTTTTCTTTTACTTTTGTGAAATTTTAATTTATTTTTAGTTTTTCATTATATGAATAATGATTTTTCTTTTTCAGGTAACATCCCACAATCTTGGATAAACATCGACTTCCATTGGATACCCAACTTCTCCAGTCAACCCACCACTAGATGGAGATGGCAACCCACCAAACCAAAACAGGGGGCACCTCTTTCCCTTTAACTCTCTCTCTATCTATTCCTCTCTCAACCTCTTTCTTCTTCTTCCTCTCTCTTTCATTTTTTACCACAATATTCATCAAACCCTTTCTTTTTCTATTTCTTATGTCGGTGTGTATTTTATAAAAACCTTAAAAACTAAAAAAACCAAAAAACACAATCACTTAAAAAATTACAAAAAAAAGAGTCATGCTTACTCACCATCGAGTTTTGAAATTTTGTCCAACCATTTTGAGGAGTTAACAGATGTGTTTTCATCTCAAAAATTTTTCATTTTCATCATGACTTTGGATAAAGAATTTTGTGTCAAAATTAACAAATTTTGAATGCTCAATTTTTGATTTGGAAAATGCTTTTCCCAAACCATGAGGAATAACATTTGCTTTCATGCCAAGGACACCTATGGACATATTTTCAAAATGTTTGTTTTCACCCCCATTTGTGAGTCTTGAGTTTGTGGACCTTCGAGCTGAATTTCCTACCTTAGTGTGTATTAATATGATAGAGGCATTTTCTGAACCACATGAAAATCACAATAGCCAAATAGCCTCCCATTTCCCTTACATTAATCCTCCTTTTTAAATCCCCTTCAAGCATATGTAAACCTTTTATTTGATAGCCACATTACAATCCCAATACCTTATCCCACCCAATATCAACATGGATTTTCATTGCATAAGTTTTTGAAATTTAAGTGTGGGGGGGAATGGATTTCATTTTTGGGTATCATTTCCTTACTTTCTGGTGTGTTATCATATGCTTGAGGGAAAGAATCCATTTTAGTGTGGGGGGGAGGTTATCATTCAGTGGGATTTGGGAATGTATTGTACAAATAATATTGAAAAGTGTTAAAAAAAATTCAAAAAAATCAAAATTCAAAAAAAAATCAAAAAAAAATGAAAACAATTGGTTGTGTCTTGGGTAGGTCAAAAATCACTCTTCCTCAACCTTTAATATTGTTATAACTATTACAATTAGTGTCTTGAGGATATCAAACATGGGTTGGGATATGAGTGTGAGATCATTTTCAAGGTCAACTTTCGAAAAAACAAAGAAAAAAAAGGAAAAAAAAGAACACTTGCATTATATTCTTATATCATTGGGAGAAGTTTTGTGTCTTGTAAATATTCCATCATCTCATTACCTTCATATTTTATTCCTCTATTATGTATTTCTTCACACAATCATTCCCTTGTAAATATGTTTTTTCATTTCCTTCCATGTTTTATTTCAAAAAAAATGTGCATTGCTTTTTCTATGTTGGTATTTTAACCCTCTTCTTCGCTCTCTTGGACATTATATTCCTACCGTCCCATAGCCACAGAAAAACCCCTAAAATGTCCTCTTGATTCTTGTGCACTTTAGAATGGATAATGGAAGCTGATAACTCTTTCAAAATCTAATATTTTCACTTTTTGTTGGTGAATGAGTGAATCTCGATAAATTAATTTTATCATCTTGAGTAGAGCAAGTTTTGAGTGCCCACATTTTCTATTTCTAATTTTGAGCATGAAAAATGAATTTTTTTGGAACATTATTTCTGTAACAATTTGTGGTATAATTCAATATGGATGAGTGGAATGGTCTGAACCTCCCCTGATTGGTAAAAAAATTAAATTTTAATATTTGTTGGTGAGTGAAAATGATTTTGTCATGTTTTTTATATTTGTTGCACATGAGGACATGCACAATCCTAAGTGTGGGGGAGTTGATGTTATTCATTTATTCATTACATTTTACTAACTCAATTTACTGATTTTATATGAAAAGTGCATAATTTTTGTGTAATATTCATATTTTCATATTAAATATAATTTTGAGCACTATTTGAATAAATCCAGATTTGAGTCAGTTTAATGTATTATCTATAACTATTACTATACTAATCCAAATTTCATGGTTCTTGTTTTGTAGGATTCTCCTTTCAATATAAAACATTTCATTAGAAGGTACCATGAGCCAAATCTTCCATTTGAAGGGTCATATGGTCCTCACAAACAAGACCAAAGAATCTGTGAACAAACTGGACCAGCCTTGAAGGTTGATTTACTGGGCTCAATCCAGAAGTCCAAAAACATTAACTCTCCACCATAATTCGGGGGAAACTACATGTCATCTTGGATAAATATTTCAATTCAAAAATCCATGTACAAGGTGCCCAAATAAATATTTGAACCAAACCACCATTCTGGCCGAGAATTAAAATTAGTATAGTATGCATGACATATCTCATTATGTAAGCATCAAATCGAGCTGAGATTTTGCAGTGTGCAAGAGGAGATATAGGTGGCCGACGTTTTTGAAGAACCCATTCGGATTTGATGGAATCGTCATATTCAAAAACCCATTCACATTATGGACTTTAAAAAGACTGGATTGAAATGGACAGTTTAACTTTGTTTAATCAACCGGCCATAACTTTTGATCCTAAAGTCCTAATGACTCAAAATGTTGAGAGTAGTCTGCCAAAATTATTTTCTAAAACTTTTAAGAAGGAGATATTTGAAGATTCGGCTATCTGAATAGCCAAATTGGCGATGCAAGTGGAGGGACAGATTGGGAATGCAAACAGTCCACTCCTTGGGCTATAAATACTCTCCCCTTCTCTCCTTGAGAGGGGTTGGAATTTTAGAAGAGAGGAGAACATATTGGCACGACCAAGGCCTTTAAAAAGCCTTGGGAGGATCTTCCATACTCAAGTTTTCACTTTAGATACCTTTCCTCCTCTCTTTGTTTTCACTTAATTTAGTGTTCTTCATTTTTGTAATTTTGTAAGTCTCTTTCTTTGTAATTCTGTTTTAATGCAAGTTACTTCTTCAATATATCTTATTATCATCCAACTTCTGTAGTTTAATATTTATGTTCTTAAAATAGTTTAAATTCAGTTGAATCCCCTTCCCTTATTTTTCTTCCTCATTCAATTGAAAATCCATTTTTAATTATCATCATCGTTCGTGTGTGTGTGTTGACGTACCACTCTTTTCTAATCCCTTTCTTTTTCTTCTATTCTTAATTTATCATCATAATTATTATAACCAGAATATTAAACACCCAAATGTATGAGTAAATATCTCATTGGGGTGAGTTATAATTTAGGGGTGTTAAGTGATTGAAAGTATTTGTTCGATGAGTATTCGTTAATTTAACATTGTGTATGTTGGACTTAATTTGTCATGGATTAATGACATATTTTGTTTAGCATGTGGTTTACATGGATTATTGGAACTAAAAATACACTACCATAAACATGTACTGATTGAGATTAAAATCCTAATTATGTTAAGGCTTGGATTAAAGCTTTAACACTTAGGAATTCTAATCGATGTCAACTTGTGAAGTGGGTGTTAATTTAAATGCAATATAAAGCAAAGCTCAAGGATATCACAAGCTTAACTCCCTAATAATGAACTCACCCCAATAATTATCAATTTTTTGAATCAAACATCATCCATAAATTATTTCATAAGCTCTGCAAACAAACCCCCCAATCAGAATACAATTAACTAAAAACAAACGACTATTTCAAAGTATCATCACCGAGGATTCGACCCGAGTGCTGCTATACACATTAGTAGAGCACCAGAACTTTGACCGGTCGATAGGTGACAATCGGCCGTGCGTTTCATCTTCCCCTCAGAACTAGTTTTTAAATTTCTATTTTTTTATAAAAGAATTATTATTTTGTCTTTTTATCAATGATTTCATTTTAACGCTGATAAAAGGGACCCCATTTTAATGGATATTAGATAAACAATGATTTTTTACCACTATTGATGGATTTTTCTAGCACTATTAAAATCCATTATTATAGTAGTGTATGAAAAACACACCCATCTTTATCTGTGTGACATGATAAAAGATATATTATATTCTAAAACTATATTATCTAAAATTTGAAAACACCAATGGTCCAAATACTATAACCTTGAACATTATTTTTTCAATATATAAGATTCATGGATCATCTCCTATATTTGTAATTTTATGTTTGATCTATCAAAGTTTCATCCGGAGAGAATAATTGAATTGGACCCCTTCTCACATGGGCATATGAAATCTTTCAAAAACACCTTAAATCCATCATGTTCATTTGTTTTTATATTCCTTCTGTCTTTAATTTCATCAAAATGTAGATCTGATTCCCCGATAAAGTGGTATAAAATAACCCAAAGTTGAAAAGGCAGTGGTACAGAGAGGTTTTCGTATAACCGAAAACTGAAAGTGGTCAAAAATATTTTTTAAGGAAAAATTAATTAATATCTTATTGAGAAGTTTATAAAAGAACAAACAACATAAAAAATGATATTAAATTAATTAGGTAGAGGTGTTAAAGCTTTCGGTAAACTCATCTATGCTATAAGGCACCCTTTTTAGAGAATATGGTATTATTCATACTGACGGTGACTTTATGGTTGGTTTGCCAAAAATTGTTTTGGGGAGCCACATCATCGCCACCACATCAGTCGATCTATACCATTGAAACTATTTTGGCTCTATCTTGTCTAATAGGAGACCTTTCTACACCATCAATGAGTCATTTCCAACTATTCCAACCATTATGGACATATCTGTATTGTTATATTTTTTAGATTCTCACTAAAGAAATGAAATCAAATACTGGTAATATGATTAAACATACTACATTGAATTATGTTATATGAAAACCCAAATGCATGGTCTTTTTTATATTAATGATTTATGGAATCCAATAGTGGATACCACTATTCCTATTGCAATTCAAGTAGATGAATCATCGATAAGTGGTCAATCCAGTGAGAAGACTTCAACCAAGACCCCATAAGTTGATGCAGAGTGGGTCGTGCTCAATAGAATGTGTGGCACCCATATCTATTAGTGGATTGACAAGAGTATGATCCAAATTTTTTCCAATGAACATGATGCTTCGATTATATGGTGAAAATTGGAAAAAATGTATTCATGGAAATCCACACAGAACAAAGAGAACCTGATGTTCCTACTTGTCAACTTGAAGTATAATGACGACACCAATTTATCAGAGCACATCAGTGAGTTCCAAGGTACTTTTGATCATCTTAATTCCAGGATGAAGATGACTAATGTTGAGTTATAGGAACTTTTGATGCTTATTTCTTTACCAAAGACTCGAGACACACTAGTTTTTTCATCCAGTAATTCGACTCCAAATGCAACCATCATCGTAGAGAAGGTGGAAGGCCAATTGTTGAATGAAGATTCCTTGAAGAAGGATGATGGATATACACATGAATGAGATGATATTTTCACTAAAAGAGAAGGTTTATAGAAATTTTTGGGAAGAATCAGAGAAAGAGAACCTCATGTCCAAACTCTACAAAGGATGAAGCAATTGAAATCTCGATCAAGATATGACATGAAGTGGAATTGTTTTGGCAAGACTAGACAGTTTATCTGGGAACATAGTAGGCTAAAATAATAGAAGAATAATCAGTTAGGTAAGCCCCAAAATAATGATACTTTAGCTACCAATGAAGAGATGTTTATTATTTATGAAGATAATTAGGTTGGTCTTGAAAGCCAATACTCATAATGGTTGACTAATTCAGGTGACTCCTACCATGTCACTAACAGAAGATATTTCACCTCATCATACTATTTATGGAGTTTTGGAAATGTGAATATGGGAAATTATGGTGCATAAATAATCATTGGTATTAGTGATATTTTTTTAGAAACTAATATTGGATATAGGTTACTATTGAAGGATGTGTGTTATATTCCTAATATTCCACTCAATCTCATATACACTAGAATTCTTAAAAATGATGTATATGTTAGTTCCTTAATATATGGGAAATAGAATCTTACTAGAGGTAAAATGGTAATTGCTAATGAAAATAAAGATACTTATATTTATCTCATAGATGTTAGAACATGTAGAGGAAAAGTCAATGATGTCAGAAAATATGTTCATATAGAAATTTGGAATAGGTATATTGGTCACATGAGTAAGATAAGAATCTTAATTCTATTTGGGAAGGAATTATTTCTATTATTAAGAGGTACACATTCGGATACATGTGTTGATTGAATGATTGGAAAAAACAAAAAGAATCATTTCATGGTTATTTTCCAACCAGAGAAGAAAATGTTTAATTTTTGATTCAAAATGATGTATGCATGATGATCACTAAGTTTATGGGTGATGTTATTTATTTTTTACCATCATATATGATCATTATAAAAATTTATGGTACTTTTCTTTGAAAAATAAAAATCAATTGCATGATTTTTTAATTAGTTTCATATGGAGGTGGAAAGAGAAATAGGAAGGAGATTAATGTTTTTATAAGAAGGAAATAGAGGATAATATCATGGTCTTATTGAGGAGTATTGTAGGAGTTTCATAATAATTATAAAAAAATAAGCACCAAAGAGGCCTCATCATAACAATGTTGTTGAGAGGTTGAACAAGAAAATTTGAGATAGAGTCAGGTGTAATCTCTCAAATGAAAAGTTTCTAGGAACCATTTTTTGGGAAGAAATGAGGACTTTTGATGATCTTATCAACCTTTCCCTGTTATTTTTACTAAACTAAGACATTACATAATGGGTTTCATAGGTAAATATGTTCATAAAAAAAATTAATAGTATTTGGTTGAAGGGAACATTATTAACATCTTTAATAATGATCTGGAGAAGATAGATTGAAAAATAAAGCATTGAATATTTTTGGGATATGCTCATGAGGAGTTTAGATATTGACTTTGGAATCTTATTAGAAGGAGGATATTCAAAAGTAGAGATGTGGTGTTTCTTGAGGAACAGATGATTGAATATTTTGAAAAGCCAGGAAATGAAAAGATTTTGCAGTCTGAGGAAATTCTAGTCAATCTGGAACTAATCTCACCACCATCATTTCTAGCTAGTGTGAGAGAGTTACATGAAACTGATGATACATATCTACCAGGGAATGTGTATTTGTCATATGATATTGCAGAACAAATTCCCCCTAAAGAATGGTTGAGGAGATCCACCAGAGAATGAAAAATATGTCATAGATACTCACCACATTAGTAAGTTATTCATACAAATGCGGAAGATCAAGACAGTTATCATGATGATATTTGGATTCATCAAAATATGGAATGGAAAATGGCCATTTAAAAGGAGATGATATCCTTTCAAAATAATCATAAATTTTATTTAGTGGAGTTAACACATGAGAAGAAGTAACCCATGAGAAAGAAGGTGTAAATAATCGAAGGATAAGATGGAATATCAAAACTATATTATAGAACTAGAATGGTTTTGAAGGGATTCAGTTAGAAGAAAGTCATTTATTGTGAGGAAATTTTTTCTACTGTGGTTAAAATGTATTCTATCAAAAAATTTCTTGGATTGAAAGCTAGTCTAAATCTGAATATTCAACAACTAGATGTAAAGAAAACATTATTACATGGTGATCATGATAAATTGATTTAAATGGAGAACCTAGAGGGATTTCAGTTGAAAATCAATGAAATATCATATGAAAACTTATGAAAATTTTATATGGTTTGAAATAATCCCTTAGGAGATGGTACATGAAATTTTACTTATTCATGGAGAAAGATAAGTATAAGAGGATGAAAACTGATCACTGAATTTTCATAAAACTATTTATAATGGTGATTTAATCATCTTGTTGATTTTTATTGATGATATGTTGATTATTGGTAGAGATATCAATAGGGTTGATAGGTTAAAGAATGAGTTTAACAAGTCTTTTGAAAAGATGGACTTGGGAGATACTAATCATATTCTTGGTATGATAATTACCCATGATAGGATGAATTATAAGATTTTTCTATCATATGTGTGGTATATTGAGAGGGTTTTTTAATGATTCAACACGAAAAAGGGAAAAAAGTTAGAACTCCTCTTTAGAGTCATTTCAGGCTCACAACATGTTAGAGTCTATCAATTGAGGAGCAGAAAGTAGATATGAAAAAAGTTTGTTAGTAGCCAGCAGTTGGAAGTCTTATGTATGCCATGGAATGAACTAGAACTGATATTTCTCACTATGTTGGTATTGTGTGAAGATTCTTAACAAATCTAGTAAAGGGGAAATGGGAAATGATCAAATGTATATTGAAGTACCTCTTAAGGTACATCCAGTCTATACTAGAAAAATGATCTATAACAATAGACATATTCCCACTATTTTATAGGATCATGGATATATATTTATTTATAGCCATGATATTATGAAACCTATGGCTATATGGTTATTTGAAAACATTGTTTAAACAAGACTATGGAAATAGATTTCTTTCCCTGATGTGGATATCATCCACTCTGCAGCCCCATCCGATTTATATTTCTATCTCTCCTCTCTATGACACTTCACCCCCAATGATTCCCCTCATGAGATCTTCTCTACATGACCCTCATCCCCCAGAACTTCAACCAAATGTGGACACCCAACCATAATATCTCCCCTCTGTGACCCTCCTCCCCCAATGCTACCACCCAATGTGGCCACCCCACCTCCTCACTAACACTGCTCCAAGGCATCCTCCCCACCTCCTCCTACAGCATGCCTCAAACGCGACAACTAAACCTTCATATGATCATCCTACTCCTTGTGTTTTCTGGTTGAAAAAATTATCTCTTTCTCTTCTTCACTGCACATCGTATCAAATATCTCCAACCTAGGATTCGATTGAGGATTTCTCTTATTAGCTGAACTTTATCAATTTTCTACGGTATGTTCTGATTGTAAAAAAACATCTTATGTTAATAATTCATTCAACTAGTTTTATTCTTATTTTTATAAACTGTATCTGTTAAATGTATTCCTTCTATACTATTGCTCTAATTTTTCACGTTTTACTTTTATGACTCCCATTCTATCTTGTCATTATAGTGTTATAATTATTTATATCATATTATGGAGGAATGATTTAATAAAATTAATTAAAATTTACTATTCTATATTTTTTCTTCCGTCTATAATTTCTTTCATGTAATATTATATCAATGAAATTATATATATTATAAAACCTTGATGTATGCATGATATAGAACTCTTGATATTATGTTGTCCTTAAAATTCTACTTGTTATATATAATTGCTTACATATCAAATGATGGTTCTTATTCTTATGAATGTATGTTGTGATCTTTATTCCAAATTATTAAATATTTATTCTTAATTTCTCATCATTTTTTTCATTAAAATCTCTAAAAAAAGTCTAATCTATTATAGTTTGTTGTTATGTGGTGACATTGTTATAAAACATTTCATTGAGAAATTATTTCTAACATTGATGGTTATTAAACTACCTAATTAAAACTATGAATCATTCCCAAGACTCATAGAAATGTTTTCCATCAACTTGAATAAATATAGTTATATTTACATATTATCTTAGTAGACATTCCAATTGGATAGAATTTACTCACAAAATCATTAAAAAATTATTACCATCTTCTAAAAATAAAATCATCCATTTGATGGAACCAAATACTAGATTTTCCCTTAATGAAAAATGGGAAAACACCCAAGTTTATTTGAACTTTTCTACATCCAATTTTGGATTTTTAATGCACCAAGCTATATAATTAACAAATTCATTTAGAAGAGTGTTCATTAGGTAATACAGTGTATGATGGAATTATAGAATAATGTGATTGTTTGACCTAAAAAGTTTTAGACCTCAGGGATTTCATAATACATGATGGATTGTTCTAAACTCTCTCACCTAAGAATCTTTAATCCTTACTCACTATACTAACTCATTGTTAGGCTAATGTGGATTACTGAATATAATTTTTTTATTATTAAAATTCTCCCAATTACCATCCATTTTTATTATCTTATTTCTTATGTAACTTAGATGTCAAATAGTTTTAGGATAACTAGGCTCCAATATTTCAGTTTTCACAAAGTTTTCCTTCGAAAAATAGATTTATTGAAAAGATATTTTTTATTCCCATTGAGAAATTATTTGATTATTGAATTTTATTAATCATGATATTTTCTTAATGCTTCTTGGTCATATTTTATTTCCTACATAATAGAAAAAGAATATTATTGAGCATGCGGATAATGCTCAATAGATTAATTATTTATTTTATTTTCAAAAAAACTGGTATAGTTGAGAGAAGGGTCGATCCACTGTGATGGACATTCAAATGGGTCCATGTGTGAAAAAGGAAACAAAGAACACACAAGAAATAAATAGAAACATATAAATGATTTTAGATATGGAAGGTATTGATTATGATAAATCAATATGTGATTAAGTGAAATAATATAATGAATAACTACATATCATAAAGAAATTTAAAACAGCCAGTTGATTAAATATGAGAATTAAATTAGATGGTTTTATACATACTTTCCATTTTTTATGCACAAAAATTAAAACATAATGATAAAGAAGTGTTTGACCAACAACGTTAATAGATCATCATGTGAGTGGGTAAATCTCAACACTATTCATCTATAGAACCCACTAAATGAAATGAAGATGAAAACAACTACCTCACTAAGACCATCTTTTAGTTTGATTCTATTGTATGAATCTCATGTGTTGATAACATGTCAGATTAATCCATATATGATTTAGAAATTTAAAAATAAATTAGATCAAGATCAATTGTCCCTAAATCTATATTGTTTATACGAAAACAAAAATAGAGATAAAATTGATTTTGAGACGAACATAGAGAAAAAGAAGGCATGAATGATGTAAATTGATTTCATGCTCAATCCCAATCCCCCAATTTGGTTGTAGATAATGAACTGTCTGATTGAAAATCATTATAGAAATTCCTTATAATTAAACCAATGGATAGGTATGTTTCCCCCCCCCCCTTTGAATTCACTTTCATATATTATTTAGAGTTATACTGGTGATCTATTTTTGGTGTATAATTTGTTTTTTTACTCACACCTTGCATGGTCACCTCGATGTTTGTACAGAATTTGTTATTAGGTGTCTATATAAGGGAAAGGGAACTATTTTGGCCTACTAAGTAGGTATAATTAGTCATAATTATAGGATACTCTAGGATTCTCTCTGGGTTATTTTACTAATTAAATATATTTTAGTTCTTGTATGTAAAATGTTGTGATTTACCACTTGTGGGTACCCTTTTGACTAATTATATAGGACCAAAACAAAGTATAAGATATATTAATTTTATTTATTTATCATTGTGTTCCTCACTATCATTAGTTATATACTTCTCTATTCACTATTCATTTTACTAATTATCACTACTAGATATGGAATATGCTCCCCATATTTTGGTTCACTCCCCCACTACTAGTTTGAATCCTTTTGAAAACTTTGATCCATGCATGAGACATTTTAGTTCACTTACTATGTTATTATTCACAAGGTCAGGGTGTTACATGTCTTTATTGTAAGATCATTTATCCCATTACCATGGAGGCATAGATGTTAGTTATATATTGAGACCATTGATCCCATTAACTATAAAAGATAATTCATTGGTGGTATCCCATATTTTTAGACATTCCTCTAATTAATTGATGAAACCAATGGTTTAGAGAAACTTTTAAGAAACCTTAAAAAATTAGAAATATAAATAACCTCATAATAGTTTAGAGTAAAAACAAAAAAACATAAAAAAAGTGTTAGTGTACATAAAAATCCTTTAAAAAGATAGACATCATAAAATTGTGTATAAAAAAGTGTTATTTTTTTATAATTTCTCTCTCGAAAAATTCTTGATTTTTCATGTTTACTACTTGAAATACGTTTATTGAGTGATGAAATTACATTCTTGAGATGAAATATTCATGTTTTGTGAAAATTATTATTGGAAATTTAATGTTTACCTGATTTTTCTTGTGGAATTATAAAATATACTTGTATTTGTTATTTAGAACTCTTGTTTATTCACTGCATATCTTTTGTCCTTGCTTTTTGAACCTATTTTTTATTGATAATATAACTCAAAATAATTTTAATCAACCCATAAAGAATAAAATTTCTAAAAAACCTCACACAAACCAAACCATCCATGAACCACAATTTTATAGAAACCCTCCACATACTAACTTTAACTGAATCTAATTTAAACAAAACAACCAATGTCCATGAAACAATAACCAAGGAAATTCTAAAAATTATAATGGGGAATAATCATCTAGAAAAACAAGGGGAAATGATCTTTAGAATAAAATTTTTCCAATAAAAATATATGATGTGCTCATGAAAACCTAGAAAACCAATTAAGATAATTCTGTTCCCAATCAAGTCAAATAAATCACATCATTCAAAACCTAAATAGACAGTCACTTTCATAACCAATTATAAGTCCTAAAATTAATGTAAATGCAATCAAAAATATGTATGGATAGCTATTAATTAAACATAAAATAATTGTTAAAAATGAATAATTTGGTAAAATGGAGTTAAGGATATTAAAAATGAATAATAACATGTTGTCTGTTCATCCTTTGAAAAATATTTAGGGGGAAGTAGTGAATATTATCTTAAAACAAATAGAAAAACTTCTATTTTTAAGAAAATATTGTTGTTCCTATTGAAAACCAAGTTGTTATGAGTGGAAAACCTGATAATTTAATGGAATATTCCTATACTAATTCATGTTTTGAACCTTACAAACTAGCCCATGTTTTGACATCTATGCATGACCTTATAGATCTTTTTCCTCATACTTTAAAAAATATTTAAAAAGGTTATTTAACCTGAACCTAAGTTGCATTATATTTTTATAAAAACCGAGTTAAATATTTCATTGCATGAGGTTATGAAGAAAATCACTAAACATGCTATGTTATTTAAGGAATCTTACTCTAATCATAGATAGAATAAAATTCTTCAAAATTTATCTCATTTTTTATGTTACAATTGTATTATTTAACATTTACATTATATATATTTATCTTAGAATATTATTTTAAATTTATAAGTTAGAATGTCTGATAATGATGATGTTAGAAGAATATGAATACAAAGAAATGAACAATGTACTAGATCTTTTGGCATATCTCTACTGGTCACCACTATAAGTAAAATTTGTGTTTTGGTATTATCATATTTCATATTATTTGTGTTTTTATCATTAATATTATTTTATTATCCATTATTTTAAGCTACATCATCGGAGAGATGGTTGAATTGTGCTATGGAGGATGATAGAATGGAGGGGGTAGTGGTATGAATGATTCTTTAGGTCAATCTACCACTATCTATATTTCTTTGGATGCTCCCACCCATAAGTGACACATACACTATATGAGTAATATTATAGTTTTCCTTATTATTTTTCCTCACCTTATTACTTTTACTGTAGCATAAATGAAAATATATATTCTTCTTATCCCTTCTTGCACTAGATAACATATTTAAGTCTATATGTGAAAAAAAAATAGCAACTTTTTCTTCTTCTTAACAATAGCGAACTAGAGTATTTATACTTATATTTCATCACAAACATTAATAAAATACACCTCGTATTCCTTCTTCAACCTCCATTCTAACATTGAGTGTTCCAAACTATTCTCATCTTCCATATTTCCTATTTTATCACCCTTATTTCAATAATTCATCCCGAATTAATTTATTTTTATCCATATTTAGGGTTTAGTAATGTTCACTACATCTTCTTCCTATCTTATTCAGTGTATCAACAAAATCAAGGGTTCTTTTAATATTTACTTTCACACAGGAGTGTTTCTTGATTATTAGATAATGGTAGTTAATCTATCACGATAGTAGTATATTCTTCTCAGAATAAAAATTTCACTTTAACAACCTATATATATATAATAATTATAGAAATTTTGGTTCCTAATCACCCTTTTCTTATTATTTTCCATTCACAATACCATAGGAATGTGTTATTTTAAATTACCAATATTATAGGTAGTTCAAAATCTATTCTATTTTTTATTTTTAAAAAAGCCACATTCATTTTCATTTATTCATTTTTAGTCTTTAAGTTGATTTTACTTAATAATTGGTTGAATATATTCCCCTCTTCATGTCTTGGAATCATTACTCAACCAATCTTAACACATACCTGTATTCAATACACAGGATCTATGTATGAATTTTTTCCACATTTTCATTTTATCTAGACATTTATAGTGTTATTTTGGGTTATCCATACTTTATGGTTCCAAGTATATAGTTCTTCATTTATTTTTCTCTATCACAATCAAGAATTAATATTATTAGTGTTGTGATATTTTGAACTATATATCACAACAACCTAGCAGCATCATATTAGTTCCATAGGACATAAAAGGTTATATAATCAACTTTTCTTCAAAGCCATGTGACAAACATCATATGATGAGATTTTTACACCTAATTAATATTATCTGAGACATACACTTAAATCATAGGATCATCTATCTCTTACAAAAAATATTTAATCCAAAACCATATAGTTATTTTGTAATGTGAGGATTTTAGATTATCAATATTCAACTATGTGTGAGATTACACATTTAAATTCCCATATATAAATTAATGATGCATAATAATAAAAAAAATATCAATAGTGAAAAAGTAAAAAAAATCAGTAGATTTTTTTTCGATTTCTTTGAAAATTGCTTCACATAATTTAACACTCCTTTAAAATTTCTGGAAAATATTCTCAATCTGCTATGAAATTATTCAATATATCAATGTTTACAAAACACTAAATTTTAAAAATATCAATTCATTCTTCCCAAGGAATGAAAATTTCATATCCTTATGAAGTGAAACATTTGATATCCACAAAATATAGTGGGAATTACTTCTTCCTAATGTTGTTGACATAAGTGCAACATCCAGGCCATCTCCTCCAATTTAACATAAGTCTTTGATGTCCAATATTCTATTATTCTTAAAAAATCATGATATTTGTTACTTTTTAATTAGGATTTACATGAAATTAATTTCTAGTGAGGGGTAACTAATGTCTCCCAGGTGAAGTATAAATGATCTAGGATTGTATTAGGACATTCCAGATTTTTCAAAAGTCATACCATGATAGATGACGGTAATCATCAATGTTTGAGGACCACTTCTGTATGATTAAATCTAGTAGAAAAATGAAATCCCATAATATATTTTTAATTAGGGGTTCTTTGGTTTTAATTAGATTATTTATTCCTAGAAAGATGTACATGGGGTGTGTTTTGGTGTGACACTTCACACAGTTATGTGGAGTCCTAATTGGTCTCCTTTCTTATTTTAATACATTGATTTCATTATGTGGTGGGGAGTTTCATCATGTTGTTACCCTACATAATATTTATTATTTATTATAAGATAATTCAAACAGTTTCTCCATGATCGTTGAAAATTAACTAATTATGACATGATCACTTTAGACACATCATAACTAATTTTATGTAAATTTAGAGAAATTTCTCACTATGAATTATAGATTGAGGGTGCATTGTGGAATTAGTAAATCAAAAATGACTTTATTATTTAAATTTTTAAAGTTATTATAAAATGGAGATATTTTAGAATTATCACTTATATCATTGACTTTATCCAAACACTAGTTTAAAATTAGTGCTCATTTAGATATCCTTATATATTCATTGATTTATTTTGACTATTAACATTGAGAGATTAGCCTCATTGTGATCGATGTTATTTTCTATTATTTTATATCATTTTCATCATTTCCATTTATATTCCTTATTCCCAAATAATATAATTGTGAAGAACATGATCTTATTATTGTACCTCAAAAACTCAAATGATTTATAATTTGTATTTTTTAGGCCTTGATTTTCAATATATTTTATGATCTTTAACTGTATGTTAAGATCACTTTGATTTAGTTTATCTTGATTAGTGTAATTTAATCTACTTCTAATGTTGAATTATTTCATTATTTTTTCTGTATAAAGGAATTAAATATTTAGGGTTGAGTTCCTCACCCTACCTTGTTTTGTACAAGATCAAAAATCAAGATGGTACTTTGGTAAATAGAAACACCTAGGGTATGATTGTATGTATATTTAAGTTTATTTTATTTTTACTGAATTTAATTTTTGATATTATTTTATCATTTTAATTTTTATTATATATCACTCAATATATTTCATTGGAGTCATTGAAAGAAAAACAACCTAAAAATTAGGGCCCAAACAATCATCTATATCAGGTATTAGGAGATGAGAATCATGGTAGAGTGCATTGTAAACCTAAAAAGAAGATTGTACCATACAGATACTTGTCTTCTAACAATGTTTCATCATGTATCAGTTCTGGTATGGTCACCAAGTAATAAATAAATGCCACATTAAAACAAGAAGATCAAAAATAAGAAGAGAATCAATGTCAAAAGATGATAAATGAACATATAATGAAATATATGTCTGCTAATTATTTTAAACTCCCACTAGATGTAACTGTAGTGGTAGATGCCTATTTTATGTTGATGCATCCTATTTATGTAAATTCCTATGGTCCTGCTGATGTTAGTGTTGGTGTCGATGTCGATGTCGATGTCGATGTTGATGCTGATGTTGATGCTAGTGGTGTGAGAGGTAGTGATTTTTTTTATAATATTCATGGTTGAGGGTTATCATGGTTCTGATGATATTGATATTGAGGCTCACGTTGGATGTAAAATGTATCGTTTGATTGTTTATATTTTTAATATTAATATGTAGATAAGTTTTATTATTGTTAATTGAATTGTATTCTGGTTTGTTTGTTTGTATATATATAAATTGAATCATTACATTATGGTGTATTCTTGTTTCTATAAGAGCATAATAGAGGGTGGATATTTCTGTTTCTAGTGGAGAATTATATTTCCATGATTTCCAACCATGGATATATATTATAATAGAATTACCTATATCCATTTTTGATAGTCGTGGCTATTGGTGTACTTCCATGGTGGAAACCATGTATATAGACCTATAGCCATAGTTTTAAACCCTGGAAATAGATTATAATTTAATCACCTATAGCCATGTATTCCAACTGTGACTATAGGTGTATAGTCATGGTGGAAACCATGGATATATTTGTGGCCCTATTTCTATGCCAATAAGATCTGCAGTTCACCAAATTGTGGTTATTACCTATAGCGATGGTTTTTAGACCTATATACACATTTATAAACTGTGCCTATAGCATGAATTTCTAGTAATGAGTCATTGTTTATGTTTTAGAAGGATAAATATATGATCATATAGATGGAAATATTGACACAAGTAAATCAAAATCTGGTTACATGATGTCATTTTTATGGGGAGCAGTTTCATCATAATCACGACTTTAGCTATCTTTTTTTTCTACAACAAAAGAAGAGTATTTCACAGACACTAAATGTTGCAAGGGGATACTGTGGATGAATATTTTTTTTACATGAGCTAGGACTGAGTTAGGAGAATTACCTTCTATAATGTGATAGTATGATCTCTATTCATCTCAGTAAGAACCTAACATTTCATTCCATGTCCATATATGTAGATGTACAATACCATTAGGTCCAAAACCTGTTAGGATAAATATTGTTTAAATTTAAGTAAATCCACAATAATGATAATGGTGAAGACATGATTATAAAGGACAAATAGAATCTATAAATCTATAAAAAGATTGTAGTTCTATCTTCTACCAAAAAATGGTCATGAGGGGGAGATTTATAGGAGGTATCTCCCAATTAGGGGAGTTAATTATAGAGGATGGGTTAATGGGAGTGTTTTTTCAACTAGTAAGATTTTCACTAGAAACAACCAACCCAAGAAGAACCTACCATTGAAGCATCCAATGTGGAATACAACTAATGGTGAGTAGTTTCTCAAGGGTAGATGAATTTGGTGAACCACCATTAAGTGTTGATTTATTTATTTTATAAAATTCAAGGTACATATCATGTATTTGTAGTTTTTTGTGTGATCCTATAATGTTTTATTCATAGATAATAATATAACTTCCCCCTTCTTAGGTGGATGTAGGAAATCTTGTAAAACAACATTAAAACCCTTGGTTTCATTTTTGTTTCTCTTTTTTTCTTTTTTTTTTCTTTTCCAGGGATTTATGCCTCCCCAAAAATATTCCATGTGAGTTATATTGTAGTGTAATTACAAGAATAAAGTTTCACATACTATCTATTACATTAAGAATAAATCAATGCTTTTAATTTTTTTGTGAAACATTAGTATGTGAAGCAACAATTCAGATAAGAAAAAGTATATAGTGAGAAATTTATTCTATGTATTGATCATGTGATGTGTAAGGGAATAATTTTTCATACTATATGAGAAACATTTAGTAGATAAGTAAAGGATGTTTCACAAAGAACACAGTTGAGAAGTCCATGAAATAATTATTATTTCATGAAGAATTTTAGTTTCGAAGATTAACGTAATACAATTTGGAAAATGATACACCATTATATTTAGGAGAGAGAGAATATAGTGAAGATATTATATATTTACAAGAGAATACATTCATTTATTAGTATTCAGTGAGTTGACAATATTTGAATCATGTGGACAGTTGAAAGAGTGTGCATACCATATTTTTGTGATAAAAGAAAACATGATGTATATAATTGAATTTGTCTATGAATAAACCATATCATGTATTAATGTTGAGGAATACCATTATTAGTTGGTGAAAAATCAACTAAAAGATATTCAATATCTTTCTATCTATAGATCCTTACTGAAGAGATGGTTGATTTGGTTTTATATCAAATCAACAAGAAGTGAATATAGTTATGGTGTCTAATCAATAGTGGAAGAAGATTTTTTTGATGGGGGTGTAGAACCTGTTGGAACCATGGTCTTCTATGCATGATTTGGAGTATGGTTTGTGTTTGTTGTCAATACTCAATGGAAGTTCGGAACGTGTACCAGCAAAGAGATCATACAGTTCAAGTAGACAACAGTATTGAAGGTGGCACCGTTTCCCAGTGTTTGCCAAATTTTTGGGGTCCAAAATTTGGAAGTTGGTGAGCATCGCAAAAATAGTATTTCCATGAAGAGCATAATTAAATATGGCACTGGCATGAATTTCGTGAAGAGTGGCTTAATGGTTTGGAATTTTCGAAGACCAGAATTATGGAGGTGGTGATTCTTCGCGATTACGTCAAAGCTTCGCAAACAGAAGAGGATGAAGATCATCGTGGCGATGAAGATCTTTGTGAGGGAGCTTCGCGGCAAAGGCGCAAATGAAATGACGGAACACTCCGCGATTACGACGAGCTCCACGAATGGAAAATTTCCGTAGTGATTCGCGATTTTGAGATAATTTTAGCAGGAACTTAGGAGCTTCGCGATTTGAGATGACATGGTGCTGACTTCACGCAGAAGGGTCGAGGGTCGGTGTAATCGCCTATAAATACAGGTATACCCCCTTGAGAGAACACAGAGAGCTATCAACATAAATCCTTTGCTCTCAGTTCATAAAGGTCACTCGCGAAGGCAGTGTGCTTCGTGAAAGAGGAGCTTCGCGGCGGCTATTCTAAGCTCCACGAAAGTCGTGCGCCCCGCGTTGGCTCATTGAGCTTTGCGAAGAGGCAGGAGCTCCGCGACAGCCAAGCATTGTGAAAGATTGTGCATCGCGATATTTCTTCACGATTGAGCTTTTCAAAATGGTAAGGACTCCGTGAAGCCTTATTTGAGCTTTGCAAAATTGCGAGCCTTGCGAGGTAGGGTACTATGCGAAGGTCCTTTCCAAAGGTTGTTTTCCCAGTGGACAAGGGAAAAAAGGCGACAAAGTACTTCATGTCTATCTATTGAAGAGACCTTCACATCTATAAACTGAGTGGGACATCACCAACAGCAGTGATCCAGGGGGAGTCAATGGGAGTGACCCGTGGGAAGCAGTAAGCTATCCCTGAACCTTTGTAAAGGCAGTGTGCCTGGGACAGAGTGACTGTGCCTGAACCTTTTTAATCTATAGTTAGTGAAGATTCGTGGAATTAGGTACGACCGACAACTTTTCAGTGTATGCTCCTTGGACGTAGCCCTTAGTGGTGAACCAAGTAAAAATTGTTGTGTCTTCTCTGTGCATGTGAATGTTTGCTTTCTGGTCATATTTATCTTACAGGTTCAACAAGTTCCTACCAACGTGGGAACAAGATCCATTACATTAAAAGAAAAAGTTGTCACCCTGATTCACCCCTCCCCTCTCAGGGTGTCCCGGGGTCCTTCAGAACCATGATAAAATAGAGTATTATCTATGGGGGTGTATAACCAATTTCTTCCTAAAACAATATAATTGATTATAATACCATAGTGGAGTATCCATATTGGGGTGTCTAAAAATATATATTAGACTGGTTCTTGGTGCCAAACCTTATAAGGTGAGGTTGTGAGACATCATTGAGCATACTGAGAACCTTAAAAGGTTAAAAAGGATTAATTAAAACAAATTAATTCATATATGATGACCATTTATCCACCCCCCCCCCCCTCTTTGTGATATATAGACCAGGGATCTTCAAGTGGTATCAGATCGAAGGTTCCTGCTAAATATCCAATATTTTCCATGTTTATTTCAATATCATTAATGAATTATAGATTATAGATTTTTTTGAGTTAACATGCATAGTGAAAATTGAAGACACCACTAATGAGATAAAGTTTAATATTTCTTCCAAGACATAGAAAAAAGAAGAAGAAAACAGAGGCAAGGAAGATTATGAATAATCCAAAATCAAGGGGATAAATACAACCAATTTAAGGATATTATATTTTTATAAGTAGTAATTATTCATTATATTTTTATTATTTTAATGAATCCTATTTTATTTATGATTATGATTCTTCACTTAGTGATCATGATTATAAATTTATGAAAAATATGAATAATGTTCCCAAATAAGTGGTAAATTTTATTTTTGGTAATATCAAGGGGATTATTTTTTATAATTCATAAATTGAAGAAGAGATTGATGAATTACATAATTTTCTAAGTCATAATTTTATAATTTTCATTTCTCTAACATAATCATTACAAGAAATAGATTAATCAATATCACTTCACAATAGAAGATATATCCTTATTAAAGAATAATTGTATAGTTATATGTGTTTTTGAGAAATTGGTCTCTGATACATTATTTATGGAACCTTTTAATCCACTTGCAAAATAAAAAAAACATCAATTAATGTTAAGGATGATATGTTGGAGGTTAATTAAAATATAATTAAATAACATGATAATTATTTACCAAAATCAAAAAACATTTATGAAAAAACGAATTAAATAGATGAATAAGGATTTTGAAAAAAATCATAGATATGTTGAGTATGAAAAAAAAACTCCCTCAACATAATGTGTTTTGTGCAAGAGGTGAGATTTAAGAACATTGATTTATCACATACTATAAAAAACCATATTACTAAAAAAATATACTTCCATGCTTGTTTTCATTTAGAGTCCTGACTAAAACAATAGAAAGAGTATATCCTATAATAAAATTGAAACACCCTCGAAAATAAGGTATCCCATTACATTGAAATGTTCATATTTCCAAATTTTGTCTCACTTTCCTGTATAGGATTCAAACCAAACTCTATAAAAATACAGATGGTAAATAATATTGAAAAATACACCATATCATTGAAGGTGGGTGTGATAATATTTATGGAAAGTTGTTTCCCAAGAAGTTTCCAAAAGGGTGGGGGTTCCACTCAAAAATAGAAGGGTATGTAACCTCTGAAATATGTTCATAATACACCATTAAAAAGAGAAGGAGGTTTATGGGATATTTTTGGTGTTATTGGATGTTTGAGAAAAATGAATTGGAATGTGTACATGACATGAAAATTAATGAAAATAATATAAGGAAAAAATAAAAGTGAAAAAAGATAAAGAAAAGAGAAAATTTCATAGAAAAAAGTATAAGAAAAAAAGAAAAAAAATAAGATAAGTATTTCATGAGGTGAAAATAGAAGATAATTATTTCAAAAACATCTCCAAATAAGTCAAAGAAAAAGAAAAAAAGTTATATCATCATTCTAAATAAATTATTGGAGAAACAAATAATAAAAGGCAACTTGAAAGCTGGTGATTTTTTCCTTAACATTTATAAAGTCAAGGCATACGGCCAAGAAAATTATTGACATGTATTCTAAGATAGTTATACTTATTTAAGATTAAAATTAAATCACATAAGGCTTCTTATGGTCTAATGGTTAAAGTAGAAAATAGAGTTTCACACAAAATAAAATCAGAGGTGAATAAAATTTTATCACCCAAAGAAGAATTTTGAGAGAAGAAGTTGAGTAAGATTCCTATTAAGATTTTTGATGGGAATGGAATTGATGACAATGTAAAGTAAGAAAATAATAAGTTGAGAAAAATATCTTAACCTATGTGTTACTTTTGAGGAATCATATAGGTCCCTCATTATTACCTTTTATATATTTTTTATACATTTGTGTAGATAATTAAATGGTGTGAGTTCTACCATTGAGGGGGAGTATTAATGAGTTAAATATATTAAATATATATTACAAAATTAATGTGGATATACAAAGTTTATTTTTAAAATTGTATGATGATGTTGGATGATCACTCTCATATCCATACATTGAATTATTTCATAATTATCATCAATAGGTATTTCATATTGTGCTTAAATGGGTCAGATAAATAATATTTTACTTGAACATGTTGATGAGTTTGTTGATATATGTTCCGGATAAAATGTAGTTATTGAGAAAACTGATTTGACCAGTCCCAAAATATGAGAATGAAGTTATCTGATTTTGGTATCATATACTGAATAATCTTCAGAAAACATTTATCACCTTTTTTATACACTCTCATTTTATACAAATCATTTTCCCACATAGAATTATAGTTTTCTAAAAAAATTATTTTTGTAAAGAATAATATGTGATGTCATCTTTCCCTCACATGTGGCAAAGGTTGAGGCTTTAAAATATTAGAGAATAAAATGATACCTTGATAACCTTTGAAAAAGATTTTTGAGATGAGAAGAACCCTTACATTCAATATTGCATTTATTTTCAACATGGGGGAGATGAAATAATCCATAAGATCACAAATATTAACATTGATATGTATTGGTATTTCTAATAAATTCAAATGTGGAAATTAAAGAGCCAATGTAAAGAATCATTTTTGTAATCAATGATTCCTTATGTTTTTTTGTGAAAAAATATGAGGATGATACCTTCTAGGAGGGTTTTTATAGATTCATGAGTTAAAATTATATTTCATTAATAATTATAAAAAAAATACAACAGTCTTCTTGAGGATATTATATTAAATTGTTCTTGGTTGGTTGTAAAATCTAAGACCAAGAGGCATTGTATGTCATGCTTGATAATGGTTCCATTTTTTACTCAGATGACAGAAAAGTGATCATAAATGTTTATAACATTTTATAATTATTTTTTAAAAGATCACATTGTTTAAATCAAAAAAATGGGAATTTTATAGTGTCCATTTATTAATATCTTCAGAATATTTTGAAATAAAATAATTTCATGTTAATCATATATAAATAAGTGGAGAAACTAAAAAATATGATTTTTGAGATGGCTTTAGAGTTTTCATATGGTATCAATAATCTGGATTAATATGGTATGAAAGCTATGGGATAGGTGATAATTAGGGAAGTGTTCCTCCACCATTTTTGGATATATAAAAATAATATCAATCGCTCAATTAAAATAATCATGGTCATTCAATGAAAACCTCCATCGTCTTTCACCTATTGATGCTTGGTTTTGTTGTAATTGAATTAGTTCTCATGCCGAGTATTCTACCATTATTGAATGAAGGTTGAATTAATTTTTCTTGAGATAAAATGGCCACCCAATTCCATATATATAGGCTTCTCATAACATGCGATCAATACATTGATGATATAGATCTTTTTTATAAAGAAAATCAACTAAGGAATTTTTCATTCCATGAAAATTAGTGTGTGAGGCTATCATAGGAAAGAATAAAGGGTATATGGTCTCATATTATTAATACATGTTCTATGTGAATAGAGGTTTTTGTTTCAAAATGTGTATGTTTTTTGAACAAACTGTTATACAAAAACTAGAATGTTTGGGATGGATTAATTGAAGAAAATTTACATCTGAAAGAGGTTTAGATACATAGTTTGGGAAAGTGATCATATGTTAATCATCTATACGAAATGGTGGAAGTTTATTCACTATATTCATTGAGATAACAAACTAACATTATGCAAAAAAAATTATGAATTTTCTATACCGTAAACTAGAGTATGCAGAGGAAATATTTTAATAGTGATACCATGTGAAGATGAGCTTTAAGAATTCAATGCAGGTATTCTACGAGGTGAATCTTCTATGAAAGATTAGTTTGAGGACACAAATATTCACTTTTCCATGCATGAAACTTTTCATGTTATAAGGTTTTTTGTGATCAAAAGGTGAATTTATTTTTTTCCTGACATAAAGGTGTTATGATTACAATATTTTTAAGAATTGTTTTTTGAAAATAATACACAATGCTACCAATAAATATCAAGGACCCATGATAGGTTTTTTTATACATTATTGAGAGACTCTTATCACTAGTAGAAATACGATAATTGGTGCAGGGTGATTCAGGAAACCACCTTTTAATGGTATTGGAGACCGTAAAAGGGTGGTCGTTCACTTTTTTCCACTTTCCTCTCTTTTACAATCCCACTTCCCCACCTATTCCCCTCCCACGTCACCAAGGATCCCCCACCCATTTTAATTTATGTGTATCTTATCAAGATCCAATATTCTCTATTCAAGGGCATCACTTATCCAATTATACCAAACATTGTTATGTTTTTACCTACTATGATATGTGGGATTATTTAACGGATAAATAGCACTATGACTATCACAAAATAACACATAACTATCCTTGTTAAATTTGACCTCTAGAATAAAATTTATTATCCACAATAATTCTTTTCATGCCTTTATACCTATAATAAACTTATAATTTGTGGTAGATTATGTTACACATATCTACAATAAAGACTACCAAGTTACAACTACCCCTTAAAAAATGATCAAATAGCCTGAAGTAGAGTTCCTCAAATACATATCTCATTTAATTTCTGAATATATAAATCTCCAAATGATAGGTTCCCATTTCTTAAATAAAATCACAAATCAGGAGTAGCATGAAGATAAGGAAATATATACTCTAATGCTCACCAATTATCTCTACCTAGATTTGATAGAAAATGACTGACCAAACCAACATCATGAGATATATCTAGACTATTACATACCATTGTATACATAAAATAGCCTATAATAGATGAATAATGAATGTGATTCATCTCCTCTCTATCTCTCGCTTCATCAATGGAAATTTACAGACAACAAGTGATATAAAATTGTAACAAAAAATGAGTATTAAACACTTTATCTCTGTTTAAAGAAAATATAACGAGAACTTTATCAATATTCCTCTCCAATGATAAGACTAATTTATTGGCCTTTCTGTCATTAGAGATCAACATTACTAGAATATATCATGCTAGAAAAAGTATTTCATCACAAAAGACTAACATGTACCCTTATTCAATCTATTAATTCTCGAAACATTATAGAAAACAAATATAATTTCATTATATAAATCAATAGTTTAATAAAATCATAATCATTAAATATCGTAACAAAAACACTATGATCAAAAGATGTCCTCATAACACCTTGATGATAAATGACATATTCAAATTTCTTATACCACTACCTCATATATTTCTTGAGACCATACAAACTCTTATTTAATGAAAATACATAATTCCCTTTAAATGTTTCATCAAAACCCTCTGGCTAATCCATATAAATATTTTCCTCAAAATCTATGTGGTGGAGAGTTGTCTTTACATCCATTTACTCAATCTACATTCCAAACTAGCATCCAAACCATGAAAAACCTGAATGGAAAATATTTTGACAAAAGCTAATAAAATATCATTCATATCAATACCTTTATTCTGATGAAATCCACTGACAACTATCATTACCGTGTGTCATGGAATATAACATGATTATTCATTTTTAATCTGATAATTCCACTAATTTTGAAAAGCTCCCTTACCTATACGTGGATTCTCTGGCATAAAAGTATGGTTTTCATGTAATTATCTCATCTCATATTCTATTTCAGCAACCCATATTACCATATGAACAGTTTCCACCACCACGTCAATAGATTCTAGTTCTCCCCCTTCAACGAGGATCACATCCTCATTAGATGAATACCGAGTTTAAATGTTATGATTTGAATATGTTTTTCATTGTGGAACATTGGGTTCATTAATAACATCTACAACCATATCATCAAAAATAAAAGTCTCATCATAAACATCAACTCTTACCTATTCACCCTAAGCATCATTCATCACATAATTATGATCACTGGACTCAATAATTTGTGGTAAATGTGACTTAGAAACTGACTCAATATTGAAAAATAAATCAGTAGTTAGAGAAGTTTATTTTTATCTCTTATCGATGTTTCTAACAGTCTGATCTTCCATAAATGTTGCATCATGACTTTTGACAAGTTCCTTCAAATAATGATCATAGAACCTGTAACCAAACTCATAAAGCCCATAGATAATAAAAAAAATTTAATTACATATTATCCATCTTATATCTCTTATCTCTAGAAACATGATAAAAATACATCACACCAAAGACATCAAATTTATCATTACTAATCTCTTTCCCATACCAAAACTTTATATAGGTTTGTACCTACAAATCAACTGTGGTTGATAAATTGATAATATATATAACATGAAATAAAGCCTCACCCTAAAAAATTTCTACGTAACATTACTTCTAAAATCATAAATTGAACTCTTTCCAACAATGTCATGTTCATCCACTCATCTACGCCATTTTTTTAAGGTGTATTTGGAGTCATATCTTTATTTCCAATACCTTATTTCTTAAAATACCAATCAAAATTACTATAATACTCACCCATTGGGTTCAGATACTGTAGTGGCACTGTAGCGCTACTGTAGCAGCCGAGATACTGTTGCAACGACGTCACTGTAGCGGCGGCAGGGGTACTGTAGCGGCGGTAGGGGCACTGTAGCAGCGGCGGGTACTGTAGCAGTGCGGGTACTTTTGTAGTACTATTAACAGAATGGGCTTTGGGCCAAAAAATTGGGCCTACAGGCTATGTAATGGGCTAAATGCCCACTGGGCCTTCGGGCTATGTAATGGGTCTCCCTCTACCCAGTTAAAGAGGTCTTTGCTTTGTTTAAATAATAAAAATGAGGCTTCGGCCCACAACTTTTAAAAAAATTTGTTAGTGAAAATAATTTTCAACTTATTTCCATATTCCAACTCAACTAAAACAAGAAAATTCATTAAAACACTGAGTACTTAAATTTTGAAATTCAAAATATAAACCCAAATATTAAATGATTATTCATTAATAAAAATAAAAAATAAAGACCTCCACAAAATGTATCTGACTTCAATGGACTAAAAATGTCTGAATGTTTTCATTCGAGTACATTTGACTTTTTATGTGAAGGGTGACTGTTGAAACCCATAATACTCTATTTTCTTACCATAGAGTGATCACATGTGTCCAATTTGAAACCCTTAAAACTAGGAAGTATATTTTTATTTTTAGATAAACAAAAAATCCCATTCTTATTAATATGTTTGGACTATTATGATATAATTTGGATGAATCAATGAACTCATGCCTCAGGAGTTGCGCGACCGTGAAGTAGGGATTTCTTTGGACCCTCGCCGGACGCGAGTTTCTTCCTCCCCATAATCGACGTTGCTCCGAAGGTACCTGCGTGCATTTCAAGTCAACCTATTGTTCCGATCTCAGTGAAAGAATTCCATGAAGCTTCAGCTTTACTTTCCTCGGCGCTAATCGTGAGGTTTACGAAGCGGCGACCTCTGGTGGAGCACTTCGAAAAAGCAATCAATACGGAGTGGGGTTTGAAACATCATGCGCTTGTAAGTATACTGGGACTGCGTCAATTCCTTATTTTATTTTCGGATGAGGAAGATTTGGGAATGGCTTGGTCGCGAAAGAGGATTCCTTTCTATGGCCTCCAGTTCCACTTATTACGCTGGTCCTTTGAGGCGCACATGAACCGTGACTCATCTTACACAGCAATTTGGATTCAATTTCCTGGACTTCCTCTGCCATTTCAGAATATTGGGTTATTGAGATCAATAGACAACTCGATAGGGTGTTTTTTATGCAGTGATCAAAGAATAGCTTCCATGTCTCATCCCTTTTCGGATAGAATTTTCGTGGAAATAGACCTTGCAAGAGTGCCTCCGGAGCTTGTCTAGATTGTAGTTGAAGAAGAGTACTGGTACGCTCAATCAATAGTCTATGAATCCTGGATCCCATTATGCTCCTTTTGTCACAAGCAGGGCCATGATGAACATGGTTGTCGAAGGAGGTTCAGGGGTGGTGGAAGTTCTGATGTTCCAGCTGTACCAACGGGTGTTCCCTCGGAAGGAGAAGTGGTCACCATTGGTGCCGAGAAAGGCAGCGATCAATCTTCACCTGCATGCAGGCCTCAAGTTTTTCACGCTCTCTCCAAATCAGTTGGGAACATTGATCTGATGGTTCATGGGGTGCTTTCAGGGGAGGTAGATGTTCCATTGGTAGGAGTACAGGTGGAAGTGAATGAATCTAGGAGAAAGGAGACCATATCAGGGGCTGTGGTGTCTACCCCTCCATAGGTTTCTAGATCGGCCAACTGGGAGAATGGTAATCATAATGAACTGATCCTTGATGCTGCAATCAATATAAAGGGTCGGGACATGGATGGGGTATGTAATCTCTAGTATATGGGCAGGGGACTTGAGCTTCAGCAGGGCTTGGGTGAGCCTGAGATGCCAGACCAGAACACCTCAACAAGTGTGATTAAGGTTGGGGTGGATGAGGCTATTCCTTGTTCCCCAAACCATTTTTCTTTACTGGAAAATCCAGAGGTTGTAGTGGACCATGCTGGGGAAGATGAACCAATACCTTGCCATCAACAGAATGAAGGTTATATAACTAATTGTGGTATTTCCCATGGAATGATGGTTAGACAGTCTGGTGGTGGTGTGGCTGATTTGGAGGTAATCAACATGGCTGCATCGGATCAGGTGATTGAGGGGGTTCCAACTCAAAAGCATAGTATGAGTTGTAAAAAGAGGAAGGGGAAAAAAGATTACTCCTTGCTTCCCCCTCCATTGGAGACCCACTCTGCGAAGAAACTACCGGTGACAATGTCCAATGTGGTGAACCAGGATTTAATCAAGGGTAACATAGATGAAATCGAAATTTCTACTGGGAAGATAGGGACTAGAAAGGAACCCATCCTTAGTTCCGAGGAGGATATGGTCGAGGAGTTCCTGTATGTTGACATTCCACAGGAAGAGGCCGACGTGATGGGAAGGGTGGTAAGAGTGGAAGTCAATCACGAATAGGAAAAATGGATTGACAAGCAAGACTTGATCTTAATGAGAGGCTTCAATGACAAGAAAATAAGCAAAGAGGAATATATCCGCACTTGGGACAAAATGGTGAACTATTTGGAAGATGTTATTGGAGAAGATCCCGGGGCTAAGGTATGGATAATACATTGGAATCTCTACAGGGAAGAAAGCAATAATAGGCTAAGGTTGTGTTTTGGTAATATTTCCTTTTCTTATGAGGCTTCACCCCCGGTTTGACTTGGGAAGTTTAGTCGGGGCTTCCTCATCGGGCTAGAGCACTCCACCATTTCCTTGGTAGGTCATTTGGGACATGGCTGATTCGGAGGGATGGCAACATCGAGAGGGACCATGCTTGCATGGGATCACCGAGTGTCCAGCTTAGGGATGGTGGTGTTTTTGTTACATGTATGTGGTAGTTCCTGCTCTTTCTGGTGTTTTTTGGGTTTGTTTGGCAGTATTGTTGGACTTTTGGTTTCTCACTTTTTCCACAAAAGTGTTTTCTTAATAAAAAAAATAATTGTCAGTCAAAAAAAGAATACTAGTAGTTATGAGATTCATAAAAACCTCAAACTCATGTCAAATATTATTTAAAATCTACTTACTTCATGTTTTGGTCTCCAAAAAAACATTCTTAATACCTAAAAAATCATAATTACCATCATTACCCATCATTAAAATCCCTGATTTATATGTGATCTAAGATGAAAAGGTCTCCTTGTTTAGTTCCACATGAAAATAGGCACCACTTTAGATAAGCTAGAAAGAATAATTAGAATAAATATTTATGTATTCATAAACAACAACAAGATTTCCCCATTTAGTGGTGAAGACATGATCATCCCCATCACCATTTTTCTACTATTTAGTTTATTTCATTTTTTTCTCTTTTATGATGATAGAAAAAGTTCTCAACATGTCCTTTATTACCAAAATAATGGAATTCAAACTTCATATACTTTGACCTAGATTTTCCACTGGCTTTACTCTTACCTCAGCTTCTCTACCCCTAATTACATTCTATAAATATCTTCTTATTTCCTATGATCAAATGTTATGAGGTTGATCTTTCTAAAATATGTCCCATAACATCTTCATTCAAAAAATCATACTTTTCAAAATAGAATTTCACTACAACATTACAAGTAGTATCACATATAGTAACACTCAAATCCTCCAAATAATAAGGTAATGTATTAAGAAACGGAGGTTCCAAAACCTATTATGGAAAATTTATACCCATACCAATCAACAGATGAAAAAAACCCTAAAATTCACTCAAATAGTCATAAATAGACATAACTTCTTTGTACCTAAAATTCATCACTTCTTAGAGGAGGTAAAATTTATTATTCAATATCTTGGATGCTTAAGTGGTATCAAGCCTTTCTTACAATGTTCTGGTCTGATCAATGTTTATAATATAGTTAATTAAGATTTCTTCAACCCACTAACAAATTAAACCACAATCTATATCATACTCAAACTCCTATTATTCATTAAATATTCTTTATAGATTTTGGGTACTAAACACTGGTAGAAGCATTCCCTAGAAAAATATAATATCCTTTATTTTAAATTTCCAAATATGGCAGTTGGTACCATTAAAAAAATCATTCAACTGTAATTTGATTCGATGATATATCATAATAAAAAAATCAAACCCTTTGTACCAAATTTTGGGAAAGGCGGAAAGTGGTGAATGGGAAAATAATCAAAAAATCAAATGTGTATTGGAAATAAAATTATTTCCATTAAAAACTGAAAAAATTAAACCGAATGTACAGTGACCAAAAAAAATATGTGTTGAAAAAACATGATGACACTATATGTTTTAACATGGAAAAATTAAGGGAAACCCAAGGGATCTAGTCCAAAATGTGGAATAAACTAAAAATGAAAAATTACATGTTTGAGAATTAAAAATATAATTGGAATCTCAAAGGTATATATGATAAAATGAGATATCAAAGGAATAAAGTACATGTAGTCTAAAATGAATCATAATAATGAAATCCAAATAGATCTAATCATGTATAGAAGATGTTCTTTGTTCAAATAAAATTTCATAAAAGACACCATAATTGGAATAAAGACCACAAAAAATGAAATAAAATCAGACCAGAGGAATTTTTCAAGTTTCTTATCTAAAAAAACACAGTCAAAACCCAAACAACACAGCAATCTAAATATAAGAGAGGTGCACTGCTAAAATGCATCTACGAAAAAATTCCCTTCTAACAAGTTCGTAACTCCTCCTTTAATATATTTTTTAAATGTTTTAATTTAAAAACCCACATGAGTTCCCACATTAGGCGTACCATAGCACAACAGACTACTTATCAGATTAAGAATAATTAAGATCTTTGAAATTCATTGTGAAGAATCTGTATATAAATCTCCTAGTGAGATAAATAATTGTACGTAGTGAGATAGATAAGTTATGTGATGATCATGTGCTGTCATGATAATAATTTTGTTTACTAAATTTGAAACATGTATTATATAAGTAAAATCAATCACAAAAATAATTCAGTTGATAATTCTAATAAGTACTTATTATTTTATGAAGAATATGAGTTTTGAGAATTAAAAAACACCGATGAAACCAATACACCATTGTATCGAGGAGGAAGAATTTACTATAGACAGAATATTTTTATAGGAGAAGACTCTCATGTTTCATTTTTCATTCAATTTAGAATATTTAGATCTTTTAGAGATCTAAAAGAGTGAGAATGAAAAATGCTCATGTTTTGAAGCAGACACAACATATAAACCAGAAGTTGTACACAAGCGGAATAGATCATGTATGTCTATTGAGGAAGCCCATTCTTAGGTAGTTTATAAGAAGATAAGGGATATTCTAGATCTTTTTTATCAGTGGATCAACATTGAATATAAGGGTGATTGGGGTGTATAAACAATCAAAGTTAATAGAATACTATTGGGGTGTTTAAGTATCTGAGGAAGAAGAGTTGGTTGTAGGGTATATAACCATGATCAACTTGAGGATCAACTATTATGGTGTATAACTAGTTAAATTCCAAGACATTATAATTAATGATAGGATTATAGTGCAGAAACCATGTTGGGGAATCTAACCAATATCTAAAGGAGTGGGTCATAGTATCGAAGTTGTAATTATCATGTGTTGTGTTCTCTCCTAAAATTTATATATATAAGGTGAGGCTGTGAGGCCATATTTAGTTGAAAGAGAACCCTAAAAATTTTAATTGGTTGAATTAAATGGAAAAATGTTTTTAAAAAAATACCATTGAGTCACCCCCATCTCATTGCTATCGAGCATGGGGATCTTCACATTGGATTCCTTAATAAAATATTAGAATTGTACCCAATCTCTAAGATATTGGTTTTCTTCTTACTATTACTAGAGAAGAGCCCATAATATGTGGTGGATCTATATTCAACATTCCAATAATTCTAATCATGAAAATAGTGAGTATTTTAACTTTGTGATTGACAATCCCAGAGCCTTAGTTCAGCTACATTAGCAAAAAGGATGTTATGAAAAATAGCTAGGAGGGTAACCAAGTCTTCATTTCCATAGAAGGTATTAGGTTCCTTTAAAAGTAAAATAAAGTTATATTTAACTTCAACCGGTTTCCTTAGAGAAATTTCATCCCTGAAGCTTAAATATGATTCTACTTCATTAACATTAAACAAGGGTTCATAGGAAGGGTTCCTATCCATTCCCTAAGATTTGAAGGAAAGAACATTTTCTTTATAAGACAACCCATCCACAAGGCCCAAATGAGGAAATCATGTATTACCATTTCCCTTAGCCAAGGATCCTTAGCTATTATTCTAAAAAACGTATTCTGAATCTTTACATCCATGTGTAAACAAATCACCCTTATTCCATTGAGTGACATTTTCATTTCCCTTAGCTATATTCCATGAAATACATTTATAATAAATTTTACCACGTATAGAAAGAGGATAATCTCTAGAAATATGACATTAGTTAATAGGAAAATTTAATTTTCATTGATAAATCATGAATCTAATCTTATTAAAATTAACACATTTCAAAGGCCTACAATACCTTTCATGCATGTCTCCCAAAAAAAATCAATTATCACAAATGTCATGAATGAATTCATAATTAATTGAGAGTTCAATACTAAATTCACCAGAAAATAAAAACACAGTATATATTAGACTTCATCATAAGTATACCATGACCAAAATATGAATGAAATGACCAAATCTAGTACATTTTTCTCCCTATCAATTTTCATGGGAAACCCCACAATAAAAGCATCATCCCAATAGTTTTTTGAATTCTAGAGGACCTAATTCTATCCCTTAATGTTAATCCAAGATCGAGTAACTTAATTATTAACATATTTCATATCAAAATGGATGTCCTAGTCCTAAATTATCAAATACCCATGTTTGATTTGAACAGAAAAAAACCCCATGATTCCAATTTAAGCTTATTGGAAGAGAAGATAATACTATAATATCTCTTATAGATGGAGATTACATGCCCACCACCAAAGCTCTATATTTGAAGGAGACCATTGTGAATATTTTCATTCTTCCATGAAAATCCCTTATTCTAAATATATATTATTTTTAATAATAATATATTTATATTAACAATCAATAATTATTAATTATTAACTAATAATTGATTATTATAATTATATTTAATAATTAAAAATATAATTAACAATTAAAAATTAACAATTATAAATTATAAATTATAAATTGTTTTTTATTTATTAGTATAATTAATATAACATTAGAATAATTGATAATAAGAATAATAAAAAGAAAAAGTAAAAATATACATGAATCTTCCCTTTTCTGATAAATAACTAAAATTAGTAATATAGTCAATATAACTAATAATAAGTAACAAAATAATTCATAAATAATAATATGTGTATTTATTAATAATACGATTGAAAATAAATATTATATTTACTAATAAATTTAATAGTTAAAAATATATATAATAATTACAAATAAAATTTAAAAAAAATTATTAAATATATATATTAGGTCAAGAAGATTACATACCAAAGAAAAAGGACACATAGATCAGTACATCAAGCCTCATCCCACAACACAAGTATTGAAAAGCACACACTGATAATATTTTATTACCTTTTTTATGTCTCAAAGGCCCATGACTGGTAGCCTAAATGCCTCAAGATTGTGACCTGAAGGCCTTGATGGTTTGAGATCCAAATGAATGTAACCAATGGCCCTTGGTGACCCTAAAGTGCACCATAATCTAGTGTTTACCTATGTCCACCTTCCAAATACATCCTCAGATACAAAACAATAACTATCTTCCATGTTCACTTTAGAGATCCATCACCTAAGATATGCACATTGTCCACCGCTCATCGTATTCACTTCATTCAACTATCACTTTTTTTGTGAAGCTTCAACCCACCTTTCTCACATTATCTATCCACCATAGTACATTAAGTATGTCTACTGACATCTTCATATAGGCCCACATTTCATGGCCTAGAGGCCCTATAGAATGAAGGATTGATTTCATAGCCCAAGGTCCATCTATGGTGAATAGTACCATTTCTATAGTATATTGCTATAGTAACCTCACTAATACAATGTTAGACACTCCTATAGTCCAATGATAATTCACCACCATAATCCACAACTTGATAATATTTATTATAATTAATAAAATAACAAATATTCCTTAAACCCAATTAAATGGGGTGAGCTACATTAATGAAACATCTTTAATTATCTCTTTTGAAGACCAAATTTTCATTAAAACAAATCAGAAAAAGATCATTTAAAATTATTTTTTAAGGGTTATTTTTTATCTACCTTACCAATTTAAATAAGTAAATTATTCATTAAATTCTTCTTATTAATAGGTTCATCACTATGACTTCTTCTAACATGATCAAACCATTTCAATCTAGTCTCAATAATCTTCTCGTCAATCCGAAAAACTCTAGTTTTCTCTCAAATACAATCATTTCTACTCTTATCCATCTTATAATTTCAAAATTTCCAATAGAATATTTTCATTTCTCGTACACTTATTTTTTATTTAAGATGTATTGTAAAAGTTCTACACTATCTTATAGAGTATTTGGTCTAATAAAAACCCTATACAATTTAACATTCAATTTTATAGAAATTTTACATTCATCATGAAACCCAAAATCCTTTCTCTATTTTATCCATCTTGTTTGAATAATATTATGGACTTCTACATTAATATATTCATCACATTGCAAAAATGATTATTAATTATTAATGTTATTATTATATAATATTATGTATATTATTATTATTATTATTTATCTTATTATATATTATGTTCTTGGGGGTACGATTAAAATTAAACACACACACACACACCTCACACACAGGACATAAAGGAAGGCTATATCTCTCCAATGTAATTACCTACCCATCAATCCTTATTTATTCAAAACGTGGACCATATTTCTAGTGGGAATAAATCCAATTACATGGCACATAGTTCCATTGGGCATGAAATCCCATTACCTGGCCTATAGTCCAATAATTGTTGACCCAAAGACCCATCAGTGAATAGTAGTGCTATAGTAACTGGGTTGGTATAGTCCCAATGTAGCTGCCACTATAGTTCATACTATAGTTCCCACCATTACTACAGTTCAGTTGTTGATGTAGCGTTGTTGTTTCTACAGTGCTTCTATAATGGTAATGATTTATTAATAATCATTATTTATATTATTACTTATTATTGTTTATATTATTAATTAATAATCGTAGTATTAATTATTATTTATATGATTACATATTATTATTCTCAAGTACCTTGGTTGATTGGTCGAAGGACCTGATCTCATCAAATGAAATAGAAAAATGAAGTCTTTAGCTCATTATTATTAATTTATTTATTTATTTATTATCAAAATAATTATAATATTAATTTTTAATTAATAATTTTTAATCATTAGTTCTTAACTATACTATTAATTATTAATTATATCATTGGAAATTAATTTAATTATTAATAGTTAATCATTTATTATTAATAAGTAATTATATATTTTTTATCATCTTAGATGGAGAGGATTTAAAAAAATAAACATAGCCAGAAACCCAAAATTCCTAGATTTATTGTCGTGAAGGTCCTAAATTTATTTTATTTTATTTGAAATCCCAACGTTTCTCTAAAGGGGAGACCTTTATTTTTGTGTGAAAATAATTTCCTTGATTTTTAGGCCCTTGGACCCTAATATTTTAGGCTACTTAGTGTCGTGATCTTTTGAAATCCTAAAGAACATTGATTATATTATTATTATTATTATTATTATATAAAATATAGCGGATTACAATCCACAAATAAAAACAAACTTTGGTCTACTATTAGTTTATGTCATATTTCCATGTGACTCAAAATCTGAGATTTTTCCTAAACAGAAGGTTCTTATTTTTTATATCACTAGATATCCCTTAATTTCTTTTCCTCAGACTCAATTTTTTTTATCCCATTATGGTCTTGTTTTTTTGAAAATCCTTGATGTACATTGATTTTATTACCCTAAATGTACTGTCATGACCCCACTGACTTCTTTTCTGAATCCCTAGTGGCCTCGGAAATAGGTTCCCACACTGGTGATATGTTTTCCATGTCCCCTCCATTAATGTGAGTGAATGTTCATGATTCATGTTTTTTTATATGTTTTATGAATTTATTTTAAAAAAAATGTAGGTTATTTTTTAAAAAAATTATTAGAGGTGGATGGGCCACTGCCACCTCTCCTCCCCCCGCCCATCATTGCCTTTACCCCAGATTGATGATAGGGAAAAGGCAGTGGGGGGTACCATCTTTCGCCTAATGTAAAGGCGAAAGGTGGAACCCCCCACCGCCATCGCATTAAAAAACTCTAAAAGGGACCCCCCCCCCCTTCTCCTCACTTCAATTTTCCCTCATCTCTCTACATTTCATAGCTTCTCTCTTTAAAAAATTCCTTTTCATGTGTAGTGGATTTGGTGGTCTAAAAGAATTCCCTGTTTTTTTTAATCACCATTTAGAGATATTTTTTTATTTTATTTTATTTTTTTATTTATTTATTTAATTGAATTCATTTCATTTTGTTCTAAATTAGTCATTTATTAAGTAGTTTAGTTAGTTCTAAATATTTATATATTAAAAATATAATTTAGTTATATTTTAATTGAAAAAATAGATGTAATTAGTTATGATTTAATATATATTAACTGATGAATAGCTTAGGATTAAAGGTTTTAAATTCTGGTATCATAAAGATTATGTGTTTATCTAGTCAATCAAATCCGATTCTAGATAAAAACAAGTGGATGTGGATCCAGAGTAGATTTAACTATGAGTAATAACTCTAAAAAGGTGTTCTGAGCTAGACTCAGGGTAACTTGGTAGACGGAAATGGGCCTTGTTGCACTCTTGGTTTGACACTCCTGGGGGATATTATTTAGATGATTCATATTTTCTTTATAAACTACTAAAATATCTAAGAGAATAAAATTCAAATCTGTATATTTATCAATGATAAAATGATAATTATGATCTTATAAATTGAAATGGACAAGGAAAAATACATTAAAGAATGAATGTTATTTTTAGTAATTGAATTATTTTTAGTTAGTTTTAAATATGTTATTTATTAAGTAATTTAATTAGTTATATATAGTTTAGAAATAATACTTATTATTTGTAATGATTAAGTATGTATTAATTAATTAATAACTTAGGATTAAAAAATGAATACATATAATGATTACTTAATAATAATTAACTAATGAATATAATATGATTAATAATTGAATAAGTAATTATTATAGAGTGATTGAATAATGATTAACCAATGAATAACTTATTAATGTTTCACTAGTGATTATATATTGATTAACTAAGTTAAAACAATACTAAGAAACTTTAGTATCATAGTTTAGGTTAAAAGAAAATGTTTCAAAATTTTATTATCATAAATATTATATAGATTATAAATAATAGTTATTATTAGTAATGATTAATTATAGATTAATTAATGAATAACATAGGATTAAAAAATAAATACATATAATGATTGTAAAATAAAACTTATGATCATATAAAGTGAAATGGAGAAGAAAAAACCCATTTAATAACACATGAATTATTTACAACACACAAGAAATATATTTAAATTTTTCAATAGAACATGGTTTGGATGAGATGATCCTCACTTCAGAT
Source organism: Viscum album (assembly GCA_963277665.1). Classification (NCBI taxonomy): domain Eukaryota; kingdom Viridiplantae; phylum Streptophyta; class Magnoliopsida; order Santalales; family Viscaceae; genus Viscum; species Viscum album. Next base: position 1,375,143,045 of record OY728134.1, read on the forward strand.
GTGAGGTAAAATCCAACTTATTTTCAATTCTTATCTTAATAAAATCTTTGAAATATTTGTACTTAACTTTAATGTTTTTAAAATCTATCAGGATTCTAATAACATCTAAGATATGTTATTAGAAGGCTGAAAGATTTTCAAAATTACAAATTTAATTACATACCATTCAACGATGTTATTAAGATGCCAAGGGAAAATATGACGAATTTTACCAAACATCTGATGTGAGGCTCATCTCATCCAAAAAATGTTCTATTGAAACATTTCATGGTTTTTTGTAAGTGGTGGAGCATTCATGTGTTATTTTATATCTTTTTTCTTCTATATTTCACTTTATAAGATCATAATTGTAATTTTATCAATGATAATTAAACTAATTTTATGGTTTATCTTATTTTTACCTTAGTTTCCAAAACAATTTTTGACTTAGATTCAAATAAACTTGTATATAATTAAGTATTAATATTATAAGAGTCGGTGTCCTAGAACCAACTAGTTGTACTTTGATTACACAGTGGAGGGTCATGAAAAGTCCGCAAAGGAAATTTTACCCAAATCCCCCAAAGAATTGGGGAAAATAATCAATGAAAGGACCGGTCTGTGAACCGGTCCCATGGAAGCACAACATGGCCAGGCACCGCGGGGAACCCCCTCCACAAACCATTGTCGTTCGCGAAATGGAGGCGGAGAGCCTCCGCGGTCGCGAGGCAGGATGTGCGCCAGTCCGGTTCACCATCACGAACCGCCCCAACTGCAGACCGTGTCGACCGGTTCAAGACGCAACCGCTGTTATTCGCAGAATAGAGGTATAACCCTCTGCAGCTGCGGAGTACTCCCTGAGTTCACCTCGCGGAAGGGGGGAAAGCGTTAAATACCCACCGCGAATCTCGGATTGACCAAGTCAGTCGTGAACCGGGTATTTCGTTATGGGCCTCCGCAAAAGGTGTCGCATGGCCACAGATACATCCCTTTCCCCACTCTATAAAAGGAGACTTAGGGGGAAGGATAAGGGGATCGGAGAACAGGAATAGGATTCTGAGGGATTGGGGATTCGGAAGGAGATCGGTTGAAGGAAGGCTTTAGATTTCGCAAACATAAAAATCCCCATCCGCGAACCACAACAGGTATCTGAATTAAGAAGGAATTGGAAAATGTATAATAATTTGGTGAACCGTGAACCTAAAATAATGAAAAAGGAGAACTGCGAACCATACCCCCATCGTGGATGACTTCCCTGTGGACCATGGAGTTTATGCCTCTTTTCCCATCAGTCATACCGCGTAGCACTCTCCTACACGGGCGAAGCCCCGACCGATGGGCCTCTGATCGGCGCCGCCCTTGGCTGTCGTTGCCCACCTAGAACCCTCCGGGAACCACCCTGGTTCACGGATTGAACGCGAAGCCGCGAACCACCCTGGTTCGCGGATTGAACCTAAAACCACGAACCACCTTGGTTCGCGGATTGAGCCCGAAGCCGCGAACCACCCTGGTTCGGGGGACACCAATTAGTCTGTGGACCACCCTGGTTCGCATATGGCTTCTCCAATCGTGTGTCACTTCCCCACACGAAGGGCACCACCACCCATACCTCTCGGTGGCTCGCTAAATACTTCGGTGTTCTCATTTCCAAAGCCAGGTAAAATCCTTCTGATCCATCCAAGTCCTCTATGACTCCTTCATTGGCCTATTCATCGGCCCCGAGCTGAGGCCTCCGCCAGAGCCATCGGATCTGCATGGTGTAACTTTCAGGCACATCAGCGTGCCATTTTGAGTTTACATACCCACGGTAAATAGGGTCAAAGGGGTTTCCCCGACCCTTGAGTAGATTCTTGAAGAATTCATGGGTTCACTTTCCCATGGTAATGTGGAGTCTGAGCTCGAGAATCCCCTTTTTTCCCCTCCACTTTTTGAGGGTTCCTCGAAGATGGTAAAATTTCCATCATAAGGAAGCCCTCGAGCACTGAAAGAGAGGATATGGGCATAGGAGCACCCCCTTTCCATCTCCCGCTGGGCTTTGTTGCCCCGGGCGTCCATCTCGGAGTAAGCCCCGACCTTCTAGGCCTCCTCAGAGTGTAAGCCCCAATTCATCACCCTAGGCCGCCCTCATGCGTAAGTCCCACGCCGCTTCTCAGGGACGCACCTTTCACGACATGATCCTCTGGTCCCTGCTGCCTCTTGTTTCTCACACCGAACATGACTCACATGGGCTTAGAGAAAGCATCGACCATGACATCACCCTAGGCCTCCTTAGAGTGTAAGCCCCACTAAGCAAACAATTGTGACTTTGATCCATTCCAAAGCATGGTACGTAGGAATCCTCCACGAGGTTCAAGCCCACCACTCGATTATTTCTTCACGTCAAGTTCCACCCTCGTCCATCATGACGTTAAAATGTATATAAGAACTACAAGGAATTTGATCCCTTCCTCCCAGATAGGGTACCTTGGAAGCCTCCATGAGGTTCAAGCCCAACAATCAGTCGATCCGATCATCTCCACATCGGTTCACCGCGCCACTCCTAGTGTCACCTCAAGCGAGTTCCAAACCTTCGGGTTCATTAATCCAATGAGGGATAGTAAAACTTGGGCATAAATGATTCTGAACCCCTGCATCCAGTTGGTCATTTCCCACCGAGGTTAAATTAGTGGATACTATGTTTGGGTATAAACCAAAGATTCGCGAACATATGAATACGTCTTAAATCTATAAGAGAGTCTCGGAACTGGCAATAATTTTCCCCCAAAAAAGGGTGTGATGAGCCTGACTTCCCATCCTCTCGACCAATGTGATTTATTAAGAGTCTCTGGTCAGACCATCCAGCGAACTCCTGCCTTTGGAAAGCAGGTCCATCAATCATTGGATACGGAGCTGTTGGGCGTTTCGTGGCTGAAAACCATAACAAAACAAAAAAATGGTGAACCCGATGTGAATATTTAACCAAACATGATGAGTTTGACCTAATCCCACTCTGTGCCCCCTCATGCTCTAAAGGAGGGCCAAGAAAAGTCATTAACTATGCGTGGGATTATGAGATGCTGCTTTGACGGGTTTGCTGCTTGTATTTGCTAAAATGTTCTACAGGTACCACTTTCATAACTCCCTTAGATCCAATGGTATCACAAAGGAACTCACAATTGTGCATTTCCAACAACATAAGGATGGGACTTCCTCAACAATGGAGGACCCCGTCACCCACCCAGCGTCTTCAACGCTGGGTTTCAGACACGCTGATCCGAGAGTACCATGTGAATGGTACTCTCCCAACGGTGGAAGCGGCCATGCATGCCTTCCAATCCATCAAGATTTGTCGTTCACCTACCCAGAAGTGGCCACAAAGGAAGATCCAAACATCCCCTGTCGATGTCTCCAACTGTTTCAAGAGTCTATCATCGAAATGGGACAATGCGTACCTCCCTTATCTTTGGGAGGCAGATGAGGTCGACGTTGAGGACTTCATCCCCACTGAACGGGGGTTCCGATCCAAGGCCCTCACTGGCTGATGTCATCGTGGTCACGCTGTGACCCAACATCCTCATGCCGAGGAGGATGTCTCCCCGAGGATTCAGGCCCACGCTCCCCAAGCTCCGGCCCCTCAGACCACCCGACGAGGGCGGCAGACGAACAATCTGGGACTGGTCATCACCCTGGTCCCTAAGGAGGAGCTCCGCTGCCCAGCCATGGAGACATACCACGAACAGGCACCTACACCCCTTCACTCCTCCCAGGCCCGCCATCTAGACATGGCGGCCTCATACGAGCCGGCATGTATCCCCGCTGATCCCCATCAAGCACGTCGCTCACGCAGGACGACATCTACCAGGTAGGCACCTTTCCCTGCCCAGGGTCGTAAATCCCACTAGCTTGACGTGGTGGAGACCCGACACTTATAGGACCAGGTCCTAGAAGTTTCTTCTGACGCCCTCCATCCTAATACGGTAGAGATCATCAAATCCAGCTACCCAAATGTAGCGGCAATTCATAGGTGGGCACGTCTCCCCACCAACAAAGGCCACCGACTCGATACGGTGGGAAACTAATATATGCAGGGCCAGCTCCCTGCGAATGCAAGTAAAGTCCGCCACCCCGATGTGGTGGCAAACAAAGATACAAACCGGTGTATCCCAGCACAGTGGCAGATTCGTTCACCTGCCCCGACACAAGAGAATTGATAGTACCCACTGAGCACTGGACGACTGGAGCAGGATATTCCCTCTCCTATAGCGGAATGGGCCTTCATACCCGTTCTAGCCAAAGATTCCTCTCTACATATCTTGGAAATGATGGAGGAGCAGGTATCGATCCCAGATCATATCTTGCAGACTTTCCAGAATGTAATTGCATCAGCGGAAACAGTAAGGACACGGGCCCGAGAGCCCGTCTCCCCAATTGAGGCAACTCATCTAAGAGATGAGATAGCCACCTCAAAGAAGATCTGCATCCCTGCTTCTTCCCAGAAGGGTCACCGGCCATATTCTGTGACCCAAGGGAAACCGAATCGAGAAACTTTACTCGTTCCAACTGGGGGACACCCATCCATCACGGTGGATGCTCCAAAGCAGACATATATCCCTACTAAAAGTAAAGATGTTCGTCGGCGTATCTCGACAGCATCACGGGACCCAATTAGATAGGTACCCAAAGGAGTTGAAGGCCATTGTCAACAGTAGATGTTCCCGGCTACCCACAAAAAATCACCCCGAACGCGCCGAAGCTAGCTGAAAAATAAAGAGCGGGTTCATGACTCTGCTCTGCTGGAATCTGGGTTTCCCAATGCCTCCAAGCACACATAAAAGGATTAGAACCCTGCCCACCCATTACCATATTATGGGAGTGGCAGTAGCAGTTGCGAAGGTCCTCCTCGCAATGTTACTACCAGCAGCTTTGAAGGTCCTCCCCAGAGCACCCGTGGGGGCCTCCCCCACGGGCATGTAACGATCGATCACGAGAGCTCATCTTTTGATGAGAGTCACGAAAACCCTCCACATGACCATAAGATCAAGTAGCAAGAAGTTCATCCACTTTCTGTGGTCCACCCTGAAGGTCCTCCCCGGGGCATACGCTGCAGTCACTCTCCATGTAGTGGGACCACAGATTGTTATAGTAGTCCTCGCTATCATAGTCGCAACTACGGAGGCCCTCCCTGCAGTGACATCTCATCACGACAAGAAGGCCCTCCCTTTTTCATGCCCTGCCCTGAAGGTCCTCCCCAGGGATTACACTGTAGTAGAACTCCATGCAGCCAGGCATCAGATCACGGTGGTAGTCCTCGCCACCCTGATAACGGAGGTCCTCCCCATAGAGACGTCAAGCAACGAGAAGGTCCTCCCCTTATTGCGGTACATTCTGGAGGCCCTCCCTAGGATGTATCTCACAGATATTATCCCTACAGTAGCAGTAATGGTAGTCCTCACCATTACCACAGTTGTGATGGTAGTCCTCACCACCACGACCTCCATAGCGAAGGTCCTCCTCGAAATGGCCCCAAACAACAAGAAGGTCCTCCACTTGTCACGGCGTGCCCTGAAGGTCCTCCCCAGGATGCGCGTTGAATGTCAAGCCATGATAGTCATCCTCACCATGATGGCAGTTGTTGTGAAGGTCCTCCTCATAACAACGCTCTGCAGCTAGAAGGTCCTCCCCTTGCTGTGACACGCCTTGAAGGTCCTTCCCAAGGTGTGCACTGCAAAAGTCCTCTATACAGTGAAGCAATGAGCAGTAATGGTAGTCCTCGCCATTACCGTAGCTGTGATGGTAGTCCTCGCCACCACGACCGTTATAGTGAAGGTCCTCCCCGCAATGGCCCCAAGCAACAAGAAGGTCCTCCCCTTGTCGCGGTGTGTCCTGAAGGTCCTCCCTAGGATGCACGTCGAACGTCAAGCTATTATAGTCATCCTCACCATGATGGAAGTTGTTGCGAAGGTCCTCCTCGTAACAACGCTCCGCAGCTAGAAGGTCCTCCCCTTGCTGCGACACGTCTTGAGGTCCTCGCCAAGTTGTGCACTACAAAAGTCCTCTACGCAATGAAGCATTGAGCAGTAATGGTAGTCCTCGCCATTACCGCAGTTGTGATGGTAGTCCTCGCCACCATGGCTGCCATAGAGAAGGTCCTCCCCTCAATTCCCCCAAGCAACAAGAAGGTCTTCCCCTTGTCTCGGAGTGTCCTGAAGGTCCTCCCTAGGATGTGTGTCGATCCTCAAGCAGTAATGGTAGTCCTCGCCATTACGGCCACCATTGCGGAGGTCCTCCCCGCGATGACATATTATTTCTACAGGAAGGCCCTCCTCCTGCCGAATCAAGCACCAAAAGGCCCTCATATGCTGAGGCACTCACGAGGACAGGATCGAGTATGTCAGATTCCCAACTTGTCGCTAGCGACGCCCTTCTTCGATCAGGAGATGTTCTGGGGCCGCGTTTATCCTCTGAACCACCTCAGAATCACCCATATAATGACTCAGCACCTATCGGTCCCACTGCCTCTGACCACACTGGAAGTGAGCGTCTCAGTTAGGCTGACCAGGTAGAGGAGTCACTAGAAGAGGAGTATGCCGATATGTTGCACCTGAGGAAACGACTGGCTAAGGATGATATACCAGTTATGTTTTGGCCTACGACCACCTATCAGTTCAACATACCCGGAGAGTTGTCGGAGGAATGCGTGCACAGCATTTGCCATAATATATGGACAACCCTCTGCCGACTAAAATCAAACTTCCTTCCTTATGAAGGGTATGTAGACCATGTCAAGACGATAGGAGACCTCCTATGTCACATCGACCTGGAGGCCCTAACTACAGCACGGAAACAGCGACCCGAGAGGTGTAAAGGAAACATGGAGATAGCCTGCCTCTGTGCGCTGCACCAACTGCGCCTCCTCATCGGTGATTCTCCAATCGGAGTCCATATCAAGGGCTGGGGAGAACATGGAGCTCTGCATTTCACTCTGCTTCCCACCCAGAAGAACCCGTTCGGTGTGGTGTCTTGCAACATCATCACATCAAGAGGGAAATCGAGTGGACCCCCTGTTCTGTAAAGTCAACACACCCAACAGATTCGGGCCTTGAGTAAGTCCCAGAAACGTCAGGCCTAGCGGGAACAAGCCATTCAAAAACTCCTGAATCAGGCCACTGAGATCATACAACAGGACTCTCGCCTAAGAGAGGCCAATCAGTGATCTTTTCCTACCTCCCCAAAAGGGACTGATCCATAGGTGAATTCGGCACAAAATCTGGTTCACCCCTGGGTGGGAGCATACGAGATCAGGCAGGTCGCAATAGCAGCAGCCACTGCTGCCATCCAGGGTCAACCCCAGCCTGCAGGGCTGGGGTCATTTTAAAAAAAAAATCCCCTGTAAGACCAATAAAATCGGGAAGAGACTCGATGTCCAAGGAATGGGGCCAACCCTAGCCCTCAGGGCTGGGGGCATTATTACACCCTCAACAACAACCTCCCCCACAAGAATCAGGGTTCTCTCGTCTAGGGAGGATGGTCAAAAGAGGAGGTTCCCATCATATCCCGTCATTTGAATCATCATCCCCCCCCCCCGAGAGGAAGGCGCACCGTAAGGTCACGTCAAAGAACCCTCCGTGTCACCCTTCGTCAAGAAGTCTAAAGGCAATCCCAGGACACAAAAGGGAAGGCCAGCAGAAGACACAGGAGATCCTCTTCCTATTTAGAAGATAATGTCCCCTCCACCCTGCGATATGCATTCATCAATGCCATAGAGGCTAACCCCGTGGGTCAAACCGGAGAAAATGTAAATCCGGACGGATCGGGAGATGACAGTTCCGGTCAGGCTGTGACTCACAACGAACCCCCAAGTGTGCACACCCGAAATCAGAGGACCACTTCAAATATGGACACCCTTTCAGCTAACCTCCCTCCGCCTTCCCAGAAAGCTTCCAACAAGTACCAGAACAAAGGAACGGTTACCCTTAACCCATCCCCTTCCCTCGATAAAAACGAGCCACTCACACTCGAAAAGAGGTTCGCTCGACAATAAGAAGAGATGAAATAATTGAGGCGGCTTAACGCCGAGCTTCTCCCGAGGAACCGCCTTATTGAAAGTTTGTCCCAAGAAGAGCCACTTCATGAACTCCTAGCAAGTGCACCTCAAAGGCTAAGGCTTCCCCCGACAAACGAAGCACGATCAGGGCTCCTACCCAATGAGGAGCCCAACCCGTCCAACTACCTAAAGGTGGATTCGAATGAATATCAAGACTTCCCTCCACTAAGGAAGCAACTGGAGAGAGTACACCTAAACCCTCCGAAGGTGCCACAAACAGCACACGCACCCCTTTTTACGGCCTTTCCGGATCCTCAGGCAATGCCTCGGGCTACGCCTGCCCAGGGCCGAGCCCAACAGGATGTAAACCAGGGTCTCACCAACACCATCGAGGCACTAACAGCTCGATTGGAAGTGATGGAAGGTCGACGTGCTCCGATACAGTCGGAGCGGAAACCCTACCCAGATTGGGTGACCAACACACCACCTCCAACCAATTTTGGGAGCCCTGTATTCCCCATCTTCAATGGACCAGGCGATCCGGAATAGCATTTAATGCACTACGCATCTTATTTCGACCCTATGATGGGGACTCTAGAAGAATAAGAAGTATTAAAACTCATATGCTTCATACGTACCTTGCAAGGATCCGCCTTTTTTTGGTACACGGGTCTACCAGACCAATCGATAAAGAGCTGGGAGGACCTCCAGTAGTAGTTCCTGTTCCACTTCAGCTCAACGCTGCCTAAAACAACGGTCAGCGATCTCATGAACTGAAAGTAGAGGGAGAACAAGAGGGTCTCAGATTTCATCGCCAGATGGAAAGGTCTGACCTATTCTCTAAATAGGCCAATGCCTCAAGATGAGATTCTAGACATATGCATCAATAATCTTAGAGATGAGTTGCGAACACCGCTCATACCGGTGGAGTGCACCACTGGCTTCTTCCATCTCTCAGCCATTGCCCAGAGAATTGAGGACTCCCTGTAGCGGACTAATTCAAAGTCCCAAATATCCTCGCATGCTCCGGAAAAAAGGGCCCCTAAAGCTGAACCGTCTGTTGTTACACTCAATCCAACCCTTGTGCCCGCTCCATCGCTCAGGCCTCCACCAAATTGTCAAGGGCCCCCTGCATATCAGCGGCCACCCCCACCTAAACGGGATGATCAGAGAGGACCAAAGCGAAACCAGTTTGTGGAACGAAGACAAACGGTATACTCGTTCCGAGACGATCAAGTTCATGGATACTTCATTGCCGCTATGAATTGCAACTTGCTCCACCTTCCGGAGCCGATGAGACCTGAAGAGGTCGGCTGCGATGACAGGCCAGATTATTTCCCCTACCACCGGATGGTAGGGAACAGTATCCGAGAATGCTTCATCTTCAAAGACCTTCTGCAGAGGATACTAGACACTGGATAGGTCGAGTTGGGGCCACTCCCAGCACATGTGGCATGTATCTCTACCACAGACTTCGACAAGGAGGAAGGGTGTCATAAAGTCACCAGAAAGAAGGGGCATAAATTTGACAACTGGATGACTTGGAAGACTATCAACTGAGCCCAGAGCATACTCCAAGCTCAACTACAACAGCCGGTGTTTCCACCAACAGCCCCTAAATCTGCAGAGCCGACAACATCGGCCTCACAACCCTCCACAAGCCGGTCATCTGGATGGAGCCGAAGGAGGAAAAAATCACAAGAGGAGTAGTCTGCGATGGGGCCAAAGTTAGTCCCGAACCTGGTAGATTTCATGCCCTCGAATTTGGCACCATGGGCACCTACCCACCAAACAGAACCATCAGAGACAACCGACCTGGTTGACCTGTCAGAGGATGAAGAGCCAATTTTTGGTTCTTTCAACGTCATCCATCTCATGGAATCATTCCCTGAAGAAGGGTTTGATTACAAACCCGAGTTCCCTGCATGAGGAACTGGGAGGAGGAATCGCAGAGGCAGAGGATACCAGGGGAGGCGCAACAGCGGCCAAAACTAACCCTACGGTTGGACCATGGCCCAGACCATCAATATTGAGAAAACTTGTGGGATAGCCCTTCAACGGACTCAGTAGAAGAGGGAATGCCCCTCCACTTACACAAACATCCACTCTGGCCCTGTTGTTCTGTGATACCCACCAGAGGAGGAGCAAGTTTTTGGTCACCTCATGCGCACAAACAGACCGGCCAGGCCAAGTCCTCAAAATGCAGAAACACCATCGACATCCATCCCCACGGCCGGTCCCTCCTCATCAAATGCTCCAGCTCCCAAAGCTCCCACTAAGACTCTCCCGCCAATGGAGCAGCGTCGACCACTAGAGAAAAAATACGAAATCCTTAAGCAGCTGGCATCAGTACCAGCCAAGTTGTCAATCCAGGATTCCATGGGTTTGTCAACTGACCTTAAGGAGGCGGTTATCGAAGCTTTGATCAGCCCCCAGTATTTTCAAGCCGAGGTAGCTGCCGCCGAGATTTACCAGAAAGAGACTGGCCTGGCTAAATGCAATGCAGTGATTTCCTTCACCGATCAAGACGAAGATGACATCATGCAAGGACACATCAGACAGCTATATGTGTCTGGAACTGTAGAGACTCGTAGCCTGACTTACATGGACTTTACATTACTTTTGCGGAATACATAGTACATAACAAAAACACACACACAAGGATCGTAATAGTTTAGTGTCTTTGGAAACTCGGAATAAAATCTTCTAATCCTGGTGAAAGATCTTCAAAATCTCCCACAAAGATCTTCCTTTTTTTTACCTAAAACTTTTCTTTATATCCTGGGGAAAAGAAAACATAAAAGGGTGAGCTCAAATGCTCAGTAAGGGTAAACAAAAGAAATATCAATCACATAATTTTCATAAGAACATAACATTTTTGGAAATCTTAACCTGCAAAAGAGAGCATAATTTCATAACATGGGATAAATCATAGTAGTGAAAATGAAACCATAACTTAAAACATTACTCATTGTGGCATACACACATAATCATAGAGAATCATTTCTTGTTAGTCAAGACTCATTGCCAAGACTATCTTAGTGGACAAAGTCCCTTTCTGAATCGAGTAATCCTCGTTTCAGTCCTGTTTCACTGAACCGGTATAACCTAACATTCCAGCCATGTCTATCTCATGAGATATGAAATCTTTACCCAATGCATTGGAGGGAGATATAGGTCCCACACATCTCTTAATGAATCCTTTCTTATGTGTGCCACAAAATCATAAATCATACATCATTGCATAACCCATGTAATAAAAATGGGATTCTTAAACAACATGACATCATAAAACCATTCATATAAGATAAAGGAATTCATAAACATAATTTCATCACAACATAGTCAAATCAATGTAAAAATATGGATAGAAACAGAACCCTTTATTATCTTAGATGGAAAATAATTTTGATAAAACACTTGAAATGAATTCTTGAGGAAAATATCCTTTCTTCTTCAAAATCAATTTCTTTTCACAAAACATCATACAATTTTAAAAGAAAGAGATTTTATTAAAAATAGTCATGAAATATTTTGGAGGAAGGTTCATGAAAATAAGGCTTTATAAAACCGTAAAAATCCGTTCGTGCCGTATAAGTTAAAAAAAACATTCTTCGTACTTTTGTCGGAAAAGTCAAAAAGTACCTCGTACGGAAAAACGACAAAAGATTCCTTTCATATTCTTTACTAAAAACTCACCTAAGGGAAAAAATTGGATTTAAACTATTGTAAGTGGATGAAAACAATATTACATATTGAGGGAACATGGATGTGGATGATAAAATACACCCCAGTAAATACTTACGAATAAACAATCTCGGATAAAAATGAGATTGTGATATTTCCCTTACCTTAGGTCCGACTTGCTTTGTAAGTGTACGAACCTCCTGTATAATGATTTAAATCATGTTATTGACTTATTACAGAATCATATTCATTGTTATGATATCATATATGGTTCACTTATGACATTATATTACCCGTTCTTTTGTAAATTCCATGTTAAAGAAGCGTTTTGGGTAAAATCGTTTCATTTATCGTAGGTGTTTTGACTTGTTGTTCTTGACATCATTATTACTTATATCATGATTTACTTACTTCCAGAATATAAAATATGATTTATATATCATATATATTCAGTATATATATATATATATAATAGGTAGATAAATAAAATGAAAAACACCGTTCATGGAGACGGTAGTCCGTACGTACGCATGAACGCTGTTTTCCTTTCCTTATTGTCTTGAAATGGAAGTAAGTAGATGACATACATATGTATATATATACATAAATCCAGTAGCTTTATAATGTCATATATTTCATTATTATTTCTTATATATACATTATAATCATTCTTAAATGTTTAACATGGAGAATGAATCTCATCGCGTCGTGGAGACGGTATTCCGTACGTACGCACGAGCGATGATATCATTTATATAAATATTGAATTGAATTGGAGTGTATTATACAATATATCAGAATCAATATGATGTTGTAATAACTATGTATAGTTATTCTTTACACCATTATACCCATCCATGTAAGGTGGTGGTGGAAAATAGATTACACCACGGCGTGGAGACGGTATTCCGTACGTACGCACGCGCGGTGATTTCTTTTTCCGTAGGATGGATAGATGGTGAAATAGGGTTGTTTCATACTTATAATAACATATCAGTATATGAGTGATACTGATGTTATTACTTCATAATGAAACAACCTAAGAAGAAGAAGTTGAAGAAGAAATAAAGATGAAAGAATTGGTAACGGTAATTACCTCTTCTTTGAAGTGCCTCTTTGAGACCTCCTCTTAGGGCACTAAAATTGGTCTTTGAGGAAGACCAGAACCTCTAGGATGTTGCTAGGGAAGTGGAGAGGAGAAATTGGCAGGGGTTGGCCGAGCTTGAGTGCTCAAATTGGTGTGAGGAGGAGGGGGAGGAGGTGTCCTTTTATAGGGGAGGAGAGGGGCACCTTAGGAATATCTCAAAATATTATTTTAAATTAAAGTCAAAATCGGTTTATAATGGTTCCAAAGGGTCTTATTTCGAAGCTAAAGTGGGGATGGGTCGAAATCCTATCAACCAATAGAATTTAGACAAGTTTAGGATATTATTTTAACCTTATCAATTAGATTTAACTCTAAGTTAAATAATTTAACTTTTACCGTGTCTTTTTGTTTTCTTTCACTATATGGTTAATAAACTTACTATAACATGCCAAACGAACCCCAAATTTTATATTATTAATACATATATCCTTATCTAAGTCATTTGGCCGAAGCTTAGATTTTTAGGAATAAAATAACAATTAATAATATAATATTTGATTTAAAAACTATTTTGTGTCAATTTTGACACTATTTGATATATGATTTTTGTGAAAGTCATAACAGAATTATATGTTCGAACCAAGTTGATTAAATCAGCACTAATATATCATAGTAACCTAGAAAATTAGTGGAATTCATAAAAATTTTCAAATTATATTTATTTTGGTGTTTATAACATCAATTATGTCAATATTTCATTAATAAGATAATTACTGCATCATCGTTGTGTCATAAATAAATTAACTTATTTGATGTCTAAAAATTACAAATAAAATACCATCATGTAGGAAATCTTTTTAGCTTTCTAATGAATGTCTTACAATCGAATTTATCTTATGTATAACCCCATATTAAAAATTATTTACTTATTAAACTTTGATTTTTTCTATTTTAACCCTTCTTTAAATAAATTAATAATAAATGTCCTAATCTAATCCAAGTGGGCCTAAATGGTCATATTTTATTCCTAAGTTTGTTTTTGGTCGAATTACACTTGTCCAATAGAATTAGGACATGTGTTAGGGTAATATTAATATCATATTTACCCTTAGTTACCCTATTTACTATTAACCGCGGTAAAAAAAGTAAAAAGTTACTATTCACCAAAAAAAATATTTTCATCTCATTGAACCACATTTTAGTCCTTGATATTAACCGTGTCTCTCGGATTTTTGAAATTCCATTCCCAGAAGCGGTAAAATTAAGTTTTATGCAAAATTCAGTTTTTAACCTACCACTTAGTAGTTTCACTATTCATCAAAAATTGATGTTTTTCAGAATAATGCCAAAATTTCATCCCAAGCTATATTTCATATTCCGAATTCAAAAATGAAGTATATTTTACCAAATTCATAACATAAAAGTTGCATTAATTAATTTTATAATTAAATCCCGCTGTTAAAACAAATAGCGTGTTTTTAAGAAACAATATCTATCAAAAGATTGACACTTGTTTATGTCTGGTTTAAATGTGCAATTACATCCAATGACCAACATTGTATTAAATTGTAAAAATATAATCTAAATACACTTTAAAACCACTCAAATTAATGATTTATCACTATTAATTATTTCGATTAAAAAAAGTTGTTTTTAATTATAATTTAGTAATTTTCACTATTCATCAGAATATGAAAGTTATCCGAAAAGTACCAAAATTTCACCTTAGGCTAAATTCGATACTCTGAATCCAAAAATGAAGTTCATTTTGAAAAATAAGATTTATAGAATTTTAAAAAGTGGTTATTACTATTCATAACGGCTAGTTTTAATAATATTTTAATAGCATATCGTTGTTTAATGAAACTCAGTATTGCGTATTACACACGCTATCGAGGAAGGTCGCGATTGCGTGTAATGCAAGGCAAGTCAAGGATGTGTGTTGTGCAAGCTCCTTTTGGTGTAGCGTACAACACAAGACATTAGTAAAATAAAAAAGAATATTTTTCATAAAATCTCGGGCTGTTACATTCTACCCCCCTTAAAAATGAATTTCGCCCTCGAAATTCGTCGGGGTTATAAATGGTTTACTATTCGAAAGTTTCTTTAATAGAAACCCACATCGTAAAAGGGAATACCAAAACTTGGCTTTAAAAACTAAAGTATGAAATGTAACGATTACCCAAATAAACTAATCACTGGGTTTCCACATAGGTGAAAATATGGATATGGAAGAGAAATCTAACCATCATGTTCTGATGGAGAGTGGTAGAGAACATGGCTATGGAAAAGCCAGTAATCACAAATCCATAGATTTGTGATGATATAAGGTACCATCTGATTCATCAGGTATAAGATCACTAGGACAACATTTTTGGTTTTCAAGATCATTTCCCTAAAGTTGAAAATTTTCTTAGAATAAATACTTACTTTATTTTGATACAATATCACTGTTGTTCGTTCCTTGAACAATTTCCACTTCATCTCTTAAATAAATTAAGTTGAATTTGTTATTCGTGAAGTGTTAGCAGATCATGTGATAGAATGACGGGTCATTCCATCTGTCTCAAACAAAAGGTTAGCAAAAGTTATTAAATATACATAAGTCATTATATAGTGAGATTAATCATATATGGTTCCTAAAATGGACTTATACTTCATATATCATACTGCTTAATATAATAAAACTAGTTTCTACTAAACAGGGACTTCCTGTAGGCCAGTGGTAGGCGATAACGGCCAGTCGCACTTTGGTTGTGGGTTCGATTCCTACAGCCTTGTCCGAAGCGATGGGCAGTCGCCCGTCCTGCAGGTTGTCCCTTTTTCTAAAACTACGTTACTATAACATCCCATCAATAATATCGAAAATCTTCTATCCTTAAACAATACTAACTTATGTCCAACATAATCCAGTCTAATCTTTAGGCTTATACATAATACTGCAGTCCACTCTCATAATATAGTGACATCGATTACCAGAGATTTAATACTGTCGTTGATCCCCACATATCATAAGATATGTCTTGTTGGTCACATTCCAAACATTCAAAGTCCTTAATCGTGTATTCTCTTGAATACCTTAGTGAAAACATGAGTGCAGTTAAAAGTTAACACTTTCCACATACCAAAATCCTCAAAATTCTATATACTCAAACCATGATATCACTTAGTCCTTATATCAATCACGAGCTCATGAATACTATTAAACATTTCATTTTCTCGTCTTCATTATGCGCATATCATCTTATTTCCAAAAAAAATATCTCAATCACTTTGAATACCACATCAATAAATATTGAAATACTCAATGATACAACATTATTTTGGAATCCGATTACATAAACACTTAATCATTCCACCACATCGTTGTCATATTCAACATTGCCAATAGTGATCGCATGTGATTTCCCTTTGTCCTTTTCCTTCAGTGGTTGCTCATGTTGATCATCACTAACCCTTGGATTAGGGCAATTATTAGCATAATGCCCCATTTCCTTGCACTTGAAGCATTGAAGTGTTGGCGGTGCGTTCTCTGCAGTGTTTGCTTTATTCACATCATTAGAAACCCTTTTTCCATTACTTCGACACTCAGCTGCTCGATGACCTTCTTTTCCACACTTAAAACATTTTCTAGTCCCTTTTAGACAATCTCCACCATGCTTCTTTCCACACTTTGTGCATAAGGAAACATTCATCTTCTTTTCACCATTATTCTGAGATTTCTCCTTGAACTCCATCTTTCGTTTCTTGTCAAAACCATGAGATGGATATGTAACACCAACTTCCATTTCTACCTTGATAGCACAACGCACAATTTCTTCATAGCTACTGAAGTCTCTTATAGCTAATGCCCTTCGAAGACTTGGTTTTAAGCCACAGAAAAATCGATCAACTTTACTTTCAGGTTGGATGATAATTCCAGAAGCATACCTTGCAAGTCTTGTAAAATTTGCTTCATAGGTACCAACAGATTCATCGTCCCTTTGCTTCAGTTCAAGAAATTCTTTCTCCATCTTTGTTCGAAGAATACGAGGGAAGTACTTACTGAAAAACAAGTTCTTGAACTCGTCCCATTCCATGGACTCAATTTCATCTCTTGGCCTCGTATTCTTGATAATATTCCACCATTGATCAGCTTCACCTTCCAAACGATATACTGCTAAGATGACTTTATCATGTTCAGAACATTGAAGAACTGAAAATATCTTTTCAGTAGTACTGATCCATTGTTCAGCCACAAGTGGATCAGAAGACCCACTGAAAGAAGGTGGACGTTGCCTCATGAAGGACTCAATAGAATATTGTTCCCTTCTCTGCTCATTTGGAAGTCCAGAATGATTCATAGCTTGTGTAAGTATAGCAATAAGATTTTGCACTCCATCTCCCATAACATTTGTTTGTTCAGGAGGGCAATCATTGCATTGTCCATTGCATTGATCAACACGGTTCCTTCGGGTTCCAGCCATCGTCTAAAACCCAAAAAGAATAGTGTGAGAGGCAAAAATCATGCTAGGGAAAACAACATAATAAAGGGGGAGTACCTTCAATATCCAACATCTTAGGTTTAATTCTATGATCGTTAGCATAATTCTATTACTATAACCTATACGTATACTTATCCCTAGGGACATCCCTAGACATACCTTAGAAATATCTCTAGGGATCTCACTAACGTTTTCGCATCCTAGTTTCCAAAGGTTGACTAAACCTTTCCTCTGATACCAACTGTAGAGACCCGTAGCCTGACTTACATGGACTCTACATTACTTTTGCGGAATACTTAGTACATAACAAAAACACACACACAAGGATCGTAATAGTTTAGTGTCTTTGGAAACTCGGAATAAAATCTTCTAATCCTGGTGAAAGATCTTCAAAATCTCCCACAAAGATCTTCCTTTTTTTTTACCTAAAACCTTTCTTTATATCCTGGGGAAAAGAAAACATAAAAGGGTGAGCTCAAATGCTCAGTAAGGGTAAACAAAAGAAATATCAATCACATAATTTTCATAAGAACATAACATTTTTGGAAATCTTAACCTGCAAAAGAGAGCATAATTTCATAACATGGGATAAATCATAGTAGTGAAAATGAAACCATAACTTAAAACATTACTCATTGTGTCATACACACATAATCATAGAGAATCATTTCTTGTTAGTCAAGACTCATTTCCAAGACTATCTTAGTGGACAAAGTCCCTTTCTGAATCGAGTAATCCTCGTTTCAGTCCTGTTTCACTGAACCGGTATAACCTACCATTCCAGCCATGTCTATCTCATGAGATATGAAATCTTTACCCAATGCATTGGAGGGAGATATAGGTCCCACCCATCTCTTAATGAATCCTTTCTTATGTGTGCCACAAAATCATAAATCATACATCATTGCATAACCCATGTAATAAAAATGGGATTCTTAAACAACATGACATCATAAAACCATTCATATAAGATAAAGGAATTCATAAACATAATTTCATCACAACATAGTCAAATCAATGTAAAAATATGGATAGAAACAGAACCCTTTATTATCTTAGATGGAAAATAATTTTGATAAAACACTTGAAATGAATTCTTGAGGAAAATATCCTTTCTTCTTCAAAATCAATTTCTTTTCACAAAACATCATACAATTTTAAAAGAAAGAGATTTTATTAAAAATAGTCATGAAATATTTTGGAGGAAGGTTCATGAAAATAAGGCTTTATAAAACCGTAAAAATCCGTTCGTGCCGTATAAGTTAAAAAAAACATTCTTCGTACTTTTGTCGGAAAAGTCAAAAAGTACCTCGTACGGAAAAACGACAAAAGATTCCTTTCATATTCTTTACTAAAAACTCACCTAAGGGAAAAAATTGGATTTAAACTATTGTAAGTGGATGAAAACAATATTACATATTGAGGGAACATGGATGTGGATGATAAAATACACCCCAGTAAATACTTACGAATAAACAATCTCGGATAAAAATGAGATTGTGATATTTCCCTTACCTTAGGTCCGACTTGCTTTGTAAGTGTACGAACCTCCTGTATAATGATTTAAATCATGTTATTGACTTATTACAGAATCATATTCATTGTTATGATATCATATATGGTTCACTTATGACATTATATTACCCGTTCTTTTGTAAATTCCATGTTAAAGAAGCGTTTTGGGTAAAATCGTTTCATTTATCGTAGGTGTTTTGACTTGTTGTTCTTGACATCATTATTACTTATATCATGATTTACTTACTTCCAGAATATAAAATATGATTTATATATCATATATATTCAGTATATATATATATATATAATAGGTAGATAAATAAAATGAAAAACACCGTTCATGGAGACGGTAGTCCGTACGTACGCATGAACGCTGTTTTCCTTTCCTTATTGTCTTGAAATGGAAGTAAGTAGATGACATACATATGTATATATATACATAAATCCAGTAGCTTTATAATGTCATATATTTCATTATTATTTCTTATATATACATTATAATCATTCTTAAATGGTTAACATGGAGAATGAATCTCATCGCGTCGTGGAGACGGTATTCCGTACGTACGCACGAGCGATGATATCATTTATATAAATATTGAATTGAATTGGAGTGTATTATACAATATATCAGAATCAATATGATGTTGTAATAACTATGTATAGTTATTCTTTACACCATTATACCCATCCATGTAAGGTGGTGGTGGAAAATAGATTACACCACGGCGTGGAGACGGTATTCCGTACGTACGCACGCGCGGTGATTTCTTTTTCCGTAGGATGGATAGATGGTGAAATAGGGTTGTTTCATACTTATAATAACATATCAGTATATGAGTGATACTGATGTTATTACTTCATAATGAAACAACCTAAGAAGAAGAAGTGGAAGAAGAAATAAAGATGAAAGAATTGGTAACGGTAATTACCTCTTCTTTGAAGTGCCTCTTTGAGACCTCCTCTTAGGGCACTAAAATTGGTCTTTGAGGAAGACCAGAACCTCTAGGATGTTGATAGGGAAGTGGAGAGGAGAAATTGGCAGGGGTTGGCCGAGCTTGAGTGCTCAAATTGGTGTGAGGAGGAGGGGGAGGAGGTGTCCTTTTATAGGGGAGGAGAGGGGCACCTTAGGAATATCTCAAAATATTATTTTAAATTAAAGTCAAAATCGGTTTATAATGGTTCCAAAGGGTCTTATTTCGAAGCTAAAGTGGGGATGGGTCGAAATCCTATCAACCAATAGAATTTAGACAAGTTTAGGATATTATTTTAACCTTATCAATTAGATTTAACTCTAAGTTAAATAATTTAACTTTTACCGTGTCTTTTTGTTTTCTTTCACTATATGGTTAATAAACTTACTATAACATGCCAAACGAACCCCAAATTTTATATTATTAATACATATATCCTTATCTAAGTCATTTGGCCGAACCTTAGATTTTTAGGAATAAAATAACAATTAATAATATAATATTTGATTTAAAAACTATTTTGTGTCAATTTTGACACTATTTGATATATGATTTTTGTGAAAGTCATAACAGAATTATATGTTCGAACCAAGTTGATTAAATCAACACTAATATATCATAGTAACCTAGAAAATTAGTGGAATTCATAAAAATTTTAAATTATATTTATTTTGGTGTTTATAACATCAATTATGTCAATATTTCATTAATAAGATAATTACTGCATCATCGTTGTGTCATAAATAAATTAAATTATTTGATGTCTAAAAATTACAAATAAAATACCATCATGTAGGAAATCGTTTTAGCTTTCTAATGAATATTTACAATCGAATTTATCTTATGTATAACCCCATATTAAAAATTATGTACTTATTAAACTTTGATTTTTGCTATTTTAACCCTTCTTTAAATAAATTAATAATAAATGTCCTAATCTAATCCAAGTGGGCCTAAATGGTCATATTTTATTCCTAAGTTTGTTTTTGGTCGAATTACACTTGTCCAATAGAATTAGGACATGTGTTAGGGTAATATTAATATCATATTTACCCTTAGTTACCCTATTTACTATTAACCGCGGTAAAAAAAGTAAAAAGTTACTATTCACCAAAAAAAATATTTTCATCTCATTGAACCACATTTTAGTCCTTGATATTAACCGTGTCTCTCGGATTTTTGAAATTCCATTCACAAAAGCGGTAAAATTAAGTTTTATGCAAAATTCAGTTTTTAACCTACCACTTAGTAGTTTCACTATTCATCAAAAATTGATGTTTTTCAGAATAATGCCAAAATTTCATCCCAAGCTATATTTCATATTCCGAATTCAAAAATGAAGTCTATTTTACCAAATTCATAACATAAAAGTTGCATTAATTAATTTTATAATTAAATCCCGCTGTTAAAACAAATAGCGTGTTTTTAAGAAACAATATCTATCAAAAGATTGACACTTGTTTATGTCTGGTTTAAATGTGCAATTACATCCAATGACCAACATTGTATTAAATTGTAAAAATATAATCTAAATACACTTTAAAACCACTCAAATTAATTATTTATCACTATTAATTATTTCGATTAAAAAAAGTTGTTTTTAATTATAATTTAGTAATTTTCACTATTCATCAGAATATGAAAGTTATCCGAAAAGTACCAAAATTTCACCTTAGGCTAAATTCGATACTCCGAATCCAAAAATGAAGTTCATTTTGAAAAATAAGATTTATAGAATTTTAAAAAGTGGTTATTACTATTCATAACGGCTAGTTTTAATAATATTTTAATAGCATATCGTTGTTTAATGAAACTCAGTATTGCGTATTACACACGCTATCGAGGAAGGTCGCGATTGCGTGTAATGCAAGGCAAGTCAAGGATGTGTGTTGTGCAAGCTCCTTTTGTTGTAGCGTACAACACAAGACATTAGTAAAATAAAAAAGAATATTTTTCATAAAATCTCAGGTTGTTACAGGAACACTAAATGGTATTGAGATCCGAAAAGTCTTTATAGACAATGGCTCTGGAGTTAACCTCCTTCCCCTATGGACACTCCATAAGTTGGGCTACAGTGAGTACGATCTAATTCCCTCAGCCACAACTTTGATAGGTTACGACAAGAGTGAGCAGAAACTAATGTGACAGATTAAGCTAAAGACCCATTTTGGTGACCTGTTAGCCTACACAGAATTCTTGGTGGTCTGGAAGAGCACAGAATTCAATGCCCTGCTGGGAAGGCCATGGCTCCATAAGCACATGGTCATTCCTTTGTCCTACCACCAGTGTATCAAGTATTTCGTCAATGGAAAAAGTGGTACATTGCACGCTGACAAGGTCCCTTTTGAGCTCTCCGAGTCACATTACATCGACGCTGGGTTCTATTAGCAAAAGAAGAAGAAGCCTTTGATCGATGGCGTCGACTGGATCCCCGCTCCAAATGGCCTGGAAAGGGTCCCCAATGACCCCCTCAGGCAGCTTGGCAGAGATTATATCCTTCCCATCAACCGTGTTGAGAGTAGGAGTTCAAGTCCGGACATGAATTCGGATGCCCTCAAGAATTCAGCCACGATGGCCGATCAAGACAATGCAGGAACATCTACCAACCCTTGATTTGGGGACGAATACTCAAGCAGGGATGCCCACGATGCCTCTCCCTCAAACCCTCGAAGGCTCGGACCGAAAACTCTCTCCTCATCAGATCGAGAAGATAAGGGCTTGGGAGAAGAAGAGGGGGAAGATCTCTGGGATTCACCTCCCGCATTTGAGGAAGGTATCTCCACCACTGTGGATGAACTCAGGGAAATAAACTTGGGTATCGAGGAAGACCTAAGGCCCACTCTCATTAGCACGACCATGTCTCCTGAAGAACATGAGGTATATACCTCCTTCCTAAGGAAACACCGGGATGTCTTCTCCTAGAATTACATGGAAATGACAGTACTTGATCCCGAGGTAGTGACGCATCACCTGGGTCTTCGAGAAGACCACCGGGGCTGCAAACAAGCCGCTAGAAGGACACACCTCTCACATGCTGCCAAGATAGAGGCTGAAGTTGATAAGCTCATTAAAGCAGGCTACATCATGGAGGTTTAGTACCCCATTTGGTTGGAACACATCGTCCCTATCAAGAAAAAGAATGGGCAAATCCACATCTGCATTGACTTAAGATACCTCAATCGGCATTGTCCGAAAGATGACTTCCTAGTTCCAATCATCGAGTTGTTAATTGATGCAACGACTGGGTATGAGTGTCTATCCTTCATGGACGGTTATTCCGGATATAATCAAACCCGGATGGCCCAAGAAGACGAAGAAGACACTTCCTTCAGGGCCCCTCAAGGGGTATTCTTTTACAAGGTCATGCCCTTTGGTCTCAAGAATGCTGGAGCCACGTATCAGCGTGCCATGCATCGGATCTTTAAGCCGTTCTTGGGGAAATTCGTTGATTGTTACGTGGATGACCTAGTGGTCAAGTCTAGACAGCACTCAGATCACCTGTTGGACCTTGAGACCGTCTTCAACAAGCTCCGACAGCATAGCTTGAAGATGAACCCCTTGAAATGCACCTTTGGGGTTACCTCAGGGAAATTCCTTGGCTTCGTTGTACGCCATCATGGCATCGAAGTCGACCCTGAGAAGACGAAGGATATCCTAAGCCTGCCACCTCCTAAAAATCTCACAAAGCTGAGGGGATTCCAAGGACACCTAGTCTATATTAGGCGGTTCATAGCCAACCTGGTAGGCAAATGTTTGCCCTTCACTAGGTTAATGAAGAAGGGGGTCACATACCAATGGAAGAATGACTGCCAAGAGGCATTCAACAACTTGATGAAGTACCTCTTAATCCCATCGGTGCTCATGCCCCCGGTTGAAGGAAGACCTCTCATTATATATGTGATAGCCCTAGAACAATCACTGGGAGCCTTCCTCGCACAAAAGAATGACGCCAGTAATGAAAACAGTCTCTATTAACTCAGTCGAACCATGATTGACATTGAGACTCGATACTCAAATATCAAGAAGAGCTGCTTGGCCTTGGTCTTCATGGTTCATAAGCTGTGACATTATCTGCAGCATCATGAAGTCCACTTGATCTCATGGAGTAACCCGCTCAAGTACATCCTCAGCCACCCGATGCTAACCGGACGCCTATCCTGATGGGCAGTCATCCTACAACAATTCGACATCCGGTTCGTGCCTCAAAAATCCATTAAGGGCCAGGAATTAACAGATTTTCTGGTAGAGCACCCTTCAATAGGGACCACTGCACCGGACATCGAGCTAACTGATGAAGATATCTTCTATGTTCAAGAGGAGTTCCCATCATGGGAAATGTACTTTGACGGCGTGTCCCAAAGCCCCACCGAGAAGAGGATGGAGGATTCCAGATTCAACAAAGTGGGTCTGGGGATAATACTTGTGTCCCCAGAAAAGGTAGTTTTTTCATATTCCTTCCTCCTATTAGAAGGATGTACGAACAATGAAGTGGAAAATCAAGCCCTCATTGCAGGCCTGGAGCTCTCACTCCAGCCACAAGTACAGCACCTTAAGGTAAAAGGTGACTCTAAATTGGTCATCAAGAAAGTCACTGGTGACTATGCTATTAAAAAGGAGGAGTTGATCCCCCTATTTGACCATGTCTGAGGGCTAATGGTTGAGTTCTCCACAGAACCAACATTGAATTATATTCCCCGGTCCTAGAATGCTCAGGCTGATGCATTATCCAACACGGCCACAGCCCTAGCCGATCCGGACCGAGATGAAACAGTCATCAGCATTGCTCACCGTCGAATGGTATTACCATTTGTTCAAGCTAAGATATAAGAGATCCACGAAGTCAGTCCTATCCCCGAGCCATATGCTCCTGCTACCAGGTGGATGATCCCCATCGTGAAATACCTTCAATAGGGAGAACTTCCATCAGACAGGGCTGAATGAGAGCAAGTATGGAGAAGGGAAATCAATTTTGTCCTATATGATGGTGTGGGTCAGCAAGAGGTATCTAAAAATGTGGACTCGATGGAGTTCTCCTCAGATGCATTGACGGAGAAGAAACTGATGTCGTCATGACTGAAGTACATGCAGGATCGTGTGGAGCACATCAACCGGGGACCAAGCTTTCCCATCAGGTTCGATGGCTTGGGTACTACTGGCCCACAGTGGCACGAGACTGCGAGCATTTTACCATAAAATTACATGCATTCTAGATTCATTCTAACTTCATACACCAGTACCCAGAGTTGCTTCATCAAGCTAAGTACTTCTGACCATTTTTCATTTGGGGGATGGACGTCGTGGGACCATATCCTCCCACCACGGCCAAACAGCTGAAGTATATGCTCAAGGCAACTGACTTCTTTTCCAAATGGGCAGAATCCATACCCCTCAAGGAATTCAGGGTATGAAATATTGTCAGCTTCGTGAAGACCAATATCCTCACCAAATTTGGTGTCCCTCATTCAATACTGATGGACAACGACACCAATTTCTTCTCTTCTGAGTTGGAAAAGCTATACCACGAGTATGGTATCAAGGCTAACCACTCATACCACTACCATGCAGTGTCAAACGGACAGATAGAAGCTTTCAACAAGACCCTGTCCAATATACTCCAGAAAATGGTGGAAAAATACAAGAAGACATGGCCGGATAAACTCCTCCATTCATTTTGGGCTTATCGAACCACAATCTGTACCGCTACTTGATCTACCCCATACTCATTGGTGTACGGCAAAGAGGCGGTCCTGCCCATTGAAATCCAACTTCCCTCACTCCGTGTTTCCATCTGTGATCAATTATCTGATGATGAACAGTCAGAAAAGCGGCTAGGTGAATTGGAATATCTAGACGAGAAGCGGCTGCACACCCTGCACCACCTGGAAGTGTACCAGAACTGGATCGCACGAGTCTTCAACAAAAAGGTCAGACTTAGAACTTTCTTGGAAGGAGAATTAGTGTTGTTCCTCTGGACCCCAATGATACCCAGTAAGAATCCTCCAAAGCTGGAGACCAAGTCGGAGGGACCATATATTGTACGCAAGGTCTACCCCAACGGAGCATATGCCCTGATCTCCATGGATGGGAAATTCACCATGGCTCCTACCAATGAGAGATTCCTGAAGAAGTATTTCGCATAGAGACCAAGAAGTACTACGTCCTCACATCATGACATTAAATTGCATGGAGTTCATCCTTACCTCATGACGATAAACTGCACGGATGAAAAAAAATGAGATGTACTCATCGTCCGAGCTGCATGACGTTAAACTGCCAAGCACCTAACGGTCCAAACTCTATGACCTTAAACTAAGAGTATTACGTCCTCACCACATGACGTTAAACAGCATCGAGTCCGTCCTCACCGCATGACGTTAAACTGCACGGACAAGGTGATTTAAAAATGCCCTCTTTCCCTGTGTGCATACCAGACCTGCACAGGGTGTATCGTCTTTTAGAGAACTACACGAGGCTTGATTCCTTCCCTCTCAGGATATGTAGTGACATCAGAATTCCACACCCTGGCCCAGCCACCTAAAAAAAGAAAAAAAATGCTCATTCCCCCATGTATGGACTAGACTTGCATAGGATGTATTCACGTCCGCACCACACGACATTAAACTGCATGGAGTCCGTCCTTACCGCACAACGTTAAACTGCACGGATAACAAGAGTTAAGAATTCCCCTCCCCCCGTGTATGGACCATACCTGCACAGGGTGTACTCATCGTCCAAGCTACATGACGTTAAACTGCGAAACACCCAATGGTCCAAACTCTATGACCTTAAACTAAGAGTATTTCATCCTCACCTCATGACATTAAACTGCACAGAATCTAATAGTACCCCTCATCTTAACCACATGATGTTAAACTATATGGACTCCTTCCTCACTGCATGACATTAAACTGCATGGATTCGAAAGAACTACGCATGTCTTGATTCCTACCTTCATAGGATATGTAGCGACGTCAGGATCCCTAGTCCTAGCCCAGACCCCTGAATAAACAAAAAAAATTCCCTTTCCCCCCGTGTGCGAACCATACCGGCACAGGGTGTACTTCTCGTCCTTACCACATGACGTTAAACTGCATGGACAATGATGTTAAAAATTCCCCCTTCCCCTGTGTATGGACCAGACCTGCACGGGGTGTATATCTTCATCCTTACCGCATGATGATAAACTACACGGACTTTGTCCTCACCGCATGATGCTAAACTGCACGGACTTCATCGCGACCCACCCAAGACACATGGCGATACGAGATGGAGATACTCCTTACAAATTTGGATGCATCCTCTCCATACATCAGACTCCACGACCCAGATAATTGCGGATCTTCATAACCACTCATGGCCATCGGAAGTGGAAAGTCATAGACCTGTGGACACCTTTGCATGACTATGCATACCATGCCCTCAGCGGCTCTGCATAATGATATCCCCTGGCTCGTCCACCGAAGGAAATATTTCCACAGGCGATACTCTTCCTAGCTCCGTATGCTTACCGGCCTCAGAGCCCCCATACCATACCAACTGATCCAGAAGTTTATGGCGAAGTGGTTTACAAGTTCATTCCCCTTTTCACATCCAGGTGTTTCCAGGTTATCCCTATCTGGCTAGCCTATGTGTCTGTCATTGGTTCACATAGAGACTTTCATCAAAAAACATCAAGCCAAGACTAGGCTAATTTGACTCAACAGACAATTTTAGTGAAGATTTTTCTTGTATACTCAGACACCATTATCCCCACATGCCGAAATCCGCACTGTGAGCAATTGCGGATTTTCATAATCATTCATGGCCATCAGAAGTGGAAAGTTATCGACCTAGGGACACCTTTGTACGACTATGCATACCATTTCCTCAGCGGCTCTACATATTGATAGCCCCTAGCTCGTCCATCAAAGGCAAGATTATTTCCTCGGGCGGTACTCTTCCTAGATCTATACGCCTACTAGCCTTAGAGCCCCCACACCATACCTCCTGATTCGAGAAAACCCACAGTTGCAGTTTACAACCTTCATCCCCCACCTTGTTCCAAGTATATCAAAACATGTTGACTCAGTTATCCTTCGAGTGACTGCAGAAATAGTCACCTAATGGTCCGAGCTCTATGACTGATAAACTATAAGTACTTCTTCCTCACTGCATGACGTTAAACTGCATGGAGTGAAGGAACACCCATGCGCACAAAAAAAGAGAAAATATCAGCGCAGGGGGCTCTTTGAAACTCAACAGGCAACCAAGGACAGATATCCCTGACAAGTCCAGACATTATCCTACCAAATGACATACTTTGTGGCCCGGATAATTGTGGATCCTCATAACCATTCATGGCCATCAGAAGTGGAAATTCATCGACCTGTGGACACCTTTGTAAGACTATGCATACCATACCCTCAGCGGCTCTGCATATTGATAGCCTTTGGCCCGTCTACCAAAGTCAAGATTTCCATAGGCGATGCTCTTCCTAGCTCCGTATGCTTACCGGCCTCAGAGCCCCCATATCACCTCTCCTGGTCAAAGAAACCCTGGAACTATGATTTACACCAATCAACCCTCCCCCACATCTGGGGCATGTTGAGGTATTCAAGCCCAGTTATATTCTGATAAAGAGAAACCTTTGCAAAAATGCCCCTCATCCTTGCTGCATGATATTAAACTGCACAAAAACCTTTAAAAATATCCTCGTCCTCACTGCATGACGTTAAAATACACAGAAACCTTTAAAAATATTCTTGTCTTTACCAAATGATGTTAAACTGCACGGAATCAGTCCTCACTGCATGATGTTAAACTTCACAGCAACCTTCAAAAATGCCTCGCGTCCTTCCCGCATGACGTTAAACTTCACAGAATATGTCCCAACCACATGATGATAAATCACATAGTCATACTCATCATGGGTTAAGTGAGAAATAGAAGCTTTTCTCCATCCTTTAGTGCAAGGGTCAGACCTGCACGAACCACCCCCTCACACCAGCGTGAGAAAGAATTACTTCACCCATTCTCGAGAAGTTTAGTCTAGATATTTCCCCCGTATTCAGGCACCCTCTCATCATAAGCCATACTCTATACTCAGAAAAAGTAGAACTCTCATAAGCCACCCCTGGTGGTCCCAAATCTCAACTTCCCTGAAGTTGTTCGGCTATCGGAAGTGGATAGTATTTGACTTAAGGACACCTTTGTACGACTATGCATACCATTCCATCAGCGGCTCTACATATTGATCGCCCCTGGCCCGTCTACCAAAGTCAAGATTTCCTTAGGAAATGATTCTCTCTGTATTCCTCTTGGCCTCTGAGCCCCCATTTCTATCTCGGGATTCGGAAAACCTCTGAGCTACAGTTTACCAACCTCTTCCACAATCCTACCTGAATGCAGCGGAATGTCTTTGATGAGACTACCGAGAACCAGGAGAAGTCATTCCATTTCATATGATGTCCTAGCTGCACGACTTTAAAATACATCAAGCCCCAACCGTCATTTATGCTAGATAAATTCATAGGATGGGAACCTTGCTTCCACACTCCTGATTGATACAGATTCTCTCAAAACCCTATCAGACGAGACATTCATTTTCCAGGCCACACATGGTGGATCCCATAAGTCGGACTTCCATGAAGTCCCCTGGGCCATCAGAAATGGACAGTCATTGACTTAAGGACACCTTTTTACGAATATTCATACCATTCCCACAGCAGCTCTGCATATTTATCGCCTATGGCCTGTCTACCAAAGGAAATATTTCCTTAATCAATGCTCTTCCTACCTCTGTACGCTGACGCAACTCCCATATCTTGAGACATGCCCTGCATGCCATTCAAATTTGAACATGTTTCCCCCCACGTGTGTCGGAAGAGTATTGAGACATATTTTAATCAGTTGAACCCCATTGGGGCCCTCTCCCCATCATGTTCGGTCAAATCTGTTCAACCTAAAACATCAGTAGTGATAGTCTTGATGTCGGGACTTTAAACCGCTCACAAAAGAAAGAGGCACAAAGCCTGTTAGGCTGAAAACCTGAAAAGGGAGACCTAAGAAAAATCTGTTTTATACCCGTTGGGTCCATACCAAATGGGCCCAGGCAAAATCAGGGAATTAAAATAAGAAAAAGACAAAAAAGCTATAGTGTTTTCCTATAAAACCCTAGAAATAGTCAGACTACGCTCGCTGGATCCCATGGTCTAGGAAAAAATTTGAGCATGTTTTCCTGATTTATGATTAGTTCTGATTCAGTGAATTGTTATTTTCACAACAATTGTTCTAAGTAACAATAAAATTCCACAGCAACGAGTGATTGACAGAGACTGTGTTTCATTTGAACAAAAAAAAGGGAGAACGTCCAGAAGCCAGGGTCTCTCCTTCACACAAAAAAAGAAAAAAAAAGGGGGGCAGAGGGGTAAGTAAAACAGGGGATACAAAAGTAGATCTGATAGTTATAAAGGATCCTGACTTGCTCTCCCCACCAGATCAGTGACCTCGTGGTGAAGGTTATTGCAGGATTGTTCCAACACTATCTTCTCCCTAGTTTCAACCTCAGTCACCGAACGGATACACTCCACTGCAGTTTGGAGATCGTTGATCCCTTTTTTGGTGACCTAAAGACGACCAGTCATAGCCAATAACTGATCCCTCAGCATCGCAGCCCGTTCTTCGCATTCATGCAACTCGGAGGATAGGATGGTCGCCTGATCTCGATAGATCTCCTCCCATGCTATCAGTTGATGGAGCTTTGTTGTGGTTTCCTCCAAGGTTTGGGCCCCATAATGAGTGGTCTTGAAGTGAGCAAGCTTGCATTCATTAGTTAAAACTTCCTCATGGGCCATGACAACTTGGAAATCAAGAGAATGAAACTGCCAATAGTCAAAGCCACCCGACCACAAACCCAGGAAGAGCTGACGAAGAGCTTTGGTTTTAGTTACCATTTCGGCTAAGGGGGTTTCGGTGATGATTTCACAGATTCGGGGCTAGGCCCACCTGCGCACTGCCCGATGGTCCACCATGGTACGAGGATCTTTGGTATCCTCGCTGGACGACACGAGAACAAAGTCTAGCATGGAAGCCCACGCGGATGTGTGCTCACTAGAAGTTGACTCTGAAGCTGGAAAGTCTGGATCTCCTAACCCTGGTTCAGGATTGGGGACCAAGTTGCTAAGCCTGGTATCGACTGGCAGAACCTCCGAGATGGTCTCGCTGGGACCCAAAACCATAGGGTCATCCTCATTCACGCACAAGAAGGATGAATTTTTCTGAACTGCGGCCACCGCAGGGTTGGGAGAGGAAAGTTCTCTGAGTCGCTTTGATCGACGAGCCATTAGTCGGTCCTCCCTTAAAACTGATGAGGAAGGTGTAGTGGATACAGCAGCCACCATACCTCCTAATTTGGGAACCTGCTGAACAGCCTTCCCTAGGATCCCATCAGGATAGTATTTTACCCATGTTTTTGCATACTCCATGGAAAGGTCGGAAGCCGCCCCCGTATCAGGCAGGGGAATGCTTGCATCAAATCCCTCCCACGTCAGCATCAGCCACCACTGAAGAAGTATGGCTGGATGAAGTCCTTGAGCATGAGAAGGGGGAAGGGAAACTTGGACTTGCATGCACCCGAACTGGCGAGAAAAGCGATACGGTACATACAGCTCGCACAGAGAAATCTCGTCGATCCGGGCGGATAGAAACTTGTCCCGCAGGGAGATCATGTAAGAGAGATCCTTCAAGCTCCCCTGGCGGTTGTCAAATAAGATGCCAGAAGGGGTGGGGTAGGGATTGAAGATGAACTGGGAGAAGTCGCTCAGAGGCCCGAGGACTTCACTAGAGTTGAGAGACTTCAAGTGAACTCCAGCTATATCCAATAGGGTAGGCTGAAAGGTAGGGAGAAGGATGGCCTTGTTGTGATGATATTCATAACAGTGACAATGATCCGCCACCTAGCCGTACAAAAATTGAAATGGTCCCCTTAGACGGTGGGGTGACCTGCCCACCTGCATGTGGCTCAGTAGCTCGTAGATATGGGCCAAAGTGGGCATGGATAAATTCACCAAGTGGCCCTCTCCTAACTCAGCTGCCATCATCAAAGTGAAGGCCCGGACACCTGGGTTAACATCCTGGGAATGAAATAGCCATCCTCTCAAAAACATAGCAAATAGACCAGCCAACCGGAGCAAAGGTGACACACCAGGGCACACCTTGTAACCCCATAAAAGGTTGTCACCTGCTTCCAGAACTGCCCAGTAAGAACCTTGAATGGTCCGTGACTGTTGGGAAGGATGAGTCCTGGGATGCTTAATCTTCGGCGTAGGACCAGTGGTGTAACAGCCCGAGATTTTATGAAAAATATTCTTTTTTATTTTACTAATGTCTTGTGTTGTACGCTACACCAAAAGGAGCTTGCACAACACACATCCTTGACTTGCCTTGCATTACACGCAATCGCGACCTTCCTCGATAGCGTGTGTAATACGCAATACTGAGTTTCATTAAACAACGATATGCTATTAAAATATTATTAAAACTAGCCGTTATGAATAGTAATAACCACTTTTTAAAATTCTATAAATCTTATTTTTCAAAATGAACTTCATTTTTGGATTCGGAGTATCGAATTTAGCCTAAGGTGAAATTTTGGTACTTTTCAGATAACTTTCATATTCTGATGAATAGTGAAAATTACTAAATTATAATTAAAAACAACTTTTTTTAATCGAAATAATTAATAGTGATAAATCATTAATTTGAGTGGTTTTAAAGTGTATTTAGATTATATTTTTACAATTTAATACAATGTTGGTCATTGGATGTAATTGCACATTTAAACCAGACATAAACAAGTGTCAATCTTTTGATAGATATTGTTTCTTAAAAACACGCTATTTGTTTTAACAGCGGGATTTAATTATAAAATTAATTAATGCAACTTTTATGTTATGAATTTGGTAAAATATACTTCATTTTTGAATTCGGAATATGAAATATAGCTTGGGATGAAATTTTGGCATTATTCTGAAAAACATCAATTTTTGATGAATAGTGAAACTACTAAGTGGTAGGTTAAAAACTGAATTTTGCATAAAACTTAATTTTACCGCTTCTGTGAATGGAATTTCAAAATTCCGAGAGACACGGTTAATATCAAGGACTAAAATGTGGTTCAATGAGATGAAAATATTTTTTTGGTGAATAGTAACTTTTTACTTTTTTTACCGCGGTTAATAGTAAATAGGGTAACTAAGGGTAAATATGATATTAATATTACCCTAACACATGTCCTAATTCTATTGGACAAGTGTAATTCGACCAAAAACAAACTTAGGAATAAAATATGACCATTTAGGCCCACTTGGATTAGATTAGGACATTTATTATTAATTTATTTAAAGAAGGGTTAAAATAGCAAAAATCAAAGTTTAATAAGTAAATAATTTTTAATATGGGGTTATACATAAGATAAATTCGATTGTAAATATTCATTAGAAAGCTAAAAAGATTTCATACATGATGGTATTTTATTTGTAATTTTTAGACATCAAATAATTTAATTTATTTATGACACAACGATGATGCAGTAATTATCTTATTAATGAAATATTG
This sequence comes from Viscum album, assembly GCA_963277665.1. NCBI lineage: Eukaryota > Viridiplantae > Streptophyta > Magnoliopsida > Santalales > Viscaceae > Viscum > Viscum album. The sequence goes on from OY728134.1 coordinate 1,375,176,387, forward strand.
ACATAATTGATGTTATAAACACCAAAATAAATATAATTTGAAAATTTTTATGAATTCCACTAATTTTCTAGGTTACTATGATATATTAGTGTTGATTTAATCAACTTGGTTCGAACATATAATTTTGTTATGACTTTCACAAAAATCATATATCAAATAGTGTCAAAATTGACACAAAATAGTTTTTAAATCAAATATTATATTATTAATTGTTATTTTATTCCTAAAAATCTAAGGTTCGGCCAAATGACTTAGATAAGGATATATGTATTAATAATATAAAATTTGGGGTTCGTTTGGCATGTTATAGTAAGTTTATTAACCATATAGTGAAAGAAAACAAAAAGACACGGTAAAAGTTAAATTATTTAACTTAGAGTTAAATCTAATTGATAAGGTTAAAATAATATCCTAAACTTGTCTAAATTCTATTGGTTGATAGGATTTAGACCCATCCCCACTTTAGCTTCGAAATAAGACCCTTTGGAACCATTATAAACCGATTTTGACTTTAATTTAAAAGAATATTTTGAGATATTCCTAAGGTGCCCCTCTCCTCCCCTATAAAAGGACACCTCCTCCCCCTCCTCCTCACACCAATTTGAGCACTCAAGCTCGGCCAACCCCTGCCAATTTATCCTCTCCACTTCCCTAGCAACATCCTAGAGGTTCTGGTCTTCCTCAAAGACCAATTTTAGTGCCCTAATAGGAGGTCTCAAAGAGGCACTTCAAAGAAGAGGAGGTTCGGACACTTACAAAGCAAGTCGGACCTAAGGTAAGGGAAATATCACAATCTCATTTTTATCCGAGATTGTTTATTCGTAAGTATTTACTGGGGTGTATTTTATCATCCACATCCATGTTCCCTCAATATGTAATATTTTTTCCATCCACTTACAATAGTTTAAATCCAATTTTTCCCTTAGGTGAGTTTTTAGTAAAGAATATGAAAGGAATCTTTTGTCGTTTTTCCGTACGAGGTACTTTTTGACTTTTCCGACAAAAGTACGAAGAATGTTTTTTTTTTAACTTATACGGCATGAACGGATTTTTACGGTTTTATAAAGCCTTATTTTCATGAACCTTCCTCCAAAATATTTCATGACTATTTTTAATAAAATCTCTTTCTTTTAAAATTGTATGATGTTTTGTGAAAAGAAATTGATTTTGAAGAAGAAAGGATATTTTCCTCAAGAATTCATTTCAAGTGTTTTATCAAAATTATTTTCCATCTAAGATAATAAAGGGTTCTGTTTCTATCCATATTTTTACATTGATTTGACTATGTTGTGATGAAATTATGTTTATGAATTCCTTTATCTTATATGAATGGTTTTATGATGTCATGTTGTTTAAGAATCCCATTTTTATTACATGGGTTATGCAATGATGTATGATTTATGATTTTGTGGCACACATAAGAAAGGATTCATTAAGAGATGGGTGGGACCTATATCTCCCTCCAATGCATTGGGTAAAGATTTCATATCTCATGAGATAGACATGGCTGGAATGGTAGGTTATACCGGTTCAGTGAAACAGGACTGAAACGAGGATTACTTGATTCAGAAAGGGACTTTGTCCACTAAGATAGTCTTGGCAATGAGTCTTGACTAACAAGAAATGATTCTCTATGATTATGTGTGTATGCCACAATGAGTAATGTTTTAAGTTATGGTTTCATTTTCACTACTATGATTTATCCCATGTTATGAAATTATGCTCTCTTTTGCAGGTTAAGATTTCCAAAAATGTTATGTTCTTATGAAAATTATGTGATTGATATTTCTTTTGTTTACCCTTACTGAGCATTTGAGCTCACCCTTTTATGTTTTCTTTTCCCCAGGATATAAAGAAAGGTTTTAGGTAAAAAAAAAAGGAAGATCTTTGTGGGAGATTTTGAAGATCTTTCACCAGGATTAGAAGATTTTATTCCGAGTTTCCAAAGACACTAAACTATTACGATACTTGTGTGTGTGTTTTTGTTATGTACTAAGTATTCCGCAAAAGTAATGTAAAGTCCATGTAAGTCAGGCTACGGGTCTCTACAGTTGGTATCAGAGGAAAGGTTTAGTCAACCTTTGGAAACTAGGATGCGAAAACGTTAGTGAGATCCCTAGAGATATTTATAAGGTATTTCTAGGGATGTCCCTAGGGATAAGTATGCGTATAGGTTATAGTAATAGAATTACGCTAACGATCATAGAATTAAACCTAAGATGTTGGATATTGAAGGTACTCCCCCTTTATTATGTTGTTTTCCCTAGCATGATTTTTGCCTCTCACACTATTCTTTTTGGGTTTTAGACGATGGCTGGAACCCGAAGGAACCGTGTTGATCAATGCAATGGACAATGCAATGATTGCCCTCCTGAACAAACAAATGTTATGGGAGATGGAGTGCAAAATCTTATTGCTATACTTACACAAGCTATGAATCATTCTGGACTTCCAAATGAGCAGAGAAGGGAACAATATTCTATTGAGTCCTTCATGAGGCAACGTCCACCTTCTTTCAGTGGGTCTTCTGATCCACTTGTGGCTGAACAATGGATCAGTACTACTGAAAAGATATTTTCAGTTCTTCAATGTTCTGAACATGATAAAGTCATCTTAGCAGTATATCGTTTGGAAGGTGAAGCTGATCAATGGTGGAATCTTATCAAGAATACGAGGCCAAGAGATGAAATTGAGTCCATGGAATGGGACGAGTTCAAGAACTTGTTTTCAGTAAGTACTTCCCTCGTATTCTTCGAACAAAGATGGAGAAAGAATTTCTTGAACTGAAGCAAAGGGACGATGAATCTGTTGGTACCTATGAAGCAAATTTTACAAGACTTGCAAGGTATGCTTCTGGAATTATCATCCAACCTGAAAGTAAAGTTGATCGATTTTTCTGTGGCTTAAAACCAAGTCTTCGAAGGGCATTAGCTATAAGAGACTTCAGTAGCTATGAAGAAATTGTGCGTTGTGCTATCAAGGTAGAAATGGAAGTTGGTGTTATATATCCATCTCATGGTTTTGACAAGAAACGAAAGATGGAGTTCAAGGAGAAATCTCAGAATAATGGTGAAAAGAAGATGAATGTTTCCTTATGCACAAAGTGTGGAAAGAAGCATGGTGGAGATTGTCTAAAAGGGACTAGAAAATGTTTTAAGTGTGGAAAAGAAGGTCATCGAGCAGCTGAGTGTCGAAGTAATGGAAAAAGGGTTTCTAATGATGTGAATAAAGCAAACACTGCAGAGAACGCACCGCCAACACTTCAATGCTTCAAGTGCAAGGAAATGGGGCATTATGCTAATAATTGCCCTAATCCAAGGGTTAGTGATGATCAACATGAGCAACCACTGAAGGCAAAGGACAAAGGGAAATCACATGCGATCACTATTGGCAATGTTGAATATGACAATGATGTGGTGGAATGATTAAGTGTTTATGTAATCGGATTCCAAAATAATGTTGTATCATTGAGTATTGCAATATTTATTGATGTGGTATTCAAAGTGATTGAGATATTTTTTTTGGAAATAAGATGATATGTGCATAATGAAGACGAGAAAATGAAATGTTTAATAGTATTCATGAGCTCATGATTGATATAAGGACTAAGTGATATCATGGTTTGAGTATATAGAATTTTGAGGATTTTGGTATGTGGAAAGTGTTAACTTTTAACTGCACTCATGTTTTCACTAAGGTATTCAAGAGAATACACGATTAAGGACTTTGAATGTTTGGAATGTGACCAACAAGACATATCTTATGATATGTGTGGATCAACGACAGTATTAAATCTCTGGTAATCGATGTCACTATATTATGAGAGTGGACTGCAGTATTATGTATAAGCCTAAAGATTAGACTGGATTATGTTGGACATAAGTTAGTATTGTTTAAGGATAGAAGATTTTCGATATTATTGATGGGATGTTATAGTAACGTCGTTTTAGAAAAAGGGACAACCTGCAGGACGGGCGACTGCCCATCGCTTCGGACAAGGCTGTAGGAATCGAACCCACAACCAAAGTGCGACTGGCCTTTATCGCCTACCACTGGCCTACAGGAAGTCCATGTTTAGTAGAAACTAGTTTTATTATATTAAGCAGTATGATATATGAAGTATAAGTCCATTTTAGGAACCATATATGATTAATCTCACTATAGAATGACTTATGTATATTTAATAACTTTTGCTAACCTTTTGTTTGAGACAGATGGAATGACCCGTCATTCTATCACATGATCTGCTAACACTTCACGAATAACAAATTCAACTTAATTTATTTAAGAGATGAAGTGGAAATTGTTCAAGGCACGAACAACAGTGATATTGTATCAAAATAAAGTAAGTATTTATTCTAAGAAAATTTTCAACTTTAGGGAAATGATCTTGAAAACCAAAAATGTTGTCCTAGTGATCTTATACCTGATGAATCAGATGGTACCTTATATCATCACAAATCTATGGATATGTGATTACTGGCTTTTCCATAGCCATGTTCTCTACCACTCTCCATCAGAACATGATGGTTAGATTTCTCTTCCATATCCATATTTTCACCTATGTGGAAACCCAGTGATTAGTTTATTTGGGTAATCGTTACATTTCATACTTTAGTTTTTAAAGCCAAGTTTTGGTATTCCCTTTTACGATGTGGGTTTCTATTAAAGAAACTTTCGAATAGTAAACCATTTATAACCCCGACGAATTTCGAGGGCGAAATTCATTTTTAAGGGGGGTAGAATGTAACAGCCCGAGATTTTATGAAAAATATTCTTTTTTATTTTACTAATGTCTTGTGTTGTACGCTACACCAAAAGGAGCTTGCACAACACACATCCTTGAATTGCCTTGCATTACACGCAATCGCGACCTTCCTCGATAGCGTGTGTAATACGCAATACTGAGTTTCATTAAACAACGATATGCTATTAAAATATTATTAAAACTAGCCGTTATGAATAGTAATAACCACTTTTTAAAATTCTATAAATCTTATTTTTCAAAATGAACTTCATTTTTGGATTCGGAGTATCGAATTTAGCCTAAGGTGAAATTTTGGTACTTTTCGGATAACTTTCATATTCTGATGAATAGTGAAAATTACTAAATTATAATTAAAAACAACTTTTTTTAATCGAAATAATTAATAGTGATAAATCATTAATTTGAGTGGTTTTAAAGTGTATTTAGATTATATTTTTACAATTTAATAAAATGTTGGTCATTGGATTTAATTGCACATTTAAACCAGACATAAACAAGTGTCAATCTTTTGATAGATATTGTTTCTTAAAAACACGCTATTTGTTTTAACAGCGGGATTTAATTATAAAATTAATTAATGCAACTTTTATGTTATGAATTTGGTAAAATAGACTTCATTTTTGAATTCGGAATATGAAATATAGCTTGGGATGAAATTTTGGCATTATTCTGAAAAACATCAATTTTTGATGAATAGTGAAACTACTAAGTGGTAGGTTAAAAACTGAATTTTGCATAAAACTTAATTTTACCGCTTCTGTGAATGGAATTTCAAAAATCCGAGAGACACGGTTAATATCAAGGACTAAAATGTGGTTCAATGAGATGAAAATATTTTTTTGGTGAATAGTAACTTTTTACTTTTTTTACCGCGGTTAATAGTAAATAGGGTAACTAAGGGTAAATATGATATTAATATTACCCTAACACATGTCCTAATTCTATTGGACAAGTGTAATTCGACCAAAAACAAACTTAGGAATAAAATATGACCATTTAGGCCCACTTGGATTAGATTAGGACATTAATTATTAATTTATTTAAAGAAGGGTTAAAATAGAAAAAATCAAAGTTTAATAAGTAAATAATTTTTAATATGGGGTTATACATAAGATAAATTTGATTGTAAATATTCATTAGAAAGCTAAAAAGATTTCCTACATGATGGTATTTTATTTGTAATTTTTAGACATCAAATAATTTAATTTATTTATGACACAACGATGATGCAATAATTATCTTATTAATGAAATATTGACATAATTGATGTTATAAACACCAAAATAAATATAATTTGAAAATTTTTATGAATTCCACTAATTTTCTAGGTTACTATGATATATTAGTGTTGATTTAATCAACTTGGTTCGAACATATAATTCTGTTATGACTTTCACAAAAATCATATATCAAATAGTGTCAAAATTGACACAGAATAGTTTTTAAATCAAATATTATATTATTAATTGTTATTTTATTCCTAAAAATCTAAGGTTCGGCCAAATGACTTAGATAAGGATATATGTATTAATAATATAAAATTTGGGGTTCGTTTGGCATGTTATAGTAAGTTTATTAACCATATAGTGAAAGAAAACAAAAAGACACGGTAAAAGTTAAATTATTTAACTTAGAGTTAAATCTAATTGATAAGGTTAAAATAATATCCTAAACTTGTCTAAATTCTATTGGTTGATAGGATTTCGACCCATCCCCACTTTAGCTTCGAAATAAGACCCTTTGGAACCATTATAAACCGATTTTGACTTTAATTTAAAATAATATTTTGAGATATTCCTAAGGTGCCCCTCTCCTCCCCTATAAAAGGACACCTCCTCCCCCTCCTCCTCACACCAATTTGAGCACTCAAGCTCGGCCAACCCCTGCCAATTTATCCTCTCCACATCCCTAGCAACATCCTAGAGGTTCTGGTCTTCCTCAAAGACCAATTTTGGTGCCCTAAGAGGAGGTCTCAAAGAGGCACTTCAAAGAAGAGGAGGTTCGGACACTTACAAAGCAAGTCGGACCTAAGGTAAGGGAAATATCACAATCTCATTTTTATCCGAGATTGTTTATTCGTAAGTATTTACTGGGGTGTATTTTATCATCCACATCCATGTTCCCTCAATATGTAATATTGTTTCCATCCACTTACAATAGTTTAAATCCAATTTTTCCCTTAGGTGAGTTTTTAGTAAAGAATATGAAAGGAATCTTTTGTCGTTTTTCCGTACGAGGTACTTTTTGACTTTTCCGACAAAAGTACGAAGAATGTTTTTTTTTTAACTTATACGGCACGAACGGATTTTTACGGTTTTATAAAGCCTTATTTTCATGAACCTTCCTCCAAAATATTTCATGACTATTTTTAATAAAATCTCTTTCTTTTAAAATTGTATGATGTTTTGTGAAAAGAAATTGATTTTGAAGAAGAAAGGATATTTTCCTCAAGAATTCATTTCAAGTGTTTTATCAAAATTATTTTCCATCTAAGATAATAAAGGGTTCTGTTTCTATCCATATTTTTACATTGATTTGACTATGTTGTGATGAAATTATGTTTATGAATTCCTTTATCTTATATGAATGGTTTTATGATGTCATGTTGTTTAAGAATCCCATTTTTATTACATGGGTTATGCAATGATGTATGATTTATGATTTTGTGGCACACATAAGAAAGGATTCATTAAGAGATGGGTGGGACCTATATCTCCCTCCAATGCATTGGGTAAAGATTTCATATCTCATGAGATAGACATGGCTGGAATGGTAGGTTATACCGGTTCAGTGAAACAGGACTGAAACGAGGATTACTCGATTCAGAAAGGGACTTTGTCCACTAAGATAGTCTTGGCAATGAGTCTTGACTAACAAGAAATGATTCTCTATGATTATGTGTGTATGCCACAATGATTAATGTTTTAAGTTATGGTTTCATTTTCACTACTATGATTTATCCCATGTTATGAAATTATGCTCTCTTTTGCAGGTTAAGATTTCCAAAAATGTTATATTATTATGAAAATTATGTGATTGATATTTCTTTTGTTTACCCTTACTGAGCATTTGAGCTCACCCTTTTATGTTTTCTTTTCCCCAGGATATAAAGAAAGGTTTTAGGTAAAAAAAAAGGAAGATCTTTGTGGGAGATTTTGAAGATCTTTCACCAGGATTAGAAGATTTTATTCCGAGTTTCCAAAGACACTAAACTATTACGATCCTTGTGTGTGTGTTTTTGTTATGTACTAAGTATTCCGCAAAAGTAATGTAAAGTCCATGTAAGTCAGGCTACGGGTCTCTACAAGTGGTGTTCAAAAATAACCCTATCCAAGTGCTATAAGGAATAAGAAAGCGGGCATGCAAGGCCTGATCTAGTGACTGCTCCGCCATGTCCAGCAGTTCCTTCGCCAATAAAGGCACCTGTTCAACGTCGTCCCATGCCTCGGGAGTGGGAAAAAATTTGTCATACATCTCTCCAGTAATCGGCAGTCCTTCTATCTGGTAGATTTCCCACAGAATAATGACGACTTCACCGTGGGCAAGGTGGAAAGTATTAGTACTTGAACACCAGCGGCTGAACAAGTCGGTCAAGATCAGAGATGGTGGGTAAACATAAAATTGGGAATCCCACACTGCGGAGTATAGATTGACCAACTCCAGTGAATCGGGAGACTCCCAACAATGATGATGTACCCAGATAGCCTAGGCCCAATCATTTGAGAATATCCCGCCGGACCGAAGATCCCACCTGGGAACCCACCCCGCATCAGGATCCCTTCGAGCAAGGTTTATAATAGAAGGGTAGTCCTTAAGGACAGCTTTCTGAGAAAAGTCTTGAGTGCACTGATCGCTTTGGGTCCAGATAGATCCCCTTATAATAAATGTGTCTTTCGGACCAAAATCAGAGATTATCTCCCTGGATTGGGTAAGGTTTTCCCGAATGCATTTTTGACGGCGCTTCTAGGAAAGGAGAAGGGAGGCCTGAGAAAGTAGGGGGGATAGGGATGTCATCCTGAAGACCGAAGCCGTAGAGTGGAATCCGGTTTGATAATGGATAACTTAGAATCTCAGGAGAGAGTAGGTTCTTCAATACATTGTCATTTGGAATGATGGACTGACTAGGATCTTCTTTTACGCCCTTCACTCTGTGAACCATTGTTGAACGTCTCTCTGAGCCAGTTGAGAGGGGATCTGCAGTAGGCCTCGGCGCAGAATGAAGGGGAACCATATTTTCTCCCTACACAATGAGAGCCAACAATTGGTTAGTCTGGAATAAAATTCTGGACAGAAATGACCAAATTAATGGTTTATGAGCCTTCATAATCAAAATCTGCAATGAGGTCTTGGAGGATGGTTCGTGATGACATCATCCCACAAACCATCCCCTCGCGAAATCAGTCCGCGAAGACCTTTCCCGCAAAGCGTTGGCCAGGAAACCGTGAACCACGTCGCTCCGCGGAATTTCAATCCCGAGTTTATTCAGAAGACTCAAATACTTTTTAATGTTCAAGGGTTTTTTAGTCCGCGGAACATCGAAACCGTGAAGCAAGTTCCTCTGTAGCCCTTCATCACTTACTTTTTAATTAGTTAAGAGTAATGGTTCATGGTTGGGGAGTTGGTTCGTGGGTGAAGGCGACTGCGAAGAAGGAATGGTTCATGGAGGATTGCTTCCAGTTCGCGGACAAAGCACTTCGTGAAGGAGCGAACACGCGGAGGCGAAGGAGCTCTGGTTTTGTGAAGAATTTGGTAAAGGAAAAGTGAAGGGCTCCCTGTATTTATAGGTGTGGTCCCCTACTGATTCCATCTTTCTACCGCAAACCATCTCATTTTCAGGACCACTTGGCATCGAAATGGCCTCCTCTTTGTTCCAATCGGACCCCATTCCGATGGGGGGCATTTGTAGGGTCTTGAAAATTCCGCAAAGGAAATTTTACCCAAATCACCCAAAGAATTGGGGCAAATAATCAAAGAAAGGACCGGTCCGCAAACCGGTCCCATGGAAGCGCAACGTGGCCAGGCACCGTGAGGCACCCCCTCCGTGAACCATTTTTGTTCGCAAAATGGAGGCGGAGAGCCTTCGCGGTCGCGAGGCAGGATGGGCGCCAGTCCGGTTCACCTTCACGAACCGCCCCAACTGTGGACCGCATTGACCAGTTCAAGGCGCACCCGCTGTCATTCTCGGAATAGAGGCGGAACCCTCCGCAGCTACAGAGCACTCCCTGAGTTCTCCTCGCGGAAGGGGGGGAAGCGTTCAATACCCACCGCGAATCGCGGATTGACCAAGTCAGCTGTGAACTGGGTATTTGGTTATGGGCCTCTGCAAAAGGTACTGCATGGCCACAGATACATCCCTTTCCCCACTCTATAAAAGGAGACTCAGGGGGAAGGAGAAGGGGATCGGAGAACGGGAATCGGATTCAGAGGTATTGGAGATTCGAAAGGATATCGGTTGAAGGAAGGCTTTAGATTTCACAAGCAGTGAAATCCCCATCCGCGAACCACAGAAGGTATATGAATTAAGAAGGAATTGGAAAACACATAATAATTTGGTGAACCGCGAACCTAAAATAACGAAAAAGGAGAACCGTGAACCATACCCCCTCCGCAGATGACTTCCCCATGGACCAGGGAGTTTATGCCTCTTTTCCCATCCGTCGTACCGTGTAGCACTCTCCTACGCGGGCAAAGCCCCGACCGACGAGCCTCCGGTTGGCGCCGCCCTTGGCCACCGCTGCCCGCCTGGAACCCTCCACAAACCACCCTGGTTCGCGGATTGAACCGAAATCTGCGAACCACCCTGGTTGGCGGATTGAACCCGAAGCCACGAACCACCCTGGTTTGGGGATTAAACCCGAAGTCGCGAACCACCCTGGTTCGCAGGACGCCAATCAGTCCGCGGACCACCCTGGTTCGCGGACGGATTTTCCAGCCATGTGGAACTTCCCCACGTGAAAGGTTCCACCCCCATACCTCCCGGTGGCTCGCCAAATACTTCAGTGTTCTCATTTCTAGAGCCAGGTAAAATCCTTCCGATCCAGCCAAGTCCTCCATGACTCCCTCATTGGCCTATTAATCGGCCTCGAGCCGAGGCCTCCGCCAGAGCCACCAGATCCACATGGTGTAACTTTCAGGTGCATCAGCAAACCATTTTGAGTTCACACACCCACGGTAAATAGGGGAAAAGGGGTTGCCCCGACCCTTGAGCAGATTCCCGAAGCATTCATGGGTTCACATTCCCACGGTAATGTGGATTCTGAGCTCAGAAATCCCCTTTCTGCCCCTCCACTTATTGAGGGTTCCTCAAAGATGGTAAAATAGCCATCAGAAGGAAGCCCTAGTGCACTGCAAGAGAGGAGATGGGCACAGGAGCACCCCCTTTCTCTCTCCTGCTAGGCTCTGTCACCCTGAGTGTCCATCTCAGAGTAAGCCCCAACCTTCTGGGCCTCCTCATAGTGTAATCCCCAATTCATCACCCTGGGCCGCCCTCATGTGTAAGTCCTACTCCACTTCTCACGGACGCACCTTTCATGACATGATCCTCTGGTCCCTGCTGCCTCTTGTTTCTCACACCGTGCATGACTCATATGGGCTTAGAGAAAGCATCAACCATGACATCACCCAGGGCCTCCTCAGAGTGTAAGTCCCACTAAGCGAACTACGGGGACTTTGATCCATGCCAAAGCGTGGTATGTAGGAAGCCTCCACGAGGTTTAAGCCCACCACTCGATCATTTCTTCACATCGAGTTCCACCCTCGTCCATCATGACATTAAACTGTATATACAAACTATGTGGACTTTGATCCCTACCTCCTAGATAGGGTACGTAAGAAGCCTCCATGAGGTTCAAGCCCAACAATCGGTCGATCCGATCATCTCCACATCGGTTCCCCGCGCCACTCCTAGTGCCACCTCAAGAGAGTTCCAACCCTTCGGGGTCATTAATCAAATGAGGGATGGAAAACCTCGGGCATAAATGATTCTGAACCCCTGCGTCCAGTTGACCAATGCCCACTATGGTTAAATCCGTGGATACTATGTTTGGGTATAAACCAAAGATTCGCGAAAATATGAATACATCTTAAATCTATAAGAGAGTCCCAGAATAGGCAATAATTCCCCCCCAAAAAGGGTGTGATGAGCCCAACTTCCCATCCTCTCAACCAATGTGAGTTCTTAAGAGTCGCTGGTCAGACCATCCGGCGAACACCTGCCTTTGGAAAGTAGGTCCATCAATCATTGGATACGGAGTCGTTGGGCGTTTTGTGGCCGAAAACTAGAACGAAACACATGGATATTTAATGTATTTAAATATTAAACATCTTATTAGATATTCTTTATTGTTCTACATTAATATGATGTAATAATTTTCTATAGTATTTTTTGCATTGATAAGGTCATTGCAATTCTCAGTTATGATGAGAACCTTAAAATGATATAACAATATTCTTAAATATAGTTATATGGTTGGATGAGATACTATAAAGGGACACATAACATGAAGATTGTCAGGTGTGAGTACTCGTAAGCAGATGAGACTTCCTCTCATGAAGTTCTCACTTGGTAATATCCAAGACAGAAGATTATGAGAACAGACTCGTCAGTAGGAATTCCGCATGTTTTGGTGTCATTGGATATTTATATCTACGAGCATGTGTAATGATCTTTCGACTTTAAGATTATCATTAATATGTGTCACGACTCATGCATATTGATTTACCGACAAAAATCATCATTTAGATAGTTGGTGGGAAGTAGGGTACGTTGGGTGCATCATGAGTGAAATGATATTAATGAATAAGTCGAGGAAGTATTTTTTTTCCTTCCATTTATGGAAGTTTATATCTCGTCCCTTTGATTGAAATATATCTATCATGTGAAATTCCATGGCCATGGTGTAACGATGAGTTTATTTTAGGTATTCAAAGAATGATGTATAAAGTATAAAGGTTGGTAACACTATCATGAAACCTTATTGATGAGATATTGAGACAAAGGGATTATATTACATAGTGAGTGTTCACATGTGGATGTCATTATTGTTACTTTACATTATTTCTCTTGGGTTCCTTGAACCATTGCTAGACAGTACTCTTAGACATTAGGCAAACCCGCCTAATGTCAATAAGAAAGAATCCTAGAGGGTCACACAGTAATTTTTTTTGTGGTCTTGGTTAAATTCTATTTGAATTTAATTAATGAAAAAAAATATTATTCTCAAGATCATGGAATAATTTTTTTCAAGTCAAGATGATCTCATAAATTAAATAAAATTTATTTATTTATTTTGTTGAACATCTAATAAATATTTATTTACTAGTTTGTAAATAAAATAATTATTTGATAGAATAAATTATTTATTTATTTATTCGGGTGTTCAATAAATGGAAGTGGAGTTCGAGCGGAACAAGGTCGGTCTAGTAGTAAAATAATTATATACAAGATGGTAAATAATCATTAGTTGGCACAAGTTAAAATAATAATGGCCTTGCTATTATTTTGTGAAGTGGAATTTTATTCTATTTTTTACAAGTTGGCACACCATAAATAATGATGTGGTATTATTATTATGAGCATGGGTTTTCTCTATGTTCATGAATGTATTTAATTGAAATTATGCAATTAAATATTGTAATTGAAGTTCCATGAATTTAAAAATACAAGTACGTCTATTGTGTCATAGCGAGCACACCACACGCTTGGTGAATTGAGAATTGTTGAGCTAAAAAATTTATCTCTCGAATCCTCTTCCCACCCCTCTCAAGAATGAGAGACGTTCTTCAAGGTTGAAGAACAAGTGATCAATAATTATGGACACAAGACACTTGTTTCACCACACTAGCACCCGGAGAATGAGTGGTGTCGATCAGAGGCCATCGGAGCACGTGTGGATCTCCACTAGAGAGATTCTAGTTTAGATCCTTGAAAATTCAACAAGATAATATGGAAGGGTCATTCCAAACGATCAAAATCATCAATGAAGAAAATGCTGAAGATCCAGGTATTCTTTTCCTTATGAGGTTAATTAAATTATTTATAAACATGATGTGCAAGATCCTCTCTAAAGGTTTCGGTCCTCTTCCTTTTTTATAAAAATATTTGATTCTATTATATGGAGACCATTGTTTATCATCGTATTCATCCCGGAATAATCATTGATCATGGTAAAAATTAAAGTTGGGTGTCATTACAACCATTCTTACGCTGCACCCGGAACCTTCAAGTGGTATTAGAGGGGTCACATCATAGTTTATAATTATTTAAATATTTTTTTGATGACTTACACATTTAATAATTTAGTTGTTTCAATTCAAGTTAATTGTTCTGCAAATATGAATCTTGAGATCTATTCCTCCTCTTTCATTTCTCGTTCACCTTATAGAAATGATCTTTTCTTTAAATTTTGATTAAAATAAAATATAGGATCTCATCTGGAGGTACCAAATCTTCCTGGCTATACAACACCAAAACACACGATGTGTATTTGGCAGTACATGACATGTAGTCAAGATTCAATGCATCAAACTGGTTCAGCAAACCAAGCCATGTGTTGGAGTCTTTCTATGTCTTAAATAACTCTGTGTGTTGACCAGGAATAAGTGGAACGTGGTTTCCAGATTACACGTTGTGTAGTCCATTGGACATGGCGTGTAGTCCCTTTGGGTTAGGATTGGACCATGTACCACATACACGGCTTGCCTGACTAGAAACCATGTGATTTGGATACTACACGGTGTGTGCCCACTGAACGCATTGTGTACTCCGAATATTTCCAAAGTACATCTACACGCCATGTCCCCAAGTGTGTACTTTATATGTACGGTGAATGATAGTACACGTCGTGTAGTCGGAACAACATGTCGTGTACTCATCCAAATTACACAAATTTATTAAAAATTATTATTATATTATACAAACCCTTGAGACGTGTACCATAGTGAGGGCGTAAAGCTGAGGCACAACACATGATAGGTGTTTTATATATATGTGTTTAATTTAACATATGTGTAATGTTCATTTCTACTCATTGGGTAGTTATGAACGGGAATTCACTGGGTTTCCTCCAAGGTACAATTTATGTATAAGGATAATTTAAAATGAATTTATTTGTTTAAAATTATGATGGATGAGAATCTCATGGAAATTTCGAAAGGGGTTTAAAATAAAAGGATTGATTAATTTAAGATTATAATTAATTTATTGGAGTGTGATTTATCTTAAACAAGAATGATTAAAGAATTGAATGCTAGTTTTATTTATGCATAAAAATCATTGCATATATGGATGATCATGAGCTAGACCAAGACCTTTATATTTGGATGGTTTCTTTTAGTTTATTTATTTTAATTAAATTTATTGGTCTGAGAGGCTTCTCCTCATTAATATGTAAGACCTACGTACCAAAGGATTATTTTATGTAAAACCTGTTTTTTACCCCTTGGCAGCATGTGAGTTTTAAAAAAAGGCATATGTAATTAATGTAACTCTCAAGCTAGTGGAGGCAGTTCAAGATAGAGCCGAGACGAAACCAATCCTAGGAGATACAGAGGTGTATAGGTGTAAAGCTATAAACATGAACCCAAAATGTTCAGGATGTTTCTCCCCTAGGTCAGGGTTAGTTTATCAACCGCAAGATAAACTAACCTTTAGAAAATCTCATGATCATGCCCTTCATTTTATTTCTTTTAGTTGCATGGTTTATCATTATGGATGTGTTGTCACTGTCACATAATTATTGAATTAAACAAGCATTCAAGATGGAACTAAAATAAACCATAATTATGCATAAATATTATCAATACATGTTTAATCACTTAAGTAATTTCCACTTAATATTAACAAGCATGTGATAATCATAATAATCAATTCACACATAATATATTAAAATCCATCAAAAAAATATTGAGTCAGACGAAGCCTTCTGTTACTTGATTAAGGGAAAAACTCAATAAAACTATGTGTTTGACCAACACTTGTTGGGACACTTACTTTTATAAAGGAAGCCCTTATGAAAGGTTTCAGGTTCACTTAACTATATTATATCAAGATGAGTATCCCTTTCTAGACTTGGTGTAATATTGGAGGCAAGAATTAAGGAAATCCAAAAGTCATGATTTCAAGATTGGGGAGTCCACTCAAAAGATCAAGGAGCTACAAGCCTGCAGTTGGAAAAGACCTACCTGCCTAAATACCATCTAATAGCTTGACCAACCCTTATTGGGGTTATGATAAAGGGAATATGGATCCTTGCCACTATAATTTCATAGAAACTATAAATTCTGGGTTCAATGGTGAGGGCCATTGGGACTTGATAAAATAGTGGGAGACTTAATAAAAATTTATTATTTATCATAAAAAGTAATCAAGAAAGTACTAATGATCTAAACTTTTAATTGTAGAATAAAAATGAAAATCTCATCAACCACACTATCCCTGCGATAAATTCTGTAGAAATACAACATCCTCACCAGAAGTAACTTCTAGAAATGGTTTAGATGTCGTCGGGTTATCCTACACCATGAACGGAAGTCTTACATACTGGACTCAGCATTACCTGATCCGCCTTCCAAAGAGGCAAGTGATGAGGATTTCCTGGTCTGTGAGAAACATATGAATGATGTGACGATGTTTGATGTTTGATGCTATCATCAATGTCTATTGAGCTCATGAAGTCTCATGAAAACATGGATTCTTATTGCATGCTAGAGAACCTCCGGGGTATTTACCAGTAGAGAGAAAGACAGGAAAGGTTTCAGATCTCTAAGTAACTCTTTCAGAGTATGTTTGGAGAAGGATACCTAGCTAGGCCTCATGTATTCAAGCTAATTAGAGACATTGAGTGTCTGGAGGTTCTAGGATTTAAACTCCCCGAAGAACTGGGCATCGATCTCATTCTCGCATCACTTTCTTAGAGCTTCTCTAACTTTTTTTCAATTTCAGTATGAAAAACATTTAGAATTGTCTATATAATATTCTTATCCTCATTTTCCAAGTGGACAAAGATATGAAGTGTGAAAAGACATTTGTCCTTATGGTGAATAAGAGGAAAGGGAAGGAAAAGAGATTTAATCCCAAAGATTCTTCACGACCTTCCAAGAAAAGGGAGATCAAAGGGGAGGAAAAGGAACATGAGGTTGTTTGTTTTGCATGTGGCAAGAAGGGCCCCTGGAAGAAGAATTTCACCTAGCCTAAGAATTAAGGGGAAGCTTCATGTGTGTTTTTTATCGAATGTAATCTATCTGTTTCTACAAATTGGGTATTAGATATAGCTTGTGGGGATCACATATGTATCCAAATACAGGAACCAAGTAGATTCAGGAAGATTGACTGAGGGGAGGTAGATCTATGAGCATCCAACGGAGCCAGACTTGCTGTTGTAGCTTTCAAGGACTACCACCTCACATTGTCAACTGGGATGATCTTGGTGTTAAAGGGTTGTTATTATGTGCCTTTTTTTACTAAAAACATTATTTCTGCATCCAGATTAGATACATATGGATTTTTTTTCAAGTTTTGAAATGAATGTTTCTTATTTTAAAAAGATAGAATTTGTTTTGTTAGGGAACATTTATACAATAGTATTTACGTGTTGGATTACACAAACCAAGTAATGGAAATCGATAAAAAAGATACTTCACATGACTCATACCACACCCAACTTTGGCATCATCATCTAGGTCATGTAAATGAGAAACGCTTGACAAAGTTACATCAAGATGGATATTCATATTCTTGTGAACTAAAACTACTTGGCGTATGTCATGCATGTTTACAAGGAAAAATGACCAAAGCCCAATTTATTTGGAAAAGTGAAAGGGCTAAATGCCTCCTTGAATTGGTTCATACTGATGTATGTGGACCATTTCTAGTTAAAGCAAGGGGAGGGTAATCATACTTCATAACTTTTACTGATGATTTTAGTAGATATGGATATATCTACTTAATGAGGTATAAGTAAGATTCTTTTGATAAGTTCAAAGAATACAAGAATGAAGTTGAGAACCAGCTTGGTAAGAAGATTAAGAAACTCCACTCAGACTGAGGTGGAGAATATCTTAATCAAGACTTCATTGATTACTTATGGGAGTTTGGGATCCAATCCCAACTTACTCCTCCAAACATGGCCTTTTATAATGGTGTGAGTGAAAGGAGGAACCACACCCTGTTGGATATAGTGAGATCAATGATGAGTCATGTGAGTCATCCATTATTCTTTTGGGGATATGCATTACAAACAGGGGAACACATACTAAACCAAGTAATAACTAAATCAATAAATGGTATTCCATACGGGTTCTGGAGTGAAAAAAAATCCATGTTACTAAATTTACATGTGTGGGGTAGAAAAGAATTTTTTAAGGCCTCTTAAGGTAACAAACTTACACCCCGAGGCACAAAGTGTAATACCCTAAGGAAACAAGGGGATATTACCTATACAACCCCTCAGACAAAAAGGTTATAGTGGAAATACATGCCATATTCCTTGAGAGGGAGAACATCTCCAAAATAGATAGTGGTAGTAAGATAGACTTTGATAAAGTTGAGGCTCAAGGTACACAAGAGTTTGTATAGGAACAGATTCCACAAATCCCTATGGAAGAAGAATATGTTCCAGTGACACAAGTATTGCGTAAGAGTATAAGAGAGGTTAGAGAATCGGAATGGTATGGTTTTCTAGTTACCGAGGATGGATACTCATTATTAGTTGATAATAATGATCCTCTAACTTATAAGGAAGTAGTGAGTGGCACAGATGTTGCCAAGTGGCAAGAAGCCATGAATTCTGAAATGGATTCCATGTATCAAAACCAAGCCTGGATGTTGGTAGATCATCCAGTTGATGTAAATCCTGTTGGTTGCAAATGGGTATTCAAGAATAAACTAGACATGGAAGGACAAGTTAGTACCTATAAGGCATGACTGGTTGCAAAAGGGTTTAAACAGCGTCAAGGAATTGATTATGATGAAACCTTTTCACAAGTTTCAATGCTAAAATCCATTATAATTATACTTTCCATTGTGGCTTACCATGACTATGAGATTTGGAAAATGGATTTCAAAATAGCCTTCCTTAATAGGAACCTTCAGGAAGATGTCTACAAGACATAACCTGAAGGGTTTTTGACTCCAAAGGATTCCAATAAGGTATGCAAGTTGCATAAATCCATTTATGGATTAAAGAAAGAATCCAGGTAATGGAACATTCATTTTGATGAAGCTATAACAGAATTTTGTTTTATCAAGAATGAATGTGAGCCTTGAGTCAACAAAAGGTTTATTGGGAGTGCAGTTGTTTTTCTAATAGTATATGTTGATGAAATATTACTTATTATAAAAGAGATACCAATCTTACAGTTTTTTAATTCATGGTTGAATCAATTCTTCTCCATGAAGGACTTGTGTGAGGCAGCATATATTCTTGGGATCAAGATTAATCGTGATCAATCCAAGAGATTGTTGGGTATAAGTCAAAGTATATACATTGATAAGATACTGAAGAGATTCAGTATGGAACAATCCAAGAGGGGACTATTTCCATCATCACATGGCATTCATATTTCCAAGAAAATGTGTCCTCATACACATGAGTAAATAATGATAATGGATAGGAATCCATACGCATCAGTGATTGGGTCAGTCATGTATGACATGATATGTACTAGGCTAGATGTCTCCTATGCATTAAGTGTGGTAGGTAGATATCAAGCTGACCCAGGTGACCGCTATTGGATGGCAGTCAAGACTATCCTAAATTATCTGAGTTGTACTAAGGATATGTTCCTGGTTTATACAAGAGGTGAGGAACTAGTTATTAGAGGATATGCAGATTCTAGTTTCCAGACTGATCGATATGACATGAAGTCGCAAATGGGATACATCTTTACTTTGAATAGAGGTACAGTGAGCTAGAAGAGCTTAAAGCAGAGTGTGGTCGAAGATTCTACAGTAGAGTTTGAGTATATCATAGTTTTTAGGAAGCTAAAGAAGTACATTGGATGCGAAGCTTCATCCAGGAGCTGGATGTGATACCAAGTAGTAAATATCCCATCACACTGTACTATGATAATACCGCAATGGTGGCTCTCTCAAAAGAGCCAAGGTCACATCAATGGATGAGGAACATACTTCGTAAGTATCATCTCTTGAGGTATTTTTCTTAGAGAGTTGAAGTTGCAGTGAGAAGTATTTACAAGGAAGACAACATGGTGGACCCCTTGACTAAAGTATTGACTCAGTAGAAACATGATCACCATGTGAGGTCTAGAGGACTAAAATTCATAGGCAATTGGCTCTAATCAAACTGGGTGTTTGTAAGAGTTGATTTCCTAGAACCAAATAGTTTTATTTTGATTACATGGATATTTAATGTATTTAAATATTAAACATCTTATTACATATTGTTCATTCTTCTACATGACTATGATGTAATAATGTCCTAGACTATTTTTTTCATTAATAAAGTTATTTCAGTTCTCCGCTATGATGAGAACCTTGAAATGCTATAACAATATTCTTAAATATAGTTATACGGTTGGATGACATACTATGAAGGGAAACATAGCATGTAGACCGTTAGGTGTGAGTACTCATAAGCAGATGAGACTTCCTCTCATGAATTTATCACTTGGTAATCTCCAAGATAGAAGATTATGAGAATAGACCCACCAGTAGGAATTCCACATGTTTTGGTGTCATCAGATATTTCTATCTACGAGCATGTGTAATGATCCTTATACTTTAATATTATCATTAATACGTTTCATGACTCACGCACTTTGATTTACTGATGAAAATCGTCACGCAGACAGTTGGCGGGAAGTAGGGTATGTTGGGTGCATCATGAGTGACATGATATTAATGGATAAGTCTAGGAAGTATTTTTCCCTTCCATTTATGGAAGTTTATATCTCGGCCATTTTATTGAAATAGAACCTTCACGTGAAATTCAATGGTCGTGCTGTAACGATGAGTTTATTTCATGTAGTCCAAGAATGATGTATCAAGTATAAAGGTTGATGACACTATCATGAAACCTTCTTGATGTGATATTGAGACAAAGGGATTATATTACACAGTGATCATTCATATCTGGATGTCATTTTTGTGATTTTACATTCTTTCTCTTGGGTGCCTTGACCCATTTCTAGACAGTACTCTTGGACTTTAGGCAAGCTCAGCTAATGCCAACGAGAAATAATCCTAGAGGGTCACACACTAACTGTTTTTGGTGATCTTGGTAAAATTCTATTTGAATTTAATTAATGAAAAAAATATTATTCCCAAGACCGTGGAATAATTTTATTCAAGTCAAGATGATCGCATAAATTAAATAAATTTTATTTATTTATTTTATTGAACATTTATTAAATATTTATTTAGTAGTTTTTAAATAAAATATTTATTTGAGAGAATAATTTATTTATTTATTTATTCTGGTGTTCAATAAATGGAAGTGGAGTTCGAGTGGACCAAGGCCGGTCCATTAGTAAAATAATTATTTACAAGACGGTAAATAATTATTAGTTATAAAAATTTAAAATAATAATGACATTGCTATTATTTTGTGATGTGTAATTTTATTTTGTTTTGCGCACGTTGGCACACCATATATATTGACGCGATATTATTATTATGATAATGGGTTTTCTCTAAGTTCGTGAATTTATTTAATTGTTGTTATGCAATTAAATATTGTAACTAAAGTTCCATGCATATAAATAAAAAATTATGTCTGTTGTTCCATAGAGAACACACCGCATGCTTGGTGAATTAAGAATTGTTGAGCTAAACAATTTCTCTCTCGAATCCTCTTCCCGCCCCACTCAAGAATGAGATACATTCTTTAAGTCCAAAGAACAAGCGATCAAGAATGACCGACATTAGAAACTCACTTCTCCGCGCTAGCACCTGGAGAATGAGTGGTGTCGATCGGAGGCCATCGGAGCATGTGTGGATCCCCGCTAGAGGGATTCTAGTTTGGATCCTGAAAAGCACAATGAGATAATCCAGAAGGTTCATTCCGAATGATCAACATCATCAAAGAAGAAAATACCAAAGATCTAGGTATTATTTTCTTTATGATATTAGTTAAATTAATTATAAACATGATGTGCAAGATCCTCTCTAAAGATTTTGGGACTCTTCCTTTTTTATCTAAATCTTTAATTCTATTCTGTGGAGACTGGTGTTCATCATCATATTGATCCTAGAATAATCATTGATCATGGTGAAAATTAAAGTTGGGTGTCATTCCAACCACGATTCTACTACACCTGAAACCATCAAGTATCATATTTTAGGGTATAAAAATATGTTCAAAAAATAAATATAATAATTATTATATGGTCAACCATCATTTTCAATATTAGTTACGCTATTAGAATCTTGATCAAAACACATTTTTGACCTAGATAGTCATGTTTTCCTATGAATACTGTTACGGGGAGTATATTCAAAATAATCAAGGAGATTCTTATTCTACAAAGCCAAAAATAGTGGATTGTAAAACTAATTTTGTAACCCTAATTGAACTTCATGATAGAACTCATGGTTCCTTAAATTTGGGTCTCGATCAAGGGATCAAGTTTATGAGCTATAAACATTTACAATTCTTGGCTACATAGTGGTGTCCATCTTATCCACTGGTTGATGCTCTACAATGGGTCCAAGAAGTAAATTTATTTTATCAATGGTCATATGGTACCATGATGGAGTTATATTTTTATGTTTCTACCATAAAAAACAATCTCAAGTTGTATGAATACGTAGACTTACAAGAGTGGTTGAAGATCCTCCCCCATGAAATTGTGCCTATTCCAAATGATGCATAAGAGGACAGACTAGATGATCTCCTAAATATACATGTCAATCCAACTTCTGATGATTATTTTTGTAATGAAGGAATAGATGGTGACAATAGCACTGATGAGTAGGTAGAAGAGGATGTTTGGGAGGATGTTTCTAGAAATGCATTAGTTATACAGCAGCCTTGGCCCACAATAAATCATCCATCACTCTTTTCATCTTGGTGGGAAGTAATTGACATGTGTTCCTAAATTTTACTACAATGTTCTCACACCAGCAACTGAATTTCCTAGAGTTTTACCAGATATGATTACTAAGTTGGACAAAACCTTATATGCTATAAGGGATTTTATAAGTAAAGATACATTAAAAAATTCCCTAAAGAGATTTCACATTGAGAGGCATTGTAGATATATACTTCAGGAATTATGATATAAAAAATATCTCATACGGTGTGAAAATTATGGGGATGACTGTTGATTCAACTTGAGGGTGATTCCAAACATTTAATTTGGAGGTTTGAGAATATCAAAGATTGAGGTAGCTCTTACTTTCATTTATCCAAACATGAAACAAGATCATACTTCATTGGATGATAAATCTATTTCCACCATTATCATCGAGATGATTAGGAAATTCTAATATGTTCCTATAGTCCTTGTGCAAGATAGGATACAAAAAACTATCAATTATAAGATTTCTTATAATAAGGCATGGATGGTGAAACAGAAGGCAATTTTGAAGGTCTATGGTGATCGGGATGAATTATATTGGGTTTTTTCGCAATTTATAGGTATACTGAGACACAAAAAACCAATATTTATTCCATCTTCATATGAAAAACATATGTCCCAAGATAATCTACTTGATCTATCTCATTTTCTTTTTCATCAATTGTTCTAGGCATTCCTCCACTATATCTCTGTATTTTGTTTTAGTAAACCATTCATATAGATTGATGGAACATTTCTAAATAGAAAATTCAAGGGTGTATCATTGATTTTGGTATCCCAAGATGGAAACCATTCACCTCTTCTACATTCCTTTTCCATTTTGGAGAAGGAAAACTATGAATCCTGAAGTTGGTTTTTGGCATGTATCAGCAACCATTTCACCAAAATTCAGGGTGTATGTTTGATATCTAATCAGCATCATGAAATCATTAAGGAAATCAATTTGAACCCTGATACATGGATACCCTCAAATTTTAAGTTCCCAGTCAGGATCCAAGTATCACTGAGAGGGGGGTGAATTAGTGATATCTTTTTTTATTTTTAAGTTTCCTTCTTTTTGAAACAACCTTCGCCTCATGTTAAAGAGTTTCTTCCCTACTGAACACACACAACCACAGGAACATAAGATTTACAAGGTTCACTACTCAACAAGAGTAGCTACGTCCTTGGTATGGTACGGAAACAATCCAGTACCACACAATCCACTAGAAAAAAATCCTTTGATGTGGAATACAATGAGTAAGATATACCCTTACACTCGTGCAGCACTTTGAAAACAATCCAATAGTGCGTGTGCTCCCTCTTAGAATAAATAGGGTAATGTAATGATTCTGTGCTTATTAATGAACTTTCACAAATAAAATCTTTCAAAAAAATTCTTCACTTTCCTACCCAAAAGATAGTAAGAACCTCCTGGTGCAAACAGCTTGTGCTCCACTCCCTGCTTGCGTGCCACCCTGCTTGTGCACCTCCCTGCTTGCGCACCTCTCAGCTTGCACCTCCCCTGCTTGTGCGCCACCTGCTTGCGCGCCACCTACATGCGTTCCACTATTATGCACATCTCACAACTTGTGCACCACGATTGTCTTAAACTCCACACACTTCTTGAAGACACCTCTCTGCTTACGTGCCTCAGACAACTTGTGCACCACTTCTTCTTGCATGAGACCTTACTTGCATGCCTTATAAATAACCCTCATCTTGCGCACCAATAACAACTTCCGCACCACTTCTACTACTTACGCGCTCAGATCTCAAATGTTTCCTTAAGTATTGATCCTAAAAAAATGAGGAGGATAGTCATCTATTTATAGGAATTTTGGTGACTTGAGCACTACATACACTTGCACACCACCTACACTTGCGCATCGCTCCAGCACTTGCATGCTACCTACACTTGTGTTCCACTCCAGCACTTGCGCGCCGCTCCATCACTTGCGCGACACTTTCTTTCCTTTTTCATATTTTTATATGATGATGTTGAAATATGAATTGTTCACAACATAAACTTGCACACCACATATACTTGTGTTCCACCACTTGCGAGGCATATACTTGCGTGCCTACTTGTTATCCACCACTCACGCAGCTTATACTTGCATGCCACTTTTTGACTTGCGTGCCTCCTTTAACTTGCGCTCAACTTTATTTCCTTTGTCATATTTTAGATTTTATGATCTTGAAATATGACTTGCCAAAAACACTTATTTACTCTTCTTATCATTTATAAGGCATGCATCGCAAGTTCTCCAAACTTATGATTTTTTTGAAATACAAATCAGAAAAGCATCGTCTAATTTTCAAGGCCTTTACAAAGTGAATTGATTTAGCTTGTTCGACAAAAAAACAACACTCTGTAACAGAAAACTCTTCTTTATTCTTTATTCGTCCAACATGGTCCCAAAAATATCCCCCTTTGGATTTTGTTGTCAACCAAGATTCATAAATCATTGAACTTTGTAACCTTAAGCAATGGATTACTTATCAACAATTCTAAGCCTATGTGAGCTAACTCATTGTAGGAAACAAGAATTATTGACATCCAAAACCATGTTGTCCAAAAATAGTGACTATGAAATATAATGATCATATCTCCTCAGCCTTTTTCAGAACATCTTACAAGCTTCTACTTCAACATTCTTCACTTCTTCAACTTTCCTAAAAAAACAACATTGTTTCCTACAACCACCCCAACAAATGGTTAGAATAGTTCAAAGATATACATGTTGGATTCACAGCTAACCAACAACTCCCCATTTATGTATGCATCTGTAAGGATAGATTTATGAAATAATTATCCCCCTTGACAACACTATCCACATGAAAGATGAGAGTGGAGACAGAAACACATACCTTAACCTTGATGAGGAGTTTGGACACCCATGTTCACCCTCAATTTTGCAAATGGTTCTTTCGGTGAAGGTTTGGTGAATATATCAGCAACTTGTTCAGATGTAGGAACATACTCCAGCCTTAATTCATTATTCTCCACCTTCTCTTTGATGAATTGGTACTTTATATCAATGTGTTTTGAACGAGAATGTTGTACTGGATTTCTTATAAGATTTATTTCACTCTGATTATCACAACCCAAGAGAAAGGGTAGCTTTACTTTAAAAAGTAGATCTTCTAACTGAGTCTTCATCCACAGTAGTTGAGTTGAAGCTTGAGTAGCAGCAACATACTCTGCATCATCTGTGCTAAGAGTTACTGAATTCTGTTTCTTGGTATGCCAACTAACACAACTTTTTCCCAGAAAGAAAACTCCACCATATTTGGATCTTAGATCATCCACATTTCCTTCCCATTCAGCATCAGAATACCCGAATAGATCAATATTTCCTGAGCCATCATACCTTATTCCAAAACTTGTTATGCCTTTGATATATCTGAGAATTATTTTTCCAGTAATCAGATGTGATTCTTTAGGAGAACTTTGAAATCTTGCACATAAAGTGACAGCATAGACGATGTCAGGTCTTGAGGCAGTCAAATACAACAGACTTCTAATCAGCTTTTGAAACTCTTTTTGATCAACTTATTTACCTTTTTCATCTTTAGACAACTTGGTTCCCACTAAGATAGGTGTGGACACTGGTTTTGAATTTTCCATGCCAAACTTCTTCAGAAGTTCCTTATCATACTTGTCTTGAGACAGAAAGACATGATTCCTTTTCTGTGAGATTTGTATCCCAAGAAAGTATTTCATTTCACCCAGTGTGGACATCTCAAATATATTTTTAATCTCCTCATAAAATCATTCACATGATCTTTCATCATTCCCAGCAAAGATAATGTCATTGACATAAACAATAATGATCATTGAAAACTCCTGACACTCCTTGATGTAAAGATTGCTATCAACTCTGCCTTTCTTAAAATTCATCTTCTTCAAGAAAGTATCTAATTTAGAATACCATGCCCTCAGAGCCTGTTTTAGGCCATAAAAAGCCTTCTTCAACTTGCACTCATATCTTTCATCCTTTCCAATAAAAAATCCACATGGTTGATCAATGTAAACTTCCTTGTCAAGGTCGCCATTCAAGAATGGGGATTTTACATCCATTTGAAAGATTTTGTAACCTCGTTGTGCAGAAATGGCAAGAAAGATCCTGATTATTTCTAATCTTTCCACCGGAGCAAAGGTTTCATCAAAATCAATGCCTTCAATTTTTGAATACCCTTTGCAAAAAAATATTTCTTTGTTTCTTATTAATTTACCTTCTTCATTTAGATTGTTTCGGAAACCCCACTTTGTACCAATAATGTTCTTGTTTTCCGGCTTGGGTACAAGTTCCCAAGTATTATTATTCTCTATCTGATCAAGCTCTTCATTCATAGAATGAATCCATTCTGGATGCTCAAATGCTTCATTTATATCATTCGGTTCAACTTTCGAATAAAGAGAAGTATGTGATATAGCATTTGTTGTTCTTCTTGTTTGAACCCTATTATTTTTATCTCCAATAATGTTCTGAGCCTCCACTTGCTTCCTCAACCTAGAAGGGGTTATTTGAACTCTATCCTCATCACTTGATATCTCTGAGTCAAATTCCTCTTCTTGAGTAGGATTAACACAGTTTGCATCATTATCAAAAAAATTAACAAAATCTTCTCTATCTTACTCGACTTCTACATCAACATATGACTGCTTTTATTTCTCAACATTTTCAACAACTTTTACATCTGAGGAATCAATAATTCTTCCTATTTCTTTGTTAAGGAATCTATATCCTCTTCCTTCTAGAGAATAGACAAGAAAAATTCCATCATCTCCTCTTTGCTCAAACTTTCCCAGGTTTCCACCTTTCTTCTTTATAATACATGGACTCCCAAAGACTCTCAAGTGTTTCATACTTGGAGTTTTTTCATAGAAAATTTCATATGGAGTCATATCTAAGTTTGTCCTATAGAAACATCGGTTCTGAATATACACAGTAGTTCTCATTTCTTTCCTCCAATAATAATGAGAAAGATTGTGTTCAAGTAACATAGTTCTCCCTATTTCCACCAGACTTCGATTCTTTCTTTCAGCAACTCCATTTTGTTGAGGTGTGTATGGTGAACTGAACTCATGCCGAATTCCATGTTTCTCAAGGTAACTTACAAACTCTTCATTGTTATACTCTCCACCATTAGCAGTTCTCAACTTCTTCATCGAATACTCACATTCCTTCTCTTCTTTTCTCCTGAAACTCATATACATTTTCAGAGAATCTGACTTATGTCTCATGTACATAATACAAGTAATTCGAGTAAAGTCATCAATGAAAGTAATGAATTAATTATCATCATTTGTAGACTTCTTGCTCATTGGTCCACAGATATTAGAGTGTATGAGTTCCAATGGTCTTTTTGAGTGAATTTCAACTCCCTTATGAATAGAGTCTGTAATCTTCCCTTTCTCACAAATAGTGCAACACCAATCTCTTCTTCTTGATAAATCAGGCGTATCTCGGGCACTATCTATCTTTGATAACTTGCACATATTTCTCTAACACATATGCCTCATCCTTTTATCCCATAACTGATTTTCATCCACTACACCCATGTAACAAGAGTTCTGCACTTCACCAACTTGGAACAAATTCCCTCTTATACGTCGGCCTCTTGTAACTATATTCACATCATTTTTACTTTTAACAACAAATCAATATTTTCTGAAGATAACTTTGTTTCCCTCATCACAGATTTGTTACACACTAAGTAGGTTATGTTTCATCCCATCAACATATAGTGTTTTCTTGGATTTTATCTTTTATTTTCCAATGATTTCTGATCCAACACCTTTGATCCTTAGAGATTCATCGTTTCCAAATGTCATTGTTCCTTATTTGAAGTCTTTCACATTATTCAGCAGCTTTAATTCTCCTTTCATATGAGAGGAACATCCACTGTCAAGAATCCATGGACTTTCTCCTTTTATAGCTTTCAAAGCGATTTCAACAACAAGATCTTTTACTTCTTCCTTTTCTTTCATCACCTCCAGCTTCTGAGAATTTTTAATGATCTTTTTTTGTGCTCATAACAAAATAAGACAACCTTTCGTAAGATTTCCAGGTTGTTCACATCTTTCAAAAATAGTTTCTAGGGTTTGGAACCTATTTTTAATCTTTACTCCAACATTCTTAGGTTTCTTTACAACCACCTTTTCTAACTTATTTCTTTGAGGAGATTGACTCCCCCTCAAAACCTGCCTTTCATAACCTGTGGAATAGTAGTAATGTTTTTGGTTGAACCAAAACATATTTGTAGTATGTCCAAATCCACCACAATACCAGCAGTATCCATTGAAAGAGTATTTTCCTCTGAAACTTCCATACTGACCAGAATTGAGAACACGTTTCTCAGCCACCTTCTTGTCTTTCTTTTATGAGCCACCGACCTTTCTATTATAAATCAAAGTATTGCTTTCCATTCCAATTCTATCAAAACCATAAGTGTTGGAAACTTTTCTAGATTCAGAATGTTTTGAATCATTTTTGAACTTAGGGTTCTTTGAAACATCTGAATTCCCAATTTTGTTGGTCTTTACAACATACATGGCTTTCCTAGTATTCTTCATTTCAGAAACACTTTCACTTTTCTTTTCAACCTTTGAAGGAAACTTTTGTTGATAATTCTTAGGTTCCTCCTTCAATGAACATTCACCAAATTCAGAGATAGAGTTTTTGAAACTTGTATTTCTCTACTCAGCTTTAGAAAGTTTTTGTTGGACATGTTCTAGCTCTTCTTCTTTTGCCTTCAGCTTTACTTGCAGAAGTTCATTATGATTCTTTTCATTATCAAGAGAAATTTTCAGATCATCAATCTCTTTTACCAGATTTAATTTCTCATCAGGAAAGCCTTCTTGATTATATAATGTGGAATATTCATTTATCAATTTCTTTTTTTCCTTCTCAAGACTTCTAATCTTTCTCAGACATTGCTTCAACTCTTCTTTCAGATAGGATTCAAGTTGAGTTTCTCCTTCTTCAGAACTGCTGCTCCCAAAATCTTCTTTATTCACTACTGAAATAAAGGTATTCTCTCTAGATTTCTTAGCACAAGATTTTTCAGATTAATCTTCGCTGTCTTCTTCATCTTCATATCTAGATAAAAAGTTTCTTCTTTTTTATTTGAAGAACTTTTTATCCTTCCCCTTTGGAAAATATTTATATTTGTTGGATTTTTTCTTCCACAACCTTCTTGGACTTCTGTTATCATCATCACTGTCTTATTCATTATTCTTTTGAGGATAGTTAGCCGCAAAGTGACCAACGTCTCAACACTCAAAACATTTCAAGGGAAGTTTACCCTTATATTTCATTGTACCTCTTTTCACATTCTTAGAAAACAAGGATAAAATTTCATCAAAATTTTTACACACCTCATCTTCAGAATCAGATTCACCAGCATCTTATTCAATAAGAATCTTCTTTGACTTCTCTCTCTCTCTCTTCGTAGCCTTGAATGACATTTCTCTATCAGCTTTTGTTTTTCACTTAATAGTCTTCTCCCTTCCCATCTCATAAGTAATTAGAGTGCTATGAAAATCAACCATAGATAATGTTTTAGAGTCTCTATCTTCTAATGAAGACACTTTAGCATCAAAATTGTCAGGCAGAATTCTCAAGATCTTTTCGACAACTGTAGAATCCTCCAACGTTTCACCAAGACGTCTGATTGTACTGACAATATCATTTATCCTTGTAAAGAAATCCCTAATAGATTCAAATTATACCATTTTCAAGTCTTCATACTTCAGTATCCAGATTTTTAGTTTAGCCTTCTTCACTTTTGTATTTCCTTCATAGATGTTCTTCAGTTTTTCCCAGATTCCTTTGGTTGTAGCAACACCTTTCACTTGTAAAAATTCACTCTTAGAAAGAGATGAGAGTAACTCATTTTTAGCTCTTCCATAATTCTCAATATTCTTCTTATTGATATGAGTAAGAGGAACCTAGTAATCAATAGGTGGAAATCCATCTGTTTTAGCTTCAAGAACATCATACCCAAGAGACATAAGATAAGGCATCATTCTATCTTTATAGATATGATAATTCTTTCCATAAAATATTGGAATCCCCTTATTGTTCACACAATTCAGATTCTCCATCACAACTTCTCTTCAAAACTTCAGCAAAGAATAAACAAAGGGAACCTCCCTCTAATACCAATTGAAGTTCCCATTCAGGATCCAAGTATCACTAAGAGGGGGAGGGGGTGAATCAGTGATATCTTTTTTCCTTTTTAAGTTTCTTTCTTTTTGAAACAACCTTCACCACCTATTAAAGAGTTTATTCCCTGCTGAACACACACAACCACGGGAACACAAGATTTAAAAGGTTCACTACTCAACAAGAGTATTTACGTCCTTGGTATGGTACGAAAATAATCCATTACCACACAATCCAATAGAAAACAATCCTTTGATGTGGAATACAATGAGTAGGATACACCCTTACACTCGTGAAGCACTTTGAAAACAATCTAATAGTGTGTGTTCTCACTCTTAGCACAAATAGGGTAATGTAATGATTCTGTTCTTCTTAATGAACTTTCACAAATAAAATATTTCAAATAAATTATTCACTTTCCTACCAAGAAGTTGGTAAGAACCTCCTGGTGCAAAAAGCTTACATGCCACTCCCTACTTGCACACCTCCCTTCTTGCGCGCCTCCCTACTTGCGCGCCTCTCAGCTTGCTTGCCACCTGCTTGCGCACCACCTACATGTGTACCACCTACTTGTGCCCCACTATTATGCACAGCTCACAACTTGCACGACATGGTTGGCTTAAACTCCGCACACTTCTTGAATACACCTCCTTTCTTGCGCGCCTCTGACAACTTGCACGCCACTTCTTCTTGCCCTCCACCTTACTTGTGCGCCTTATAAATAACCCTCAGCTTGCAAGCCAATAACAACTTGTGCACCACTTCTACTACTTGCGCGCTCAGAGATCAAATGTTTCCTTAAGTGTTGAGCCTTAAAAAATTAGGAGGCTAGTCGTCTATTTATATGAATTTTGGTGACTTGCGCACCACCTACACTTGTGCCCCACCTATACATGCATGCCTCTCCATCACTTTTGTGCCACTCCAGCACTTGCACGCCACCTACACTTGCGCGCCACTCCATCACTTGCACGCCACTCCATCACTTGCACGCCACTCCATCACTTGCGCGACACTTTCTTTCCTTTTTCATATTTTGATATGATGATGTTGAAATATGAATTGCACGCAACATACACTTGTGCACCACATATACTTGCACTCCACCACTTGCGTGGCTTATACTCGCATGCCTACTTGTGCGCCACCACTTGCACGGCTTATACTTGCGCACCACTTTTTGACTTGTGCGCCTACTTTAACTTGCGCTCCACTTTATTTCCTTTGTCATATTTTTTATGTGATGATCTTGAAATATGACTTGCCAAAAACACTCCTTTACTCTTCCTATCCTTCATAAGGAATTCATCACAAGTTCTCCCAACTTATGATTTTTTTGAAATACAAATCAGCAAAGCATCATCTAATTTTCAAGGCCTTTACAAAGTTAATTGATTTAGCTTCTTCGACAACAAAAAACAACACTCTGTAATAGAAAACTCTTCTTACTTCCTTATCCATCAAACTTGGTCCCAAAAAAATTCACATCTTTAGTACTTCATTAGAAACATTTCTTGCAATGTGTGGAAAACATTCCATAATGAACCTATGATGAAAGAAATCACGAGGCTTGTTACGTATTGTCTTTGTTGTGTTTAACTATTTCAACGTAAAGGTAAAATAAATTTATGTGAAATATAATCACTTATGTCTAGAATATAAGATGGATCAATAGTGGATTGAAGAATGTTTCGAACAAATATACAAGGATAATCAATGAGTTTATGATTATATTATACAGGTTCCAAAAGAAAAATGGGCATTGGCATATGAGTATGGGAATAGGTATGGACACAATACCACAAACATTATGAAGTTCATCAATGGTGTCTTCAAGGGGATTCAAAATTTACCTATAGATACCCTATTTCAGGCGACATTTTATCACTACAAGAAGTACTTCATTGATAGAAAAAAGCTAGAATCGGATAAGATTTAGCATGGGATAAGGAACAAAAGGGACTTTCAACATGATATTGGAAAGAACATTGAAGTATCTTTGGGTTATCATGTATACCTTTTCTCCAAGAAGACTCTTGATTGGAAGTTACAGTGAATTCAGACCCCATCATAAATAGAATTGGTGATAAAATGGTTGTATTACTTGAATAGAGTCAATGTTAATATGGAAACTTTCAGGCCTAACAGTTTCCATGCACACACGCCATCGTAGCATGTGTCTCTATGAACATATCATGGGTAGTATATTTTGATCCAATATACTAGATGGACACCATTTCTAACTATTTTGCTACACCATGGATTCACATTGGGGAGTATCGATATTTTCCAATGCCCAAAGGTTAGCCAATAGTGATCCCTGACCTCAACCAGTTGCATAACTATGGGATTTCAAAGGCCATTCGGATGCAGAATGAGATTGACTAGCCTCGAGGACAAGGGAAATGTTTGAGATGGACCATATGTCATCAAGAAAGTCATAACCGAAAATGATGACCTAACATTACTGGGTCGAGTTCACACTCTCATCCATAATGATGTATTGTATCTATTTTGATATTCTCATATTTTAAATTATATGGTTTTATTTAATTTGTTTTTTCTTCCCCATTTCACTTTATATGATCATAGCTCAGTTTTTAAAACATTATGTGACTAATATTATAATATACATTAATATAAACAGTCAATAGTATCATATTTTGGGTTATAAAAAGATGTTCTAAAATTTCAATATAATTAAGATTATATGATAAACCATCATTGTCAATATTAGTTAAACTATCATAATCTTGATCATAAAAAAATTTTGACGTAGAGAGTCATGTTTTCTTGTGTTTAATACTAGGGGAGGTTATTCAAACTAAGCACAGAACTTCTTATAGTAAACAACCAACAAAAATGGTTAGTATAGCTGATTCGGTATCCCTAAGTGAACTTCAAGACAAAATTCTTGGGAAATGAACCACGATGTAGTAGGGATAGTGAAAATGAAGATGAAGATGACATAAACCCATTCCAAAAACGAGAAGAGGAAGAAAGTTAAGAAAGCAAAGAAGGTAAAGAAGGAGAAGAAGGAAAAGAAAGTGAAGAAGTCGGAGAAGGCAAAGAAGGTGAAGAAAGAAAGCATGTGAGAAAATAATCCTGAAACATAGCACCATGTGGGAAATGATACATAAATTAAAAAGAACAATATTTTCAAAAAAACATTTAGATAATAAAGAAAAAATGCTTATATTTATGAATATATAAAACCATATCATACAAAACACCCTTTTCTAGGTAAAAACATATCTCAAAAACACATTACAACTATGATTTAAGAAACATAAAGACATTCCCTTTTATTTTGATAAAAATATCTTCATAAAACAATGTTAATAAATATGACATGTATTTCATTCTACAATTCATAACATTCTGATGACCATAACGTTATATTTCTATTTTACACTTACAAATCATTTCATTTTTTACATACAGATTGAGGATACTATACTACTCACTAAGTAGGTAGAGTATTTTTCTCAGGACGTGCTATAGGGTGGTGTAGTTTGATAGATAGAGGTGTGTTGAGTGCAAAATTTTCATCACATACTATCTATACCCACCATTATACCATACCTTCACCGTTTTTTCTTCTATGGAATTGTAGTATCTGATTTAACATTTGTTGAACATCAATTACATTCTTCCCTCTTAGAGAGGTAGAGCCCAAAGACACACACATTCTACCTTATTGAGAGAGAGATGACCATCACCCTAAATGATGACATAGTCTCTCTCGGTCTGCCTATCATGGGGAAAGCCGTTATTGGAACCTCCTATGTATACTTTCCTGGCCTTGTTCAAATATTTCTAGGCATCAAAATTTCGGCCGAACTGTGGGCTATAGATAGAGGGTTGATATCTATACCCTATCTTGAGATTCACTTTCAATATTTACCCGATGATGTTGATGATCATACTGTCATGTGTCATGTTTGTGCATACATATTATGAATCATTTGAGGGACCCTATGTGTCGATCACTCGGGGAAGCATGTGCACATTATGTATCTAGACCTAATGGAGGACTTTTATCAGCTAGGAACATATATATTGGGATCTACATGCTTGTATTACACATATAGGGAATTATACACCGCATGCCGCGCATACCAATAAACCCTAGGGGATGCAGTACCTTCTTTAGATGTGGGAATGGGAGTGCATCCCCATAGTCTTCCTTGATCTTGCTGGATATTTTGTGCCTATAGAGGTTCTGCATGACGCTCCATGTGGACAATATTGTGATAAATCATCTCTATTGGTTTCTTATGCTAGTATGAGTTATTGAATTTAATTTCATTATATTTATCAATTTTGATGTTCTATTTTACAGGTGGACTCAGAAACACAACTTCCACAAGATTCTTACACACCATTTATGTGCATACCATCTCAAGTTGGGCAATCTGCTACCTGACCAGGTAAGTATATACAATCTTTCATTGTCTAACTAATTTAATAATAGTATCATTTTTGGTTTTTAGTAAGGAAATTTTTGGACTGACATTTCATTTCAGATTACATGGATTCCATATTGGGATATATTTGATCAGTTTCCAGCATATTTCACTACAGGACTTCATTATGCTGGGGATATAGAGCCTCTTATTCACATTAATATTATTGAGTGGAACCACACTAATAGAGTCATGTTCTAGTTTGGTTGTTTTCATCCCATTCTATTTCCATCACCATAGACATAGAATCTTCATGAGTTGAAGTTGATAGGGAGGTAGGATGAGGACTGGGACCAAAAACACGCTAACTTTCTTAACCTATAAGGAATATGACTAGGGAATCATATATAGGGTATACCTATAATGTGATCCTGTCTTTCGGTGCAATTAGAGTATGAGTGATGGTATATACTTAAGTCTATAATGTATCTCACCTAGAACGAAAGAGCACTTTATGATATCATAAGTCAATAAATTTCCATTATTTTGTTTTTTAAAACCATTTCTGTAACACCCGAGATTTTTATGAATAATATTTTGTTTTTATATGTCATCAAAGGAATCTTTCACTACACACTTTCTTGGCTTACTTTACACGCAATCACGACCTTCCTCGATAGCTTGCGTCGTACGCAATACCGAGTTTCACTAAACAACGATATGCTATTAAAATATTATTAAAACTAGCCGTTATGAATAGTAATAACCACTTTTTGAAATTTTATAAATTTTATTTTTCAAAATGGACTTCATTTTTGGATTCGGAATACCGAAATTATCATAGGGTGAAATTTTGGTATTTTTCTGAAAACTTTCAATTTTTGATGAATAGTGAAACCACTAAGTGGTAGGTTAAAAACTGAATTTTGCATAAAACTTAATTTTACCGCTTCTGTGAATGGAATTTCGAAAATCCGAGAGACATGGTTGATATCAAGGACTGAAATGTGGTTCAATGAGATGAAAATAATTTTTTGGTGAATAGTAACTTTTTACTTTTTTTACCGCGGTTAATAGTAAATAGGGTAACTAAGGGTAAATATGATATTACTATTACCCTAACACATGTCCTAATTCTATTGGACAAGTGTAATTCGACCAAAAACAAACTTAGGAATAAAATATGACTATTTAGGCCCACTTGGATTAGATTAGGACATTTATTATTAATTTATTTAAAGAAGGGTTAAAATAGTTAAAATCAAAGTTTAATAAGTAAATAATTTTTAATATGGGGTTATACATAAGATAAATTCGACTATAAATATTCATTAGAAATCTAAAAAGATTTCCTACATAATGGTATTTTATTTGTAATTTTTAGACATTAAATAATTTAATTTATTTATGACACAATGATGATGCAGTAATTATCTTATTAATGAAATATTGACATAATTGATGTTATAAACACCAAAATAAATTTAATTTGAGACTTTTTATGAATTCCACTAATAGGTTACTATGATATATTAGTGTTGATTTAATCAACTTGGTTCGAACATATAATTCTGTTATAACTTTCACAAAAATCATATATCAAATAGTGTCAAAATTGACACAAAATAGTTTTTAAATCAAATATTATATTATTAATTGTTATTTTATTCCTAAAAATCTAAGTTTCAGCCAAATAACTTAGATAAGGATATATATATTAATAATAAACAATTTGGGGTTCGTTTGGCATGTTATAGTAAGTGTATTAACCATATAGTGAAAGAAAACAAAAAGACACGGTAAAAGTTAAATTAATTAACTTAGAGTTAAATCTAATTGATAAGGTTAAAATAATACCCTAAACTTGTCTAAATCCTATTGTTTGATAGGATTTCGACCCATCCCCACTTTATCTTCGAAATAAGACCCTTTGGAACCATTATAAACCGATTTTGACTTTAATATAAAATAATAGTTTGAGATATTCCTAAGGTGCCCCTCTCCTCCCTTATAAAAGGGCACCTCCTCCCCCTCCTCCTCACACAAAATTGAGCACTCAAGCTCGGCCAACCCCTGCCATTTTCTCCTCTCCACTTCCCTAGAATAATCCTAGAGGTCCTGGTCTTCTTCAAAGACCAATCTTAGTTCCCTAAGTGGAGGATTCAAAGAGGCGTTCCAAAGAAGAGGTAATATCCATTACCGATCTTTTCAATTTCTTTCTTCTTCAACTTCTTCTTCTTTAGTTGTTTCATGATAAAGTAATAACATCAGTATTACTTAAATACTGATATGTTATTATAAATATGAAACAACCCTAATTCACCTTCTATCCATCCTACGGAAAAATGAAATCACCGCGCGTGCGTACGTACGGAATACCGTCTCCACGCCGTGGTGTAATCTATTTTCCACCACAACCTTACAACGATGGGTATAATGGTGTAATGAGTAACTATTTATGATTATTATTAAGTAATATTGATACTGAAATAATATATATATACTCCAATACAATTCCACGATCATAGGAATGATATCATCACTCGTGCGTACGTACGGAATACCGTCTCCACGATGTGATGCGACTCGTTCTACATGATCATCATTACATAGTAATTATATAAATGAATTGAATGAATAAATATGATATATGTTACACTAATACCATTCTGTATATAAGGTATCTATAACCTTAAAAGAAGAATAAGAATGTATTCGGCAAAACACGCATAAGAACAAAAGACAATAAAGACCCGAGTAACAAGTAACAATGAAATATTACTAATAAGAAGCTAAGAATATGACCATATATGATATCATATCAATATGTATGATTCTGGACTAAGTCAATAACATTATTTAAACCATTATACAGGAGCTTCGGACACGTACAAAGAAAATTGGACCTAAGGTAAGGGAAATATCACAATCTCATTTTTATCCGAGATTGTTTATTTGTAAGTATTTACTGGGGTGTATTTTATCATCCACATCCATGTTTCCTGAATATTTAATATTATTTCCATCCACCTACAATTGTTTAAATACAATTTTACCCTTCGGTGAGTTTTTATTAAAGAATATGAAAGGAATCTTTTGTCGTTTTTCGTACGAGGTACTTTTTGACTTTTCCGACAAAAGTACAAAGAATGTTTTTTTTAACTTATACGGCATGAATGGATTTTTAAAACATTATTTCTAAGAAGAATCCTTTACAAGTTTTCAAGTTTATTTTTAATCAACATATTTTAGTTTAAAGTTGTATGACATGTTAAGAAAGGAAAAAAAATTTGAAGAAGAAAGGATATTTTCCTCAAGAATGGAGTTCAAGTTTTTAATCAAAATTATTTTCCATCTAAGATAATAAAGGGTTCTGTTTTTATCCCTATTATTACATTGATTTGATTATGTTGTGATGGAATTATTTTTATGAATTCCTTTATCTTATACGAATTGTTTTATGATGTCATGTTGTTTAAGAATCCCATTTTTATTACATGGGTTACGCTATGATGTATGGTTTATGATTATGTGGCACACATAAGAAAGGATTCATTATAAGATGGGTGGGACCTATATCTCCCTCCAATGCATTGGGTAAAGATTTTATATCTCATGAGATAGACATGGCTGGAACGGTAGGTTATACCGGTTCAGTGAAACAGGACTGGAACGAGGGTGACTCGGTTCAGAAAGGGACTTTGTCCACTAAGATAGTCTTGGCAATGAGTCATGACTAACAAGAAATGATTTCCCATGATTATGTGTGCATGCCACAAAGTTTCAAGTTTTATTTTATGATTATGGGGATCTCATTTTCACTTCTATGATTTATTCCATGATAAGATATTATGATCTCTTTTGCAGGTTTTGATTTTCAAAAAGATATGATATGATTTTTATTTCCTTTATTTGCCCTTGCTGAGCATTTGAGCTCACCCTTTTATGTTTTCTTTTCCCCAGGTCAGGAAGATGGATATTAAGTAAAATATGCTAAAAGGGACCCTAGATATGATGAAATAAATGGGAGACACTATAGAAGATTTATGAACCAGTTGTTTATGTTTCCCAGTTTCTAAAGACACTATACCTATACGGTCCTTTGTGGTTTTGTCATATGTTGTAATAAGTGTGCTTCAATTTTGAAGTATTAACAATGTATGTAAAGTATGGGTCATTATAATTTCTAAATAATTTTGAATATATTTCTAGTGTTTCCATTCATGAAATCTTATTCACATGACTAATATCAAGGAGGAGAGAGTTGCTAGCCTGGTAGAGATCTATACCACAACACTGGCGCTAAGGTCATCTTATGAGGAGATTCACGAGAGCATCTTCCATTGGCCACACCAGAGAGTGGAGGTTCTTACTCTAGAACCTCCTCCATAAGCTAATTATGCTGAGGATACATGATGACGATTATGTATACTATGTCATCCTACATGTGAGCCATCACCTATTCCACAGGTAAAGTTCATCCCTCTAGTAGTCTAGCCTCAACCGATTGTCGATGTGCATCAAGAGGCATGGGCTGCATCTTTCTTGATAGGATATCCAATGTTCTCCCTAGCTTGGGGTCTAGATTCGTTATCAGCTTGGGGTGCAAATCCATCAGAGGCTTGGTTCCTCACTATGATGATGGAAGGCCTTATACTACTCTAGTGGGAGAAGGATCAGGAGCATAGTATGACATTCATTTGACACCTCCTCCCACTGACACATAGGTAGATCATGTCATTGTCGACATTCCAGTTCCTGAGGATCATCCCTCTCCAAGTCATCAGACTCCACCCCATCACGGAGCTCGGCGATCTCGATACTGGTGTAACCTTCGCAGACCACCATGTGGGATGAAATCTCCTCACTATATACATTGATTTTACTTGTTCATGTATATGTCTTGTGTTTATTGAAATAAATATATTGTTATTACTATCATTTATTTTTACATGTTTATCCAATTTTTTATTTTTCATTAATATTTTAGTCACAATTTATATTTTTTAAGATTTTAAATTCAACTACTTGAAACATAAGGAAACATATTAAATTTCAAGTTTGTAAATTTAAAACCATATAAAATATACACTATAAAAACAATCTAAATATAACTTATAACATATCCTAAATATCTAAAAAGTAGTTGAAAATATATTGAATATCGTATCTATAACAAATAATTTATATTCAAATATTTTTTTAATGTCCTAGATCTCATAAACATGTTATTACATAATCTTTATCATAAAAATCTATATAATACTCCAAAAAAATCTAGACGTCCAAGATCTTTTGGAATTAGGTACATGATAAAAACAATAACATAGTATTTTATTACCATATCCATACTTTCTCTTAGACCTCACCTTAATCTTACTATATAGAATATCTTAGAGACATATAATGGAAACAAAAATGGAATGATTATAAGACATCACTTACAGAAATGGAATAAGATTTAATTATTATAAGAGCATGGTAAACATAATAGATCATAAAGTGTGGAACAAATATAAAACATGCCATCATAATGTATGTAATTATAAAGTATAATAATATTATAGTTTTCTAATAATGAAAAAATTAGTATTTAACTAAATGAAATAAACAATAATACTCAATATAAGTGATTTCAAACAATATACATATAAATCATAATATACAAAACAAAATATATTACTAAATATAAAACCATGTATTCTTTTTGTGGAAAGGTGGAAGGCGCGCTACTGCCTTTCAACTGAACTGAAAGGCTGCAGCGGCCCTACCACCTTTCATACACATTTTAAAAAAAATAAAATTAAATATACACATTTTTTTAAAAAAATCAGAAAACATATAAAAACTCACCTCATTCTCTCCCATGAACCATAGACGTCAGCCACTCATCCCCAAGTTAATGCAGCCCTAATAAAATGCATGAAAATTGATATGATCTTGTGGATTTTACACTCATATCAGTTGTATGTCACCATAAAATCATCATTCATTTTAACTATAGTTGATCAAAACTGACATGATCTCTTGCACACTTATGTGGAATTTTTCCTTTTTCTACACTAAACACACACACTCTCACAAAGACTTTCCCCAAACCACATCTTTCATGTGAAATTTTTTTAAAACATTTCCCAATGAAGAACCACCACCCCCAAATCGGGAGCCAAATTGAAGTCAGTGAGGGTCCAACCCCTATTTTCAAAGATGAAGATGAATCAAAAAACTCCATTGATGAGGATCATCTACCGAATAATATTATTTATTATTAATTATATTAGAAATTATAATAAATTAAATGAACTATATTATATCTTTCTAATACTTATATTATTAATTATTATTTTTATTGATCGAATTCCCTTTAAATTAACTTGATTTTAATTTTTATGTATTATTACAATTATAATGTAAGAATAGTACAATCTTAATCTTGTATGGAAATCCTAATGATATGTTTAGGGCCTTCCCTAATAAAAGGCAGTAAAGTATAGAGTATTTAGATATATTTTGAGATTATTTTAATGTTAGTAATTCTTTGAAAATAAGGGTATTTGAAAAATTGTGTACATATATATAAACAAAATAAAAAAATATATTTTTTAAAAAAAAATAGATGATGTGTTAACAGTTTTATGACCTTATCATGGGGATTAAGTGCGTAAAATTGTTTAACTCCATTATTGAAGGATGTAAAAGTGTTAAACCATTTGTTACTATTAAAACACATATCGGTAAATAAAATAAACCTAGAAGAAAACCATTTAAGAAACTTTCCCCATGTTGGTGGAGGTGGTGCCCATCATTTTTTGATTTCCCTTACACTAGAATAAAATTATCATCTCCATTAAGAAAAATTAATGGAATATCCACTAAGAGGTTTTTAGGGTTGGTTTCACTAGAATAGTGAAAATTTTGGTGGAACACAAGTTCTAATAGAACCTCACCTAAAAATCACACTAGATATTTCTATAAACTTTTGTACTGGAT
Source organism: Viscum album (assembly GCA_963277665.1). Classification (NCBI taxonomy): domain Eukaryota; kingdom Viridiplantae; phylum Streptophyta; class Magnoliopsida; order Santalales; family Viscaceae; genus Viscum; species Viscum album. The sequence continues at coordinate 1,375,218,752 of OY728134.1, forward strand.
ATTTCTATAATTTTTTTATACAAATGACAATTTTGATCCTCCAACAGAAAGTTTTGATCTGAATATCCGCCAATAGAGGCCTCTGAGAGGACAACAACTAGTGTTATTCACACCTCTCAATGCCAATATTTTGGTTTGACCACTCATAGGGAATAAAAAGGGTTTTTTTTTCTATATCTATTCATTTCAGTTGGGGATTCAATCATTGGCCAGGCTTCAGATGATACAATTATTACACAATCCAACTCCCCTATAACAATATTTAATTCAATGACTAATTTCTGCATCTGACACACTTCTATGTACATGACCTCCTTCCTTATAAATGTTTCTCATATGATATGTACATGTGAAATGTTTATTTGGATGGATTAATAAGTATGGTATTTTACCAAAACTATAATGAAAATTCCATGTTTTCCAAAAGTTTAAAAAAAAATTGAAGGATTTTACCATATTTAAAAATATACATATTATAGAGTAATGAAATAGATATTATTTTATAAAAAATATACATATATACATCCTTTCCTATAAACATGATATTATTTCCCCCAAGGGAATATACTAGTGGTTTTATCTCAGCAGGCCCCGCATGATGTCTCAGAGTCGAACCTCTCCAAGTACTTGTAGCAATGTTGTTATATTATCTATGTATTTGTCCACCTTCCCTGAAATGATGTACAAAAAAGAGATTATCATAGTATAATTAATGCATTAAATTCAAATAATATGAAATGATTATACACATGAGATGTAATGGGGCCTCATTTTTCTCAATCACAAGAAAAAATGGTTCCCAGGGATTCAATGATATGGATTTCCCAAGGGATTTTTAGTTTAATTTGTTTTTTGTAGGGAATATCCATCTATTTGTTTCATCAGAATATTTTACAAAGAATGCAAATAATTATTATTTTTAATATAGTGATGCTTTCACAATTGATTATTCTTTTCATCGAATTAGTTTCACTCCTTTGAAGGTGTTGTAAATTCCTAACCAATCGACATCCAAAAATGTAGATGAAGGCCTTGGATGGACAAAGGAAAAGCTAGAACTAAATAGATGTTTTTGTTTACCACAAACATGGATGTCATTCTAGTGGGGATTTTAAAACTTTATATAGAAAAAAAATACTACACATATTTATAACTTAATTAAAATCCATGTGATAGCCTTAATGAGGTCAAATCACATTGGCCCAGAAAACCAAAAATGAATGAGGTAATTTTTTTGTGGGGGGGAGGAAAAAAGACATGGTGAAATTAATCACCACAGTTAGTCCAAAATATCAATACCTAATTTCTATCATCTTCACCAGATCCCAACTTTACCAATCTTTACATGAAACTCTTAAAATTTAGTGAACCCAAGTGACATCATGAGAGTGTTACTGGCCTTATCCTCACTTGAGTCCATCTAGTTTATCGCTTCTAGTTTCTCCATAATAAATGTGGAGTGTAAGTGAGCATGCTTGGTCAAAAAGGAATTGAAAAGATTCCCCATGGAAGACGCCATCATATTGTTTGGCCTCAAAAGTAACTCATTTTTCCTCCAATTCTTAGGGAGGAAAATGGGATTTTGATGTTGAACAATGCACTCAACGCCTTCTTCTCATTCACCCTCACTATCCCAGATAATGACTTCCTTGAACTTTCCTCAAGAATTTCTCTATGTACAATAGATTTTTGTTTTACTTCACTGAAGGAGGGTTTCTCGTCAGTTGTAGTGAAGTGTATCCCAGCAGATTCAAGCTCATGTAGTGAAGATCGAGGTGGCATTGTCTACAAGATAATTTTTTTGATAATGTAAAACTGAAACAGGGTGTCATCATGATTAGTGTCGAGTGATTCCTCCATGTTGGATGGTGATAAAGTGAACTCCACTGTTTCTGATAGTTTGGGGATCGACATGACCATGTATGATTTTTCAATGAATATAGAGAACATGTTAGAGAGTGTGGATGATGATCTTGGGTCTCCTATAGCGTTTCCAGTCTCAGTCATCCCTAGTATATATTCTATATTTTTCTCAATAGTGAATGGGTCCTCACTACCCAATGTACCTTGTTTTTCATCAGTAATCAAATCCAACTTCACCACCTCATTGATGATTCCATCACACATTATAATCATGTTCTTCCCATCAGGGTTGTACATGCATTTTTCCTTCTACTTATACTCGTACCCAATGAAGATCAATGGTGTATTATAGATATCTAGCTTCTTCATGTGAGGATTCATGTTATTGACATGAACCATGTATCCAAATGTGAAAATAATGTGTAACTTCGGTTGTTTTCCATGCTTGGCTTCATACGACGTCATCCCTTCAAGGATGTGTGTCAGTGATCAGGTGAGGAAGAAGGTGGTATTGGATATTTCCTCAACCCAAAACATCCCAGGAAGGACCCTTTCTATCAGCATGCTTCAATCCATGGAAACTAAATTTTGGTTTTGTCATTCAACAAACCTATGCTTATATGGTGATTAAGGAGTCATGACCTGTCATTTTACACCATGACTGATGCAGTATTCACTAAACTCAACTAAAGTGGACTCACCACTAAAGGTTCTATACATAGTGGATTTGTTGTGATTGGTCACTCCTAACTGTTCTGCTTTCCCTCATGATCAATGATTAATCTGATATTTACATGATGATGAATTCCATGATCAACAAAATTGAATCAATGAAAATACATAATGGATAAAGTGCTGGAACTAATAACAAGATCATAACATATTATTTATAAATAATTTAATTAATTAAATAATTTATTTTTGGGAAATTATTTCATCATTGAAGGATCATAAAATGGATCTACATCATATGGTTTTGTGTTGTAGGAATCATGGGTAGATTCTCTCTAATAGTGACCCAAACATGTTCCAAAAATCTCCAAAAGTTATTCTATGAATCTCTAGGTGATAGTACGGCATTTCTAAATTCTTCTATTGTTTTCTATTGTTCTCCTCGATAATCAATTCAAAAGGATTCTCCTTGATCTATCTAGACTTGAGAGTGGGTGGTGTAGGATGATCACTCTCGATTCTTGGGAGCATTTTTGGAGAGGGATGTCTCTAGGTCTTGAGGGGATTCTCTCTAATTTTCATTGTGCACATCACAAATGAATTGGATATCTTGAAATACACTATAATTTGGTTTATATACCGCTATGGTTAGAAATAAATAATGTCACAAGTGGACTTTAATATTTATTTAATCCATATAGAACCCCATGTTTATAATAATAATAAAATTATTATTTTTTCTCGAAATACGCTAAACTCACGAATTAAAACTATTTTCTTATTCAAATAATATTCAATTTATATTATTTTTTACTGGACCTATAAACTTGTTTCTCCATTCCTCTATAATATTTATCAGGGAGTCAATAATGAAAATATATTTAATTAAGAAATATCACTGCATTATCACCAATAAATAAATAAGTATTATATTCAACAAATATTATATTCAATAAATATAAAATAAAGATTTATTACATATTCCATTCACATAATATAATTTCAAGTAACTTGTGATGGAATATATATGATCAATAAAACAATAATAATTATTAAAACACATGCAGGAATAATATTTATTTAACTTATTAAATAATAAATAATAATACATTATTTAATTGAGATTCTGGATACACTTGGTGTGTGTCCCTCTAGGCCACTTTCTAAGTGGCATTAGGTGAAGTAGCCTAAAGTCCTGGGTTAACATCAAACAACATGCTAAGGCACCCATAGAGAGAGGATAATGCCACAATAACATAATACCTCATACAAACTCTTACTTGTTTAATATAATCATTTTATCATAATATCTCTAATAAATAAGGTTTCATGCTAGTTCCATCAAATTATGTGATTGTTGTCTCTTTGTTTGACATTCGCAAATTTGAACTTATCAATTTAACACCACAGCCATGGATTTGATTAGGTTATATTATTTCCATCAAAGGTCCTAAGATATCAACTTCTGATTAATAATAGAATGGAAAAAAACTTTATTGAAATATTAATTAATGTAATATTACTCTTGAAGTACTATTGACACTCCCTTTTAAAAATGGATGGAAAATAAATTATTAAAAGAACATTGGATTACTTATAGTATCAAGGATGTTTGAGAATAATTAAAGAAATCTTTCCAAATGGACCTACATAGCACACTTGTGCTCAAGAAGAATAGTGCAGGTCCTACTAGTGCAGCCCAAAGGCACAGCCCCCTATGTTGACGTCCTACACTGAAGATCTACAACTATAACCTACACTTAGGACCTACACCAAGGACCTACTCAAAGGACCTACACTGAAGACCTGCAGATCTATGTACATTTTACACCCCCGCATGGAAGAGCTATGTTGTGGACCTACACTCAAGACCCACACCAAAAAACTCCCTTGTAAAAGTTCCCCTATTTTCCTATAAATAGGTCCCTTGGGCTCCCCATTTCAACAACTAAAAAGTTGTTTGAACTTCTGATGCTATCATTGTATAGCCCCTTTGCCCAGGTCCCCTGAATTTCCTTATGTATCTCTATAAAACACGATAGAAGAGAGAATTAGAAGGGATATGAAAGATAAAAGTCCCTTTAGCATCTCAAATACAACATACTTGGTTGAGGACCCTACCTCTATAAGAATAAGTTGCCTACGCAAGGTCATTTCCTTATGTAATAACCTTCGCAAGATTCTTCCAAGGACATCAAGGGAAACCTATAGTGCTTATGTTAAAACCTCACCCAAGTATTTTTGTCCTAGGAGTCCATTTCCCAAGGAATTCCGTGTTTTTATATACTTATCCTCCATGTGTTAAGTGTTTTTTAGTTCCTCCTAGGACTTTCAAAGCATACCTATGAGGTATACCTATGCGGCGTACCTACGCGTACCACTTACGCTCAGGACCTATGCGAGTTATCCTTTAATACCTCTTTTAAGCCACTCATGGAAGAGATTCTCTTTATTTGGCTACCTTGTCCGAAAGGAACCATGTTGAAACCCCCACTAAGACCTCTTGATTTATCAGACCTTTGAGAAAGTCAGATCAGTTTGTCTCCCATTTGGTTTTGGATATCTATGGTCAGAGGTTTCCAACACATGCCATACCAGAGGGTGCAGATCTTCATTATGTCTATAGATTTGGATATATATTGTCACATAGACTGTTATACCAGTGATATTGTTTCATAAATCCTAGTTTTGGAAAATTAGGGTTCATACCTTGTATTACCCTTCTCATCTCTATGATACGAAGCCTCTGCTCCTGGGTAGGGAGGGTACAGTTCACACCTACTTTTCCCTTTGACAAAGGAAAAGTCTCTATAAAGACCTAGACTTTTCGTACATTACTATTACATCCTTATAAATACAAAAATAATAGTATTACGCCATGAGGATCCAAAGGTTTAGTGTCTTGGGAACACTAGGACCAAACGTAACATTTACAACATCAAACATAAACAATTATTTAATTCATTATTCTTCAGCTTCTTATTATCCCTTGAAAACTCCTTAGTACACATAATAACCTGAGGATATACATAAAAAAGGGGTGATATAAAAGCCCAGTAAGAGGATGGATAAGAATAATATATCATAGAGTGAGCATAATCATAAAATCATCATCAAAATCATGAGAGGAATCATTAGATAAAGGCATTGAATGTGCCAATTCATAAAGAATGAAAACATCATGTCTTAGTGGTTAACTACCACATATAGTTATGAACAAATCTATCATCATGTTGACACATAATTTTATATTAACTCATGAGATTCATAACTTTACCAAATGAATTAGAGAGCTATATAATTTTGGGATCACCCATCACATTCAAACATTCATATTGCACTATATAATTCTAGGCACACCATTCTCATCATAACATTTACATTATCATGCATGCCACATTGAAAATATTTCAAACATGAACATTTAATAACCTATAGAAAGAAATGTGTTTCAAATCATACATTCATAAAAATTTGGTTCCCAAAATAAGTATGGAATATCTTTCTTGACATAAAACCATTAACCTTGAGTGAAGAGTGAAACAATCTTCTAGAAGTAAAAAAAGGGTGTGTTTATTTGAAAGAAGTGTTCTTTTGGAAAACATTGGGTTTTTCACAAAATAAATTAGAGAAAAGTTATATCATAGAAACTTTAGGATAATAGTGAATAAATTATTTTTAAGTCATATCCATACTGAAAATCGATTGAAGAGGGAAATCCCAAAGAAAGAGAGTGGGGTTCGAGAATTTCCCATTACCTTGTATCTGAACGCTTTATTCACCTTAATGTCCTATATAATGTCATTATCTTCATAATATTATCAATTAAAGAACCTTTTATACATTAATATGGTTCATTATGGATTCATGAAGTTCTTTTATGGTAATTTGGATGAGTTTTAGTGTTTAAATTCATTGTTTGGGAGTGTTTTTTTTTCTTAGTTTTCATGAACGGTATGAATGGAAGATCATGTAGACCATGGATTAACAACCAGAACTAATATTAAATTTTATTAATTATTCTAAAAAACTTGAAATTATCTTATAAATAAATTTTTTATATACCTTGATAATGAATCATTATATAAGAATTTAATGATGATCCTTTGGGTAAATTCGGTCATGTTTTCGACCACAACATACATGTTTTGTTTAATCATTTAGTAATACACATATAAGTTATTTACAGAAAATTTAATAGGATATAATACATATAAAATAATCTGGTTCAACCATAAAAATGGTTTCATGGCCAGATCTGAAGGTGGTAAAAGAAAATGATAACATGTCGTTCTTGAAGGTGATAAATTAACACCTCACGAACAACATTTTCCTTTATAAAATAAAAAAGAAGAGGATAAGGGGGTTGGATGATATAATATCCCATTATTATCATATAATTACAATATATTTATGATAATGGAGTTAAAATACCATGTAAATGATGATAGGTGGGGTGAGATTAAGAAAAGAACATGAAATTGAAAGGAAATTAATGGAAAAGAGATAGAGATATTACCTCTTGAATCCTCCTCTTGAGATCTGCCCTAAGGAACCTAGGATTGGTCTTTTGATGAGACCAGAAGCTATTGTAAGTGGTGTATGGTATAGGGAGGATTTTTGGGCAGAGTTTAGACAAGGATAGATGCTTGAGAGGTTTGAATAACTGAGGGTGTGAAGGGTGGTATTTATGGTGGAGGGGAGAGGGGTTTTCTCAATATTATATTCATTAATTTATTATTTCTCTACAAGACAAGTAATAGTGAATATTCCATGACCAATAATAGTAATAATTGAATGTTAGTTCGAACCAATTGGGATTATATCAACAGAACATCATACATGGCTCTATAATTAATGAATTTTACTTATTTTGTGAATTATCTTATTTCACTATTCATAAAAAATTCAAGTACTTCAAAAAAATAACAAAAAATAACCCTAACCATTTTTCAATGTGTAGAATCTGAAAATGAACTAAATTTTTCAAAAATAATTTTCTAAATATGAATAATTTAATTTTTAATTAAAATCATAATTTACATGAAAAATACAGATTTTAAAATTAAAACTAATTTTATAATGCTTTCAAAAATTACATAAGTTCTTATAAAATTATCTTAAAACTAGAAGACATAAAATTTTTAATTTATGACATAATTTTATGAAAATAAATTTTCTCTTAAATTAATTAATTAATTTTAATTATTTATTTATGACTTACAAAAATACCAATACTTTTACTATGGTCATATTATCACTTATAAGAGGCCTAAACATTATTTAATCATTCATGGGTGAGGTTACTATTATTTTGGATGATTTACTATTCATAAGGTTCATATTACTATTCATAAGGGTAGGTTTCTATTCATAAGGGTAGGTTACTATTCACTAATAATTATGTCTGTTTCATTAGATTCCAAAAAACACCCTGAACGCAACCATGTATGTCAAATTTTTTAAATTCAAAACATAGAAGTGGAAAAATTATGTTTAATGATATCATAGTATTTAGTGTAATGATATTTCATTGTGCTTCCTTTTGTGATTATACAATAAGGAATAATTATAAGAAGGAAATTCCATTGATAAAACTTTCGGTCATTACATTCTCCCCCCCCCCTTATGAAATTTTTCCCTCAAAATGTTTTTTACACAAACAGGTTAGGGTACTTCTCCTTCATCGCATCTTCCAGTTCCCAAGTAGCTTCTTCAAACATATGGTTCCTAAACAACACATTAAAAAAATGGGTTGTCTTGTTGCGTAGGACCTTATCTATACATTACACAATCTTTACTAGATGCTCCTCATAAGAGAGGTCATCTTCCAGTAGTAGCACCTCTGAATTTAGTTCATGTGAGGGATCTGGTATGTACTTCTCAAAAGTGATTTGTGAAACACATCATGAACTTGAGCCATATTCAGTGGAAGTGAAAGCCGATAGGCCACGAATCCTATGCGGTCAAGGATCTCAAAGGGGCCAATGTACCTTGGGCATAACTTCCCTTTCTTTCCAAACTGCATGACTCTATTCCATGTTGATATTTGAAGGAACCATTTATCTCCAATTTCTAACTCCAAGCCCCTTTGATGGTTGTCAGAATAGCTATTTTTCTGACTCTGAGCATCTTTGATATGTTTTATACTCCTAAACCTACTAGAAAAATTCATCCATTGTAGGTTTTGTCTCTAAATTTGGCACAATATCAAATGGATCAGAAGGATTGACATTTCCCTTTCCCTTGTCAACATTCTAGAGGTTAGTAAATAATGCCTCATTGGAGGGATCTTTGAGGCAAAATGTTTTCCTTTACTAATTAATGAAAATGCTTACCGAAGGTTCTTCCTGGTACTATGCCACCCCTTGAGTTGGATATTCCCTGTAATGCCCAACATTTGTGACTATATTCCTATGATCCTCAGTCAGTTCATTGAAAACCATATTAACCATTGCGGTGTATGTAAGGGAACTCTCTTCATTTGTGGATAGTATGGACAGTCATAAGATAGAGATGAAATAGAGGGAAACATATTATCCCCATCCTCTGATTTGTATGTGCGAAGATGCTTATTCCATAACATGGTGAATCACTATGAGTCTCTTGAAGAATATTTTTTGAAGATTTTGGTTGTAGAAATATAAATCAAGGCATTGTTCCATTTGGACCACTGTAATATCAACCCATCTTCATTGTTAGTCTATGGCATTGAGGTTCTTATGACTTCCTATATAGGCCAACTAATGATCATAGAGGCGGTGAAATGTCTACTAGATAATTTGGAAGAAATACATAGCCTGGACCTTGGTATTGTACTATGGGATGTCAAATTATATAGTTTTAGTGTCCAGAACAACACAGATAGGTGGTCGGCAGTTAGAGCCTCCCACAATCCCTCTAGCTCAGAGGAAGAGTCCTAGTCTTAGTTGGACCAAACCCTAATTGGTGGAGGTTTATATATGGATAGTGTCACTGATATAGACTAGATTTGATATTTTTTAATTTTATAGGAGTCACTACACAAGTCAAACATCCAATACATGCTAGGACTTCACTTGGGGGTGGTTACAACATTATTATCACATCCCTATAGGATGGGGTGTTCACCACTTCCTCATGTGTGAGGGTAGAGGCATCCATCTATGGCCCAGTGGATTGTTCACCATTTAAAGGCATCAAACCAAACTCAAAAAACTATATAACTTATTTAGTGGATTTATAGAGTAGTTAAACTGATGTCGACGAAGGTGGATGCACTGTGAGCCCCTAAAAGGGGTCTACAACATCCTACAGTTGTAAGTACCTATGAAGGGATCTGGGGATTCTGTTGACATCATCTTCCTAGATCATGAATCTCAACTATTTTACTTCTACCCTAGGCTCTAGAATATAGGGTAAAGGATCCATTATTTATTCATTCGTAACCTTAGAATCTAAGAGTTCAATGAGGTCAATGATCACATGGTTATTTCCAAGGATTCTCCTTCAATGGCGGGTGTTCTCCATTCTACCTTCATATGGTTCTTCAATTTAGTGTAAGTATTTGGAATGGGGAGGAAATCCATGATGGTTAGTTTTAACATGGGTAGGATCTACTATTTGGTTTATAAGAGAATGGGTAGGAACTATGTAATAATTGGAAGAGACACAAATAGGACCTCTATATTGTGAAGCGAGAGTACAGGGAGGACCCCACACTGGATGGAGGAAGCATGGGGAGGACCTCTGTGTTGGAAAGTTTTGGTGTGGGGAGGACCTCCTCACTAATTATTGATAGCACATAGAGGACCTTGGTGATGACTGGTGAAGGAGTGGGGAGAACCTCCACTCTAGTTATCAATGGAGTGGGGAGGACCTCTACTCTGGTTGTTGATGGAGTGGGGAGGACCTCTACTATAGTTAATAGCAGCATGGGGAGGACTTAAACCCTATTTTTTTAAGGAATAGGGAGTACCTCCACTCTGATAGATAGGATCATAGGGAGCTCCTATATGATAAGTTTTTATGAAATGGGTAGGACCTCCACTTGGGTTGGTGTTAGAGCGGGGAGGACCTCCACTATAGTTAAAGATGTTGTGGGGAGTTCCTCTGCATTGGTTATTCTCATAATGGGTTGGACCATAATGGCTATCAGTTGTACCAAAAATTGAAAGAGTCAACTTAGCCTACCTATGAGGTGGTTGGGGTCTCAATCCAAATCCGACAAAGAAATATCCATATTTTCTAGTCACAAGGATCTGATAGGATACACCAGTGTTGGAAGGGTCCATAGTAGCCATTGAAGCTTCAAATTTTTGAGAATTATCCTAGTTATTTCCTTGACATCTATGATGGGTGATTTGGATTGGGGTCGGTGGAGTGGTAGTGAAGTCCACCAGCTCTTCGGCCTATAGGATTAGTTGGTGCTAGAATTGATGAGGCTAGTGGGAGCCCTCCTAGGTGGCTCCTCAGAAGTGGTTTATATTATCATAAATTGAACATCCCCTACCTCGTTGTTGTTGGAGAGTGAGTCATTGGAATGATTTGGGGAGAGACTCCCAAAGTTATTCATCATCTTAATGGGGGGTGGTTGTCCCCTATGTGTCCCTCAAGGGTGACAGTGTTGATGAGGCATCGATTCCTCAAGGTCTTGGAGGTCCATTTACCTTATAGGTATGACCCCATACTTCATGTACCATCATACGAGGGTGTTTATCACCTTCATATGGATTATTTAAGAGGGTGATATGGGTCATGGGCACCCGGTAGCTGAAAGCAAGGTAGAATTCATGGTGGAGGCGTAGTTGTGTGGGATTATTGCATCAATGTTTATCCTACCCTAGTTTTTTAGGGAACTGGGTTGTTGGTTTCCCATAGATTAAATCCTATAAGGCATGTGGATTCATCCATTAGTATAGGTATAGGAAAAGTGATTCCCATTAAATCTTTTGAAGTAGATAAGGATCCACGTTATTTCATAGACCGAGTATTCCCAATGCTAACTGGCCCAATTCACAGGTGAGTTTCATGTTGGGCCCACCATTTTCTTATTGGGACCTAGTTCTGAAATTATAAATCCAGTGAAATTAAAATACATAGATGTCCTTAACTCTACTATTCCCCATGGTAGAGGAGAATAGTTTCACATCGAGTTCACCATTTCTATTTCCAATGCTTTCATCGGTTTTACAGCTTCATCCCTCTACCTGGCATTATTTCCCTATGTTTCTATTTCCCTGTATTCCCACTTTCTAAGGGTAGGTGGACTTCATCACTTTCATCACTGATTTTTTGTCCTTAATCAAAAATGGATTATGGTTTGTTGGTTTCAACTTTAATATATTCTTTTTTGGATCTTGTTTCCCAGTCTAGGTCTCCCTAATAGATTAAGTCATGTTTGTGGAACTCATTTCTAGTTCTATCTCAATATGGATTCTAGTTAATTACACTGCTTCTATCTTGAAAGGGTAGTAACCTTCGGTTTGAAGAGTAGTTACATTTGGAATCTATAGATATGTCATAATATTCGGTATATTAGGAACATATAAATTCTTCCACCTCGGGTGGCATATCACAAGAATATTAGGTGTGGAACTCAAGTCATCTAATGTCAACCACAAGTTAATTGACACCAGGGTCAAAATTCTTCCATGTATTTTGACCTCAATCATCCCATATTTATTACTTGGGTAGGTATTTAAATCAGGGCATATAGAAACCCTATCCTTTTACATATAACATTACATGATTTTAAGCATAATTATACATCATAGTTCAAGCCAAGGATCGTAAAGTCTAGTGTCTTGGAACACTAGTTACATAAAACTAAAAAAATGGAACTAAATATAACATTTATTTATTTAGTCTTCATAAAGAGCCCCTAACTTCCATTGTGCTCATACATCTTTATTGGATAACCTGGGGATAACAAGAACAAAGGGATGAGCTAAAAATCCCAGTAAGAGAATAACCATAAGAACAAAGAATTATCACAAGGAATAAAAGACATGACATGATGATATAAAATGCATTTAACATATGGAACCTTAACATATAAACATATAATAATTTAAACATGGAGTCATATAAATGTGGTAGTAACATAAAACATAACTTTAGTTTGATTCAAGGCTAACTGCTAAGATCGATTCACATAGTAGCATAAGCCAAGGGTAATCGCCAAGACCGTCGCACATAACATCGCATGAGACTTAAATTTACCCAATGCATTGGAGAACTATCTAGGAACACCCATCTTAAATATTCATTAATATGTTTTCCACATAAATAATCATACATAATCAATCTTACATAAACATAAGGATTACCAATGGAAAGAATTTGGTACCATAATCATGACACAAAGCATAACAGATGGGCGTAACACAAAATTGTCCAATTAATAAGGGAACTAATGTATACATGGACATTCATAAGGAAAAAATATATATGTATCATGGTGAGTGATTTCAAGTATAAGTGAAAAATTTTAAGAAAAATATTCAATAATTTTTTGGCATAAAAACATTTTTGAGCGGTTTTAAGGAAAATACTATAGAGCTTTTAAAATAGAAAAGGGAACAATACTTTGTAAAAAAAAGAAGTGAACCATGAAGGTTTTCACAATAAAAAAATCTTATTTTATAAATACAATTGTTTCTAAAAATATATGATAGATTGTACTTGAAATCAGGTAAGAATTCGGGAAGTTCCCTCAAAACAGGTTTGTTTATCATGAAGTATTGAGGAAGGACTCACTTAAAAACATGTATATCCCCAAAATATAATGATGAATGGAACTTTTTACATGAGTTTTTAACATTAATATATCATTTATAAGGTAAATTTAATAATAATAGATAACCTCATTTAGGTAAAATGAAATATAAAGAAACTCTAAGGAATAAAGGAGGTTCCAGTTGAATCCCTCACAGAATATCTGCATGGAATCGTGTATACTTAAGAGGGATTAATGAGAGAGAAATGGGTTTATCATCATTTAAACATCATGAGGATAGTATGGTGGAGGTTCATAATCATACCTCATCTTTAGTAATTACACATAAAAGGGAATAATATAGATGAGAATCTTGAATATAAGTGAAATAGAGAGGATCCCTTACCTTAAGTTTGATGGTGTTCTCCACTTGATATCAATGACCTGAATAGTAAAATTAGGTTCATTAATTAATAATTAAAGAACCTATTCTATATATAGAGTATTTATTATAATCTTTTTATGTTCATTTATAACCATTTTTATTGGTTATGAAGTTCAATTTCATTGTTCGAGTCTGTTTGCTTACTTGGTTTTAATGATTAGTTCACTTATATTCACATTCTGATAAACATGTATAATGAAGGTGGTTGTCCAGAATTGAAGTTATATTTTATTATTAAACATCCATAATATTATATTGTTGAAAATTTAATTTGGTTATCGTTTTAGATGCTTTATATGGGGCGTGCATCCGTCTGTGGAGGGCACGCTGATTGTTTCCCCGAATTCCCATTTTCCAAAGGTGGGAATAATCCATCACTTTCTTAGGGATGTTTGATCCTTGATTGAAACGGGATGATGGGATGTGGTCTCTTCCTTACATGGATTCCTCCTCGGAACTCATTGCCTAGTCTGGGTCTCCCTCATAGACTTAAGATGTTTTTCGTGAAACTCTTCCCAGTGCCATGTCTCTATGGATGCCAGTTAATTATGCTGCATCTGTCAGGACATTCCAAGGGGTCTGATCAGGGTAGCAAACTTCATCCAGGAGAGTAGTCACATTGGACATCACTGTTTTGTCTGAATGTTGTAACACTGGTGCGTCTGGGTTTCTTCCCCTTATGATAGGGCTTATCGGGGGCGCCAAAGCCCGAGGCATCCCATGTCGAGTGTGAGGAATTATATGACATAGGCATGTAACAAAGGTTTTCATCAGGTTCCCATGTTTAACATAGGGTATGACGCGAGTTTAACATCTAGCGGAGATAGATCGGACTGATCAAAACACTAATAAGAGTGGATCAGATGGGTGCAACCTCAGTAGGGTGCACGGATGTTGAGGCTAACGCCTGGTTAGTTACCTGGGTACTGCTAGGAGCAGTGAAGAGGTGAATTGGCATGATCTCACTGGGATGTGGTGGCTTGGGTAAGAATCGGGATGGATGATGGAGGGTTGAGAGTAGATGGATAATGGAATGGAACCGACGTGAGGATGACGGTGATGTTCGTCTTGATCCTCGAAGAGACTTCCTACGTATCCCCGTGGCAGGGAATCAAAGTCCATGTAGTTCGGCGGGGTGATGGGACACCTAAGGAGGCGACCCATGTGGATGGGACCTGGAGGAAGTGGAACCTCTGGGTTGGGGTATGATATTGGGGTGCGTGTAGAGAACAACTACCTGATGACATGATGGAGCTTATGTGTGATTATCAGCCCGAGGTGGTCTGATGCTCGAGGGGCAGACCAGGGATGTCGGTCCCAACAAGGGGGACACCAACGTTTACCGGTGTTTGGAGTTGAACATCAGGGAGGCTTCCTATATACCATGTCTAGGAGACAAGGATCAAACCTACATAGTTTATCGGACGATGGATTACCATCGATTGAGGACTTCAACAGCTTACCGTTGAATGGGGGCGTAACATATTACCACTGGATGGGATCCCAATAGCTTACCGCTGGATGGGATCACAAAGGCTTACTGCTGGATGGGGTCACAAAGGTTTACCACTGGATGGGTTCACAACGGCTTACCACTGGATGGGGTCACAACGGCTTACCGCTGGATGGGGTCACAATGGCTTACCGCTGGATGGGGTCACAACAGCTTACCATTGGATAGGGTCACAAAGGCTTACCACTGGATGGGGTCACAACAGCTTACCGTTGGATGGGGTCACAACGGATTACCGCTAGATGGGGTCACAATGTCTTACCGTCGGTTGGGGTCACAATGGATTATCGTTGGATGGGGTCACAAAGGCTTACCACTGGATGGGGTCACAATGGCTTACCGCTAGATGGGGTTAAACCTCATGGAGGCTTCCTACGTACCCAATCTAGGAGACGGGGATCAAATCCCACATAGCTCAAATGAGTATAGTTTAATGTCATGCAGGATGGAAAGGGAACATGAAGTTTAACGTCATTTGGGGCGAAGGTGAACCGATGTGAAGGGAGTCAAGACCAGGTTGTTGGGATTTAACTTCATGGAGGCTTCCTACTTACCTTACCTTGGAAAGGATCAAAGTCCATGTAGTTAAGAATGGTGTGGTGAACCGACATGAAGTGGTCGGGACCAATGATTGTTGGGATTGAACCTTATAGAGGCTTCCTACATACCTTGACTTGACAAGGATCAAAGTCCATGTAATTTGGGATGGTTAGGGGATTACACTCTAAGGCATCCCAAAGAGGATGTCATGGTCAATGATTACTCTAAGCCCGCGTGAGTCATGCTCGGTGTGCGAAATAGGAGGCATCAAAGACCTGAAGGTCACATCACAAAGGGTGTGTCCATGAGAAGTGGAATGAGACTTACACATATTTAGTGGCCCAAATAGAAAAAATGGGGACTTACGTGTGGTAGAAGCCCAAGGAGATGGATATTGGGACTTACTCCAAGGTGGAGGCTTGGGTGGTGACAAAGCCCAGTGGGATTTTGCATGGAATAGAGGAGGGTTCTGGTGCCCATCCCCCTCTGGTCTTTGGAACCAAAGAAGAGAGGAGGAGTAGGGATGATACCTACCTCAAGAAAGGATAGAGGCTTACACCAATTTGGTTTCCCTTCCCCGTAGATAGGCGTCGCTCCAGCAAAGAAGATCTCATTCCATGTGAGGAAGATCTCACTCTCGTGGAGATGAGTGGGTGCAGAGAATTTCCGAGATGGGGAACCCTACGTATGATGAATGGGGTGAGACCATAGTTTAACATCATGTGTTGAGGATGATGGAACTTGGTAGTTTAACATCCTGTAGCTTGGATGAGGCAATTTCACTTGGCACCCCCTAGGACTTACATGACTCGTACCTCCATCCCCTTGGGGAAGAGAATGCATCAGCAACGTCATGGTGTTGGGGTGTTATGGAGTGATCCATTAAGGGGTCCACATTAGTGTGGCTATGCGAAGAAGAAATAGCCATTAGTGTGCCTATGCAAAGAAGCATGAGGCTAAGCAATGCAACGGGAAGCACCATCAAAGGGACTTTGAAATCACTTCGTGCAAACCTGGAGGGTCGCATGGGAAGAGGATGTTCAATGCAGGTGTGTTGCACATAAGAGGGGATTGGGCATGGTGACTTAAGTCATGTATGGAACATGGAGTGCACAAGGAGGGTTGCATTCAAGATGAGAGGTTGTGCGCAAGATTAAAGGGTTGGGCACAAGATTGTAGGGTTGTGCTCAAGATGGAAGGGCTGAATGCAAGATGGAAAGGATGTGTGCAAAAGAGGTCCAATGCAAGGGAAACTTGCGTGAAAGAGGGATATTTTTCATGGAAATTACTTGGGAGAAAAGGAAATGGATGAGGATCACGCCCAAGAGGGCCCACCCGAAGGAGGATATTTGGGGGACCTATTGCGCAAGATCCAATACCTTAAGGCCATAGTTTTTTTCACACGGTCGCGGAAGAGGTGTCTTTCAAGGAGTAGAGCATCACTTTTTCTTCTGTCACCATCCTCGAATGGTGGGGGTACTCTTCGTTTTATATCCAAAGTCCTCAGAGGTGGAGCACAAGGGGCGTTGCGTGAAAATGATCGTTTTACGTCGCATTGGGCGTGAAAGGGTTTGTGCGCCGGAGGAAAGTTTGCACACCTCTCGGAATTTTGCACCCCAATGCCTTTGGCGGTTTCTGGGGGGTCTCCATGGAAGTCTGGCTTTGACGTCGCATTGGGTGCACAAGATTATGTGCAACGAAGGGCCTTTTGTGTGCATCCCTTGAATATTGTGTGCACCTGCCTCCAGGGTCATGGAATATTCTCCTTCTCTTACTAATACATTTTTTGCTCTTTATCATCCTAATTCTGACCTTATCTGAATTTTAGCGTCAAAAGTCCCCCCCCCCTCAGAATCGGAGCTAAAGGGGGACTCGAAGGTCAGATTCTGAGGGTCATGGAAAAATGTGAGGAAGTGACTGTTCGGTGTGCGTAAGAACACGATTTGCACATGAAAACATCTTTCACATGTGCGGAAGGTATGTTCACGCCTATAGAGAGGCTGAGGACCCCCACATAGGCCCCTACTTTGACTTTTTCTACATGACATGCACTTTGATCTCGTGCGCGAAAACGGTTCTGATCCACGTATAATTTTCTATGGCCGACTCTGGGTTTTGCGTGTTGTCTGAAATTTTTCACACAGATCGACACTCTTTCATGCCACCGTATATTTTGTATGACGAATCTTCATTATTTCACGCCCACACCCTTAGGATTTTAAAAATGGACACCCAACAGACTGATGCTGAGAGGGAGGTCATTGTAGCTGCAAGGAGGACTCAGATGATCATCAAAACTCAAATTCTTCATGAGAGGAGGGTTGTGTTTGATAACCATATGCTTTTTGTAATGCTTACGCAATCTAAAAAAGATTATGTCATGGGTGATAGCCTATCATTATGGAACTTCAGACTTCTTGAGTAGGTGTTGATGCCCTGTTTCGAGATGGATACACCACGGCTATGGGTGAAGCGCAAGGATAGTCTCCCACAGTTCCATATTACAAAAAATGGCCATCCTTCTAGGGAAACACATAACACAGTCATCTATGTCCTAAATCCAAAGACCAGGACTATTGTGGGGAGTGATCTGGTTCCTGAGGAATCTCTCGTTGTTTATGCAAGTACCTTTAGAAGCAGTATTACTGACGAGACAAAGGGTTGGTAGGAATGGGATTTCAGATCAGGGGAAACTTCACCAATGAGTGGGCATGGGAATACTGGGTATGCCAGACATGCAAGTAATTTGGTTCAGAGCTACGGTCTATCATACTTTTTGAATCCATTTGAACGTCCCAATTCCACTTTTACCGAAAATAGGATCTGTTAGGGGAGTTATTCAGTCGCTAATACCCGGATAACAACACCATAAACCTCCACTATGGAGAGGTGGGCATCAGTCTCTGAGAAATCCACTACATTGGGGTAATCCCCTTGTAGGGGTACTTGTATGACAAGTTCCTCCTGGCAGGGAAATTCTGGGGAGATAAGACACGCACCCCCATCTTGTCATGGAACCTTCTAGAGCTGGACAAAGAGGAGCTGAGAATAAAATATATTCTGAAGGAAATATCTTATTCAGGGTGTTTTATTCTTTTCCTGATGTAGGACATGGCTGTAAAAATTCCAGTCTGAGGAAATAAATGCCCGAACACATCTTAGAGGGGAAAGGTAGGATCATACTGGAGGGTCCTGGAGGCAAGAGAGTATCGATCATGGGGCTTTGGCATAAATGAAAATCAAGATCCAAATGTATGATATGCTAGGTTTCTAGATGCATTATTAAGCGGATGGCTATTTCAAGTAAGGGACACAAGGATGGGGGTCCACTCGGGGAAGCTAGTGATGGACGGGATTATGGCGGTGAAGAATAAGGTTAACCTAGGGTTCTAGTGTTGGCTAAGATGTATAGTATTTTGGGGTGTATCTTGAGGGGAAGTACACCAAGGAGGATACGTAGGCCATTCCATATTCTTCATGGCTAGGTCGTAGCCCACTATGGTGGTTATGACTTCCCGAATTCCATTCGCCACCCTAGTAATGGTATGCAGCCATCCCTCTTAAACATTGTCGGAATCTTCCCACTGACGCTTAGAGAAGATGTGGTCAAGGCCAAGATTGGCAGCCACACCCACTTCGACATCCACCCATTCTGAACCCCAGTCGGTCAAATAGTAGATGATTGGTGAGGACATTAGAGAATAAAGAGTACCTTCAAAGCATCCGAGGTGGTGTACTATTAGCCTGGATTAATAGTAAAATCTTTTGAGAACCGTACGTGGAGACAAGGTTTTCCAGGCAGTTCGGGTGCATGAGAAAGATGCTGAAGAAATTATATACAGAGGTTCATGAAGAACGGAATCCTTGGATTCTCTGCCAACTGTGGCTTATGTTAATGACAGCAGGATTGGGAGAAATTATCACTCTTCCCCCCACCGACATCAGTGCAGGCCTGTCAGAAGAGTATGCCAAACACTGGACAAAAACATATCCTAAGGAGATTCTTTGGAAACGCATCTGTAAAATCAAGGCGGCTAGTGTAGAGCCTGAAAGTCAGGGAGGTATACTAGGTGCCACAAGAGAGGTGAGGCAAAGAATGGTCCAGGTGGCTAGCATGGCACAGGCTGGTACTTCATCGGCAGGAGTATCGCAAGCCGAGAACGTGTCTCCACCTTCCGTGGAAGGGTGGTCCCGCATGCGGCCTCATGGGCTATCTAGGGAACTTCTAGGAAAGCAACTCAGGAACCTCCTAAAGTCGACTACTGATGATATCTTCCCCTCTCTGTGGTCTTATTGGAGAACACTGCGATAGTCTATATCAACTGAAGAATTGTGGAGGAGGTTGGTACTCACTGGGCTTGATTTTCTATACATAGGGCACATCTAGATGACGGACAGGGTAAACTTTCATCTCCATCACACATACCTGATAGTTATGGATATGTACGCATGCCAGTTGGGGTAGTATGAAGAACCTAATCTCTTGGTGAAAGTGATGCTTGGCTAGGAACATGACCCGGAGGAGCTGCCATCCGAGGATGAAAGTGTAGGGTAAGAAGAAGAAGATGATGAAGTAGGGGAAGAAGGGGAAGAAGGTAGAGATGAAGAAGAAGAATAGGGGGAGAAAGTTAAAGGTCTTAGTGGTGAGGGACCCTCAGAATCTCCTACTCATCGGAGAAGCTCTCGGGAGAGCGTCAAAATTGTAGGCTTTGACACAGAACTGGCAGGGCAGCTTGAGGTAAGTTTAACTCTTATCTCCACTGGCCTTTATCCTTTCACAATCTCAATCTATCAACAAAACTATGTCCTGTTTAGTAACATATTGGAGAGCGGTCCCAGGAATCCTTCCCCATAGGGGACAAAGATGTGCCTATAGAGGCCGGGGATCATTCTCAGGAACCTGTCCTCGAGACCAAGCATGGTGGGGTGCCGACTATGGCTAGAGTAGATGACTATGATCCATATGGTAGAGACAAGATGGCGGCCTCCAAGTCCCCCCCTCCATTCCCACCATTCATGTGGATTCGGCGACAGTGATCAAGTTGACAAGTGCTGAAGGATCTCCTGTGATGGCGGCTCCCTCCATGACACAGGCATTGGACACTGCCGTGCTTGGCTCCCGTAACTCTATCTTCATTGGATCTCATCATTTCTAGGAAATTCAGCTAACCAAGATACTGATTGCCGATGTAGTGATTGCATGGTTGGAGGCTCGACAGACCATAGAGTCTGGGACATCTACAGGATCCCTGTTGGCGACTACATCAGCCTTTACAGAAATAATTACCCCAGGTATCCCCACTCTAGTATTTGATGAGACGGAGGCTAGAATCATAGGCGACAATGTTTCCTGGGTGGAGCTCCAGTCCGATGAGGGTGATGCCACTGAAGAAGAAAGGATTTCGGAAGAGGACCCCACTGCCGAACTCCTGGATAACTTCCCAGAGTACAGGACTGTAGACCCTGAAGAGATAGACGATTATAACTCAGACACGACTGAGCATAGTCATATGACACGGCATAAGGTGTGGAAGTGCATCAAACATTTTCTCGATTAGACGCAGGAAGAATTGCTAAACCGGATGGGGTCACTCTGCACCTGGATATGCTTCATCTACTCTAGAGGGGTAAATTCTCACCATCTTCATGTAATGATCCATGATTACATGGAAGAGAAGGTATGAGAGAATATCCAATGTTTCGACATCACCTGGTGCTAGAAAGAGTCATAGAATACTCAGTCATTCCTGAAGGTGGAGCAGTAGGTTCGATGCCTTGAATATCAAGCGAAAGAAAGGGATGCATTCATTGTGAACCAATCTGAACTCGTCGAGCAGTTGAGGTCCCAGCTGGTGGATGCCTAAGATCGGATGGTGCAGGCAGATCACCAAGTGACTGAGCTCTAAGATGAACAAGAGTGAGCTAATGAGTCACGTTCTGTATCCATTGATTAAGAGAAAGATCTCAGGGGGTGGGAAGCAATCTTGGTGGCCAAATCCATAGGGATGCAATACTAGAACAATATATCTAAAATATCGATCCTTAGGGGGCCTATTTTGGCCGAAATCATAAACTTATGTTTATTTACTGCTGCTTGTTTTGAACTTCAAGAATGAATAGATTATTCACTTATTTTTTGGTTTAATGCATTCCAGCCACAATCATGAAATAATTACCAATCCATACCTAATACCACATGGGTCACGCCCGATATGAGAAACAAGCGATGGTTGCATCGTCACTTCGTTTGATTTTGGGGATGCTAACCACGGTTCGGGCATCTAGGGTATAAACGACCCATCCAGGATTCTGAGAAGAAAGCGGAAGCCCTAACCAGAGAATGAAGATCTCATAATAGTCAAATTATCACTTTATCAATGTACTCTATTACACGAGTAGGGTAACACCGGTGTATTTAGAATCAATACAAACATAGGGGGTGGAAAGTGTGAATTACGATACCCAAGGTTTGGAGTGCTGTGAAGGTGGCATGACAATAAAGGGTAACTGTTGACCATGTTCGGAATACAGCATCCCTATTGCATTAGCTTGATATGGAGATAAAAAACGAGGTCCAATCACTGAACATGTTCGAAACATGGGGCCTGACTTGAAATTTCATCCATTAGTCCTACGAAATGCTGACCCAGGATAGTAGGCGAGCCATAGTCTAAGCATCCTTACTATTTGGGGGTTTAGTTAAACATGAAAGAGGATGAGTATCCAAATAAAGGGAATGCAAAGCGTGGAGGGTGGAGTGATTGGTTGTTCGAATGGATTACAACACTCTTGAAATTATGCCACCATGGTGGGAATGCATTAGGTGGGCACATCGGTCTGTTCAAGGATCATACCTTCTTCTGAACAGGACCTCTCTAGTGAGGACCAGTAATTCCTTGCAGTTTTACATCGTACCAAGGATGATGATGAACATGTGGTTTAACGTCGTATGGTGTAGATGACGTGCATAGTTTTAAGGTCATACTTCCAGGACCATGATTAGGGTCCGAGGGGCCAAAAGGTTTAGTGACCCTAAGCTTGAGCTCAGGGCGGGATGCCTGGGCATCGCTACATATCTGATAAGGATGGTAATCAAATCATACATAGTTCTGAGCACGGCGTGTCTTGGGGCCAACACTAATAGGGGAAATCCTCTTTGGAAAGGGACCTGGTGCATCCCATGATAAACATGGGGAATCCCGAACTTGTTTAGGGTAGAACCGTAGTTTAGTGTCATGCATTGAGGACATGGATACCTAGGAAAGAAATGTGGGGTTTGGTACATATGCCAGCGTGAATGAGGATCAAAAGAGTCCACTCCAAATTGCATGCTCCCAGGAGAATTTTTTGGTCAAAGGGATGAAGGTGAAAATTGGGATGGGCCTAAGACAAGCTATCTGGGAATTCCTACATATACCATAAGGATGGTAATCAATCCACACGTAGTTCTTAGAGTGCAGTTTAATGTCATGCAAGACGATGAAAGGTATTTGTGGCATGGCTGCTCCAGTACATGTCCTACCAAAACTACTAATCCCACATGATTCATGCTCAATTTGGGAAACAAGGAGTAGTGATGGTACTTTCTTAGTACTAGGAGGCACACATTAGGGACAGTGGGACGCTAGGTGAATGACGTCCCCATAATGCTGACCCGCCTACTTAACACACCTAGATGCGCGAAGGGGTAGAGCCGAGTATGTTGGAATTCCACTTGAACATAAGGAATTGGAAAAAATATGAATCATGATGCTCAAGATATGGACCACAATGATGGTGGTGTGACTATAGAGGATAATTGTTGACCGTGTTCGAAACACAACATCTATATCACGTTATCCTGGAATGGGGATAGAAAAATGGGTGTTGATTGCTGACCATGTTTGAAACACGGGACCTGTCGCAAATGTCGTCTAAGGTCCTCAGAGACGTTGGACCAAGACATTAGGTAAGACAATGTGGAATGAGACTAGGTCGTAAAGAGTTTCCCTTTAGACGTGGAAGAAGATGTGGATCCAAATAATGGGCTCATGAAGCTTGGACATAAAATGAGGGGAATTGCTCCGTGAAAACTCCACACTTCGGGCTCTTTGTCACAACACATCTGAGTACGACAATAAGATGTATCGAATAGAGGGAGTCGATTCCCTTTCCAAGGATAAGGGTCTTGGGGCTACACGCTTCCACCTTAAGGTCATAGGATGGACCATTAAGGGGGGATTGATTTAATGGACTACGTGCAGGGTGGCGAAGTAGCCAAACCTGATGCATAGTTCCCAAAGGCAGATCATAGTTTAGGGTCATAGAACTTGAACCAAATTGGGAAAATAAAAGGGAGGCACATGGTGTGGCTGTTGAGAAACCCCATGTGAATGAGAACCCAAGAGGTACTCACCACAACACATGTTACCAAAAGAGTTAAGACCAAGGGGATAAAGAGAGGGGTCAGGATTTTAGATTCGTGGGGCTGGACCCGAAGACAAGATGCCTGGGCATTCCTATGTATCCCCATGGTAGGGAATCAAGCCATACGTAGTTCTAGAGGATGTCATGCAATTTAACGTCTTGAGGTAAGGACACAGAGTGGTCTTAGTTTGTGGTCATAGAGCTTGGACCATTTATAGAACTGAAGGAGGGAGAAACGTGGTGAAGTAATTACTAAACCCGATGTGAATGAGGACAGTAGGAGTCTGTATCACCAAAATGTACTCCCTGGAAAACTTCTAGGTTAGGGGATCAAAAGTGAAAGTCAGGCTGGGTACAAGGAAAAGTGTGTGGGTGTTCCTACATACCCCCTGATGATGGGGATCAATCCATATGTAGTTCTGAAATTGGCATGGTAATGTACCAGTGCCAGGGATAACAAGGTTGTGTGGGTCTGGCCTCCACACAAAAAGAAGCAGCATTTGATAGATCTTGTTTTTCCTTTAGGATAAATGTGTGTGTGTTTTTTTTGTAGATCGATGAACATGGGATGGAGAGTCGAGGTGTCACCACAAGAATAAATACATATATAGGTGTTGACAAATGGCATGGTGGGTGACCAATACTAAACATGATGTCCCCTCAAGTGATGACATCACAATACAGTGTCATTTTTCATTGTGCGGTCAGGACGATAATTTCATAGTTTAGGGTCATGTGATAGGACCAACCATGCACTTTAACATCATGCAATAAAGACTCAAATGTTTAAATTCATGTAGGATTAAGCATCATGATTTAACGTCATATGTCTTGGACACACAACAGAAACGAGGTTTTAGGGGGAATGAGTGTGACATGATAAAGCATACCCAACATGAATGAGGACGAGGTCCACATCACACCATGCACAATTCTGGGGAAGTAACCTCAAGATGAGGATCAAAAAAAGTCCAGAAAATATGTGGTTTGACCTTAGGTGTTCCTACATATCCCATGAGGATGATAATCAAGCCTTATGTAGTTCTGAGGGTTACGGTTCTTACGTCCTACAGAGAGGACACAGAAGGAGATCTTAGTTTAAGGTCTTAGAGTTCAGACCATGGAAAAGAGGAACTCTTCCAAGAAATCATAGACCTCTATCTAATCCCTAAGCCCACGTGATCTAACTTGGTGTTGGAAACAAGGGAGGAAGAGGTCTTGGAAATGCGTAGAATACATGAAAGGGAAAATCAGAACAGATCCCAGAATAACGCCTTACCATAGCTTTGTCCTCCTAACATGTGAATGTGCACTGAATAATAACAACAAGAGTGTTAAAATTCTACTTGGACATGATGGAGTGAAAAAAATGTAAATCATGAAACTGTCATTTAAGGCTTGAAGGGGTTGGCATAACGATGGAGGATAAATGTTGACCGTGTTCGAAACACAGTGTCCATATCATGTGACCTAAAATGGGAACAAAAAATGAGCATGGACCACTGACCATATTTTCGACACGTGACTTGTATCAATTTACTATTCTAAACCCTTGAGGATGTTGACCTGAAATGGTAGGAGAGACCTTGGGCCTAGCATCCATGCCATTTAGGGGTCCTTTCAAATGCGAAAGATGATGAAAACCTAAATTAAGAGGCACATGAAGTCTGTAAAATGGGTGAGAGCATGTCTAGGTAGAATCTGACACTCTAGGTCATGAACCAGAGTACTCCTGGGCACACTAGTGAACTACCAAAGGGGGTCGAGGGGCCCGATTCAAAAGTAGCCGATTCGAAAAGATGAGTGTGGAATAGGGACAGGAAGAGCTCTCAAGAGTGAGAGGTATGGGGATTGGTTGTTGTAAGTCCGATGTGAATGAGGACACAAGCCAAAACCACAGTACATACCTCCTCTCAAGGAACTCGGGTCAGGGGGCTGGGAAGATGCGTAGGTTTCTAGGAAACAAGGATGGACCCAGAGACTAAATGTCCAGGAGATCATACGTATCCCATGAAGATGGGAATCACGCCACGTAGTTTTGAAGACGTTGTGCAGTTTAACGTCATGTGGTAAGGTTGAGAGGGGAAATGTGTATGGAATGGCGAGTAACCCGATGTGAATGAGGGCATAAGTCCACACACACCATACCATTCATAATTCCCAAAGAGAATTCGGACTGGGTGATCAAAATAAAGGGAAGACAAACCTGGGATAGACCCAAAGACATAGTTTCTGGGTTTTCCTATGTATCCCATAATGGTGGAAATCAATCCAAACATAGTTCTGGAAACTCCATGTATTCTAACGTCGTATGGTAAAAATGATGGAGATCTTATATTATGGTCATAGAGCTCGGACCGTAGAAGCCCAGTTTAATGTCATGTGTGTGGGACAGGTGAGTGGGAAAAGGGAGAACCATCATGCATGCTATGTGGTAAGACACACCACGTCAATAATGATCGAGGATAACTACTGACCATGTTAGCAATACAGTATCCATATTGTGTGACCAGGGATGGGGGAAAACAATTGAGCATTGACCGTTGACCATATTCGATGCATGGTACTTGCATCAATTGTCATCCAAAATCCTCAGGAAAATTTTCCTGAAACAGAAGGAGAGCCCTTGGGCCTGGCATCCATGACATTTGGGGGTTCTTTCGGATGTGAAGGGTGATGGGTACCCAAAAATGGAGGGGATGAGAAAAGTATGAATATGCATGTGCAGTTTAACGTCATGCAGGACAAGACTCAAGGGGAGACCTTGGAGTTTGGGTCTGGGCCTATGGAAAAAACATTTGGGCGGTCCTACGTATCCCATAAGTTTGGGAATAAAGCCTTATGTAGTTCTTGAATGCCATGCAGTTTAGCATCGTGTGGTGAGGACGTGGGAGAATAGAAGAGCGGGGGAGGGCACATGGTACAATAATCGTAAACCTGACATGAGTGGGGCCAAAGAAGCTTAGGATGTACCACATGGGATCCTCCAAGGTAACTGCACCCAGGAGGGGTAGTCAAATGAGAAGAGTTTGGGGATGGACTCTAAGACAAGGCGTCTGATCGTTCCTACATATCCCATAAGGATGGGAATCAATCCATACATAGTTCTTGAAATGCAGTTTAATATATTGTAGGACGACATGCAGTTTAATGTCATGTGGGACATAATAGTTTAAGGTCTTATAGGACCGGACAGTTTAAGGTCATGTAAGACCATAATGAAGTTTAGGGTTCTATAGGGCCATAACGTTTAAGGTCATGCGGGACCATAAAACTTAGAAAAAGTGTTTCTTGAGGAACTTGGCATTGGTGGGAGGAGTTATACGCTCACCACCCATGGTGACCAGGGAGTATGCATCGTTGGGATACACCTTGTGAATGATGTAAGGTCCCTCTTATTTGGGCTCCAATTTGGGTGGTTTTGGACCAGGTATCATTGTTGTTTTCAAGGCCAACACCAATTCACCTTGCAAGAAGGAGCGAAGAAGAAATTTCTTGTTAAAAGCTATAGTTATCCTGTTATGCTGCCTTTCCAGACTATACAGGTCACGAAGCCTATTCTCGTCAAGTGCTTCCAATTCAACTAGACGGAATTCAGCTACTTTATCTAGTGCTTTCTGATCATATATAGTTGTGCGCAATGAGGGAAATTGGATCTATATGGGAAATAAGGCCTTCCTTCTGTACACCATGGAATATGGGGTCACCTGGGTGGAATTACAAGTCATCGTCCGAGATGCCCAGAGGCTGTTGGGGAGCTTGTCCGGCCAACTCTTCTTGTTCTAAACAAACATTTTCTACATAATGTTAGAGAGGGTTTTATTGAACGCCTCAATCTATCCATTTTCTTGAACATGATAACAGGAGGTATGGTTAGAATGGATGTTGTACTTAGCATACAATTTCTTCAGCTCAGCTTCCCGGAAGTTCATGTCGTTATCGGTGAGGATGGCGCGAGGGACTCCAAATCAGTAGATAATGTTGGAGATCACAAATTCAATGATGGAATGGGGCTTTAACACCTTGATAGGGAATACCTCTTACCACTTAGAGAATAAATCCATAGCGGTCAGGATGAACCTGTACTGGCGAGCTGTCGCCGGTGGATATGGTCCCACAACATCGAGTCCCCAGATCGAAAAGGGCCAAGAGTACATGGTAGTGTGGAGAGGCTCTGAAGTCTTATGCATAAAGTTGGCATGAATTTGATATGCATGGATCCTTTTGGAAAACTTGATGTAGTTATGGAACATGGAGGGCCAAAATACCCCAGTCTTCAGATCTGGTGAGATAGTTTCGGCCCGGTCTGATGAGCCCCGCAAGATCCGGCATGAACCTCTTGCATGAACTGAGAAATCCTGACTCCATGAATATAATGGAGGATAACCCCCTGAAACTCATGCTTTTAGAGGATCTTCTCAAGTCCAGGACCATCCTGGAGGGTAAACTGTAACATTTGGCGTCTGATTCGCTCACGCTCGGACCGATCCTCTGGGAGATTACTATTTTGTAGATACTTTAAATAGTAGGTTCTACAGTCGGGAGTCACCTCAATCACTACATCTAGGGGACCTGAAATTCCTAATGCGGAGGCGTCGACAATAAGGTGGCTCACCTGTGGTCTTTCATTGTCATCTAGAGTGACGGGAACAATGAATCTTCGGTGTGCCACATGGATAATAAAATCATCTTGTTCAGGATCTCCAAGTGATGTAGATAGGTTTTCCAAGGCATCATATCGACCGTTCTAGGATCAAGGGACATGAGTAACTTCTGGCCGAGATGGGAACTGGGCATCAGCTGGAGGGTGCATTCTAATAGTGGTACGAGATATAGCTTTCTGATGACATATTCATTGTTGATCTTCTGGATGACTATTTCAGATTCACCTTTAATATCTAAGTGGGGAACATCAATCTCAAGGGCCAACTCGAGGCCAGTAATGAGAGCTTCATACTCAGCCTCATTGTTGGTGCAGCCTTTCGAAAATAGGAATGAATATGGCAGAATGGCTTGTGTTGGGGTAATTAAGACAATACCTAGGCCTACTCTATTGAGCCTAGGGTCATTGATCCTTTTACTAGTGGGGTTTCAAAAAGCACCATCGAAGTGCATTTTCTAGCATGGTATGGCTCGGTCTACCAAGAGAATTACTTTATCAGGAAAATTGAGGTTCGGGGACTGGTCTATGGGAGATGGATGGGAAGAAAGGAAACCTTCCAATTATTTCCCCTTAATAGCGTTTTTCGGGACAAACCTGATGTCAAACTTATAGAGGATCACTACCCACCAATCCCGACGGCCTGTCAACATGGGGCGGTTTAGGTTATACTTTAGAGAATC
This sequence comes from Viscum album, assembly GCA_963277665.1. NCBI lineage: Eukaryota > Viridiplantae > Streptophyta > Magnoliopsida > Santalales > Viscaceae > Viscum > Viscum album. The sequence continues at coordinate 1,375,248,233 of OY728134.1, forward strand.
CACTCGGGACACCAGCTGTACCTCATGATGCTGCAAGTAGTGTCGCAGTTTCTGTACCATGAATACCAGCACAAGGAAGCTCTTCTCGATGGAGGAGTATCTTGTCTCCATATCAAGGATCATATGACTGAGATAGTAGAGATTGTTCTCTGTCCCCTCGTTGTTCTTCTGGGTGAGAAGGGCATCAAGAGATCGCTCCATGGAGGTCAGATAAAGAACCAACAGCATTCCAGATACAGGTTCTAACATTCTTTATCTCACTTGAAGACAATGCCTTTATTCATAAGCTGAGAAAAGGGCTTACACTTTCCATCCAAATTCGCGATGAATCGACATATGTAGGCTAAGTTTCCATGGAATCTTTGAATCTCTCAGAGGTTTCTCGGAGGAGACATCCGACTGATGGCCTTGATCTTCTCCAATTTGATCTCGATGCCCCTGCATCTGACAACAAAACTGAGGAACTTTCAAGAGGTGACCCAGAAGGTACACTTCAATGGGTTCATCTTCAGGTGGTGATAATAGAGGAATCCGAACACCTTCTCAAGGTAGTTGAGATGGTCATGATGCTGGAGATATTTGACCACCAGATCTTCCACATAGCATTCCACCAATTTCCCAAGGATCAGCTTAAATATGTGATGCATGGCACGCTAATAGGTGGCTCTTGTATTCTTTAAAATTAAATGGCAGAAATTTTTAATAGAAAGTTCCTTGTGGTGCCCTGAAGGACATGGAATCCTCATCCTTGGGAGCCATTTGGATCTGGTTATACCCATAATACTCATCCATGAAGGAGAGGGCTTGAAACCTAGCTATGGAGTCAATCAATAGTTCTATCACAGGAAGGGTAAAATGATGTTATTAATATTTTCATGACTTATTATATACTCCATTTACTGATTTTATATGAAATGTGCATAATTTGTGTGAAATATTAATGTTTTAATATTAAGTATAATTTTTAAGCATTTTTAGAAGTAATCCAATTGAGTCAGTTTACTATTTTAATAATAAATATCACTATACTGATCCAAATTGTGTGGTTCTTGTTTTTTAGGATTCTCCTTTCAATATAAAACATTTCATTAGAAGGTATAATAAGACAATTCTACCATTTGAAGGGTCATATGGTCCTCACAAACAAGACCAAAGAATTTATGATGAAACTAGACTATTCATGAAGATTGATTTATTGGGATAAATACAGAAGTACAAATTCCATTATTCTCCACCATAGTTCGGGAGACAATTTAAGGAGTCCAGGATACAAATTTCAAGGCCTAATAATAACAACAAGGCACCCAAAATATGCATTGAAATCCAGCCCACCATTCTGGACGATAAATAAAATCAGAACACAAATATTGACATTTATCCGGATGTAAACATCCATTCGAGCTGATATTTTGCAGTGTGAAAGAGGAGATATATATGGACAACTCTTTTGAAGAAATTATTTTTATTTGAGGGCATCTTACTATTAAAAAACCAATTCACATTTCGGCCATTGGAAATTATGGATTGAAATAGACAGAATGACATTATTTATTAAAACTTCCATAACATTGGCTATAAAAGTCTATTGGTGGAAAAATTTTGAGGGTGGACATAAGAAATCAATATATACATCTTTGAAGAATACACTAGCTTGTGATTCATCTGTATATATTGGTAAATCTGCGGTTCGAGTGGAGGGACAGTTTTGGAATGCAAACAGTCCACTCCTTGGGCTATAAATACTCTCCCCTTCTCTCCTTGAGAGGGGTTGGCACTTCAACACTTAAGGAGGAGGTTTGGAATTACTAGAGACTTGAAAAGGTTCTGGAAGGATATTCTTTGATCTTGTTTCAACAAGAGAGACCTCTCCTCCACTTCTCTTTCATGTTTGTTTATGTTTGCTTTCAACTGTAATTGTGTAACTTTGTTTTCATTTCAATCAAATTTTAGTGATTGTTTCTTCTTCAAATACCTCTTATTCTTCTCAACATTCTGTAGAATAATATTAATGGTCTTAAAATAGTTTTAATCATTTTAAATTATAGTCCCTTATTTTTTTCCCTCATTCAATCAAAATTCCATTTTTTATTCTCAAAATCTTTCGTGTGTGTGTTCGGAACACTACTCTTTTCTTGTCCCTTTATTTTTCTAATATTTTTAAATAGAAACCATAAAAATTAAACCCAGATTATCAAAAATCCTATTGGCTGAGTAAATCTACCATTGGGTGAGTTATAATTCAGAGATGTTAAGTGATTGAGAGTTTTGGATCGATGAGTATTATTTAAATTAATATTGTGTATGTTAAAATTAATATGTCATGGATTAATGATATGTTTTGTTTAACAAGTGGTTTCCATGGATTATTGGAACCATAAATACACTACCATAAATAATTTTTTATTGAGATTAGAACCCTAAGTTAAGTTAATCCATGGATTAAAGTCTTAACACTTAGGAATTCCAATCAACGTCAACTTATGACATGGGTGTTAATTTAATGCAATACAAAGCAAGGCTCAAGGATATCACAAGCTTAAATCCCCAATAATTAACTCACCCCAATCTTCATATATTTGTTAAATCAAGAATAAATCATCAATCATTTCAATTTAGCTCTGCAAACAAACCCCACCAATCAAAATGCAATCAACTAAAACCAAATGACTATTACAAAGTATCATCGCCGAGGATTAGAACCGAGTGCTTCTATAAACATTAGCAAAGCACTGGAACTTTGACTAGTCGATAGGCGACAATCGGTTGTGTGTTTCATAAAATCATCCTTCGACCAGTGACGGTTGAGGTCCTGGAAGTTGATGTAGACTCTGATCTGTCTGTTCTTCTTCCTGAATGGCATAATGTTGGCCAGCCACTTGGGTTACTAGACCTCCTTAATGAAATTGGATCTGATGAGCTTATCAACTTCAGCCTCGACCATGGAACCTTGAGAATGGTGCATCTTTCTGGGAGGCTTCTTGAACCCGCGATGATTTTTTGGGAGACTATGTCGATGGACGGCTACCTGAGGATCTAATCATGGAATCTCATTGTAACTCCAGGTGAATACATCACAATGCTTCTTTAGGAAGTCCACGTACTTCTATTTCTCCTTTACGATCATAGAATCACGGATCAATGTGGGCTTTGGATCTGTTTCGCTATTGAGGTTCAGATGTACCTATTCATCGACCGTGGTGGAGACGCCCTCTTAAAATGCTGGAGGTGAATCCTCTAAATCCTCTTCTTCACTTATAGAGGAGGTATCCTTAGTGGGAGAAGTCTCCTCTAGGTCAACAGATCCTGATGGGAGACTAGTACCGGCCTGATCGGTGGTAGACACGGCATCTAGGGACTCCTATGCTGTCGAAACCATAGCAATGAGAGATTTTGATCTGATCCCATCTGTTCTTCGGCCTAAGCGGCCACTCTTGATGATATCAAAGAAATAGTGTCGGTTTAGCTTGATTCAGTTTATCCCATCCCGATATAACAAGCATGTATGGTGTATCACCATTTCCATGGGGCAGACATCCCGATACCTTATAGGGGTAGGGAGTTCTGGGATCACCTGAGCTTGATCCGTGTAGGAGTATGAGGTGATATTATGACATCTTTTAGACTTGGTAATGTGCTCCCCCCTCATTCTAGAAACAACGAAGCATTGTCCCATGTCTGTTGTTGTAGCCTCCAGTCGTTGGATTGGAAAGATGTAGGCATCATCTAGATATGTCCACGGGTTAGTTGCAGCCGTAGCATGCTCAACCTCATTGGCTTGGATATGCTTTTCCTTGATCTTGTAATAGTCAGCATCCAAATAGTGGGATTCACAAGAGACAAAGGGATACGCGTCACCTTGGAGCATTCCCACTTGACCATTGAAGGAGTACTTAAGGAACTGGAGATATGATGAAGGGACTTCCGCATATAGGTGGATCTATGGCCTACCCATCAACGCATTGTAGGCGGTGTCCTGGGAGACAACCATGAACTCGGTGCTAGATACTAGACCGCCGAACTGGGTTTTTAAGCATATATTTCCGACTTTTGTCTATTCCATCCTATCATAACCTTTAATTTTTAGTTTAGAGGGACTCAGATCATCCCCGGACAACCCTAGTTTTCGTAATGTTTGGGTCAGGATTAGGTTGATCCTAGAACCCATGTCTACAAGACAGCGACCAACCTCCACGTCATTTAATTGGTCAGTGATGTACAATGGGAGAATGTTCCCCTGTATGGGAGAGCCTTTTTCTTCTCCATAGAATGAGATGATGGACTGGCATTCATCATGCTCGACCACCTCAGCATGGAAGTATTACGCGGCTGCTACCTCTGTCGTGAACTAAAGGGGGATTCTTAATGCCTCAGTAAGGGCTTCGCACATATCTTCTTACAATATAATAGATTCAAGGATGGATAACCTTTCTGGGATGCTGGAAATATGTTTGAGGACATCATAATTCCATGCCAAGTGTGAACTTCTGCTTACAGGAGGTCGCTCTGTGACAGGAGGTATGGTGGGCCCTACTGGCTAGACCGGCGGCAGACTGGTGCTGGGAATATCCCACTGCTCACCAGTCGAAGCCTGTGGAGTGACTACTAGATGAGTGATAGATGGCTGATCATGGCACAATTAGGTCGTCTCTGCTTGATCCAATAATACGAACGGTGGTGAAGGTGGACCCGATGATACTAGATGAGAAGGTTGTGTGTGCTGAGCTCTATGCTAGGACTAGTGTCTAGATTTGGTGGCATGCACATCCTGGTTGGAAGTAATGACTGAGGCACTTTGACAACCCATGTATCCATGGCTCCGTTGATTCTGGCAACTGTAGGGACATTGAGAGGATCTGCCTGGTGCTCCTCACCATCAGGAATCATGTAAGTGTTTACCAGATCTATGGTGTTAACATATATGTACCCTTGGCTGTCACTAGAATAATCAGAGACTACTGGATGGATCTTGGGAGGAATTTCCATATCTGAGGGAATGAATTCACTGAGAGTACGGAATGACGATGGCATCGGCGGGGGAATTCATTTTCCCTTATGCAGTCGATGCTTGCTCTTCTGGGAAGAGGACAACTTATCCATTGACGCAGAAGTAATGGCAGTGAAAAACGCGACATCTTCTAAAGGTTCATATAAATGCAGGTGTGCACGGATAATACCATGGGCACGGTCGACTGTATTATGAGCCACCCAATCTTCATACTTCTGGGGACCTCAATTAGAAACCTAATACCACTCACCTTCGTTGTCATTGATGTTATTGGTCTTCACGAATACGCATGCCACATGTTCCAGAGCAAGGCCTAACTAAACTATATTTTTATCCACCTAGTCTTAAAGCTAGTATTTAAACACATAGCATTGTTTGAGGGTTTTCCCCAGGATCTGGTGATAGGGGCAGTAATTAGGGCGATCAGTGAGGTTTGCCTCTTTTGGACTCCTGCATTTAGGAAAACGCACAATACCCTATTCCAAGGAACTTATGAAATAACCATGGACCTGAGACTCATTGAATGAGTAGGTCTGGTTTCTCCTATCCTGAAAGGTGGATCTGGGATCCTGGACCTAACGTGGGGATGAAGGATCCTGTCATGGAGGTGGGACCTGGTTATATCACCTGGGTGGTGGTGGCGCATTTCTTAGGGGTGTCTGCCGATTTTGAGGTGGGAATTGCTGGGTTGGAGGTTGTGCTTACGGTGGTGGGCCTCTGCGTGGCTGCGGAGGCAGCTCCACTGGTAATAATTCCAGTTTTCTGAAGACCTCTATTTGGCCCATCACTACGGGCTCGGTCTTGGAACCCCTTCTCATGGGGATTACAGGAGGCAAAGGACATTCCTAGCTGGCCTGTTGCAAGGCCTCTTCTAGGAACTAGGATTTATTGGAGAAGTCTTGGAATCCCCTGGGGTAGTTCTGGGTGATCAGAGAGGGAACAAGTTCTGTCTTGACATTCCCTACACACATCGTCAGTAGTTTCTCCTAAGTCATTGGCATGTTAAGGGAGTATGTGATCCCTTTCTACTGGGCAACAAAGTCTGTGATGTTCTCATTAGGAACCTGTTTGTACTTGAAGAGGTCTAAAATACTTGTCTTCCGAGTGGTGGAACTAAACTGGTAAATAAATCGCCTACAAAGATTTTACCAACCAGCTACTGATCTGATGGGTAGCTAGTTGTACCAGAAGAACACATGCCCTTCCAATGTCTGTATGAAACACCAAAGCTTGGCGGCCTCTTTTTGCACTGGAGTCCCCAGCATGGGTCCACACCATGAGATGAAGTGGTCTAGATGTTGTAGTGGGTCCCCTATCCCATTGAAGGGGGAAAAGGTGGGATTTTCGAAACCCAAGGGTGTTGGCATATCATCCACCCATGCCAGATAAAGCTTTCCATCAGGTGGGATTTCCACCTGTCGAGTCTCCAATGCCTCGAGGCGGGCAATGAGTGCCGCCATTGGATCATCCGGGTGGGTGTTCCTATCTTGAAATGGATCCTTAACCACCAGCGCATTGGCAGGTTCTTCAACATGATAAGTAGGCCCAGCGGCTCATGGAGCGGCTGGTGGGATGACTTTTGGAGTGGCTTAGAGAACCTGAGTTGGGTCCTGAGGATTGTCACACCATTCATGAGGATTTCAAGATACATATTACACCCTCTTTCCATAAGTTCTAGTCTCTACCCTGTCTATGTGGGTAGGATGGTCAGTGTCACCTGGAGGAAATTCTCCAGGGGGAAGTTGTGTCTGCCCCTGCTGCCCCAGTCATGGATCACCATAATCCGGTTGTCGCTCCTCAGAATGTTTAGCAAGAAGGTCGACCATCCTCTTATGTTCCACGATTTTCTGATGCAATGCGACTTTTTCAGGATCATCCTCCTTCTTCTACACTAATCCAGACGGTTCTGATGGTCTAGAAGCTCTGAGGTGTTCCTTACCCTTATTTAAATTTCGGCTGAGGGTTAATGACTCAGTAGGTACAAGAAGACCCAGTAAATTCTTTTTCTGGAGAGTGATCCTTCCCAATGGATTCAATAGGTGTGAGACTCCCTTTGGGGGTAGGTCCTCTCCGAGAATCTCTAGCTCATTCTATCCCCCTGGTAGTTCGTCCATGTTAACTGCAACCCTACCTGGAGGAATATCCTCTATGTCACCCGGAAGATCAGACTGGAATCAGATAGAACTAAAATGGAGGGTCGTGTACTGCCCCTAGCCACGGATTTGTACATGGAGAGAAGCCTCCTAGATTATCCTAAGAAGCACTTTAAAGCTCCGGATGCATCATTTTTGGAGGGTCCTATGGAGACCTGGTGACTCAGGGTGCTAGTTCATGGGGAGTGCAGCCAAATCAACCAAATGGAATTATTGGCTGATGTATTCAAGGTGAGACTGACTCTTTAGGTAGGCCACCCATCGATGAAGAAGACTAAAGTGAGTCGCCCAGAGGGTCTGTCGAAGGAATCCAACCTCTTCTTGGGTTAGTGCTTCTGGTGCCTTAAATTCGGCACTATGACAGGCCAAAACATCTCTAGGAAATGGTCTACTACAAGAATATCCCACAAGCTCCTCGGTCTTAACTCAGGGTCTAGCCCTTCATGTCCCCATTCATCAACTAGAGGTGGCTGAGGAAATGGTAGCGGTACTGAAGAAGACCACTGAGACGATAGGCTGGCTGGGGGAAAATACGGTGAGCGAGCTAACAAGCCGCTACATCTTGGGCTATCCTCTGAAAAGTGTAGTGACTTAGCCACCACATCGTGGTAAGACAGGATAGCGACCGCATTTTCTGGTGTAGGGACTATGGATACTGGCGATGGATCACACTATTGATCGTATGTCATTGGTCCCCAGAATAGCTCTTTGTGATCTCTGGTTGAGGTAGAGAGTGCTTCTGGTGATGATGGTGGCGACTGCACAACCGAACTATAGGGAGAGGCCAAATCCTCCTCCTCCTGGATGTATTTGTGAAGGGAGGCAGGAATTTGGTGGACCTCACATTCTGGGAGTATGAGGCTGATACGCCTCATTCTTTCCCTGGTCCCTGACATAGAGGATCGCAGTGAGGGTTCCATCACTGAGTCGTATTCCGCCTTAGACTCTAAGAATAAGATTGGTTTAATCTCAGTCTAGATCTTCCCGACATTATTTTGTGGGGTGACGACCCACCCTCCTTCCCCGATATGGTTCTTTGGGACAAGGTAGATTTTTGGCGTGAGAAGGACCTTTGGCTGAGCTAGTGTTAAGACAGAGAGGGCTTTCGCCTAAGTGAGTCGGGGTGTAAGGAGCACCTGGATAGATATCAAAGGGAACACGGGGAGGACCTCCATGTCCTTTGGTCAACGCACATATAGGCTCTCTGTGGGAGGTTCCAGAGCAGGTAGGACCTCCACCGGATCTGGTAGGATCATGGGTAGGGCCTCCATGATTATTTCCCCTAGTCGTGTTAGTGGGAGGAGGGTCCTTGTACTGTTCAATCTGAACAAGGGTAGGACCTCCATGTTGGGTATCGATGAAGTGAGGTTGACCTTCACTCCTCTGACTATTGAGGCGAGGAGGACCTTCGTCGACTTCTATAAGGACATGTGGAAGGCCCCTATGCTAGAGATTGATCGGATGCATAACATCTCTATATCGGAGATTTGTGGTAGGAGGAACAACTCCATACCCGATGTAATGAGTGCAGGGGAGACTTCCGTAGTGAGTGTCACTATCGTGGGGATGACCCTCAATCGGATTGAAGGTGGCATGGGATGGACCTCCATGATGGGCTTGGTAATGGAGAGGACCTACGTTCTTAATGGTGGCGGTATGGGGAGGACCTCTGTACTGGGAATTATTGCCATGGTTCGGCCCGTGGCAGGAACTACCTACTCTGGTAGCTAGGAGATCCGACCCATCCTACCTGTGGGGTGGTTGGGGCCTCGATCTGGGACGGGTGGATGGGTTACCCTGGTCGTTGTAAGTAGGGGAATGATGGTATACTTCGGCGATGGCACGGTCCATGGTAGTCATTGATGTTGACACCCCTGGAAGGCATCCCCCTTGGCTTGTGCCTGATGCTGATGTCAGGTTAACCGAACCGGGGCAGGTGGTGCAGGCCCATAGATTACCTACTCCTCAACCCATGGGGCTGGGTGGCGGTGCTAGCGCGGCCTAGTGGGGGCCCTCCTTGGGAGCCCCTGGAAAGGGATCCCGGCTGGGCTGGTATGGACATCCCCCACCTCATCGGTGTAGGGGAGGGAGTCATCGAATCATTTAGGGGAGAGGCTCCTGAAACAATTGTGCATAGGAGTGGGGAGCAGTGGCTCCCTATGTGGACCTTGGGGGTGGTGGTGGAGATGAGGCGCAGATGCCTCTAAATCCTGGTGGGTCATATCTTGAGTCGGGATGATCCCATCCTCCTCGTATCGACGGACAAGGTCATTTATCACCCTTCACTAAACGAACTCAGATGGGGAGATGGGGTGTGGTCTCTCAGCAGATATGGGTGTGGAAGCTGTTGTAGAATTGGTGAAGCCACGTGGGATTGCCATCTTGGCACTTCCCCTGCCCCTGCATCGGTGGGTGGGTGGTGATCGGTTTTCTGTTATAGCAGCTTGGGTCCTGGAAGGCAGAGAGATTAAGCCATTAGTGATGAAACAAGGAAATTAACGTCCAATGCCCCATCACCATTCTGTCTTCCATGGATAGTAAGAAGGATCCCCACTGAGATCATCATAGACCAAAATGTCAAACGTTCGACTACCCCAACTTTTGGTGAGTTTCACGCCAGGACGACTATTTTCTTGTTGAGACCTGGCACTAGATAACTAGATCTGGTGACATTCTCATCCACTGATATCTCAAACACTACTAATCCCTACATTGAGGAGAAGAACTTTACATCGAGTTCACCATTTATATTTCTGACACTTTTTCCAGGGCATGCATCCGTCTGTGGAGGACACGCTGATTGTTTCCCCTCATTACCACTTTACAAAGGTGGGTGGAATCCATCGTTTTCTTAGGGATGTTTTCTCCTTGATCGAAATGGGATGATGGAATGTAGGATATTCCTAATGTGGATTCCTCCTCAGAACTTATTGCCTAGTCCGCGTATCCCTCATAGACTTAAGACTTTGTTAGTGAAACTCTTCCCAGTTCCATGTCTCAATGGACACTGGTTAATTACACTACTTCTGTTAGGACATTCCAAGGAGACTAGTCAGGGCAGAAACCTTTGGCCGGGGGAGTAGTCACGTTGGACATCACTGGAGTGTCTAGATGTTGGAACACTATTGCATCTGGGTTTCTTCCCCTTATGATAGGGATTCTCAGGGGCACGGAAGTCCGAGTCATCCCATGTCAAGTGTGGGGAATTATATTCCATGGTCATGTCTCTAAGGTTTTCCTCAGCTTCACATATTTAACACAGGGTATGTCGTGAGTTTAACGTCTAACGGAGATGAATCGGACTGATCAGAACACTGATAAGACTGGATCAGATGTGTGCAACCTCAGGATAGTTCACTGATACTGAGGCTAACGTGTGGTTAGTTACTCGGTTACTGCTATGAGCAGTGAAGAGGTGAATTGTCATGATCTCACAAGGATGTGGCATCCCAGGTAAGAATAAAGATGGATGATGGAGAGTTGAGATTAGGTGAAGAATGGAATGGAACCGACATGAGGATGATGGTGATGTTGGTCTTGAGCCTCAAAGAGACTTCTTACATATCCCTGTGTCAGGGAATCAAAGTTCACGTAGTTCGGTGGGGTGATGGGACACTTAAGGTGGTGGCCCGTGTGGATGGAACCTGGAGGAAGTGGAACCTCCAGGTTGTGGCCTGAGATTTGGGTTCATGTAGAGAATAGCTATCTAATGACATACTGGGGATTATGTGTGATTAGCATCCCGAGGTGGTCTAATGCTTGAGGGGAGGACCAAGGATGTGGGTCCCAACAAGGGGGAGACCAACGTTTACTAGTGTTTGGGGTTGAACCTCAGGGAGGCTTCCTACATACCTTGTCTAGGAGATAAGGATCAAACCTACATAGTTTATTGGATGATAGCTAACCATCTATTTGGGACTTCAACTGCTTACCATTGGGTGGGGGCGCAATGGCTTACCATTGGCTGGGATCACAACGGGTTACTGCTGGATGGGGTCCCAACAGCTTACCGTTGGATGGGTTCACAACAGCTTACCGTTGGATGGGGTCACAAGGGCTTACCGCTGGATGGGTTCACAACCACTTACCACTGGATGGGGTAACAACGGCTTATCGCTGGATGGGCTCACAACGGCTTACCGCTGGATAGGGTCACAACGGCTTACCGATGGATGGGGTCACAACGGCTTACCCTTGGATGGGGTCACAACGGCTTACCGTTGGATGGGGTCACAATGGATTATCGCTGGATGGGGTTAAACCTCATGGAGGCTTCCTACGTACCCTATCTAGGAGATGAAGATCAAAGCCCACGTAGTTTTAATGAGTACAGTTTAACGTTATGCGTGACGAAAAGAGGACATGTAGTTTAACGTCATGTGGGATAAAGGTGAACCAACGTGAAGGGATTCGAGACCAGGTTGTTGGACTTGAACCTCAGGGAGGCTTCCTATATACTTTATCATGGAAAGGATCAAAGTCCATGTAGTTCAGAATGGTGTGGTGAACCAATGTGAAGGGGTCGGAACCAATGATTGTTGGTATTGAGCCTCGGGGAGGCTTCTTACGTACCTTGCCTTACCAAGGATCAAAGTCCACATAGTTTGGGATAGTTAGGGGCTTACACTCTAAGCCGGCCCAGAGAGTATGTCATGGTCGATGCTTACTCTAAGCCCATGTGAGTCATGCTTAGTGTGAGAAACAAGAGGCAGAAAAAACCTGATGATCGCGTCGTAAAAGGTGCGTCCATGAGAAGTGTAATGGGACTTACATGTATTTAGTGTCCCAAAGAGGAAACATGGGGACTTATGCGTGGTTAGCAGCCCAGGGAGATGGAGATTGGGACTTACTCCATGGTGGAGGCCCGGGTGGCAACAAAGCCCAGTGGGATTTGGCACGGAATAGAGGAGGGTTCCGGTGCCCATCCCCCTTCAGTCATTGGAACCAAAGAAGAGAGGAGGAGTAGGGATGCTACCTCCCACAAGAAAGTCTAGGGGCTTACACCAAAGTGGTTTCCCTTCCCCACAGATAGGTGCCAATCAAAAAAAGAGGATCTCATTACATGTGAGGAATATTTCACTCTCGTGGAGATGAGTGGGTGCAGAAAATGTCTGATACAGGGCACCCCACATATGATGCACGGGGCAAGGCCATAGTTTAACGTCATGTATTACGGATGATGGCACTTGGGAGTTTAACGTCTTGCATCTCGGACGAGGCATGTTCACTCGGAACCCCCTAGGACTTACATGACTGGTACCTCCCTCCCCTTCGGGAAGGGAAGGCAACAGCAACGTTGTGGCATTGGGGTGTTATGGAGTGGTCCATTGAGGGGTCCACATTAGTATGGCTATGTGAAGAAGCAATATCCATTAGCATGCCTATGCGAAGAAGTATGAGGCTATGAAACGTAATGGGAAGCACCATCAAAGGGACTTTTAAATCACTTTATGCAAACCTGGAGGGCCGTACGGGAAGAGGGAACGTGATAAAGGTGTGTTGAGAATAATAGGGGATTAGACATGGTGCCTTAGGGTAAGGACGGCACATGGAGTGCACAAGGTGGGCTGCACAAAAGATGAGAGGTTGCGGGAAAGATGGAAGGGATGTGCATAAGATGGAAGGGTTGTGCGCAATATGGAAGGGTTGCGTGCAAGATGGAAGGGCTGCATGAAAAAGAGGTCTGATGCAGGGAAAACTTGCGCTCAAGAGGGGTATCTTACGCACAAATGACTTGGGGGGAAAGGAAATGGATGAGGATCATGCCCAAGAGGGCCCACCTGAAGGAGGACACTTGGGGGACCTATCGCACAAGATCGAATACCTTGAGGCCATAGTGTTTTTCACGTAGTTGAAGAAGAGGGTTCGTTTGAATAGTAGAGAGTCACTTCATCTTCTTTCACCGTCCTCAAAGGGTGGGGGTATGCTTCGTTTTATAGCCAAATTCCTTGGAGGCGGCGTGCATGGGGCACTGCATGCAAACGATCCTTTGACGTCACATTGGGCGTGAAAGGGTTTGTGTGCCAGAGGAAAGTTTGCGCACCTCTCAGAATTTTGTGCCCTAGCGCCTTTGGTGGTTTCTGGGAGGTTTCCGTGGAATTCATCCTTTAACATCACATTGGGCGCACAAGGTTTTTCGCGCCGGAGGGAATTTTGCGCACATCCTCTAAATCTTGTGCGCAGCTTCCTCCAGGGTCATGGAATCTTCTACTTCTCTTCCAAATACATTCGTTGCTCTTTATCATCTCGATTCTGGCCCTATCCGAATTTCGACATCAATAGTTACTTGTATTTAAGTTGAATCATTATTTAAAACATTAATGATAAATTATTGAATTAGTTTCGTGATTTTTCTCATAATTAACTTGTTTTGAATTATCATTTTACATCAAGAGTGAAAGAGAATTCCAGAACAACACATAAGCTAAAATACATATTTCATAGTCTAGTTCAACCATAAAAATGGTTTCATGACCAGAATATAATATTTTAATAGAAATTGATAAACCTTTATCCTTGAATGTGATAAATTAACACATCTCGGATGGTGTTTTCGTTTCTTTCATATAAAAGAAGGGGAAAGGAGAGATGATGATGAATTATACCATTAGAATAAAAACATTCCATCACATGTATGTTACTGTATTTATCATACCATTTGGATGAATAGAGGTGAGGAAAGAAAAAATAAAAGAAAAGAACTTGAAAGGAAATAAAAGAATTGGAAAGAGGAGTTTACCTCTTGAGTTTATCTCCTTTGCGAACCTCTTAAGGGGAGAGGTTTTGGTCTTTTGAGGATTCCAAAGGCTTCTGTACATGGGGAAGGATGTTGGGAAGAGATTTCGGAAGAATTTAAGTAAGTCATAAGGCTTGACAGGAGTAAAGAAGAGAGGGGAGTTTGGGTGGTTTTTATAGTGGAGGGGAGGAGGGTTTTCTTCATATTTTAATCATTAGTTTGTTATTTTTTCACAATACAAACAATTGTAATGATTATTGTGAAAAAAACAGTAATATGTGCATGTTACTTCTAAACAATGTCCATTTCCATCATCAATTACTCAAGCATGATGTAGAAATTCAGGTTTTAGCATTTATTGTGAATTATCGTATTTTGATATTCATCAAAAAATTCAAGTATTTTAGAAAAATCCCAAAAATTCAACCTAACCATTTTTCAATGTGTAGAATCTAAAAATGAACTCAATTTTTCAAAAAAAAATTATAAATAGGATTAATTTAATTTTTAATTTAAATTATAATTTACTTGAAAAAAATACAGATTTTAAAACTATAACTGATTTTATAATGCTTTTAAAAATTAAATAAGGTCTTATAAAATTATCTTAAAACTATAAGACATAAAATTATTGATTTATGAAAATATTTTAGGAATATATATTTTTTAAAATTAATTAATTAATTGTAATTAATTATTTATGACTTACAAAAATAACAATAATTTTATTATGGTCATATTATCACTTATAATATGCCTAAATTTTATTTATACACTCATGGGTGAGGATACTATTCTTTTAGATGGTTTACTATTCATAAGGGTCGTATTACAATTCATAAGGGTAGGTTACTATTCATAAGGCTAGGTTTCTATTCACCAAAAATAAATTTTTTCTTATCGAACTCCAAACATCTTACTAATCGCAACTGTGTATGTCAGATTTTCGAAATTCAAAACACAGTAGTTTCAGAATTATCTTTAAAGTTCAGATAGCACTTAATATTTCATTATGTTATAATTTCACATGATTATATGACATATTTATAAGAAAGGAATTTCCATTGAAACCCATTGGGTCGTTACAGGTCATAAGCTCTACACCCCATGAAGATAGATTGGAACGTCCTATTATGGTGGATCAGTGCAGGAGTTTAGTATATTATGGAGACAGTTCGGAATGTCCTATTGAGGTGGATTGAGTGATAGGTGTGTCCCTAGTATGGAATGATGTCACACTTATATGGTAGATCAGAAATCCCTGTTGAAGTGGATTCGGAGGTGTGTCTCTAGGAGAGAATATGTCATGTATGGGTTTACAAATTTTGGGATTGAACCTTAGGGAGGTGTCATATATACCTTGTTTAATATACAAGGAAAGTTTGTGTGGTAGGACCGATCCATGTTGTTTAACATCATGCGGTAAGGATTCTCGTGTTGCATAATTAGCATCGATGAGGGATGGTGTGGGGATTACGTGTGAAAGATTCCATGTTCAAGAGGATCACTCTTTGGGGAATGTTTTGGGGATTATTTATTTAAGCTTACTAGAGTGGGGGTTTCATCCCATGGTGAGGAGAGATAGTGTGAGGCTTATGCATGGAAGTTTCCCATTATGGGTGTCTCATCCCCTGATGGGGAAGGATATTGTGGGGCATGCATATGGAACCTTCCCAGGCATGGGATTTTCATCCATATGGTTGGATTTTCATCCCATGGTGAGGGAGATAGTGGAATATCATAATGATCATACCTGGGGAATCTAGTTTTCATCATAGATGGTAAGGATACAGTTTTACATCATGTGTTGAGGACATTATCGTGTACTTTAACATCGTACGACTAGAATGTGGAGATTGGAAGTTTTACTTCCTGAAACTCAGACATGGAGTATGGGCCCACTCCTCAAGGGGGACCATGTCCATGTAGGATGAATTTTTATAAGGAATACCCATCGAGATAGGTGTGGAGTTTCCCTCTAAGATTCCACCTCTAGGTATTATGTGACCACTACACATGCACCTCAATAAAGGACATGGCATTGGAACTTCCCTGGAGGGGTGTAAATCATGAGGCCCAACATTAGGGTCCCTATTCTTAGTAGAAATTAGCATTATGGTACTTATTATTAGGAGAAATAGGTATGGTAATTTCTATACTAGGAGTAAAGGGAATGTCAGGTAGGGGACAAGGAAGTTAAAGCGCACAACTTTATTTTGTTTCACATAAGAGTTTCATGATTAAAGAGCTCTATCACAAGAAAAAATTATGGATTAAAGTGGTATAGTTGTACACAAGATGTGGATTTATACACAAATCAAGGTTTCATGAAGGAAACTTCTCTTTACATGAACCCAACCAGCCTTAGGAGTAGTTGCGCAAGGGTCACTCCACCATAGGCCAAGTCATGTTTGGGACCACATGAGTTTTATAGCGCAAGTGCTCTACCTTTGAGGGCCCATGATCTCTAGTGTTGAATACATTCATGGAAGATATGGAGTTACACATAGTAGAGCATAACTTTGTCTGAAGATCCTCCTCAAGGGTGGGGGTAAAGTTCTATTTATATCTGAAATCCCCAGCTATGGGCACGCAACTCCTTGTGGTGGAACTAGGTTGTGCAATTATTCATCCATTCCTATTCGGGACTGATATATGCAACGATTCTAGTATGATGTCTCATTTTGTGTGAAAATTATTGGTTGAATTTCTATGTTGAGTACAAGGTTTATTTTTTTTGTGCAACATTCCCTTCTTGAGTGCATGGGACTTGGGCGTGCATTTGGAGTGTGGGGCCTCTGTAAGACTATACATAACCTTTGAAACATATATATTTTGTGTGTGGAACTATATCATTTCACATGATCAAAAAATATTACATGAAACTCCCACATTGTCCCTAGAATGGTTATTTATGTTGGGTCGTGTGTTCAATTTTCCCAAAACTGATCATTTGAAGTCCAAGATGAGATTCTAGTGCCAACAATAATTTTTCATTTCATTTTGTATTTTAATCTAAAATTAATTTCTTCCACTTCTAGAAACTGAATATTTAAAAATGGTTTATATATTTAGAATGAGGAGGTCAAAATTTGGTTAATATTCCCTTTTTATTTTTTATCATTATGAATAGTAAATATAGTAAATATTTATCTCCTCTATACAGGTAAATCAGTTAATTAGCATTGAAAATAATATGATAGGGAATAAAAATAACATTAAAACATGACTTTAATTTATTATATGATTGGGGTTCCACCATCCTCATAAAATATTAAGATTTATGGAAATTTGGTGTCATTTTTCTTTGAAAATGGATTATATATTATTTTAAGTAAATTTAAAGTAAAAAATGTCATTATTTTTCATTTAATATCTATAATATTTTGTGACGGAAATAAAAAAAACTTATGTTTGGTTATAAATTGATATTTTGAATATAAATTATTTTTTTATCATGATAATTTATTTTTAAATTTTATTAATGAAATAATTACCTTAAATTAATACACATCACCGACACAATTCTTGTGAAAGTAGTAGAAAATCAAGTAAATAATTTTAAAATCTATAAAAGTAAAATATTTTGGGTGATTTTTGATTTCCCATGAATTTTATAGATCAACATAAAATATTAGGGTTATTTTAATGTATTTTATTCTAATTAAAATGTTTTCATTTTGTTTTCACGGTTAAATTAAATGAATAGTTCAAAAATGGAATTAAGGATATTTTATAATAAACAAAATTTTATTAAATGATTTAAAATTCTTAAAAAACCTATCTTCATCCAAGTGAATAGGATATGGTTACAAATATCAACCATGGTCCATTTATAGGTCAATTTGTATTTTATAGTAACTTTATTAACCCTTAAAGAGTAAAAAAACACTGATATCATCATAATTTTCAAAAGGGTTAAAGGGGAGATAAAACAAAGACATAAGGGTAAAAACATAATCTAAAAGGGAACCTCATATCCTATATTCCTCACACATTTTAAGAACTCAATTTCATCTAATACCTACCCAAATCCCTTCCTAATATCTGTCCCTAGGTTATATAGGTCTTATTTAATTATCATTCTATAAATATAATATATTATCTATTTTCTTACCTTTCTGTCAACTAAAAAATGATAACATCATTTATGCGTACATGTGGATTACCACCTCCACAAGGTGATGTGACTCATTTTTTGTAACCACATCACATGGATACTATATATAAATTTATTTAAAGATATAATTTTATATTTATAATATAATAATCATTCTCTAAAGATAAATAAACATACCTTCTTTCAATTATGATCTTTGAAAATAGAAATGTTACTCATGTGTATGTATGGCCAATTGTCCCCATGATTGTAACATAATTAAATTTTCATAATCATATTTCATGGTTTATTTTAAAAGTATAATTAATGTATAAAAATGATAATTACTTCATGAATATTATTTTTATATATTATGGAATAATTACCTCTTTAAAAATAGTTATCTTACCAAACCCATTTTTTACATATGAGACGAATATCATCAAAACATCATACATGAATTTAAATAATTTAGTAACTGAATATAAAATATAAAAAAAATGAATAATAAACTTGAATAATTTTCTTGATAAATTAAATAATTAACATAATTTTATTATTCAAGATGATAAATAACGTACGTGAAGAGTCGGACTCAAGGTAAGGGACACTTTAACTTAAAAACATCATTTTAAATGTTTTAAGGATTTATTTTATAAATATTTTTATTCAATATATATATTATTTAAATTATTTTATATGTGTATATATATTTACATAAATTAATTATACAGGACATTTTATGAATCGTTTTAATTTCTTACAAGTGTTTTCAAAATGAATCTTTTTAAGTATTTTATATGAAATGTTTTGAATTTCTTTACAAAAAGAAGAAATGGATGTTCTATTTTAATGTATATGGAATAAATTTCTTTTCCAACAGCCATAAATTTTATCTTATGTTTTTATTCCTTTACAATCTTCCTTATTTTCTTCAAATAAAAACCCGCATTCCCTTTTTTAGGTATTTTAGTTTTGAAAATGGTTTTTAAAAGGAAATGGTATTTCGATATCCAAAAACGTTTTGCATATGGGTTCAAAAGAGTTTTTCAAGGTTTTTATATTGAAAAGGTGAAAGAATAAAATTAATTATTCATGATATGGTACTTGAACATTAAAGATGATGATAGGTGAGCCTGATATATCTTATACGATCAGTGATCCTAAAACATCTTATATGATAGGTGATCCTGATATGGCCTATACGATGGTTGATCTAAGTATATATTATATGATGGTTGATCTCAATATAGCTCCCCAATGCATTGGTTAATGTTACTTGTCTTAAAATCCAAGAAAGAGGGGGTTAACTGCGAAGGTTTATCCTATAGATTTAACCGGGCTCATGTTATTTATAACAACATTTTAACACGGTTTATGAATATAATGATCTAAGTTTCCAAAAAGGGTTTCTTTTTGCTTTATATGGGTTTTAAAAGATTTTATTTGAGAAAAAAGTTTTCTTTTTTCATTTGTTTATGATTTATTTGATATTCTCAAAGAATATCATGATAAAGTTAAAAAAATTATGGGCTTTATGTTTTTCACTGAACTAATAGATTTCTTTCTTTTATGTCCCTTACTAAGATTTTTCTATCCATACCATGTTTTTAAATGTTTTTCACATTGTTTAAAGATAAGTAAGAAAAAAAATAATTCAAGTTGAAATTCATCAATATTTTTCATGAAAAGAAAATTTGTTTCATTTTAAAAATTTTATACTGTATACAAAAAGGATACTGAGTACAAGTGTTCAGTTTGTAATATATGGTTTTGTTATGTAATATTTATGATCTAATTCTTTAAAAATATAAACCTAAAATATATTTAGGAAGAAATAAAGTGAATTATAGTTTAAATACACTAGATTCTATAATATTTATGTTTGGTTCTTTATATTTTGTTTCTATTTCTTTAGCTTATGATTAATGGTATTAAGTAAGGTGAATCTAGAAAGGTACCATATGTGAATAATTTTTGTGGGAGAATTCAAATATTTTTTATAAATAAGTTTATTATGTATCTATTCCCCAAAGAAACTAAACCTTTATGGTTCTTAGTCATGTATTATTATAATATATATTGAATATTCATCTAAAATGATGTAATGTTTATGTAATCTATGATCAGGTCACCTCATTTTGTATCAAAGTAGGGTTTGGTTATTTTTCAGGATAATGATTAGATACATTTAGTGTGAACCCTAGGTATAAGTCTAAATATAGGAAATATCCCAAAATTTTAGTAAAGTATATAGCATGTAGTTTCCTAGAAATGACATCCTTGTCTGGATATAAACAAGAAGACATAAGTTCTAGTAAAAATTCACCTAGTGTTAATAACCCTAAAAACATTGGTTGGGTATTAAATTTATCTTTACCTGATTCATGGAAAAGATTCCCAATTTAAAAACTACTTTGACACACCATGGGGATATTCTTTGGTTAATTCACATTCTCTTATGAACTATTATTAGGTATTTAAATCTATTTTATATTCAAACCTTTAATGTCATGGGTTGAAAATAAGGTTTCATAATTTAGGACATATTAGGAATGATTTTAATTATCATATCATTTATCACTCTAATTATTGATGATTGATACTCACATTAAGATTTTTTTTAGTCAATGGTTGTAACTAAGAGGAATTGAATTAGAAATGGGTGAAAAATACAATGTGATGAATATCCTAATAATAAAAAAAATGGGATGGGATCTTGGTTGAAAAACCTAATGAAAATTATCTCCCAACTTCCTAGTAACCAACTTGATATATAAGAGATTTAAATAACTTTATATATATGAATATAATGAAAATTTAAAGGATTTGAAGACAAGGTTGGTCGGTGCACATATGCTTATGCTACTCTATAGTGGAGAATAATTTGTGATATATAGTGATGCATCAAATAAATAATTAGGATGTACTATAATGAAAAATGAAATGGAAGTAGCATATGTATCATGCCAATTGAAGTTTCATGAAAAAAAATTACCTGACTCAAGATTTGGAACTAGAAATGGTAATTTTTTCTTTAAAAATATAGAGACATTATCTTTATCATTAAAGGTGTGATATATATATACTGATCATAAAATCATAAATTATATATTCACATATAAATATATTAATATTTGAAAAAGGATATGGTTTTATTTGAATATTATAACTTATCAATACATCAATGCACTAAGAAGGTGAATAAGGTATATGATGATCTAAATCTAAAGGAATATGCTAGCTTTTCCATGATGAGTATTGAAAAATATCCAATATTTATTGATTTATAAAATATATAACTAGAAATACTGAGGGAGGAGGATAAATCCTATCTTTCCGAAATAAATATTCAACCATCCGTCCATGTGAATATTAAATAGGCACCGAATGAGGATTTGGAAATGAAAAATAAGGTAAGGATTATTTCAAAGTTCAACCTTATTCATGATGGATCAATAATATTAAAGAATTGGATATGTCACTATTTAATAATAGAATTAAAAAAAATATCTATTGGATGAATCATATAGATTATCATTATCTATCCATCCTAGAAGCACAGATATGTATAGAGATCTTAAAGAATATTTCTAGTGGGACAACATGAATAGGGATATTACTGAGTATATATCCCGATTCCTTGTGTTCCATTAAGTTAAGGTTGAATATCAAAATTTTAATAGGATTATATAATCATTAATCATACCTATATATAAATGTAAAAACATCCCCATGGATTTATTTATAGGACTCCCAAATATATCTAAAGGTCAAACTTCATTTGGGTTTTAGTTAATTGCCTTATGAAGTTAAAGTATTTCATTACTTTAAGAGAATATTTATTTATTAACCAACTTTCCGGGATATAAATTAAGGATATAGTAAGGTTTCATGGGGAAACACTCTCAATTGTATCTAATTAAGATCCGAGGTTTATGATGAAATTTTAGATAAGTATTCAGTAAGAATTGAATACGGAGCTTAACTTTATCACTGTATATTATCCTCATATATATAGTTATTCTAAGAGGGAAATTAAAACCATAAAAGATATTTTTAGATCATTATCAATGGATTTAAAATGTTTTTGGGATAAAAACCTTCATCCAGATGAATTTTATTATAGTAATAGCTTTTACTTGAGCATTCATATGGCTCCATATGAAACCCTCTATGAAAAGAAGTGTAGAAATCTGACATGTTAGGATGAATTTAGAGAATGTAAGCTATTGGTACCTGATATATCTAAGGAAATGGAAAATAAAGTTATATAAATTTAGTATCACATCATGGAATATCATATTCAATTGTGTATCTAGTCCCCAAATATACTAAATATTTAGGGTTCTTAGGAATGTATTGTTGTGATACGTATTTAATATTCATCTAAAATGATGTAATTTTTATATAAGTGATGCTTGATTCACCTCATCATTTTTTTATATCTAGAGTTACTATAAATATACTACTAAATATATACATAGGGATGTGTTGGGGAAGTTTCTATCTCTAGTGAAGTGGGTGCCAAATATTTAATTTTTCCCAAATCATGTCCATCAATAGCTATGGAATTTGAGGTCTTGGGAATACTCTCACTCTTCAAAACCTAGTGTGTCCCTCTGATAGAGAGATAATTTTTGTGGTGAAAAAAATAAATAAAATGGTTCTTCATGGTTGCATCTTGTATCTTCACATTTTCCTTCAATTGTTCATCCAAGTTAAAATAACAGAAACTATCCATATCAGAGGGTGATACAAGGGCTACCCACAACATTTCTCGATGAGGAGTTTTCTGATATGTATGATAAAAGTAATGAACATTTGTATTTGAAGGGTCATATCATGGTTGGGAATAAATTTGGATGCAAGGTATGGGGTAGGAGGATACTGGGGAGGTACTGGGGTGTGAGGGCTATAGTGGAACTGGTGGCTTCTCAAAATCTATGCCCATCCATTCCCATATATGTTCTAGGGTGGTAAAATTGAATTTCAATTTCATACTAATTATGTGTATAATTTCTAATATGTAATTTTTGGGGATAATGGTTGAATAATATCATAAAATAAGCATGTTGGAGGAGATCTGGGGTAAGAGGTGGCATGAGATAAACTACCTTATCCCTTAAAAGTGGAGAAATCAATGGCATACTCATTGACCTAAACATAATGATCTCCTTACTTTATCAATAATATCATATTTTTAGTAAATATATATCAATAAATTTAATTTTACCAATGGTGGTAAGTAAGATTTATCTACTCAAAACATTTATATTTTAAGACAAATAGGTGATGAAATTACCATCCATGAGTATCTCCTTCTACTTATTCTGTAATCCCTCAAAATATAAAGCAAACTATTGGGCCATATTCAAATTTATTTTCCCATAAATAGAGAAAAAAATCACTATATTAATATATCTTACTGATCCTTAGGAGTCACCCTTTTCCAACTAATCACGGCTGATGGCCTTAGTAAATATTCTGAGAAGGTCCATCTTCAACTGAGTACTTTTTGTTTTAGTAGAATAAAGGATTACGATGGGATAAACTAAAAAACACTACCAAATGTCTTGTACATTATCCCTATTACTATGTATTTCCAATGTTATGTATGGTAGTATTCCCATAAAGTCAAAATTATACACACCAAGGATGAAACCAAATTTAGAAAGCATCATTTTTCATTCTTTCCTACCAAGGTAAAATGTATTAAACTTCATAATCAACTCCAATGTAGTAAGAAATTATATTAATAACTCATGAAAAACTTTATCCCAAACTCTAATGATCTTCTCCAAGTGAGTATCCTTTATTTCTACCTTTACGTTTTCTTTTATCCTAATTTCCTTCATAACTACCAAATCCAAAGTCTTGTTTAATTGAATTGGATTTATATGTAATTTATACATCTATAGTAAATGATTGTTTTCATGTAATATCATGAACTTATGGTGGTGTTATTAGTATTATATAATAAAAGAATGGTTTCCTTGTATATGGGATAAATTATAGGGTTTGGATGGTTCATGGGGAATATATGGGAATAGTTTGGATAATTTTTAAAGATTGGGTGTAAGGTAAAGTGTAATATTCTTCTTCTTGTGGGAAGAGGGTCACTTGGATGGTGGGATTTCTATTTAGATTCTAACTTTGACTTGAGAGGGTATTAGGTTTTTATTATAAAGGTTTGGTTTTTGATTTGGGAGGATTGGTTTTGAATTTCAAAGGATTATCCATATAGATAGAGGATTAATATGAAGAGGTTTCAAATATCTGAGTTTTGGGTGAGGAAGAATAAGAAGTTTCAGGTGTGGTCTTAGAGGTATAATACTTTATTAATACTATAATTGGAGGCTAAAAATGGATAGAAAGGATAATAAATAGGTTTTATAAATGTTTAAGTGGTGTTTTTTGAAGAATGGGGGTGAAATTATGGAAAGTAGAGGATGGGGTGAAAAATCATAGAAATGGGAAGGTTAAAGAAGATAAACATTTGGTATATGGGGGAAAATTGACAAGTAATATTAAAAGTTTCATTATCCAATTTAAAATCATGGTTGGTAATATTCATTAGATCACTAAGTGTTGAGGGTACGGGAGTAGGGGAGGTGAAGTTTATGACACAATATTAGGGTTTCAACCACATTTTTATAGGAATGTAACTTATTATGGTGTGTCCTTATGCCTTGCAGTGTAGTTTTATAATAGGAAATTATTTAATTTTAACCATGTTATTCCCTACATTCTGTAATCCCCTCTTGCAATGTGGCCTCCTAATTGTTTTCCCCTTCAAAAATATAACATTTAATTTGACCAAATTACTACAATGTGGAGGTACCAAATTCTCTATATTTTCCAAAAATGTTCTAATTTTTATCATTAATGACTTAAAGTGTGACTAAGGACACTAATTTATGGGAAATGGATATACCTTTTCATTTTTCAATTCGTCATAAGCTTTTGATGTGTCTTGTAGTATACAGTGTGGAAGTTCCAAAAATTCCATCATGTCTGAATATGTTTTTTATAAAAACCTATTCCCTATGGCATAATTTTGGGGAATAAATTATATTCACCTTAAAATTGCTTTAAAACTTCCTAATTACTCCTTCAATTATCCCCCTTTTATGTCTTAGCATTCCAATTATATAAATTTCAACCTATCCTTTTCATATTCTTCTTAACCCCCACCCCATCCAACATATTCCAAAGATTTAGTAAATATTCATCTTCCTTAAGGGAATTTTGTGACACCCAATGGGGAGTCATGGAATAACACTTTGGAGCCTCATGACTAACTTTATTACCTTAAAAATAGATACTAGATGGATAAAAAAACTAACACTATATGATTGAGAATAGAAAAATTTCCTAGGTTGCCTCCCAGTTAGCACTTTATTTAAAGTTGAAAACTTTAAATACCTTTCTTTTTATTATAAGTCTAGTGAAAAGGAACTCCCCGTTTGATATTTTACAATATATGTCTTCATACGGTGAACATTTTCTATGAAAAGGGGTTCTTAATTCTTTTTAATCTCCAATAATCTATGAGGGAACATTTTTGTGAATATAAATAGTCCTAACCATCTTGACCAAATATTTCCTATAAATAATTTCGAACATGATTTAAATAATAATACCTTGTCTCGTGGGTAAAAAACATTCCTTCAGATGTGTTGGTCAGTCCATTTTATTTTTTTTTTATAAATCTTAGTGTTTCCATAAGAATCTCTATGGATCTCTTAAATCTCATCAAATTTCAAAAGTCTCTTCCTCACACATGTATCTTCACTCCAGTTCATAGCCTTGACCACCAAAAATGATCAATGGGAAAGTTCCAATAGGATGTGTAATGATTTACCATACACAATTCAGAATGGATATATACACAATAGTGTCTTGAAGGATGTTCTACATCCCAAATAAATATCATTGTGTTTTATTGACCAATACTTTTGACTTGAACTCATGATCTTCTCACGAATCTTCTTTAGCTCTTTATTGGAAATCTTTACCTATCCACTGGTTTGAAAATGATACAGGGTGCTCATGTTGTAGTAGACCCCATACTTATTTATCACTTTATATAATATATGACTTTCAGAGTCTGTTCCTTTAACATTAATTAGTATCTTAAATAACTCAAATATAGAGAATATGTTTTTCTTCATGAATATAGTAACCAATTTTGAAGTATTGGTTGGGGTAGACTTGTCTTTAACCCATTATAAAATGTAGTAGACACACACCAGGATGTAGGTGTGGCCAAAAGAGTTGGGGAAGGTTCCCATGAAGTTAATCCCACAAACATAAAACACTTTTAATTTCATAATTGGATATTGTGGTATTTGTTTCTATTTTGTTGATATTCTATATACACTGAAAATGATCACATGTATCAACAAATTCTCTTCAATATCGATATAGTAGTGACTAGAAAAATATTATTTGTAAAACATTGTACATAGTTACCTCCAGTATATGGTTTCATCCTATTGTTGAGGAGTGTAAAAACTATAACATACTATCTATTTAAATTTCAAGAATGAATCTATATATCATCCCATAACTGCACTATTTAAATATTAGTGGATCTTCCTTAAAGTAATGATAAACATTAGCTAAGAAAATTATTCTCCTTATAGGAGAACTGTAGATAAATTGTTCTAGTTTCCAGGTAGTTCACTATGTTACTGAACCAGATTATCTATTTGAGTTCCACTATAAATAAGTTCTCATCTAGGAACTTTTTTTGAATATCCACTTATTCTCCCCACGAAAATTGGGTATTTTCATTCTTGAAAATGTCTAATACAAACATTATTTATCAATTTCCTTTCCTAAAATTTTATATAAAATTTTTCAAATAATAGAATCAACCTAATAAAGAGTGGTTTGGAATACATCTTTTTCAATAAGTATTTCAATTCAATGTGATTAGTATAAACCACCACTTTAAAGAGTATGAGCTATGATCTAAACTTTTTAAAATAAAACACCACTATAAGTGATTCCTTCTTCGTTGTGGTGTAATTAAGTTAATGCTATATCAATGTCCTTTCATAGTAGATAGACTAGAAACTATTATTTAACTTCTAACAAGAACCAATCCCAACACATAATATTTATCATCACACATAAATTCAAAAGGTTCTTCCTAGTTCTGTGGTATCATGATGGGGTAGTGATCAACTTTTTCTTCGAGTCCCTAAAAGCTTCCATAAAATTTTCGTAAAATATAAATTCAAAATACTTGGATAGAAGGTGAGTGAGGTTCAAATAAATTTATCAAATGTCTTTAAAAAATATTTGATAAAAGATTAAATGTCCTAGAAAACTTCTAATATCCTACATATTTATCATTTCATGAAATTACTTGGTAAACTTGATTTTGGCAGAGTCAATTTCAATCCCATATTTAGGGATATGGTTGGCAAGAATGGTTTCATCTATTACTATGAAATGGAATATTTTCCAATTTATCACAAGCAATATCTCATAATATATTTCTAGAACCAAGTTTATGTTCTTCAACAAAAAATTGAAATACCACACATATATAAAAACAATCCATGAGAAGCTTAAGGAACTCCTCCATCATCCTATGAAAGATATTTTTCACACACTACTAAAAATTTGTTAGTGAATTACACATGAAAAATGATATGAATTAGTAAGTGAAGGTTATATATGGGTAGGTGAATATATTATTTGTAACTCCACTTTCCCAGCTACCCAGAGTCAGTGCATTACTTCGTAACATTGGCATGATCACAAAAGATCAAGTCTCGAAAGACCGATTAGTTTAGTAGCCTTGGAAACACTAGATACATTCGTAAACGTTACATTACATCATAAAGTGAAAAACTAATAACAAAGTCTTTATAGTCCAAACTCATATCCTCTTATGACTATCCCTGCAGGTCATTCATATAATACTTCTTCACATCCTGGAAAATATTAAAACATTGAAAGGGGTGAGCTCAGATGCTCAGTAAGGATAACAATATTGCGGAAGCTTTCATAAATAAGCATCAACATTTAAGGAAATGTATAACTAAAACAAAAGCCTTTTAAACATGAACTTCAACATAATATGTAAAAGTAAAATGAGATAATTCCATTCACTTCTTCACATGGATATTCTACTGGTCGAATAATCACATGCAATATCAATAACCACTTTCATAATGAGGGAATGTATAATGCCAGACATTCTGAAACATTTTGTCAAGGCCTCGGCCAAGACATCTAAAATGATTAAGGCCTCGGCCAAAACCATAAATCAAATTGGGAAAGGGCCTCGGCCAATTCCACGTCTAGTTGTCTAATGAGACCTACCGATGCATCTAGGAGCTATAGCGGGCTCCACCCGTCACTTATTAAGTCCAATACATTCCTCATATGAATAGGTTTAAACATATCATAAACCATAACATAATCATATCACATAAAACATGCATAAAGGAGACATAACATTTCCACATTTCAATCACAAGATATCAATACAACACATTGATATAATAAAAACGCTTTCAAAACCATTTTCAATACCAAAATAAAAGAAAGTTAAAACTTTGTATTTATTTTTCATTAAAAAAATGATGGCTTGTAGAGGAAGCCGAAACTCAAATAATGGTCACGGCGGCGGAGAAGTCGTTGTCGCCGCATAAGTATGGAAAGAAAAACATTCCCTCTTGTCGTTTAGCAAAACGCTTCGTATAAAAAAGATTCCTCTTGAATAAACGTAAAAGTCAAAGGGGTTTATACACCGTATAAAAGAAAGTTGTGTATAAAACCAAATATACCTTAATGAAAGGAGATTGAGACGAAGTCCTTAAAAAGATCATTTTTAAAATAAAATAGATCTATTATGTTTATTCACTATAGGTACACATAAATAAAGTAAAAATACAAAATAGGACATAATAACATCATGACATAATTTGAAAGTAGGAGATTAACCGAAAGAATGGAAGTTGGGTTAAGAAGTTCCCTTACCTCGTGTCCGACTTGACTCAACCGTTCTTTAACCTCCTGAATAATAAACTAGAGTTAATATATACCTTATTAAGAGCCATTTTTAATTTCATTATCCTTTTTATATCACTTATTACAATGTTATGAACATTATGAAATTATTTAAGTTAATAACGGTTGTTTTGTCGATCTTTGGTACTTGAGTCAATAATAAACTTCTTATAATTACAAGTTGTTTATGTGGTAGAATATCCATTATCTCCAGAATTATATTCATGATTTAGATGTCATATATATCTTATATATCCAGTATATACATTCATTTATAATATTACGTAACATTTAGAGGTACGAAATGAAATGCACCGTTCATGGAGACGGTAAGCCGTACGTACGCATGAACGCTACTTTCATTTCAATTTCATATTTAATGGAACTAAATCATAATGATATAAATGTATAATATAATTCCAGTATAATATAGTGTATAATACCATTTACTCCATCCTTTATACATCCCACATATGGCATTAACGATTCAAATCACTTTGAGGGGGCGGTAGTCCGCACTTCCTAAAATGAAATTATCGCGTTTTACCCATAATGGAAATCATAAAGTATGCCATAAATGAGAAATACAGAAGCATAAGTAAAACATAAACATATTATATATAATATATAAATATAGTGACATCTTAATGGCCACCTTTGAAGGTGTTATATGAGTGTTGAACAATCATCGTTTCGTGAGGCAGAAATTCGCCATCCACAGAAACCGTATGTTCTTTAACCATTAGATGTAGGTGTGTGTAAGTGTGGATCTAATACTCCTTATAACAACATCCTAGTATATTGAGGATACTGGTTTTGTTACAAAAGAAATTAATAAAAAGAGTTTAGGGGGTTGGAGAAGAAAAATAAAACAAAACAACATTAGAGAAGACATTACCTCAAAATCGGGTAACTCTTTTTGATTTGAGCCAAAAGATTCCTTGAGAAGCGTTCTGCCCAAAGTTAGGATTCTAGGAGTAAGAGGGGGAAGTTGGGAGAGTATTTGGTCAGAGGTTGGCCGAGCCAAATGGCTTTAAAGTGTAAATGAGGTGGGAGAGGTGGGGGCCTTTTATAAGAGGAGAGGAGGGGCTCTTTTGGAAAGATTGAACTGTTACTTTATTACACAATGCTTTTCGGATTCTAAAGGTACCACACTTATATAATTCGAGGATAAGGTGATAATGGTTCGAAATCTCCTCATCCAATTGGCTTTGGACAAGTGTAAGCCTTGGATTTTGCATTATCTTCCCATTTTATTAAAATCGTTAAATAATGAGGTCATCGCTGCATCATAATGATGTCATAAATAATTTAATTTATTTAATGTCTAAAAATTATAAAAAAAATAATATGATGTAGGAAATCTTTTTAGATTTTTAATGAATATTTATAGTCAAAATTTGGACTTGTTTAACCCCACTTAAAAACTGTTTTACTAAAATAACTTATGTTTGTGTCAATTTAATTTTAACATTAAATAAATATATATTTATGTCATTTTCCAACTAAAGTGGCTCCATGGGGTCCCCAAGTTGACCCATTGGTTGTCTTGGTCGTCCATGACTCATCCAATAGGAGTAGGACAAGTTTCATGCTCATCTCATATTATTAAGACATTATTTGTACCTTAAACTACACTAATTACCTCTAATCGCGATTAAGAACTTAAAAGTTACTATTCACCAAAAAATTATTTTAATCCCATTGAACCACATTTTACTTCTTAATGACAACCATGTATGTCGGATTTTTGAAAATAAAATCACAGAAGTGGTAATATTTCATTTAAATGAAAAATCAGTTATTTAACTACCACTTAGTGGTTTCACTATTCATCAAAAATCGAAGTTTTTCAGAACAAGGCCAAAATTTCACCCTAAGCTATAATTGATATTCCGAATTCAAAAATGATGTCTATTTTACAAAATTCCAAACATATAAGTTTCATTAATTAATTTTATAATTAATTCCCGCTGTTACAACAAATAGCGTGTTTTTAAGAAACAATTTATATCAAAAGATTGGCAATTGTTTATGTCCATTTTCAATGTTAAATTAATTATAATGACCACCATTGGATAAAATGGTAAAAATATATTCTAATTATACTTTAAAACCACTCAATATTATAACTTATCACTATAAATTATTTTTATTAAAAAAGTTGTTTTATGTATTTTTCACTATTCATAAAAATTTAGAAGTTCTCATAAAATTACAAAAAATTAAACATAGGCTAATTTCAATATTAGGAATACAAAAATGAAGTCCATTTTGAAATATAAAATTTCTATAAATTTAAAAAGTGGTTATTACTATTCATAACGGCTACTTTGATTAGTTGTGGTGTGTTAGAACTCAAAGTTGCGTACAATGCAAGCTATTACATTATTGAATGAGAAGCGTATCGTGGAAGCTCGGGGTGTTACATTCTCCCCTCCTTCGATAAATTGCGTCCTCGCAATTTGAAATTTTTCTGTGAAAATAAATGGTTGAAAAGAGAAAATACCTTTGAGGAAAACCCACATCGGAAATAAGATTAATAAAATTTAGCCTTAATAAGAGGGAAAGGGAAATGAAAGAGTCACCACCCAATTATGATCTCGATTAGGAGAACATTGGTGGCAATTAGAGAATTATAATTGGAGGAAAAACGTAAATATTTGTAGGGAGTGATTGAGTTCATCAATCACAATCAACTGTAAAATTGAGGGCCTCAAAGCCTTCAATCTATGTTGATTTAAAATATCATCAGTTCAACAAGACATAAGGTATTAGGATAACACATTTTTTTGTTTTAATATCCCTTTACTAAAGTTTAAGAATTAATTTATTCATTGAATAAGAGATAGGTATATATATATTTATGCTTGACAATTAGAGTTTCAACTTTCAACTTATCTTTCACTCAAAAATATAATAGAACTCAAAAATATTATACTTATCCTAATTGTATAAGGTTCCAAATGTTAACACATACCATTTAGATTAGTAAAATTATTTTGTAATAACCAGGGACTTCCTGTAGGCTAGTGGTAGGAAATAAAGGCCTGTCGCACTATGATTGTGGGTTCGATTCCTGCAGCTTTGTCCGACGCGACTGGTTATGCCCCACCCTGCAGGTTGTCCTTTTCCTAAAACTATAGTATTATAATATTCCAAAAATAATCTTTAGAAATGCTTTAACCTTAAACAATACTATCCATGGTTCAACTTAATCCATTCCAACCTTAATAGTTATCCAAAATACCTCCGTCCAGACTTTCTCTAAAAGGTCTCTAAATTCCAAAATCAATTGTAACATCAGATTCCCCAAACAAAGAAAAGTTTCTCTTATTGTCACATACTAAAAATATGATTACCTTAATCATATTAAAACCTTACTGAAATCAAAAAGTACTGCAGTACAATCCGTATATATATATCACATTATTCTTATAACCAGAATATAATCCTTGAGTCCAAAAGCACCAATACATTAATTATTCCGCTTCAACTGTAGTCACAACATAAGATTGTCCTTGATCTCTCGGCCTTTTCTGAGGTAAGTTTCCCTGACGCTTAGGACATTCATTTGAATAATGCCCCATTTCCCTACAATTGTAGCATTCAACTTTGATAGCCTCTTTCTTTCCCTTGAAATCACGAGCCTGGTGACCCTTTTCTCCACATTTATAACAAACTCCCATTCCTTTTAGACAAGTACCAGGGTGATTCTTCCCACAATTATCACATAATGGAAAATCCTTCTTTCCCTTTTTCCCTTTATCTATCTCTTGTTCCACCGTTCTCTTCTTCTTTTGCTTTACTTTGTTGTCATAAGACTTAGAGAATTCCTTTTCTGTCTTGATAGCACACGAGACAATATCTTCGTATGATGAGAAGGATTGTGATACTAAAGCTCGATGGAGAAATGGTTTTAACCCATCAAAGAAACGATCAATCTTACTCCTTGGGTTACATATATAATCGGCAGCATGCCTCGCTAACCTTGTAAAGTTAGCCTCATACATTGCGACATTCTCATCCTCCTTCTGCCTTAGACTCAGAAATTGCCTTTTCATATCTGCTCGATGGTCACGAGGAAAGTATTTTTCTAAGAAAATCTCTTTGAACTCCCTCCATTCCATATTCGATACGTCATCATCTTCCTTTGTGTTTTGAATCAGCGACCACCACTGATCGGCATCTCCAGTGAGGCGGTAAACTGTCATGACAACCTTCTCTCTTTCACTACTCCCCAAGGCATGGAATATTTTCTCTAAGGAATTTATCCATTGCTCAGCTACTGTAGGATTTGTACTCCCATTGATGGTTGGTGGTTGTTGCCTCATGAAACGGTCTAGCATTGATCCTCCACGCTGTGGATCAGGGTGCTCCATACGGGTAAGGTTATTATTCATAACCTGAGTAAGTTGTCCCAGTATGGTGATTAACTGATCGGCACCAGTTGCATCACCAGCCCCACTATAATTATCTTGAGTAGGAGGGAAATCCCTACATTGAGTGCGTGCATTGATACGGTTTCCATTTCTTCCACTAGGCACCATTTCTAAACAATGGCATAAACTAGATCAGTTTATGAATCAAAATACATAATCCCATACTTATAAAACACTTAACATAAATTGAACTATTTATGGATATAATCCATAATCATAAAAATGTTTTCTTTGAGGAAGTATATACTCATAAACCCTTCATAATGATTTGTAAAGAAAATGAGAGTTATCCTAAGCATATCCCCCGGGAGTGTCGTAACCAAGAGTGCAGCAAGGCCCGTTGTCGTGCACCAGTTCTCGTTCGAGTCTAGCTCAAAGCAGTGTTTTCGGGTTTTACCCCTAGGTACATCTGTGCCAGATCCGCCTCTACTTGCTCGTATCCAGACAGGGATGTATTGCTCAGAAAACTCACAAAATCTCTACAATAAAAAAATTCTAGGAAGTTCTTCTATACTAATCCTCAAAGTCTATCTTCGGGCTATGTGCTCTAATCAGGGTTTATCTAAATATAGCTTCCAAGGTTAGTACTAAACTGCCTCTGATACCAACTATAACGCCCCGTCCCCAGCTACCTAGAGTCAGTGCATTACTTCGTAACATTGGCATGATCAGAAAAGATCAAGTCTCGAAAGACCGATTAGTTTAGTAGCCTTGGAAACACTAGATACATTCGTAAATGTTACATTACATCATAAAGTGAAAAACTAATAACAAAGTCTTCATAGTCCAAACTCATATCCTCTTATGACTATCCCTGCAGGTCATTCATATAATACTTCTTCACATCCTGGAAAATATTAAAACATTGAAAGGGGTGAGCTCAGATGCTCAGTAAGGATAACAATATTGCGGAAGCTTTCATAAATAAACATCAACATTTAAGGCAATGTATAACTAAAACAAAAGCCTTTTAAACATGAACTTCAACATAATATGACAAAAGTAAAATGAGATAATTCCATTCACTTCTTCACATGGATATTCTACTGGTCGAATAATCACATGCAATATCAATAACCACTTTCATAATGAGGGAATGTATAATGTCAGACATTCTGAAACATTTTGTCAAGGCCTCGTCCAAGACATCTAAAATGATTAAGGCCTCGGCCAAAACCATAAATCAAATTGGGAAAGGGCCTCGTCCAATTCCACGTCTAGTTGTCTCATGAGACCTACCGATGCATCGAGGAGCTATAGCGGGCTCCACCCGTCACTTATTAAGTCCAATACATTTCTCATATGAATAGGTTTAAACATATCATAAACCATAACATAATCATATCACATAAAACATGCATAAAGGAAACATAACATTTCCACATTTCAATCACAAGATATCAATACAACACATTGATATAATAAAAATGCTTTCAAAACCATTTTCAATACCAAAATAAAACAAAGTTAAAACTTTGTATTTATTTTTCATTAAAAAAATGATGGCTTGTAGAGGAAGCCGAAACTCAAATAATGTTCACGGCGGCGGAGAAGTCGTTGTCGCCGCATAAGTACGGAAAAAAAACATTCCCTCCTGTCGTTTAGCAAAACACTTCGTATAAAAAAGATTCCTCTTGAATAAACGTAAAAGTCAAAGGGGTTTATACACCGTATAAAAGAAAGTTGTGTATAAAACCAAATATACCTTAATGAAAGGAGATTGAGACGAAGTCCTTAAAAAGATCATTTTTAAAATAAAATAGATCTATTATGTGTATTCACTATAGGTACACATAAATAAAGTAAAAATACAAAATAGGACATAATAACATCATGACATAATTTGAAAGTAGGAGATTAACCCAAAGAATGGAAGTTGGGTTAAGAAGTTCCCTTACCTCGTGTCCGACTTGACTCAACCGTTCTTTAAACTCCTGAATAATAAACTAGAGTTAATATATACCTTATTAAGAGCCATTTTTAATTTCATTATCCTTTTTATATCACTTATTACATTGTTATGAACATTATTTAATTATTTAAGTTAATAATGGTCGTTTTGTCGATCTTTGGTACTTGAGTCAATAATAAACTTCTTATAATTACAAGTTGTTTATGTGGTAGAATATCCATTATCTCCATAATTATATTCATGATTTAGATGTCATATATATCTTATATATCCAGTATATACATTCATTTATAATATTACGTAACATTTAGAGGTAAGAAATGAAATGCACCGTTCATGGAGACGGTAAGCCGTACGTACGCATGAACGCTACTTTCATTTCAATTTCATATTTAATGGAACTAAATCATAATGATATAAATGTATAATATAATTCCAGTATAATATAGTGTATAATACCATTTACTCCATCCTTTATACATCCCACATATGGCATTAACGATTCAAATCACTTTGAGGGGGCGGTAGTCCGCACTTCCTAAAATGAAATTATCGCGTTTTACCCATAATGGAAATCATAAAGTATGCCATAAATGAGAAATACAGAAGCATAAGTAAAACATAAACATATTATATATCATATATAAATATAGTGACATCTTAATGGCCACCTTTGAAGGTGTTATATGAGTGTTGAACAATCATCATTTCGTGAGGCAGAAATTCGCCATCCACAGAAACCGTATGTTCTTTAACCATTAGATGTAGGTGTGTGTAAGTGTGGATCTAATCCTTCTTATAAAAACATCCTAGTATATTTAGGATACTGGTGTTGTTACAAAATAAATGAATAAATAGAGTTTAGGGTGTTGGAGAAGAAAAATAAAACAAAACAACATTAGAGAAGACATTACCTCAAAATCGGGTAACTCTTTTTGATTTGAGCCAAAGGATTCCTTCAGAAGAGTTCTGCCCAAAGTGAGGCTTCTAGGAGTAAGAGGGGGAAGTTGTGAGAGTATTTTCGTAGAGGTTGGCCGATCCAAATGGCTTGAAAGTGTAAATGAGGTGGGAGAGTTGGGGGCCTTTTATAAGAGGAGAGGAGGGGCTCTTTTGGAAAGATTGAACTGTTACATTATTACACAATGATTTTCGGATTCTAAAGGTCCCACACTTATATAATTAGAGGATAAGGTGATAAGGGTTCGAAATCTCCTCATCCAAGTTTCTTTGGACAAGTGTAAGCCTTGGATTTTGCATTATCTTCCCATTTTATTAAAATCGTTAAATAATGAGGTCATCGCTGCATCATAATGATGTCATAAATAATTTAATTTATTTAATGTCTAAAAATTATAAAAAAATACTATGATGTAGGAAATATTTTTATCTTTCTAATGAATATTTATAGTCAAAATTTGGACTTGTGTAACCCCACTTAAAAACTGTTTTAGTAAAATAACTCATGTTTGTGTCAATTTAATTTTAACATTAAATAAATATATATTTATGTCATTTTCCAACTAAAGTGGCTCCATGGGGTCCCCAAGTTGACCCATTGGTTGTCTTGGTCGGACATGACTCATCCAATAGGAGTAGGACAAGTGTCATGCTCATCTCATATTATTAAGACATTATTTGTACCTTAAACTACACTAATTACCTCTAATCGCGATTAAGAACTTAAAAGTTACTATTCACCAAAAAATTATTTTAATCCCATTGAACCACATTTTACTTCTTAATGACAACCATGTATGTCGGATTTTTGAAAATCAAATCACAGAAGTGGTAATATTTCATTTAAATGAAAAATCAGTTATTTAACTACCACTTAGTGGTTTCACTATTCATCAAAAATCGAAGTTTTTCAGAACAAGGCCAAAATTTCACCCTAAGCTATAATTGATATTCCGAATTCAAAAATGATGTCTATTTTACAAAATTCCAAACATATAAGTTGCATTAATTAATTTTATAATTAATTCCCGTTGTTACAACAAATAGCGTGTTTTTAAGAAACAATTTATATCAAAAGATTGGCAATTGTTTATGTCCATTTTCAATGTTAAATTAATTATAATGACCACCATTGGATAAAATGGTAAAAATATATTCTAATTATACTTTAAAACCACTCAATATTATAACTTATCACTATAAATTATTTTTATTAAAAAAGTTGTTTTATGTATTTTTCACTATTCATAAAAATTTGGAAGTTCTCATAAAATTACAAAAAATTCAACATAGGCTAATTTCAATATTAGGAATACAAAAATGAATTCCATTTTGAAATATAAAATTTCTATAAATTTAAAAAGTGGTAATTACTATTCATAACGGCTACTTTGATTAGTTGCGGTGTGTTAGAACTCAAAGTTGCGTACAATGCAAGCTATTGCATTATTGAATGAGAAGCGTATCGTGGAAGCTCGGGGTGTTACATTATTTTATTGGTCCCCAGGTTCTATAATAATGTGATTATACCCAAAATAGCCTTCTAAGAAATAATAATACTCATACCCAACTAATATTTCCAACATCTAATCAATAAAAGAGTAGGTAAAATAATATTTCCCCATTTTCTCATTTAAATTGTATAATCAATGCACACCCCCATCCAGTCATCATTTTGGTTAATATAAGCTCATCATATTTCTTAACTATAGTTATGCCTCCTTTCTTTGATACAACTGAAGTGAGATTACCCATTCACTATTTAAAATAGGATAAATTATCCCAACATCCAGCAGTTTTTAAACATTTTTTTCATGACTCTTCTTATTGGTAGGGACAACATCCTTTGGGGTTATCACATCATACTCCTTCCTTCCTTTAATATAAATTTTTTCATTAACATAGATGGGATGGAGAATTTGATATCTACAGTGCTCTATGAAATAGCGTTACTCTTTTGTTATAATATTGAAACCAATAATTCCTCTTTTTATTTTGAGAGATCTTAATTAATAATTACCAAAAATTATTTCTCTTCTCACAATTATATATAGAAAAGGTTTCTAAGGAGTTTCTCTAATTCAATCTTTAGTTCCTTTACAACTAATGATGTTAGTTTCTTAAAAGTATCCTTATTAAGTTTCTCTACAACCTGAAAACCCTTTTATTCTTAGAACTCTCCATTGTTATCCACTTCTTACTCAACTTATTCAAGAACTTATTCCTCCTTTTCTTTGGTCTCTATAAATATATAGTTTTCTTTAATGGTGGGGATTAGATAACAATATTCTAGGTCATATCCAAGTTTCACTACTTTGGTAAGATCAAATTGCACATGTTTATCTCCCAATAATAAAATTAAATTTAAATAGATAATTTCAATGATAGTCTTCCTAGTAGAAAGTAAAGAGTGACCAAGAATGACCAGAATCTCCCTTTCTTATTTTATTTATAGAATCAAAAAAAATTGGAAAAAAACTTTCCAATATTCACCGATATATTTTTAAGGATTTCACTAGGATAATTTTTATATATGTCTAAAAATTACAACTCAACTAAAGGGGTTTGCTTAATCTAATATTCTTGAAAAAAATAAGTGGAATAAAATTTATAGGCACCCCTCATATCACAAAGGGTCTTACCAAACATTCATGACTTGATCATGCATGGAATAGAAAAAATACCCGAATCTAGGATCTTTGGTGGTAGTTTTTATTATATCAATGTTGAAAATTCCTCAATTAATTAAATTATTCTAAATTATTCTAAATTTGTTTCATATTAGTTTCATAAGGAAATTTTTGGAATCTATGATATTAACTTTGTGAATATAATTTTTAGGTGTCATTTTTTGAAGATCTTCAAGAAAATATTTATTGATGCTTCATCTTATCGTGGAATGTCCTCTTTTAAACGGGAAAAGGCTCCCTATAAAATGATACTTATTACTTTATCATGTCTTCCAAAAATTTGTTTCTCTAAGTTTCTTGATTTTTGTTTCTATCATTCCCTTCTTTTCTTTTCTCAGTCTCATCTTCCACTTTTGTTTCATTTCCACCTGGTCCTCCTTTGACTTGCATGCATCCTTCTTATCCTACAAATTTATAACAACCCCAAATTTAGTAACTGAAATCTAGTGTCC
The DNA here is from genome assembly GCA_963277665.1 of Viscum album. Lineage (NCBI taxonomy): Eukaryota > Viridiplantae > Streptophyta > Magnoliopsida > Santalales > Viscaceae > Viscum > Viscum album. The sequence continues at coordinate 1,375,287,716 of OY728134.1, forward strand.
ACTTTCTTATATTGGTATAAGATACAAAGGAATTCATAACTAATGAATAATAAAATTAGTATTCTTGAAGAACAAGATACATAAATGATTCCCATATTACATTTAGAGATGTAAAATTCATAGAATAAAAACACTGTTTCATCCTTAATATTATTCATAATATCCTTCTTTGTATCCTAGGGAAAATAAAAAAATAAGGGTTGAACTCAGATACCTACTGAGAGTTACATATAGCAGAAGCTATTATGAATCATTAAGGAATAATCAATATGGTATAGTAAATAACTAAAAACACATTCCAATTAACCAATATCTTAAGCACGAAATGCATCCATGGATAATATAAAATGAAATAATATCATGGATAATAATAAATGAATTATCAATAAAGTAAATTATTAATATTGTACATCACGATCTTAGGCGCCATGATATATTAACCATCAATACCATGCACTAATATAGTTTAAAACATGGGTACACATAAAACAAAAATGTAATTAAATAAGGGTATCCAACAAGTTTATCTCATAATACCAATCGATACATCAAGGGGTATTTATAAATGATCCCCACCCAATACTACTTTTCTAATGAATTACTTATATATTGAATGATAAATAAAATTCCTAAGTAATATTTATTATCAAAAAATATTTTTACTGAGTATAGAATCTATATTTATCAAGATTTTCCATGGTAAAATATCTTTCTTAGTAAAACACCATATGTAAAAATGGTATATAGTTTAGGAAATAATCATATACATGATACAAAGAAAATAGATATTTAAGAGAAAAGTAATGTCTAATGATCACAATAAAGTGAATGTTTCAAGTGAAAGTTAATGATCACAAAATTAATAAGAGATAAGAGATTATTCTCGGCTCATCAGATATATAGTTTTTATAATAAAATCAAGTCCTTTAGGAAAATAAATAAAATGGAATTTAAATATTAAAATCATCTTTAATTCAATATTTTTTATTTTAAAACCACTAAAAACATGTAAAAGAATCTAAATATCATAAAATTGTTCTAGAGGTGCGGAATTATATTAACATTGTTTATGTTAAAGCAATCCTTTTGAATTTTTATAAAGGAATTCAAAAACAAACCATTAAAAAATTATAAAGATTATTTTAAAACCTTTTCAACTCAAGGATAACTTTAAATGTCTTAAGAAATCATTTGATTAATAAAAATGACTTTTTTAAAACAATTTTGAAAAATATGGACATGGAAGAAAAATATATTATATTAAAAGAGAAATAAGATTGGTTTATCTATTAAAAAATTTTGTTCTTTATTTAAGTTACAAAGATATGAAAATTTGGAATAAAAAATGAAAAATCCTTTAATATATAGGGGATAATAAAATATATGTATTTTATAAAGGATGTATTATAAGATTCATTTAGTGAAAATTAACATAATACTAAAAAATGTGATTGTAAAATAAATCCTTACCACATTGGTAACTTTTAAAGTGTAACCCATTGAAAGAATAAAATTGAATTGAAACATTAATCATCATATTCATGTTAAATATATCAAAGGGGTATTATATACACCACATAAAATGAAATAGGTGTATAATATCAAGTTTATTTATGTGGAATGGGAAGTGAGAATAAGTCCCTTATAAATATCATATCATTGAATTGATAATTAATCAACGAAAATATTATATGTAACAAATTTTAATCCAAAAAAGATATGTGTAAATACAATATAAAATAATCAAAGTAAATTTCACAAATAATCTTGAAATAATTTAATCAATGAAGAAGTGATATAACCCCATGAAAGAAGATTGAGTTAATAAACCCTTATAAATATTATATCATTGAAGTGAGAATTAATCAATGAATTGGTTATGTGTAACAAATATTAATCAATAAAAAAGTGTAAATAAAACATAATACAATCATAGTACATTTCACACATAATCATGGAATAATACATTTAATGAATTATAATTATAACACAATGAATGGAAATTGAGTTAAGAAATCCCTTACAAATATCATATAATTGAAGTGAGAATTAATTGATGAACTGATTATGTGTATCAAATGTAAATAGACATAAAAAAATTTAAATACTATATAAAATAATCATAGGTCATCACACACATAATTTATCATATTAAAGACAATGAATAATTAATATAACTCAATGAAAATAAATTATGTTATGAAACCCCCTTATAAAGATTGTATCATTTAAGTGAGAATTAATAAATGAAGTGATTTTGTAATAAATGTAAATCCAAAAAAAACAATTTTAAATAAAAAATAAAATAATAATAGGTCATTAAACACATGATCTTATCATGTCAAATAAAATAAATAAGAAATATAGCCCAATGAAAAGAGATTGAGTTATGAAACCCTATACCACATGGTAACTTTTGAGTCAAATACCATTTGATAAAATAATTTGAATTAAAACTTAACATAACATTAATTATTAATTATTAATTATATAAAATTCAAAATATTATTATATACTCCATATAAAATAAATTGGTGAATAACATTGAAAATGCCTCAATAAAAGGAAATTAAGATGGAATTCCTTCCCTCATGCTTCCTTTTAGTTGAACGTGATTTAACCTCATGTATAATGGTTTTAAACATGTTAATAATTTTTAAAAAAACATATTCATATTTATAATATAATATATTATCCTGTTATAACTTCTTACCTCCTATTATTTAATAATATTTCATTATTACCATTGTTTTAGCTTTTAACTACTTCATTTTCTCTTGCATGTTTTGTCATTAATGTTACAGTTATTATGAATAGGATATGGTTACATCATCTCTAGAATTATATTAATGTAATAAATATAATATTAATTCATTATATATATTTTTATGATCATTATAGAAATTAATACATGGAAAATGAATCACATCTCTTCATGGAGTTGGTGGATCATACATACACATGAGCAACGAAATAATTTACTTAATGGCTAAAATGGTAAGGAAGTGGATGATATATTAATTTTAATGAATAAATATTTTTATATAATTATCATATATATTAATTTTCTCCATAATTATGACTATCCATTTGATTTGGTGATGTAATAAAATTATATCGGTCCGTGAGGTGGTAGTCCATCTTACACACGAGCGATGGTTTTGTTTCCCATTTAATAGAGAGTAGATGGATAAATATTATGTCATAAGAAAAATAAATTTTAATTATATGTTAGATACTGGTATTATTATATTTTAATATTTAATACATAATTTAATGTGGTAAATTAATAAGAAAAAAGAAAAGGCTTGGTGAAGATGATTACCTTTGCTTAGAAAAACCACCATTTGATCTCTTATTAAGAACCATAGGGATGTCTTTTGAGGTTAATAATAGCTCTAGAACATGTCTAATTATGTTGGGGAGAGGCTTTGGTAGGGTTTTGTTGAGCTAAATGGCTCAAGAGGAGTGAATAAGTGAGGGGAGGAGGTTACCTTTTATAATTGAGGTGAGTTACACACTTGTAATTTTTCAAAGTTTTAAAATAATATCATGTCAATTTATTAAAAAAAAGGATCCAAAATGATTAATATTATAAGTATATAATGTTAAGTTTGAAATAAAACCAATAAATGGGGTTTAAAAAAGTTTTTAGGCCATTTTAATCAATATCATTTTAGGTTAACCCCCTGGTAAACCCATCTTCACCTTAACCGTGGTGACACATTTTTACTATTTTACTATTCATTATGACAAAAAATGAAAGTAAAATAATTAAAAACAATAAATGATGATTAGAAATATTTAATCAATATTATAAAATTCAATTCACTAATGTTTCATAATTTAATCTAAAAATAAAATTACAAAGCATGATGAAAAGTAGTTTTTTAAGAAAATGATTTTTTCAAGGAAAAAATGATTTTACATTAACTTTATAACTAATAATATCCATTATATTAATTTCAATTAATATTTTAGATATATAATATATATATATTATTTAAATCATTCCTCCTTAAGGGTTATTTGAATTGATTAAAATGGAAAAAACTGTACTTAAATTGATTTTTCAAAAAAAATGTGGTTTTAAGCATAAAATAAATTTATACCAAAATAATGAAACAAATTTATTAAAATGAAATTAATTATATTATTATAAATTAAATAGATAAATTTTAAATTTAAAACAAAATAAAAAATAATAATTAGACTTTTAATTACTATATTTATTGAAAATAATGAGAATTTAACAAAAATCGATATTTTTCACTATTCACTAAAATACAAATATTTTCAAAAAAATATGAAAATTTCAACCTAACATAATTTTAATATGTTTATTTTAAAAATTAAATATTTTTTATAAAATATAATTACTAAAATTTTTATAAATTAATTATATTATATTCGTACAAAAATCAATAAAATAATTTGTGAAGAAAATATATTTTTGAACCATAAAATGACTTTACTGAAAATTGAGTACTTATTTATTATGAATTAATCAGTACATTTTGATTATATATAACCTCTAGATATATTTTTCATAATATGGTTATTCATGTTCATACCACCAGTTTTAATAGCTAGGTTATAAGAGCCACATTTAAATAATAATATTTTAATATTATATCATGATCCCTTTAAACTCGGTGTTGAGTGTGACTCAAGATATCAAATAAGTCAAATTTATTTAAAGATAAATATATTCTAAAATGTAAAGACCCGAAAATTTCAAGGAAAATTTTTTCTTAATTTTCTTTGGAATTTTACAAGAACGCAGTTTCTGACGGCGCCAGATTCCGAGGCCCGGTGTGCCCGGAATTAATTTCTGAAGTTTAGCTCGAGTACGTTCAGTAAACGAACGAGCGGGAATTTCTAACTTTTGAACCGGTGACCGGAATCAAATTCTGAGGGCACTGATGGAACCGCAACACCGGTATTTTCTTAAGAACGCCTATTCCGGAGTTGCGTTTACACGAGGGAAGTTGTAAAAAAAATCGTGAATGTTAAAATAAAAATTTAACTTCAATTTTTATTTTTCCTTAAGTGTTTTTATCCATTGGATGGAAGTTGGGTAACTACCCAACTTCCCTTGGGAGGTTAAGAGGGTGGTGGGGCCCACACGAACCCCACCCCTTCATATCCTCTAACCCCCCAACTCACAATTAATGATGTGAACTTGAGTTATAACTCATGACATTAATAAGTGAGTTTAATTTGAGTTTTTCAAATTCAAACTCTTGAATTTAAAAGGTTGGTGTTGTGTTAATAAATTAAGTGTGGGCTTAATTTATTTTTGGTTAGTTTCTTTGTTGCTTGAGAGGTTTGGGAGAATCATTGAGAGACTTGAAGATCTTCTTCGTCTTCGATGAAGAACGTGAAGAACGGTTCTTCTCCGACGAAGAACATCGACCCCACGACCTACAAGACTCGGCATCCTGGATTCTTCCGTCTTCATCTTCCTCCTCGACAAGGGAGAAGTCGCCGACCGTGGTGATCATCGCCAACGACAACGTACCTCCCTTCTTCATCATAGAGACAAGTGAGGAGATGTCGTTTCCTCCTCGGACGCTCCCCAACGTCCACGGAATCTACGTCCGACGCCGTGACGCCATTCTCCGCGATACCCGAAGTGCGACGTCAATTTTCAAGGTAGGGGTTTGTTTTTGATAATGACATCTTCTTCCCTTCATTTTCCCCCCTTTTAAAATAATTAATGTGGATTATCAAGGGAAGAATGTTTCAATTTTAATTGTTGTGAAATTGACACTTAGTTGCCGTTTTTGAAATCTCCTAACGCGGAGGGTGCGGGTCGTACGAACACGGTCCGACAACCCTCCACTATTTGCTCTTGTTGTACGGTTTTGTCGGCGATGAAGCAACGGGACCGCGGTAAGGATTTGAGATAACTGCAGTGAAGTTCTCGACCCGAGGAGAGCATTGGCGCAGGCGACGGTCAAATCGGATCACCAGTGCATGACCGGTGGTCCGTAGAGCTCGACGGCGGTCCACCACCCCGGCGCGGCGGCGCACCGCCGGAGAAACCAGATGCGGCAGTGTCGCGGCGGCCTTCAAGGCGGCCGGAAAAGCCGGCCGCGATGGTCAGGGTGGGACCCCTTCTGGGTTTTGCGTGTATGAAGAACGGCCGGCGTATGGCCGGCTGTTACCCTGAAGACCCGGGGGTTGAACCCCCGGTTGGCTGGAGCGCCCCCCCCCCCCCCCCTCGTGGGGGGCCGTTGGTTCAATAACACGGGGGGGATGTGCCCCCCGTTCCCTCGACCCGCCGCTCGGCCAATAGGCCGAGCTGAGCTGGCGCCGGGCCGGGTCGACCCGGACCCGGGTTGGGTCGACCCGGTTCGGGCCGACCCGGGGGGGTCTCGGGCCGGGTCGGCCCGGGCCCTGACCCCCGTTTTCAGACCACTTTCGGTCAAATGCTCGTAACTTGGGCTAAGGGCCTCCAAACGACTCGCCGTCAGCGGCAACGTGATCCTTGGATCGAGACGGTCGTTTCGGTATATCGAACTCAAGGTTTCGGATTACTTTGGGTTCGGCCGGGTTGGTTCGGATACGAAACCAACCGGGCCCTCGGAGCGGAAACGCTCATATCTTGAGCTCCGGAAGTCCGATTGACGTGTCGTCGACTTTGATGGAATCCTCTAAGTGAGACGGATCTTTTGGCTTACTCCGATCGAGGTTTGGATGTCGTCGGAGTGGGGTCGGGTTGGTTCGCTCATGAAACCAACCAGGCCCCTAGAACGAAAAAGCCAGTAACTCACAGACTGAGCGTCTGATTGACGTGTCGTCTGTTTCATTTAATTCCTCTTGATGGGACGGAACTTTTGGCATAATTCGCCCGAGTTTTGGATGCAGTTGAATAGTGTCCGGGTTGGATCACACCCGAAATCCAACCGGGACCTTGGAACGGAAAAGCTGATATCTTTCAGACAGGACGTCCGTTGGACGAACCGTCAGCGGTGTTGTTGTTCACGTTGAGAAACGGTCCCTATGAGTATACCCTATGAGAGTTCGGGGTACAATTGAGATACAGCCAGATTTGGTTCGCACCCGAAACCAACCAGGCCCCTGGGACGAAAAGGCTAGTAACTCACAGACCGAGCGTCCGATTGACGCGCCATCTGTTGCATTGAGACCCCTATGACGAGGCGGTCCTTTGAGATAATTCTTCGTGGGACTTTGAGATACTTGGAGTATCGACCAGTAGCTCGTGGAGCGGACCCTCCTGGAGACGAGCGTGCGGAGTACGGAGACCGTGTAGCCGGTTGAGACCTGACGACTGCTTGACCGACTCGACTTGGAGTGAGTCGACTAGCCCAGTGGACGGAGCGCCCGATATTTGGCGACAGACCCACGGCGGACGGAGTGCCCGGTAGTTGGCCGCAGACCCGCAGTGCTCAACAGGAGGAGTACCTCTGTAGGCTATTGGGGGGAGCGCCCGGTATTTGGCGACAGACCCACAGCGGACGGAGCACCCGGTAGTTGGCCACAGACCTGCGGTACTCGACAGGAGGAGCACCTCAGCAGTCTTAGGTTAGTGAGCAGTACCTCGGAGTCGTGACAGGACCACTGTACACTCCAGAGACGGATCTCTTCAGCAGTTACAGTTTCGATAATGAAAATCCTGGTTTGAGCTGAGACTTTCGACCTTTGTGTTTACCTCATGATTGAGATGGGTCACTTGATAACTCAGGTATATGTATGGGCATATACCTGGGTAGTGGTTATCTGTTGATTTCACAATCCTTCTATTTCCTCATGATTGAGATGGGTTACTTGATAACTTAGGTATATGTATGGGCATATACCTAAGTAGAGGTTATCTGTTGAGATCTTCTTTGTGGTTATCCTTGTTGGTTTAGTGATACCTTGAAGGTCTCGGGGTCCCTACTGAGTATCGTTATACTCACCCCTGCACGGGCTATGCCCGCACCTCGTTGTGTTGGTTGCAGACGATGGGCAGTGCTGACGGAGGCCGAGTGTTCGAGGACTGGACGGTACCCGGAGGTGGACTACACGACGAGTCAGTACCCGGAGGTGGACTACATGACGTGATGGATCACAGAGGAGGTTGATGGACGAGAGTGTAGAGGAAGCTATCTGTACCTACCCTTCAGGTAGGATCAGTGGTGGACGACCAGGAGCTGCACTATCTGTACCTACCCTTCAGGTAGGATCCGAGGAGGACGACCCAGGAGCTGCTTCCTACTTCCAGCTGTTGTCTTTTTGTTGTTGTACCTTGTTCAGTTGTAGTCGTACTTTCTTTTGGGTTTGTATTCTGGCCCATTTACTTTTCAGCATTTCTTTTGTACTTAGTGTTTTGCTTCCGCTTGTACTCTGTGGTGCTTGTTTTATTTTATAAAGGCAATTCCTTCCCAGTTATCGGGATTTTACGCCTTTGGTTCTAGTCGCCATCCCCTGGCCTATGGAAGGCGGGCTTGGGGTAGTCACGGCACGGGCCCCAAGGGCGGGTCGTGACAAATTGGTATCAGAGGAGTTCGGTTCTACCGCAGAACTTATAACTCTGATGTTTCTTTCTGTGAAGCAATAGTGTTAAGAGTATCGAGTGTGGTTTTTAGTTCAGGGAGTCCAGTGTTGGTGCGGGCGGCCGACGTATCCATACACCAGGACCCTAACAACTGATTTCCGACTTTGTGCACAAAAACACTGATTGCGTGTGTGTTTTCCAGAAGTTTTATTAAATGTCAGCTCAAACCAGTTCAGCTCACCAGGTATAATCTTTTGACCGTGTCACGTTGTTTCTTTCAGGATGCCTCCCCGTGGACGACCAGTTAGAGCCCCGAGAGTGGTACGTACTGACAGCCTGCCGAGTGACGAGGCCTCAGTACAGGGCCCTATCCCAGTTGAGGCACCAGCGGAGGCACCAGTGGTACTACTACCTGTTGGGCCACCGATTCCACCAGCCCCAGCAGCAGAGGATGCACGTCGCTTGAGCGCACTGCATGAGTTCCAACGCCAGAGGCCACCCAGGTTCCAGGGAGGGACGGACCCATGGGCGGATGAGGATTGGCTGGAGGCTGTGGTGAGAGTCTTCAGGCTAGTGGGGACACCGACATATTTCATGGTGATCCTAGCTTCCAGCCTTCTTCAGGCAGCAGCAGGCAGATGGTGGAGCCTGATGCTTCAGATGCATAACGAGGCGACACTTCTATGGGAAGACTTCGAGAGCCTGTTCTGGGCAGAGTTTGTACCAGCCACCCTTCGAGTGGTGCGTATACAGGAGCTACTTCAGCTGCGGAAGGTGAGCATGTTAGTGGCGCAGTACTCAGCGAAATTCACGGACCTCTCGTGCTACTCCACAGATATGGTACGGGACCCGTTCTTCAGGGCCCGAACCTTTGAGCAGGGGCTCAGGTGAGATATTAGAGCTTCTGTTGTTTCTCACAGCTTTCCGACACAGATAGGGGTGTTGGAGAGAGCCCTCTTAGTGGAGAGTTTCCTTGCTGAGCAGTCTCCAACAGCAGGACCCACCACTAGCCGGCTTGCGGCAGAGTCTTCTGCAGCAGGCAGTAGACAGATGACGTAGAGTTCCAAGAGGACCAGACCTACCGGTGGCCGACTGCATGACTCAGGTTCAGTTGTGCGGGGAAACTGGGGTGGAGTCAGAGCCAGACGTGCCGAGAGTGGACAGTGTTACTCCTGCAGCAGAATTGGTCACATGGCACGTGACTGTCCGACCCGCCATTCAGATGGCCAGCAGTTAAATGAAGAACCTCTGAGGCAAAGGTAGAGGTTCGATCAGGGCGGACCGCAAGGAGCAAGCAGCCATGGTCATGGAGCTCCGAGAGCAGGTGGACAGGAGAGGAACTATTGGATACGTCCTTTGTACTTCTAGTTCCATGTTTCTTTTGTATTCGTGTCTTTGTACTATGAGCTGCAATAATAAAAAGACACTTATCTTTGTTTTCTTTCCTGTCCTTTTTTTTTGGTTGATACTGAGTGGTCCCGGTTAAACTGTTGACTTGACCCTCACTTTCGAGATTTCTACTGGAGGAGACCCAGTGACCTCACACTGATGCCGACAGTGTGACTTGACCCTTGGAGGTGAGAGTGACAGTTGGATCTCTTGGTAGTTACGTCGAGGCCTTACAACGTCATCCACGGCATGAATGCATCATTCATGTCACGATTGACTGTATTAGGCAACGAATGTGGTTCATCCAGGGGATGAGACCGGATTTCTCTTATCAGCAAAGAAGAAATCATAGCAGCTCTTGTGAGACTAAAGCAGGTGCAGATCATCCAGGAGCGGATGAAGACTGCACAGTGCAGTAAGAAGTAGGAAACCGGCTCCAGTCTTAGAGACTCGAGCGTGTTAATTGCTAAAGAAGAGGTAGCTTAAAGGAGAGATGAGTCTATGAAGCAGCAGACGTGGAGGCAGAACTAGGAGAGTAGCATGAGTTGGTGTACATCCTATCATGGTACAACCAACCGCCTTAGTTATTCCCACCAGGCTCAGGGAGCTGGAGGGAGGAGGAAGAGTGCGGCTGCATGTGGTCAAGGAGTGTGACCCAATGGCTGTAGAAATGATTCAAGGGACAGTGTGTGTCCACTACTAGTTGCTGTAGTAACGGATGTCGATGTGAATCATTCCTTGCTTTCACAAATCTTGTTCCAGACCTAGAGTTTCCGGTAAGCCGTGGACTTGACCCTCACGTCTGGAGATACCTTGGGAGGAGACTCAATAATCACACTTACGCCGACGGTGTGGTCAGACCCTCGAGGTGAGAGTTCTGGTTGGAATCTCTTGGTGGCAGCATCGAGGCCTTACGACGGTAGTTTGAGTATGGAATGGGCAATAACTGTTCATACTCAAATTGATGGTTTTAGGCAAGCGTCGGGTTGGGTTTTCCTTAGTCGGAGAAAAGGAAACCCTAGGCAGCACAAGTTAAACTCTTGCATGGGAGGGTGCGACCGATCACTCTTGAGTCGGCCAACCTTACCCTCGTGGCAGCATTCATTTGAGTTCCAGTTCTAACAGGAATTGGAAACCTCTGGAGTTCGAGGATGACGATCACGTCCTTATAGGGGTCTCACCTTGACGAGGTTTACGGAGATGTGGCCAAGGCGGCAAGTTATCTCTGAGGTTCAGCGGACCTTCTTAGGTCCTCAGCTGGGTAGGCGGGGTGGTTTACCGCTTGACCCATTCACCGCAGTTTCACCAGGTGCACGACGACTTCCACGTATCTCAATTGAGGAGATACGTGCTCGACCCTTCGCATATCATCGACCATGAAGAGTTGGACGATGACGATGGGGTGTCTTTCACGACGTTTCCAGTGGGAATCGAGGATCGACAGGAGCAGATCCTACGAGGATGATCGATTCCTCGGGTACACTTTCTTTGGCAGTACGGAACCTCCAGGTAAGCACATGGGAGCGAAAGGCTCAGATGCGTTCTCTGTACCGCTTTTGTGACCCTAGTTTGTATTGAAGCTTTACGGGGACGTAAAGCCCTGAGGTGGGAGTAATGTAAAGACCCGGAAATTTCAAGGAAATTTTTTCTTAATTTTATTTGGAATTTTACAAGAACGCAGTTTCTGACGGCGCCTGATTCCGAGGCCCGGTGTGCCCGGAATTAATTTCCGAATTTTAGCTCGGGTACGTTCAGTGAACGAACGAGCGGGAATTTCTAACTTTTGAACCGGTGACCAGAATCAAATTTTGAGGGCACCGATGGAACCGCAGCACCGGTATTTTCTTAAGAATGCCTATTCCAAAGTTGCTTTTTCACGAGGGAAGTTGTAAAAAAAATTGTGAATGTTAAAATAAAAATTTAACTTCAATTTTTATTTTTCCTTAAGTGTTTTTATCCATTGGATGGAAGTTGGGTAACTACCCAACATCCCTTGGGAGGTTAAGAGGGTGGTGGGGCCCACACGAACCCCACCCCTTCATATCCTCTAACCCCCCAACTCACAATTAATGATGTGAACTTGAGTTATAACATATGACATTAATAAGTGAGTTTAATTTGAGTTTTCGAAATTCAAACTCTTGAATTTCAAAGGTTGGTGTTGTGTTAATAAATTAAGTGTGGGCTTAATTTATTTTTGGTTAGTTTCTTTGTTGCTTGAGAGGTTTGGGAGAATCATTGAGAGACTTGAATATCTTCTTCGTCTTCGACGAAGAACATAAAGAACGGTTCTTCTCCGACGAAGAACATCGACCCCACGACCTACAAGACTCGGCGTTCCGGATTCTTCCATCTTCATCTTCCTCCTCGAAAAGGGAGAATTCGCCGACCGTGGTGATCATCGCCAACGACAACGTACCTCCCTTCTTCATCATAGCGACAAGTGAGGAGACGTCGTTTCCTCCTCGGACGCACCCCGACGTCCACGGAATCTACGTCCGACGCCGCGACGCCATTCTCCGCGATACCCGACGTGCGACGTCAATTTTCAAGGTAGGGGTTTGTTTTTGATAATGACATCTTCTTCCCTTCGTTTTTCCCCTTTTTAAAATAATGAATGCGGATTATCAAGGGAAGAATGTTTCAATTTTAATTGTTGTGAAATTGATACTTAGTTTCCATTTTTGAAATCTCCTAATGCGGAGGGTGTGGGCCGTACGAACACGGCCCGACAACCCTCCGCTATTTTCTCTTGTTGTACGGTTTTGTCGGCGATGAAGCAACGGGACCGCGGTAAGTATTTGAGATCACTGCAGTGAATTTCTCGACCCGAGGAGAGCATTGGCGCAGGTGATGGTCAAATCGGATCACCGGTGGTCCGCAGAGCTCGACGGCGGTGCACCACCCCGGCGCGGCGGCGCCGGCGACCGGCAGCGGCAGCGCGCCGCCGGAGAAACCAACCGCGGCAGTGTCACGGCGGCCGGCAAAGCCGGCCGTGGTAGTCAGTGCGGGACCCCTTCTGGGTCCCGCGTGTATGAAGAACGGCCGGCGTATGGCCGGCCGTTACCCTGAAGACCCGGGGGTTGAACCCCCGGTTGGCTAGAGCGCCCCCCCCCCCCTCATGGGGGGGCGTTGGTTCATTAACACGGGGGGGTTGTGCCCCCCGTTCCCTCGACCCGCCGCTCGGCCAAACGGCCGAGCTGAGCTGGCGCCGGGCCGCCGGGCCGGGTCGACCCGGGGGGGTCTCGGGCCGGGTCGGCCCGGGCCCAGACCCCCGTTTTCGGAACACTTTCGGTCAAATGTGCGTAACATGGGCTATGGGCATCCAAACGACTCTCCGTCAGCGGCAACGCGATCCTTGGATCGAGACGGTCGTCTCGGTATATCGCACTCAAGGTTTCAGATTACTTTTAGTTCGGACGGGTTGGTTCGGATACGAAACCAACCGGGCCCTCGGAGCGGAAACGCTCATATCTTGAGCTCCGGACGTCCGATTGACGTGCCGTCGAATTTGATGGAATACTTTAAGTGAGACGGATCTTTTGGCTTACTCCGCTCGAGGTTTGGATGCCATCGGAGTGGGGTCGGGTTGGTTCGCTCACGAAACCAACCAGGCCCCTGGAACGAAAAGGCCAATAACTCACAGAACGGGCGTTCGATTGACGCGTCGTCTGTTTCGTTGAATTCTTCTTGATGGGACGGAACTTTTGGCATACTTTTACCGAGTTTTGGATGCATTTGAATAGTGGCCGGGTTGGATCACACCCGAAATCCAACCGGGACCTTGGAACGGAAAAGCTGATATCTTTCAGACAGGATGTCTGTTTGACGAACTGTCAGCGGCGTTGTTGTTCACATTGAGAAACGGTCCCTATGAGTATACCCTATGAGAGTTCGGGGTACAATTGAGATATGGCCGGACTTGGTTCGCACCCGAAACCAACCGGTCCCCTGGAACGAAAAGGCTAGTAACTCACAGACCGGGCGTCCGATTGACGCGCCGTCTGTTGCGTTGAGACCCCTATGACGAGGCGGTACTTTGAGATACTTCTTCGTGGGACTTTGAGATACATGGAGTATCGACCAGTAGTTCGTGGAGCGGACCCTCCCGGAGACGAGCGTGCGGAGTACGGAGACCGTGTAGCTGGCTGAGACCTGACGACTACTTGACCGACTCGACTTGGAGTGAGTCGACTAGCCCAGTGGACGGAGCGCCCGGTATTTGGCGACATACCCACGGTGAATGGAGCGCCCGGTAGTTGGCCGCAGACCCGCGATGCTCGACAGGAGGAGTACCTCTGTAGGCTATTGGGGGGAGCGCCCGGTATTTGGCGACAGACCCACAGCGGACGGAGCGCCCGGTAGTTGGCCGTAGACCCGCGGTACTCGATAGGAGGAGCACCTCAGCAGTCTTAGGTTAGTGAGCAGTACCCCAGAGTCGTGACAGGACCACTGTACACTCCCGAGACGGAGCTCTTCAGTAGTTATAGTTTCGATAATGAAAATCCTGGTTTGATCTGAGACTTTCAACCTTTGTGTTTACCTCATGATTGAGATGGGTCACTTGATAACTTAGGTATATGTATGGGCATATACCTGGGTAGTGGCTATCCGTTGATTTCACAATCCTTATTTTTCCTCATGATTGAGATGGGTTAATTGATAACTTAGGTATATGTATGGGCATATACCTAAGTATAGGTTACCTGTTGAGATCTTCTTTGTGGTTATCCTTATTGGTTTAGTGAGACCTTGAGGGTCTCGGGGTCCCTACTGAGTATCGTTATACTCACCCCTGCACGGGCTATGCCCGCACCTCATTGTGTTGGTTGCAGACGACGGGCAGTGCTGACGGAGGCCGAGTGTTCGAGGACTGGACGGTACCCAGAGGTGGACTACACGACGAGTCAGTACCCTAAGGTGGACTACACGACGTGACGGCTCACATAGGAGGTTGACGGACGAGAGCGTGGAGGAATTTATCTGTACCTACCCTTCAGGTAGGATCCGTGGTGGACGACCAGGAGCTGCACTATCTGTACCTACCCTTCAGGTAGGATCCGAGGAGGACGACCCAGAAGCTGCTTCCAACTTCCAACTGTTGTCTTTTTGTTGTTGTACCTTGTTCAGTTGTAGTCGTACTTTCTTTTGGGTTTGTATTCTGGCCCATTTACTTTTCAGCATTTCTTTTGTACTTAGTGTTTTGCTTCCTCTTGTACTCTGTGGTGCTTATTTTCTTTTATAAAGGCAATGTCTTCCCAGTTATTGGGATATTATGCCTTTGGTGCTAGTCGCCATCCCCTGGACTATGGAAGGCGGGCTTGGGGTAGTCACGGCACGGGCCCCGAGGGCGGGTCGTGACATAAAATCACGGTTAGCTATATTATTTTCACCTTAAATAAATTTCTTCCTCAAAATTTGAACTTTATCTCAGTATTCAAGGGTATTAAATTTGAAAATACATTTGTTGAAAACCCACATCATAAAAAGGGTAAATAAAAATTTATCTTAAAAATAAGACAAGGGAAGTATGATGGTTTTTTGGAATAACACAAATCTAGGTGCCCAAATAGGATACATTAGTGGGTATTGAAAATATAGGAATGGGGGAGAAAAATAATGTTGAAGGACTAATTGGGAGTGATACAGAACAAGGTCAGGATAAATTAATGACCATAAAATCATAAATCTGTTAGGTGTGTAAAGGACCATTGATTCATCAAAAATAAAGTTATTTGGATAACATTTTTTATTTAAGATCTATTTCTTAGAGTTTATGAATTACTTTATCATATAGAATAATAACATAAGTAAATATGCGTAATTAAAAAGTAGAAATTCATCCTTTAATCAATTTCTACAAAAAATAACATATTTTTTCTCCAAACAATTAGTATTAAAGATGATTTTTTTCATGCTTGAGGCACTAAAATAAACTTCTAATGGGTCACATAATTCAAAAAAATATAGCAAGTTATTCCTCCTATCTTT
This sequence comes from Viscum album, assembly GCA_963277665.1. Lineage (NCBI taxonomy): Eukaryota > Viridiplantae > Streptophyta > Magnoliopsida > Santalales > Viscaceae > Viscum > Viscum album. Next base: position 1,375,303,605 of record OY728134.1, read on the forward strand.
AGGAATTAACCAAAATCAAAATGGTTGTAATAAGGTAAAATAATTCCGAAAATTAATAATCCTTCATATGAAGAAATAATTCTTTAATATCTTAAATTAAATAATAAAACCAAAGGTTTAACATAGATAATTACTTAACTAAATAGCCTTATATACTAAATAACACAAATACGTTAAATCTTAAATAATGGTTTAACCTCAAAGTTATCTCATACCCTTCATCTTACACCTCTAAAAATTAATAGCATTCTTCCAAAATAATCTTTTATATTAAACCTAATAGTTATATATCATTAAAACTAATAAAACATATCCAAAAATATCATTAGTCACCTCAAAATCAAAAATATTTGATCCTATAATATGTATGAAAAAATCATCCTAATATTTATCTATAAAACCATTTAAGTAAAAGCAATTCCATGCGAACCAGGAAATCATGTAGTCTTATGGTAGGCATTTCACCCTTATCTCCCTACAGTTGTGGGTTCAAGTCCCATGGCCTTTCTTCATGCAATGGGTTGTCTCCTAGAACATGGGTTTTCATTTTTCTAAAACTATAATAATATAATTCTTACAACATTACCAAAAATATGATAAACATCATCAAAAATAACATTAATCATCCAATCACTTTTCAATCCCATGGTTATCTATACAATAAAAAATATGTTCCAAAATTTTAATAACCCATAATTAACTCATTATCAAAGAACATATAAACCCTAAAGGTTATCAATACCTTTAAACTTATTTCCATAAAATAAAAAACATTATTCTTCTAATAACCATTTCAGTAAAACATATACTAAACCAAAGGGTTGTATTCTCATAAATGTATTCGAAAATATCTTTAATCATGTTAAATTCCCATCACAAAAATATCAAAATGGATATTTATACATTTAAACATATGATTATACTTATACTTATCATCCCAAGACAATTTAGGTTTATCCCATATCACTATGTAATATAATAGGTTTCTATATGTTCTATTCTCTGATTCATTATAATGGTTCATAGAGAAAATGTGAATTAACACAAGAATATCCTCTTAGAGTTTCAAGACAGGTGAAAAATAAGGGCACACCTACTGTTCACTAGAATGATAGCTAATATTTACTTAGACAAATATTTTCAGGATTATTACCCCTAGATACAGTTGTGCTAAAACCATGTCCACTTTTAGTATCCAGATAAGGATTTATTTCTAGGAAAACCACATAATATTTAACTTAATAAAAACTTTATGATGTTATCATTTAATTATTCATATCCCTAGAGTTTTTCAAAGGGTTATTTTTTATAATCTGTGTTTTACTAAATCTAGTTCCCAAGGATTCTACTAGACATCCTCTGATACCAACTATAATAACCCCAACTCCAGTAACCTAGAGATAGTTTCTTGTTTATTACATTGGTATAATATAAAATGGATCTCATACCAAAGAAATGATCATTTTATTATCCTTGAAGAACTAGATACATACATTATTCCTATATTACATTTGTAAATATAAAATATATATCATCAAAACACTGTTTCATACTTTATATTATTCATAATATCCTTCTTACTATCCTGGAGAAAAGAAAAAAAATAAAGGGTGAGCTCAGATAATCAGTAAGAGTTACGTAAAACAGAAGCAATTATTTATTAATAAGGAATAATAAATATCGAAAATTAAATAACTGAAAAACACATTCCATTTAATCAATAACTTGAGCATAAATTGCATCCATGGATAATATAAAATGAAATAATCTCATGGATAATAATTACTGAATTCTCAATGAAATAAATTCTTAATATTAAACCTCATGATCACATTCATCGTGTTATCTTTACTATTAAGACCTTATTCCAAGATATTTTATACTATGGTTAGGAATACACCAAACACCCATTTAAATAAGTCTATAAAACTATTTTGTCTCATGATACCTACTGATGTATTGATGGGATATCTATAACCATTTCACACCTATCACTATATATCCAATGTATTCCTCATATATTTAATAATTAATTCAATTCATATACAATATACCTTATCAATAAATATACTTATTGAGTAAATAATACATATCTATCAATATTTTCCCCAGTCAATCAAATAACTTTCATAGTAAAACACAATATTTTAAATGTTATACGGTTTAGGAAATAATCATATCCATGATACAAATAATATGGAAATTAAGGATAAATATAATGCCCAATAATCATAAAAAAGTGAATGTTGCAATAGAAATTTAATGACCACAAACTTAATAAGAGATAGGAGATGATCATCAGTTCATCAGAAATTAGGTTTTCTAATAAAATTATAGCCTTTATAAAAATAAATAAAATTAATTGAAATATTAAAATAAGATTTCATCAAATATTTTTCTTTATAAAAACATTGAAAATGTGTATAATAAGAAAAATATCTTAAAAAAGTTATGGTAATGGGTAAGTATATTAACATCTTATACATTAAAAACATTTAATTTGACTTTTTGTAAAGAAATTTGAAAATAAACCTTTTAGAAAACATTGTAAATATTCCTTTAAAACTTTTAAAATTAATGGATAACTTAAAATTTCCTTAATAAATCATTTGAGTAATAAAATGAAATTTTTTGAATAATTTTGAGAAATATGGACATGAAAGACAAATATATCCGATTAAAAGAGAAATAAAATAGGTTTTTTTTTTAAAAATATTTATTATATTTAAAAAGAGATAAAAAGTTTGAAGAAAATTTAAAAACTCCTTAAATATCAGTAGTATAAGAAAAAATATGGATTTTATGAAGTATGGATTATAATATTCCTTCAAGAAAAATTAATACAATCCCTAAAATAGATTATAAAATAAATCCTTACCTCTTTGGTAAATTTTAAATTATATCCCCTTAAAAGAATAAATTTGATTTAAAAATTAATCATAATGAATAAATAGTTATTCATGTTAAATATATCAAAGTGGTAGTATATTAACCACATAAAATTAAATAGGGGTATAATATAAAATGTGTCTCAATGGAATGGAAATTGAGACAAAGTCCCTTACAATGATCTTATCATTAAATTGGGAATTAATCAATGGACAGATTATGCGTAACAAATTTAAATCCACGTAATATAAGTGGAAACATATCATAAAATAACCAAATTTCATTTCACACATAATCTTGACTTAATATAATCAATGAAGAAGTTATATAACCCGATGAAAGAAGATTTACTTAGGTAACCCTTACAAAGATTATATCATTAAAGTGAGAATTAATCGATTTAGTGAATATTTGTAACAAATTTAAATCTACAAAAAGAAATTTTAAATAAAATAAAATACAATCAGAAGTCATTTCACATATAATAATCTTATAACACATTCAATAAAGTATAATTATAACCTAATTAATAAAATTTGAGTTAATAAACCCCTTACAAAGATTGTATAATTGAAGTGAGAATTAATCAATGAATTGATTAACTGTATCAAATGTAAATCCATTTAAAACAAGTGAAAATTCAACTTAAAATAATTAAATGTCATCACACACATAATATTATCATATCAAATACAATGAAGAATTAATATAACCCAATGAAAAAAAATTGAGTTATGAAACCCCCTTACGATTATTATATCATTGATGTGAGAATTAATCAATGAAGTAATTATGTGTAAAAAAATTAAATCCATACCAAAAAAATTAGAAATACAATATAAAATAATCATAGGTCATTAATCACATAATCTTAGTATATCAAAGGCAATAAAGAATTAATATAACTCAATGAAGAGAAATTGAGTTATAAAGCCACTTACCACCTTGTAACTTTTAAGTCAAATCAACTTAGATAAAATAATTTTAAGTGAAACTTAAAAAATAATGAAGTATAAATTATTCATTATATAACATATAAAATGGAATTATATACACTATATAAAATTAATTGGTGTATAACATTAAAAAGTACATCAATGAAAGGAAATTGAGATGGAATATCTTACCTAATGCTTCCCTTTAGTTGAACATGATTTTACCTCATGTATAATGGTTTTAAACATGTTATTAATTTATATTATAACTATATTAATATTTATAATATCACATATGATCCTCTTATAACATATTATCATTCATTCGCTAATAATATTTCATTATTACCATTGTTTTGGGTGTTAACTGCTTTGTTCTCTCATGCATGTTTTCTTGTTTAAGTTCTAGTTCTTATGAATATGATATGGTTCCATCATCTACATAATTATATTAATGTTATAAGTATCATTATTTTTCATTACATATATTTTTATAATCATTCTTGAAATTTGGGCATGGAAAATGAATCACATCGCTTCGTGGAGATGGTGGGATATGCATACCCATGAGCGACGTTATCATTTCCTTAATGGTTTAAGGGATAAGGAATTGGGTGATATATTAATTTTAAAAAATAAATATTATGTTATAATTATCATATATATTCATTATTTCCATCATCGTTACTATCCTTGGGATTCGGTGATGGAAATCAAATTACATCGGTTCAAGAGGTGATAGTCTTCCATACACACAAGCAATGGTTTTCTTTCCCATTTGATGTTGAATTACATCGATAAATATTTTTCCATTAACATAATAATATCTTATTATATGTTATATACAGGTTTTATTCTATTCAAATTATAAAGACATAATTGAAGGTGGTAAAAGAATAAGAAAAAAGAAAAGTCTTGGTGAAGATGATTACCTTTTCTTAGAAAAACATATTTTTTATATATTATTAAGAATGATAGGGTTAGTATTTTGGAAAGATAATTATCACTATAATGTGGATAAGTATTTTTTTTATAGAGTTTGGTAGTTTTTGGTTGAGCTAAATAGCTCAAGAGGTATGAAGAAGTGATGGGATGAGGTGTCCTTTTATAATTGAGGTGAGTGTAACACTTGTAATTTTTCAAAGTTTTAAAATAATATAAAGTCCCTTTCTTGGAAAAATGGATCCAAAATGGATCATATTCGAAAGTGATAAGTGTATGGTCAAAATTCAACCAACTCATTTTAACCTTAACCATGGTGACCAATTTTTACTATTGTTATTATTCATTATGTCAAAAAATGAAAGGGGTTGCATTACTAAATTTGGACATTATGATTCCAAATATGGAATCCATTTTATCAAATTCATATCATATAAGTGGATTAATTTAATTTAAAAATTAACTTGAAAAGTGTGAAGAAATTTAGTTTTTTGGGAAAATTTATTTTTCAAGGAAAATTTGATTTTACATTAACTTTATGACTAGTAATCTTTATTATATAAATTTTAATTCATATAGATATACATATGATCTATAAGTTTAATTTAAATCATTACTTATTATGGTTTATTTCAATTAATTAAATTGGAAAAACATTATTCACTTAAAAATAGTTTTAAAAAATGTGTTTTTAAGAATTAAAATAGATTTATACCAAAATCATGAAAATTTCTAACTTAGATGAAACTAATTAGATCATTATAAATAAAATGTATCTTTTTTTTATTTAAGACCAATTCAAAAATATAATTGGGATTTTAATTTCTTTATTTAATGACAAGAATAATAGTTTTTCAAAAATTGATATTTTTCACTATTACCAAAAAACCTATATTTTTAGTAAAATCTGAAAATTTCAACCTAATATAATTTTGATATGATGATTTAAAAAATTATATCTTTTTTATAAAATAAAATTACTAAATTTGGAAGAAAGTAATTATATTATATGTTCACAAAAATTAATAAAAAATATTTTTAAAGAAAATGTATTTTTTAAGCATCAAATGACTTTACTATAACTTTTGTACTTATTTATTATGCATTGATCAATAAATATAGATTATATAAAACCTTTAGAGATATTTTTTTATAATATGGTAATTCCTATTCATACTACCAATTTTAATGGCTGTGTTATAATAGACACGTTTAAATAAAAATATTTTAGTTGTATATCGTGGTTTGTTTAAACTCGGTGTTTCATGTGACACAAGCTATCAAAAAAATAAAATTTATTTCATGAGAATTATATTCTAAAATACAAGGATTATATAAATTGTCTTCAAATCTAAAATTTTTTGGTATTTGGATGTTCCTTTAGTACTACTGTGTTTCTCGATAATACACCAAGTGGGAACTTAGTCAGTTTTTTGAAAAGTTATCCCAGCTATGTCTCAATGTTCCAGAGTAGAACCTGGTGATTCTCTAGGAAATTTTCATATTTATAAATGGTTATATAAAATTTATCTAGGATTTAGTAATTTTTCTTGATTTTTTAGTAACCATATTCTCTAAATAGGGTTAGTCCTCTTGAAACTTCTACCGGTTGTGTTTCTGATATTGAAACTATGGTCGGGTGGGTTGGAAATTTGGTCCAACAAGCCTAATTGGTTTTTCCCCCACTAAATCAGCAGTGGAACTATATTCAGAATATAATTCTACTCACCACCAACTCTCTATCCTTGATTCTACAAAACTGGCATCACCCCTTGTCCGTATTGATTTTGGTAGTGTGGTAGAGGTTGGTTTTATTTTGAAAATTTCACCTTGATTATCAAGGTATCTTCTGTTACATCTTAAAAGTCATAAAAAATATGATTAACTCTACATATTTTACATTAAATTACATATGTATTCACTGAGGGTGATCCTTGAATATGAATGTCCAGTAATTTTTCCAACTTCTTAGACATGTCCATAAGTAAAATGGACAGCTTAGTCATCTATTCTACCTAGTACACACCGCACTTGGTCAAACCTATCTCTCTTTTTCATTGTGAAATATTTTTTGTAGGTTTTCCCATATATCTATAACTTCTATTTGTGTCTTCCTCATTATTCATCCTCTTGTGGCTGAATTGAATATGGACAAAGAGTTGTTTTGTAACCCAAAGTAGAAGGTTTGTAGCTTCATCCATATTATGACTCCATGATAAGGTAACCTATGTAGCATCTCTTTAAATCTCATCAAATCCTCATAGGTTGATTATCTATTTTACTCTGTGAAATTTTGTAACACTTTTGAGTTTAATTATCTTCACTGGTGGAAATTATTTTTCTATCAATCCCTAGGAAAACACTTCTCATGTCATAATGGATTTAGAAGGTTGTGACTTCAAACACTCCTTAACATGCCTCATTAGTGAGAATGGGAAGGTTATAATCTATACATCATAATTTGATATGTCTTTATTCTTGAACTTGTTACTGATTTTGAGAAAAATTCAAAAGATAATCATAGGGTTTATCATTCTAAATTCCTCTAAATTTTATGGTATTCTATATCATCTGATGTACACTTGAATTCAACTAAAATTTATTTACTTGAATGGTTGTCTGTATAATTCTTGGATAATCTCCATTTATGGAAAAAAATACATAGTTTATGAGTATAATATCTCATGGTGAATATCCTAATATGATAATATTTTCTAACTCCTATTGTACTGCTTAGAATCCCTAGTTGGTTTTCATTATATCTCTTCAAATATGAGATAGATGACACTCAATATCTAAGTGTAATTCAAGGGGATCCTTGAAATCTATACTCCTTCATATCATGCATGGAGTGTGGATTATGGAAATTTAACCTATAGGAACACAAAAAAACACCCATGCACATCAAAAAGAATAAAAAACATAAATAGAAAGAGAAAATGGAAGAATAAAATAATCAATTAATACTTGACTTCCATGATAGTTCCGTTGTTGTAACTCCCTAAAAACACTAAAAAACATGATGTTCCCTTGGATATCTTTAACTCTCTAGGGTTACAATCATAGTTTATAATTGAAAACATAGAACACTAATCACTAAAACTAAAAAAATATAGTATAGGAATTTGGGTTCTCAAGGTTAAACCATGGGGAACACATATGATACTAGCATAGTGAAAAGTTCTAAATTATTGGTTCAGAAAATTGGATAGACAAGAAATAATTGGAATAAAAAAAATATTTAGAGACAATTTTAAAGTAAAAATAGATGAATAATAGAGATAAAATTTCATTTGGTTTAACTTTAGTTGAAAAATATAGATAATAGATCTATTTCATAGGATATTTTCCAAAATGTAATGGTTAATTTATCTTATGAATCAATAAGTGTGGCTAATTTTGAGACTTCTTTGAATAATTAATTTATATGGTTAGTGAAGATTAGAACTGCTTGGGTATTTTTGATTCTTTTGGTCAAAGTATTCTAATAACACCTAGATGAATTATGTTAAATTTTAGTATAAAATGATCATTTAAGATTGGATTTCACTCCCCCACTCCCATCAATCACATTGGGTTTAATACCCTAATCAAAATCACTCTTTATAGTAGAATAAGGGACATATATGAAAGAGGCAGAGTGTGATATTAATTTACCCTAGTGATTCACAAATCAAATTAATAATTTAAATTAAAAAATAATCCTCCTACTTTGGATCCTCCATCCCCTAAGAGAGAACTCACTCATTATGAATTTTTCATACATCATAGGTTAGATAGTGGACTTAGTGGATGTAAGGAATATAATAAAATTAATATAAATCAAATAAAGAATAGAAAGAAAAGAGTTAACCTTTACTACTATAAATGATTAAATATTAATCCATAAACATGAATCAACACATCATATTCTAATTCAATTATGGAAAGAATATGACTTCATCTTCACCTAGTCTCAATCCCTTCATCATGTTGATGGAATCCACTTATTCCTATTCCTTTGGTTTAATTATTTCCCCATGAATCAATATTTTCTTACTATATCCATCAGGGTTATCTCCCCAATTTTTCCTCTACCATTACAAAATATAGTCATTATTAAAAATTTAGGAAATATATAGGATGATTTTTGTGTTTTGAAAGATTGTCAAAGGCCTTATATAACCCCATCACTCTATGTATCTATATGAAGTTAATGTATCTAAGCCCTTGATTTATTTTATTTATATTTATATAGAAGAGGAATATCATTATTTACTGGGAGTGAACTTTGAATATTATTTTGATTTTTGTGCTTCCTACTTTTTTTTGGTCTTCCTTTAGTAGGATTTTCATGGTGGTCATTTTAACAATAAATATATGAACTTAGATGGATCTCATTTTTTCTTGAAAATAGAAGAGATTAAGTCATGGGAAACCAAATTTTTGGTCTCCTTATGGCTTCTAGTAATCCATCTCTGAGATAATTTTCCAACGTATATGAGGATTATTTATCCTTGAGGGTAGAGGCTTCATTATTGGAAAAAGTTAATTGAAAGGTTGGTAGTATTGTTTCCTCTATTCAAGGAGTAGGTACCTTTCTATCCTATATATATGTAGTGTGACCCGTTTTAATCCCTATTGTCCCAATGTAAGTGAAAAGTATTTCATTCTTGGATTAAAGTATCAAATAGGGCCTGTAATTCTTAAGTAGGATGGTCATATTATCTCTAATATATTGTAGGAGGATTTAGATGAAGGAAATTATGACTATATTATCTATGCTAAAATTATTTTGAATGCGGGACTAGATCTGCTCGTTTCTTCATTAGAGTAGTAATTACACCAGATTAGGCTTAGGGGTAATATTTTTATTAGTAAGATAAATAAGTGAGAGTAAATATACATAAATAATTTAATCATTTAGGTAAAGATAATTAGTATTAAAGGTAATATGATGTATAGAATTATTAAATATAAATGTGGGAGAAAAGAAGTTAAAGGTCAAAGGATTTAATGCTAGTATTGCAAAGGATATTCTTTATTCTAAGGGTTACTTTGAAATCCCAACCCAGGTCTCTTTTAAGAAGTTACAAGTTGAGATTGGAGAAAATTTTATAGGATCAGAATTTGATGAATCACTTCATGTATCTAGAGGATCTGAATCTGAGGCCTCCTTTGACTATGAGGAAGATAGACTATTATAAGTATATTTTCACTCAGGTATGAATAATAGGAGTAAAGGTGGGTTTGAATCATGAGAATATTATATAAACAAAGGTAATAATCCAAGGAAATGTAAGAATTATTTAAAATTGACTAAAATGATGACTACAAGATCAATATATAAGGTCAGAGACCCAAAATTTCATGGTAATTTATCAAATTAAGAGTTGGGAGAGGATAATATTCCTCTAGATAATGGTGGTGGAGCTGTAAATAAGAAAAAGGAATGAATTGGTCTAGAATTATTGGCCCAATATTTCCATGATCTAGGTGAGGCTGAACTAAATGGAAACCAAGTCCTCTCTATAAATGAGGTTTTGATGAACAAAGGTAAGGCTTTGGTTGATCCTATTAAACCTATTTTAAAAGGGGATATATAAATAAAGTGGGTTGAATATATAAACCTAAACCCTGATATCATTCTTCTCATGTATTCTAATGATTAGTGGGTGAAGGATATCTTGGTTAAATCCTTTAATGAATATTTATAAAGGGAATCTTCTAGAAAGCTTCAAGTTAGAACCAATAAAAAATATTGGGAATTGATTGACACTAAATATACTTTTTTATATATGAATTTAACAAAGGTAAAATCAATTTAGAGGAGTATATCAAGACTTGTTAAAATATAGAATCCTTTTTTGAGGGTATCATTCAATAGGATTTTTAGTGGAGAATTTTTTTTATTGAATAGATCCTTCACATGGTGAAATTTACAATAATTTAAAAATTTTTGGGAAGGAACAATAGTTTCCATTGGAGATTAATCCAATTATTTTTATTTTAATTTTCATGGTTTTTAACTCAACCCTTAAAAGTGGATCTTTGAAAATGAAAAAAAATAATTTAGAATGAAAAAGAAACATCAAAGTTCCAAAATAATGTTCAAATCACCCTTAAAAAATATTCTCCTGACACCTTAGTCCTCTAGTCACCTTTTTATCTCCTTGAGTTTCAAATTCTAGTTTCCTTTAAAATTTAGTAGTCTTTAAAATAAATAGGTAAGATACCACCATGGAGAATCCAAGAAGATTTAGGCATGTAATAAAAAACCCATATTTCTCATTAAATGTTTAAACAAATCCATAGTGTAAGAGGCTTTCTCTGGGATGGAAGGGATATATCTTCTTTTAAATATCAAATTTTCAAAGATCACAGTACATCCCTTTTGAGATTTATAGCCATGATTTGACCAGAATTAAAGCATCCTCATGCACATTGCAAGGTAGATTAGTTCTTTGATGTGGAGGTCAGGTATCCCAAGCCTTATATATATTCCATTTTACAACCCTCTATACTATTTTAGATTAGCAACATCACAAGTCTTTTTTCACCACTTCAAATAAAAAAGTAATAAAACATAGGTAAGGGTTGTAGAGAAAATCACATAACACCACAACATAAGGGGATGGGTTGTGGAACAGTATTCATCTGAACTTCCCTTGGTATCACCCTACACTATAGCCATGTATCCCCACTCTTTCCTTATACCAACCCATGAAAGGCCCATAATCCTCTCCAAACAGTGCCTCCCTATAATGGATATGCTTCTTCTATTTCCACCCTATCCTCCTGGTATTGAGATTGATTGTTGCCTCACATTGTATATATGCTCTAGTGGTGTTGAATAGGGATTTCACGCATTTTTTTCTTACTCTTACATGTCCATGGGTTTTAGCCTATAGATAAACCATATAATAGAAGACCAATAGTCCTTCCAAATAACTCCCACAAGGGAATACTATAGTTTCATTCCATATGTTACATTGTGGTTTCTCCCTAAACTTCACTCCTTGAATATTTCACATCTTCACCCACTCCATGGTTGAAAGGATACAATGAAATTTGTTTTTTTCATTAAAAAATATAAATAACCCACAAATTATCTGAAAAACAACAATTGGACACAAGTCATTTAAAAAGAATAAATATGTAAGTATTTGATCAGTATAAGAACTCAAATTATAGCCAAAATGGATGCATAATTTAGACTCATCAATAGATTTTGTGACACAAGGAATGATTTTTTTTTGGTTTGATTTTATTTATTTATTTATTCATTCAGTATTTTTTTATATCTTATTGAGGATAGTCACAATATAATTTACCATTTTATTTTGTTTTACCCACATATCAATGCATGGATTCCACAAGGTATTTTCCAATATATGATTTTTGTTTCATATTTTTAAATGAAAAATTGATGCCAAATAAATGTTTTTAGTCCCTAATTATAGTTTCCAAATTATGATGACTAGGGGTGAGATTATAGATCCTTGTGGTTCCTCTAGTCTAGGTGGATATAAATTTATTAAGGTGAGCCATTTTAATGTGGTAATAGTGAAATTTTTTATTTTTCAGAATTTATGGCTAATGGTAAAGATAAAAATGTAGGTACTTAAGGGGTAAGTTATAAATATGATTGGATAACATTATTATAGTGGGGTCTTAAGTTTCAATGAAATTTTGGGAAAGTGAAAATGGTTTGGGATTTCTATTCTTTATTTATTTATTTATTTATTTTGACTTCTATTTTTATTTGGTTGATTTGGATTAATTTATTTATATTGCATTCCTTGATTTAGTGAAAGATTCATTGAATCTCATGTACCATGTATAATCTCATAAGAATTTTCAAAATATGTGTTCTTTCATGCAATTAATATTTATATGATGTTAGAAAAAAAATTTGGTTATTTAAAATAATTATTTGGTGAAAAACAAATTCCAATTATTTTGATATTCATGAATTTTATCATATCACTTTTGATTCCATGATATATTAATTTTCAGACTAAAATATTAAATAAAATCATGGTTTTTTGGTATATTTAGAGGCATCATAGAGATATTAAAAGTAATGTTGATTCTATATAGCTCCTGGGAGGCATCAAGTACCCATTTGAGAGATATTAATCACTCTCTACCCACCAAAAATGGAAATATAAGGCTATTAAGATTTCAGTTACCAGAGAAATAGCTTTTTAATCACCTAATTGTTCCACTGAGAACCTAAAATAACCCAATTAATACCTATTGGAAGGATACAAAAGATAATGAGAAATACTAAATATATAAAAATAAAAATCTCAAATTTGTTTATCCTAGTTTCATGGGAAATAATATTTACTAAAAATATAGGTTTATGGAAACTTTGAAAAATATTTGGACATATTGGAATCTCAAATCAAGGAGTAATTTTAATTTGGGTTTCTTTTATCAATTTAAGAGTGTATTTAATAGTTAATATTTATGTGGAATGGATTTCTATGCTAAATTGATGAGATTATTTGGGGATTGAATGATTTATTCATGGTTGTCTTGTAATTTAGATATGTTTGGGGAGATATTTATTAATTAAATCATTGATTGGGAAAAATATATTTAGAACTTGTGTAATTGGAAAAATTATTAAATAAATAATTATTTTAGGTTTATTAAACTAAGAAATTGATTAATTTATGAAACCTTAGAGGATAAATGATTAATGTGGTAAGTTGTTCAATGAAATTAATTTCATAGTTTTGATAAATTTAGGGAGCATAGAATGGTGTAATATCAAGGGTTTTGTGAAGATCTAGTTGATTTTGTAATGAACCTAGTATAATGTAAGAATTAATATTTGGATTAGTTGAAAATAAATAGATAAGAATAATGGGGTAAGTTCCCATGTAAGTTTAAAAGGTGAAACCCTTAGGGTACAGATTTCTAGATTTGATGTGTATGGTGGTGAGTGCCTCATAGTTAGTTAATTATCTTAATTTCCTTAGGATTAATGAAGTATATCATTGATGATTTAGTTATTTTTTGAGGTTGTCTTGGAATTAGATATAATTTTATGGAATGATTGTAGAGACCCGTATCCTGACTTACATGGACTTTACATTACTTTTGCGGAATACTTAGTACATAACAAAAACACACACACAAGGATCGTAATAGTTTAGTGTCTTTGGAAACTCGGAACGTAATCTTCTAATCGTGGGGAAAGATCTTCAATATATCCCATACAGATCTTCTCTTTTTTTACCTAAAAACCTTTCTTTATATCCTGGGGAAAAGAAAACATAAAAGGGTGAGCTCAAATGCTCAGTAAGGGTAAACAAAAGAAATATCAATCACATAATTTTCATAAGAACATAACATTTTTTGGAAATCTTAACCTGCAAAAGAGAGCATAATTTCATAACATGGGATAAATCATAGTAGTGAAATGAAATCATAACTTAAAACATTACTTATTGTGGCATACACACATAATCATAGAGAATCATTTCTTGTTAGTCAAGACTCATTGCCAAGACTATCTTAGTGGACAAAGTCCCTTTCTGAATCGAGTAATCCTCGTTTCAGTCCTGTTTCACTGAACCGGTATAACCTACCATTCCAGCCATGTCTATCTCATGAGATATAAAATCTTTACCCAATGAATTGGAGGGAGATATAGGTCCCACCCATCTCTTAATGAATCCTTTCTTATGTGTGCCACAAAATCATAAATCATACATCATCGCATAACCCATGTAATAAAAATGGGATTCTTGAAACATCATGACATCATAAATCAATTCATATAAGATAAAGGAATTCATAAACATAATTCCATCTCAACATAGTCAAATCAATGTAAAAATATGGATAGAAACAGAACCCTTTATTATCTTAGATGGAAAATAATTTTGATAAAACACTTGAATTGAATTCTTGAGGAAAATATCCTTTCTTCTTCAAAATCAATTTCTTTTCACAAAACATCATGCAATTTTAAAAGAAAGAGATTTTATTGAAAATAGTCATGAAATCTTTTAGAGGAAGCTTCATAAAAATAAGGCTTTATAAAACAGTAGAAATCCGTTCGTGCCGTATAAGTTAAAAAAAACATTCTTTGTACTTTTGTCGAAAAAGTCAAAATGTACCTCGTACGATAAACGACAAAAGATTCCTTTCATATCTTTTACTAAAAACTAACCAAAGGGTAAAATTGGATTTAAACCATTGTAGTTGGATGGAAATAATATTACATATTGAGGAAACATGGATGTGGATGATAAAATAAACCCCAGTAAATACTTACGAATAAACAATCTCGGATAAAAATGAGATTGTGATATTTCCCTTACCTTAGGTCCGACTTGATTTGTAAGTGTCCGAACCTCCTGTATAATGATTTAAATCATGTTATTGAATTATTACAGAATCATATTCATTGTTATGATATCATATATGGTTCACTTATGACATTATATTACCCGTTCTTTTGTAAACTCCATGTTAAAGAAACGTTTTGGGTAAAATCGTTTCATTTATCGTAGGTGTTTTGACTTGTTGTTCTTGACATCATTATTACTTATATCATGATTTACTTACTTCCAGAATATAAAATATGATTTATATATCATATATATTCAGTATATATATATATATAATAGGTAGATAAATAAAATGAAAAACACCGTTCATGGAGACGGTAGTCCGTACGTACGCATGAACGCTGTTTTCCTTTCCTTATTGTCTTGAAATGGAAGTAAGTAGATTACATACATATTTATATATATACATAAATCCAGTAGCTTTATAATGTCATATATTTCATTATTATTTCTTATATATACATTATAATCATTCTTAAATGGTTAACATGGAGAATGAATCTCATCGCGTCGTGGAGACGGTAGTCCGTACGTACGCACGAGCGATGATATCATTTCTATAAATATTGAATTGAATTGGAGTGGATTATACAATATATCAGAATCAATATGATGTTGTAATAACTATGTATAGTTATTCTTTACACCATTATACCCATCCATGTAAGGTGGTGGTGGAAAATAGATTACACCACGGCGTGGAGACGGTATTCCGTACGTACGCACGCGCGGTGATTTCTTTTCCGTAGGATGGATAGATGGTGAAATAGGGTTGTTTCATACTTATAATAACATATAAGTATATTAGTGATACTGATGTTATTACTTCATAATGAAACAACCTAAGAAGAAGAAGTGGAAGAAGAAATAAAGATGAAAGAATTGGTAACGGTAATTACCTCTTCTTTGAAGTGCCTCTTTGAGACCTCCTCTTAGGGCACTAAAATTGGTCTTTGAGGAAGACCAGAACCTCTAGGATGTTGCTAGGGAAGTGGAGAGGAGAAATTGGCAGGGGTTGGCCGAGCTTGAGTGCTCAAATTGGTGTGAGGAGGAGGGGGAGGAGGTGTCCTTTTATAGGGGAGGAGAGGGGCACCTTAGGAATATCTCAAAATATTATTTTATATTAAAGTCAAAATCGGTTTATAATGGTTCCAAAGGGTCTTATTTGGAAGCTAAAGTGGGGATGGGTCGAAATCCTATCAACCAATAGGATTTAGACAAGTTTAGGGTATTATTTTAACCTTATAAATTAGATTTAACTCTAAGTTAATTAATTTAACTTTTACCGTGTCTTTTTGTTTTCTTTCACTATATGGTTAATACACTTACTATAACATG
This sequence comes from Viscum album, assembly GCA_963277665.1. Classification (NCBI taxonomy): domain Eukaryota; kingdom Viridiplantae; phylum Streptophyta; class Magnoliopsida; order Santalales; family Viscaceae; genus Viscum; species Viscum album. The sequence goes on from OY728134.1 coordinate 1,375,320,064, forward strand.
CCAAACGAACCCCAAATTGTTTATTATTAATATATATATCCTTATCTAAGTCATTTGACCGAACCTTAGATTTTTAGGAATAAAATAACAATTAATAATATAATATTTGATTTAAAAACTATTTTGTGTCAATTTTGACACTATTTGATATATGATTTTTTTGAAAGTCATAACAGAATTATATGTTCGAACCAAGTTGATTAAATCAACACTAATATATCATAGTAACCTAGAAAATTAGTTTAATTCATAAAAAGTCTTAAATTACATTTATTTTGGTATTTATATTATCAATTATGTCAATATTTCATTAATAAGATAATTACTGCATCATTTTTGTGTCATAAATAAATTATATTATTTGATGTCTAAAAATTACAAATAAAATACCATCATGTAGGAAATCTTTTTATCTTTCTAATGAATATTTATAGTCGAATTTATCTTATGTATAACCCCATATTAAAAATGATTTACTTATTAAACATTGATTTTAACTATTTTAACCCTTCTTTAAATAAATTAATAATAAATGTCCTAATCTAATCCAAGTGGGCCTAAATGGTCCTATTTTATTCCTAAGTTTGTTTTTGGTCGAATTACACTTGTCCAATAGAATTAGGACATGTGTTAGGGTAATATTAATATCATATTTACCCTTAGTTACCTTATTTACTATTAACCGTGGTAAAAAAAGTAAAAAGTTACTATTCACCAAAAAATTATTTTCATCTCATTGAACCACATTTTAGTCCTTGATATTAACCGTGTCTCTCGGATTTTCGAAATTCCATTCACAGAAGCGGTAAAATTAAGTTTTATGCAAAATTCAGTTTTTAACCTACCACTTAGTAGTTTCACTATTCATCAAAAATTGATGTTTTTCAGAACAATGCCAAAATTTCATCCCAAGCTATATTTCATATTCCGAATTCAAAAATGAAGTCTATTTTACCAAATTCATAACATAAAAGTTGCATTAATTAATTTTATAATTAAATCCCGCTGTTAAAACAAATAGCGTGTTTTTAAGAAACAATATCTATCAAAAGATTGACACTTGTTTATGTCTAGTTTAAATTCGAAACTACATCCAATGACCAACATTGTATTAAATTGTAAAAATATATTCTAAATATACTTTAAAACCACTCAAATTAATGATTTATCACTATTAATTATTTCGATTAAAAAAGTTGTTTTTAATTATAATTTAGTAATTTTCACTATTCATCAGAATGTGAAAGTTATCCGAAAAGTACCAAAATTTCACCTTAGGCTAAATTCGATACTCCGAATCCAAAAATGAAGTTGATTTTGAAAAATAAGATTTACAGAATTTTAAAAAGTGGTTATTACTATTCATAACGGCTAGTTTTAATAATATTTTAATAGCACATAGTTGTTTAGTGAAACTCGGTATTGCGTATTACACACGCTATCGAGGAAGGTCGCGATTGCGTGTAATGCAAGGCAAGACAAGGATGCATGTTGTGCAAGCTCCTTTTGGTGTAGCGTACAGCACAAGACATTAATAAAATTAAAAAGAATATTTCTTTATAAAATCTTGGGCTGTTACATTCTACCCCCCTTAAAATGAATTTCGCCCTCGAAATTCGTCGGGGTTATAAATGGTTTACTATTCGAATGTTTCTTTAATAGAAACCCACATCGTAAAAAGGAATATCAAAACCAATCTTTAAAAACAAAAGTATGAAACGTAACGGTTACCCAAATAAACTAATCATTGGGTTTCCACATAGGTGAAAATATGGATATGGAAGAGAAATCTAACCATCATGTTCTGATGGAGAGTGGTAGAGAACATGGCTATGGAAAAGCCAGTAATCACAAATCCATAAATTTGTGATGATCTAAGGTACCATCTGATTCATCAGGTATAAGATCACTAGGACAACATTTTTGGTTTTCAAGATCATCTCCCTAAAGTTGAAAATTTGAATTAGAATAAATACTTACTTTATTTTGGTACAATCTCACTGTTGTTCGTGCCTTGAACAATTTCCACTTCATTTCTTAAATAAATGAAGTTGAATTTGTTATTCGTGAAGTGTTAGCAGATCATGTGATAGAATGACTGTTCATTCCGTCTGTCTCAAACAAAAGGTTAGCAAAAGTTATTAAATATACATAAGTCATTCTATAGTGAGATTAATCATATATGGTTCCTAAAATGGACTTATACTTCATATATCATACTTCTTAATATAATAAAACTGTTTTCTACTAAACAGGGACTTCCTGTAGGTCAGTGGTAGGCGATAAAGGCCAGTCGCACTTCGGTTGTGGGTTCGATTCCTACAGCCTTGTCCGAAGTGATGGGCTGTCGCCCGTCCTGCAGGTTGTCCCTTTTTCTAAAACTACGTTACTATAACATCCCTTCAATAATATCGAAAATCTTCTATCCTTAAACAATACTAACTTATGTCCAACATAATCCAGTCTAATCTTTAGGCTTATAATACTGCAGTCCACTCTCATAATATAGTGACAACGATTACCAGAGATTTAATACTGTCGTTGATCCCCACATATCATAAGATATGTCTTGTTGGTCACATTCCAAACATTCAAAGTCCTTAATCGTGTATTCTATTGAATACCTTAGTGAAAACATGAGTGCAGTTAAAAGTTAACACTTTCCACATACCAAAATCCTCAAAATTCTATATACTCAAACCATGATATCACTTAGTCCTTATATCAATCATGATCTCATGAATACTATTAAACATTTCATTTTCTCGTCTTCATTATGCGCATATCATCTTATTTCCAAAAAATATCTCAATCACTTTGAATACCACATCAATAAATATTGCAATACTCAATGATACAACATTATTTTGGAATCCGATTACATAAACACTTAATCATTCCACCACATCGTTGTCATATTCAACATTGCCAATAGTGATCGCATGTGATTTCCCTTTGTCCTTTTCCTTCAGTGGTTGCTCATGTTGATCATCACTAACCCTTGGATTAGGGCAATTATTAGCATAATGCCCCATTTCCTTGCACTTGAAGCATTGAAGTGTTGGCGGTGCGTTCTCTGCAGTGTTTTCTTTATTCACATCATTAGAAACCCTTTTTCCATTACTTCGACACTCAGCTGCTCGATGACCTTCTTTTCCACACTTAAAACATTTTCTAGTCCCTTTAAGACAATCTCCACCATGCTTCTTTCCACACTTTGTGCATAAGGAAACATTCATCTTCTTTTCACCATTATTCTGAGATTTCTCCTTGAACTCCATCTTTCGTTTCTTGTCAAAACCATGAGATGGATATGTAACACCAACTTCCATTTCTACCTTGATAGCACAACGCACAATTTCTTCATAGCTACTGAAGTCTCTTATAGCTAATGCCCTTCGAAGACTTGGTTTTAAGCCACTGAAAAATCGATCAACTTTACTTTCAGGTTGGATGATAATACCAGAAGCATACCTTGCAAGTCTTGTAAAATTTGCTTCATAGGTACCAACAGATTCATCGTCCCTTTGCTTCAGTTCAAGAAACTCTTTCTCCATCTTTGTTCAAAGAATACGAGGGAAGTACTTACTGAAAAACAAGTTCTTGAACTCGTCCCATTCCATGGACTCAATTTCATCTCTTGGCCTCGTATTCTTGATAAGATTCCACCATTGATCAGCTTCACCTTCCAAACGATATACTGCTAAGATGACTTTATCATGTTCAGAACATTGAAGAACTGAAAATATCTTTTCAGTAGTACTGATCCATTGTTCAGCCACAAGTGGATCAGAAGACCCACTGAAAGAAGGTGGACGTTGCCTCATGAAGGACTCAATAGAATATTGTTCCCTTCTCTGGTCATTTGGAAGTCCAGAATGATTCATAGCTTGTGTAAGTATAGCAATAAGATTTTGCACTCCATATCCCATAACATTTGTTTGTTCAGGAGGGCAATCATTGCATTGTCCATTGCATTGATCAACACGGTTCCTTCGGGTTCCAGCCATCGTCTAAAACCCAAAAAGAATAGTGTGAGAGGCAAAAATCATGCTAGGGAAAACAACATAATGAAGGGGGAGTACCTTCAAAATCTAACATCTTAGGTTTAATTCTATGACCGTTAGCGTAATTCTAGTACTATAACCTATATGTATACTTAACCTTAGGGACATCCCTAGACATACCTTAGAAATATCTCTAGGGATCTCACTAAAGTTCTCGCATCCTAGTTTCCAAAGGTTGACTAAACCTTTCCTCTGATACCAACTGTAGAGACCCGTATCCTGACTTACATGGACTTTACATTACTTTTGCGGAATACTTAGTACATAACAAAAACACACACACAAGGATCGTAATAGTTTAGTGTCTTTGGAAACTCGGAACGTAATCTTCTAATCGTGGGGAAAGATCTTCAATATCTCCCATACAGATCTTCTCTTTTTTTACCTAAAAACCTTTCTTTATATCCTGGGGAAAAGAAAACATAAAAGGGTGAGCTCAAATGCTCAGTAAGGGTAAACAAAAGAAATATCAATCACATAATTTTCATAAGAACATAACATTTTTTGGAAATCTTAACCTGCAAAAGAGAGCATAATTTCATAACATGGGATAAATCATAGTAGTGAAATGAAATCATAACTTAAAACATTACTTATTGTGGCATACACACATAATCATAGAGAATCATTTCTTGTTAGTCAAGACTCATTGCCAAGACTATCTTAGTGGACAAAGTCCCTTTCTGAATCGATTAATCCTCGTTTCAGTCCTGTTTCACTGAACCGGTATAACCTACCATTCCAGCCATGTCTATCTCATGAGATATAAAATCTTTACCCAATGCATTGGAGGGAGATATAGGTCCCACCCATCTCTTAATGAATCCTTTCTTATGTGTGCCACAAAATCATAAATCATACATCATCGCATAACCCATGTAATAAAAATGGGATTCTTGAAACATCATGACATCATAAATCAATTCATATAAGATAAAGGAATTCATAAACATAATTCCATCTCAACATAGTCAAATCAATGTAAAAATATGGATAGAAACAGAACCCTTTATTATCTTAGATGGAAAATAATTTTGATAAAACACTTGAATTGAATTCTTGAGGAAAATATCCTTTCTTCTTCAAAATCAATTTCTTTTCACAAAACATCATGCAATTTTAAAAGAAAGAGATTTTATTGAAAATAGTCATGAAATATTTTAGAGGAAGCTTCATGAAAATAAGGCTTTATAAAATAGTAGAAATCCGTTCGTGCCGTATAAGTTAAAAAAAACATTCTTTGTACTTTTGTCGAAAAAGTCAAAATGTACCTCGTACGATAAACGACAAAAGATTCCTTTCATATCTTTTACTAAAAACTAACCAAAGGGTAAAATTGGATTTAAACCATTGTAGTTGGATGGAAATAATATTACATATTGAGGAAACATGGATGTGGATGATAAAATAAACCCCAGTAAATACTTACGAATAAACAATCTCGGATAAAAATGAGATTGTGATATTTCCCTTACCTTAGGTCCGACTTGCTTTGTAAGTGTCCGAACCTCCTGTATAATGATTTAAATCATGTTATTGACTTATTACAGAATCATATTCATTGTTATGATATCATATATGGTTCACTTATGACATTATATTACCCGTTCTTTTGTAAACTCCATGTTAAAGAAGCGTTTTGGGTAAAATCGTTTCATTTATCGTAGGTGTTTTGACTTGTTGTTCTTGACATCATTATTACTTATATAATGATTTACTTACTTCCAGAATATAAAATATGATTTATATATCATATATATTCAGTATATATATATATAATAGGTAGATAAATAAAATGAAAAACACCGTTCATGGAGACGGTAGTCCGTACGTACGCATGAACGCTGTTTTCCTTTCCTTATTGTCTTGAAATGGAAGTAAGTAGATTACATACATATGTATATATATACATAAATCCAGTAGCTTTATAATGTCATATATTTCATTATTATTTCTTATATATACATTATAATCATTCTTAAATGGTTAACATGGAGAATGAATCTCATCGCATCGTGGAGACGGTAGTCCGTACGTACGCACGAGCGATGATATCATTTCTATAAATATTGAATTGGAGTGGAGTGGATTATACAATATATCAGAATCAATATGATGTTGTAATAACTATGTATAGTTATCCTTTACACCATTATACCCATCCATGTAAGGTGGTGGTGGAAAATAGATTACACCACGGCGTGGAGACGGTATTCCGTACGTACGCACGCGCGGTGATTTCTTTTCCGTAGGATGGATAGATGGTGAAATAGGGTTGTTTCATACTTATAATAACATATCAGTATATGAGTGATACTGATGTTATTACTTCATAATGAAACAACCTAAGAAGAAGAAGTGGAAGAAGAAATAAAGATGAAATAATTGGTAACGGTAATTACCTCTTCTTTGAAGTGCCTCTTTGAGACCTCCTCTTAGGGCACTAAAATTGGTCTTTGAGGAAGACCAGAACCTCTAGGATGTTGCTAGGGAAGTGGAGAGGAGAAATTGGCAGGGGTTGGCCGAGCTTGAGTGCTCAAATTGGTGTGAGGAGGAGGGGGAGGAGGTGTCCTTTTATAGGGGAGGAGAGGGGCACCTTAGGAATATCTCAAAATATTATTTTATATTAAAGTCAAAATCGGTTTATAATGGTTCCAAAGGGTCTTATTTGGAAGCTAAAGTGGGGATGGGTCGAAATCCTATCAACCAATAGGATTTAGACAAGTTTAGGGTATTATTTTAACCTTATCAATTAGATTTAACTCTAAGTTAATTAATTTAACTTTTACCGTGTCTTTTTGTTTTCTTTCACTATATGGTTAATACACTTACTATAACATGCCAAACGAACCCCAAATTGTTTATTATTAATATATATATCCTTATCTAAGTCATTTGACCGAACCTTAGATTTTTAGGAATAAAATAACAATTAATAATATAATATTTGATTTAAAAACTATTTTGTGTCAATTTTGACACTATTTGATATATGATTTTTGTGAAAGTCATAACAGAATTATATGTTCGAACCAAGTTGATTAAATCAACACTAATATATCATAGTAACCTAGAAAATTAGTGTAATTCATAAAAAGTCTTAAATTACATTTATTTTGGTATTTATATTATCAATTATGTCAATATTTCATTAATAAGATAATTACTGCATCATTTTTGTGTCATAAATAAATTATATTATTTGATGTCTAAAAATTACAAATAAAATACCATCATGTAAGAAATCTTTTTAGCTTTCTAATGAATATTTATAGTCGAATTTATCTTATGTATAACCCCATATTAAAAATGATTTACTTATTAAACATTGATTTTAACTATTTTAACCCTTCTTTAAATAAATTAATAATAAATGTCCTAATCTAATCCAAGTGGGCCTAAATGGTCATATTTTATTCCTAAGTTTGTTTTTGGTCGAATTACACTTGTCCAATAGAATTAGGACATGTGTTAGGGTAATATTAATATCATATTTACCCTTAGTTACCTTATTTACTATTAACCGTGGTAAAAAAAGTAAAAAGTTACTATTCACCAAAAAATTATTTTTATCTCATTGAACCACATTTTAGTCCTTGATATTAACCGTGTCTCTCGGATTTTCGAAATTCCATTCACAGAAGCGGTAAAATTAAGTTTTATGCAAAATTCAGTTTTTAACCTACCACTTAGTAGTTTCACTATTCATCAAAAATTGATGTTTTTCAGAACAATGCCAAAATTTCATCCCAAGCTATATTTCATATTCCGAATTCAAAAATGAAGTCTATTTTACCAAATTCATAACATAAAAGTTGCATTAATTAATTTTATAATTAAATCCCGCTGTTAAAACAAATAGCGTGTTTTTAAGAAACAATATCTATCAAAAGATTGACACTTGTTTATGTCTAGTTTAAATGTGAAACTACATCCAATGACCAACATTGTATTAAATTGTAAAAATATATTCTAAATATACTTTAAAACCACTCAAATTAATGATTTATCACTATTAATTATTTCTATTAAAAAAGTTGTTTTTAATTATAATTTAGTAATTTTCACTATTCATCAGAATATGAAAGTTATCCGAAAAGTACCAAAATTTCACCTTAGGCTAAATTCGATACTCTGAATCCAAAAATGAAGTTGATTTTGAAAAATAAGATTTACAGAATTTTAAAAAGTGGTTATTACTATTCATAACGGCTAGTTTTAATAATATTTTAATAGCACATAGTTGTTTAGTGAAACTCGGTATTGCGTATTACACACGCTATCGAGGAAGGTCGCGATTGCGTGTAATGCAAGGCAAGACAAGGATGCATGTTGTGCAAGCTCCTTTTGGTGTAGCGTACAGCACAAGACATTAATAAAATTAAAAAGAATATTTCTTTATAAAATCTTGGGCTGTTACAATGATAGGAATGTTTTATATCATTCACCTTTCAGATTCATCTCATGAATGATTTATATCATTGTTATTCTCAAAGAATCGTATCATGTGGGATAACTATTTTAAGTTTTATTTTAAGATTTATAAGTGAATTCACTTGGATATTTATTACTAATTAGCTTATAGTGTGGTAGTGGGAAAGGAAATTATGGTCCAGTACACTCATTCTCTATAGATTAACATCAACACTACAAAAAAAATAGAATGTAGCGATGTTTTTTTAGAAAACATTGCAAATTTATCCACCTTTACTAAAAACATCATTAATTTAGCGATGTTTCCTAAAAACATCACAAAATTGGAGACGTTTGCAGGAAACGTGGCTAATTTAGTGATTTTTTCTAGAAATGTCGCTACTTTATCCACATTTTTAAATAAAATCACTAATTTAGCAACATTTTTGAAGAAACATCACTAAAAATATATATTTATGTAACTCATTTCGTCACATCGATGTAAATATATATTTAGATATATATATATATACAAACATATATATATAAACATATATTTAAATATGTTTATTTATATATATATATAAATATATATATTTATTTATATATAAATAAACACACACACACACACACAGATATATATATATAAACACATATACATTTTATATTTAGTCACGTTTTTTAGAAAACATCGCTATTTTAGTGATTTTTTCCCACTGTTTTAAAAAGTAAAAAATTATATTTATTTATTTATTTATTTATGATTATAAATATATATATATATGTATACATACATATATATATTTATACACACACACAAACACACACACATATATATAAACATATATATATATATATCAATATAAACATATAATATATATACATAATATAAAGATATATATAAACATAAAATATAAACATATATATCTATAAAATATAAAATATAAACAAATATATATACATAGAATACAAACATATATATTTATAATATAAACATATATAAATATATATAAGCATAAAACATAAAGAATAAAATATAAACATATATATATACTATTAAATTTTTAGATACAGAAGTCTATTTATATATATATAAATATATATTAATACAATATTATAATCAAATCTTGAGTAAATGATTTTTTCAGGGGCTTTGAGTGCAAGGTAGGAGGTCCATTGTTTGATTCCTATTAGAATCCAGTTTTCAGCTTTGACTGGAATGGTCACTATCTACAGGGAATGTGGGGGTAGAGAGGGGTGTACTCACTATATATTGGGTGTAAGGGTGTGGGTGGAGAGGTTGGAGTGGTTAGGTAAAATGTTCCGGGGTTCTAAAAAATTAAAATAAATTTTTATAATTTAAAAAAAACAACAGGCATAAAAAAAATTAATTTCAAAATAAAATACAATCATTTTTTAAAAACATCAATAAATTAGATATGATTTACCTATGCTTCTAAAAAACATAGGTAAATGAGGTATCCTTGATTAGTGACATTTATAAATTTTATTAAATTAGAGACATTTATAAACATTTTTAATTTAATAACACCTCATTTACTGATGTTTTTTATAAACACCGGTAAATGAATTAGCAATGTTTTAAAACATCACTAATGAAAAAAATGTCACTAATGTACATTTTTATGGTAGTTAAATGAGAATATGAGAATTAACCATCAATTATGTAAAGTATCATTTGGATAAAATAACCATTTATGGTATACTTTTTTCTAGATTTTATTGCACTACTCATATTTTTTTCATTTGAAGCTGAAATTGAGTGAGAAAAAAGAAAAAAATGTATGAAACAATGAATAATGATACTCCCATGGGAATCAAAATTTATTGAAAAATTGATTTCAGGTGTATATCATAGGTATTAGTAACTATAGAATCATATAAGTATTCATCCACCATAACATCATATATTTTGAAGATGATCCTTAGAAGGGGTATATTAGCTAATAATAGATCATATATTAACTTCCATAGTGTTAAATTGTATTTATGTCACTCGTTGAGTTTTCTAATACATTGTGAAAGGACAGGGATTGTAAGCAGGATGCAAAGGGACCATGTCAATCCATGTTTGTCCTATTTCATAATAATGGTGAGTTTAAGGCTAGTAGAAACTATTGAAATTGAGTACACCATGTTTTCTTGATAGTTATATAATATATTCTTGTATATTATTTTTTGAATTATTTAATTTTCAATTTAACATTGGTTTTAGAGGTAGAAATTATATTTATTTGATATTGAGATTAGGTCCAATATCAATTGTCATTTTTAAATAGATATAAAACTTTTATGTTAAGTGAACACTCTTTTGGATATATTGTAACACCCCGACACCTCTAGACAGAAGTCGGTGCATTACTTGTGATATTGGCATGGTTAGAAGGAATGAAAATCCCTAAGGAATGATCAGTTTAATAGTCTTGAAGAAACTAGATACATTGATGTAACACAAATTACATTGGAAAAGATTACAAAATACAATACATAACAAAAACTAAAACCGCATCTACAGGAACTCAATAGATAATCTCTTATTCATCACCTGTTGAGGGTATAAAATGAAAGGGGTGAGCTCAAATGCTCAGTAAGGGTTACAAATATCAAAATCATGAATAAAATGATAAGTGAATCATAGCCAATATGACATAATAAATATGGCATGGTGAATGAATGAAAAACTAATTCCATTAATAAACTGAAAATGTAACTGCATCCATAGGTTTTGTCATAGTGAAAACCTCAAGGATAATAACAATAATTGATAATGAATAAAGAGAATTATTATTAATTGGACGTCATGTATCTAGCACATGAAACCATAATACCATAAAAATGGTTTACTGTTGTGGGTAGAAACCCGTCTGATTTTTTTGGAAACAAATTCGATGGGTCTGTCGCCAAACTGTTTTGTCTCATGAGACCTACCGATGCATCGAGGGTCTATAGTGGGCCCCACCCACCTCTACATACAAATAATTATGTATACATTGAATCAATACAAGAGAAATATACCCTTTCAATATCCATATAGATTATAGAATACAGATTCATCAATAACATCCCAAATATACACCATATGTGAAATGGTATACGGTTTAGACAATAAACATATCCATGACATAAGATTATGGATATTTAATATAAATATAATTTCAAATGTAAAGTGGTATCAAATGGGCAGTAGGTACACCACATAAGGATTATTAGGTGCACAATACAAAGTTAGTCACAATAAAGGGATATTCTTGAACAAAAGTGAGAGAGAGGATCCCTTACCTTATGCTTGAAGGTGTTCTTGACTTGTTTTTAAAGACCTGGATAAAAAAAATAGTCTTATTAATTCATAATTCCAGAACCTCTTATATATTTAATTGATATCGTATAACCTTATTAAGTTCATTAATGGCCTTTTTGATGGGTTTAAGAGATTTAATTTTATTGTTTTGGAAGCATTTTCTTACTTGGTTTCATGATTTGTTTACTTGAATTCTTGAAGGGAAGTTTGTTTGAAATATGGTTAAACATCCAGAATTGTTAATATAAATTATTAGTGACATTAAATATACATAAATGATCTTATAATGATTCTGGTTATATACCATGAGGATGACTTCATTCGATGAGTTTAAATAAACTCTTGAATTTGGCTTGGCATTTTTATGCTCAATAAACTTATTTTGTATTATTATTCCATATTATGAACGTGTAAAGATTCCATAACATTAATAAATATAAAATAAATATACTATGACCTATTTCAACCATAAATATGGTTTCATGACCAGTAATTAAGGAACGATTGAAGAACAAAACTTCGTCGTCCACAAAGGTTATAAATTGGAACCTCATGGACGTTGATTTCATTTGTAAAAATAAAACGGAGGGAGTAAGGATTTTGATTATAGTTCTTCTATTCACATGATATAATTCCATTATATAGATGATACTGGGGTTTATAATGGTCATTTGTATAGAGGAGGTGAGGAGAGAAAAAGAAAAGAGATGAACATGATGAGAAAATGTGAGAGATCCCTTACGAAAAATCGACAGCCTAACAGCATCGCTTAAAATTTCATAAAATGAAATTATGAGATCAAAAAGGTATATCATCATATTGAAATAAAAATGATAGTAATAATAACACATAAAACCAAACCTCAACATATGATAATGGAAAATCAAACAGATAACATAAAGGAAGTGTCGACTAAAAGAAGAGAATGAAGGATTCCCTTACCTTGTAGAGTAACTCCTAAATCTTGAAGGTTGGGACCTTGGGGGCTTAAGTAAACCTTGGGAAGACTTATAGGGAGGTAATACCACCAGATATTAGATGATATTGAGTTGGGAATGAAATAAAACGAAGGGGTTTGAGTGGTTATTTATAGTAATTAAGAGAGAGTTTTTTATTAATTAAAAGGGACACCTCGTTAGTGGTTTTCGCAAAACCATGGGCTTGCCCATGGTTTAAGCCACTTGGTACACCTCATGTCATAAGATACTGTACACAAGTATACCATCCCTTTATGATGTCATTATTATGTCATTATTATTTCATTATTATGTCATTAAACTATCAAAAACTCAAATCAATATTTTTACTATTCATGAAAAATTCAAGTATTTTAGAAAAATCCCAAAAATTAACCCCTACCATTTTTTGACGTGTAGAATTCAAAAGTGGACTCCATTTTCCAAAAATAAGTTTCTAAATATTATTAATTTAATTTTTAAATAAATTCATAGTTAATTCGAAAAATAACAATCTTAGAGGTTTAATTAGTTTTATGTGACATTGAAAAATTAATTACGATCCCATTATCTTATTACCCTAAGAAAATAAAATAATTTCATTTTTTACTATTCAAGGGTCATATTACTATTCATATTACTATTCATATTACTATTCATAAGGGTAGGTTACTCTTCACCAAAAAAACAAGTTTGTTCTATCAAACTCGAAATGACTTACTGAACACAACTCTAGATGACCATTTCTTGAAATTCAAAACATAGAATTGGGAAAAATGTTTAATGGCTAGGTTTTAACTATCTCCTAAATAACCTAGTGTTTGTTTCAAAGTAACATAGTGATTTATAGGTTGTGAATAGAATGTAAATAAGATAAGCATACCATAAAATTCTCGGGGCATTACATTATTCTCTCCTTTGAAAATTTTGTCCTCAAAATTTCATGTATAAAGACCACCAAAAAGATGTGGGTAGTTCTTCTTCATAACATCCTCAGGTTCCCATGTTTCTTCCTCCATATTCTGGTTTCTCCAAAGAACCTTGACTAGAAGAGTTGTCCTATTTCTCAATACTTGTTCCCTTGTATCTAGAATCTTGATAGGCTCTTCACAGTGTGACAGATCCGGTTCCAGTTCAATTTCTTCATATGTGAGTACATGAATTGGGTCTAGCATGTATTTCTTTAACAATGAAATGTGGAATACATCATGAACTCTGGAGAGATTTGGCGGAATCTCTAAACGGTAAGCTACAACTCCAATTCTTTCAAGAATTTCAAATAGTCCGATGTAACTAGGGCTCAGTTTCCCTTTCTTACCGAATCTTAAGACACCCTTCCATGGAGATACTTTCAAAAAAACATGATCTCTCACTTGGAATTCCAAATCTTTTCTCTGATTGTTAGCATAGCTCTTCTGCCTACTTTAGGATACTTTAATATGGGCTTGTATTTTCATCACCTTTTTCGTGGTCTCTTCAATAAGTTCTGGGCCTATAAGTTTCCTCTCACCAACTTTGACCCAACAAGTTGGAGTTTGACATCTCTTTCCATATAATGCTTCATATGGTGCCATTTGAATACTATAATGGAAACTATTTTTGTATGAAAATTCCCCCAGAAGCAATTATTGATCCCACATACCTTGGAAGTCGAGAGAGCATGACCATAGCATGTCTTCTAAAGTTTGAATTGTCCTTTCAGACGGTCCATCAGTTTGGGGGTGATATGCAGTACTCATACGAAGCTCAGTATTCAAATCCTTCTAGAGACTTTTCCAAAAACAAATATGTAAACAAGGGATATCAATCAGATAAAATTGATAGTGGTACACCATGAAGTCTTACAACTTCATTAATATACAGTCTTTTCAGGTGCTCAAGTGTTAAATCCTCTCGTATAGAAAGGAAATGTGATGATTTTGTGAGATGATCAACAATTACCCATATTACATCGTTCCTTTTAGGTGTCCTCGATAGTCCGGTGACAAAATACATTGTAATGTTATCCCACTTCTACATTGGAATAGGTAGAGGTTGCAGTACTCCTTTGGGATGTTGTCTCTCTACCTTTACTTGTTGAAAAACTAGGCACCTTGACACGTAGTCAGCAATTTCCTACTTCATATTATCCCACCAGAAATATTCCTTTAGATCTCTGTACATCTTGGTGTTTCCCAGGTGTATAGAGAAATTTTAGCTATGAGAATCGTCTAATATTTCCCTTTTTAGCTCAGGTACCGATGGAATGCATAACCTCTTTCCAAACTTAATAACTCCTTCTTCATACACGAAGTCAGTCAGTCTCCCATTCTTAACAGAATTAATTTTCTTATTCAGATTCTCATCTTCAGATTGAGAGCTTTTTATCTTCTCTAATAACGATGGTTTAGCAATCATTTGAAAGAGGAAAGATTTTTCCTTTTCCATAACAATTCCCATATCCATCTTTAGTAGATCCAAAAATATAGGATCTCTCTCAATCCTCATTTGAGTTAGAAGTCCATGATCTTTCCTGCTTAATGCATCTTCCATTTTATTCGCCTTTCCCGGGTGGTAGTGTATTGAACAATCGTAATCTTTTAGTAACTCAAGCCATCTCCTTTTCCTCAAGTTGAGTTCTTTTTGTGTGAAAATGTATTTTAAACTCTTTTGGTCTGTATAAATATCACATCTCTCTCTGTAGAGGTAATGCCTCCATATTTTCAGAGCAAAGATTACGGCTGCTAACTCAAGATCATAAGTTGGATAATTTTTCTCATGAGTCTTCAACTACCTTGATTCATAATCAATGAATTTATCGTTTTTCATAAGGACTCAACCCATCCCATTCTTTGATGCATCGTTGTATATTACAAATCCACCACTCCCAGATGAAAGAGTCAAAATTAGAGCATTGACCAATCTTCTTTTCAATTATTCGAAGCATTCTGTACACTCCTTTGTCCAAACAAACTTAACTCCTTTATGTGTAAGCTTGGTTAGTGGGTTATCCAGTCGGGCAAAGTTCTGAACGAAACGCCGATAGTAACCTGGTAAGCTAATAAAACTGCGTACCTCGGTTATGTTTGTTGGTGTGGGCCAATCTTGGATTGCCTTTGTCTTTGCAGGATCAACTAGGGTTCCATCTTTAGATACAATATGGCCTAGAAAAGAAACTGATTGAAGCCAAAATTCTCACTTGCTAAACTTCCCATACAATTCATTTCTTCTAAGAGTTTCCAGAGTGATCCTCAAGTGATCCTCATGGTCTTCATAGTTTTTTGAGTATACGAGGATATCATCGATGAACACCACAACAAAGTTATCAAGATATTCCTTGAAAACTTTGTTTGTTAAATCCATGAAAATAGAGGGTGCATTAGTCAGTCCAAAAGGCATCATTGTAAACTCGTAATGCCCATAACTAGTTCGAAATGTTGTCTTAGGAATATCCTCCTTCCTCACACGCAGCTGATGATATCTGGACCGAAGATCAATCTTCGAAAAGTACTGACCTCCATGAAGTTGATCAAATAAATCATCAATTCAAGGAATAGGATACTTATTTTTTATTATAATATCATTGATTTCCCTGTAATCAATGCATAACCTCATGAATTTATCTTTCATCTTGACAAACAAGACCGGGGCTACCCATAGAGAAACACTAGGTTGAATAAATCCTTTTTCACTCAACTCCTCTAGTTGTTTCTTAAGCTCCAATAATTCCACAATGGTCATTCTCTAGGGAGTCTTTGATATAGGTCTTTCACCAGGAATTAAATCAATAGAGAACTCAACTTCACACTCTGGAGGATATCCAGGTAAATCCTCTAGAAATGCATCAATGTACTCTTGCACTATGCGCACATCTTCAATTTGAAGATTTCTTTCCTCGCCCATAAATGTTGGTTTATCTTCCTCTCTAATTATTGCATTCAATAGAGCTATTGGGGGTGGTTCTAGATAAGAATCAGATGGCGAAGTTTCTTCTTGAAAGATAATAGATTCTACACAATTTTCAAAAATTGTAACTTCCTTATTCTTATAATAAATCTTCACATCATAGTTTGATAGCCAATTCATTCCGAGAATTATATCAAATTTGGTCATTGGTATAATGATAAGGTTAACAACTAAAGCATGTTTTGGTGACTGGAGAGGGACTAGTTGACATGCCTTTATTGCAATGAAACATCCCCTGGGAGTTTTAACTGATAACTCCTTTATTAAATAAAATTAAACATATCTAATTTTCTTAGAAAACTGAGAAGATATAAATGAATGTGATTATCCATAATCAAATAAAGTATTGGCTAAGTTTGAGGAAACAATTAAAGTACCTGCCACCACGTCACTAGGAACTTCAACCTCTATGGTTGTAATCACATAGGCTTGCCCTTGTTCTCTTGGCTTTTTCTGAGGCATGTTTCCTTGACGCTTAGGACACTCATTTGCATAGTGTCCCATATCTCTGCAGTTGTAGCATTGAACATCATTGAATTGTTTCTTCCCCTTGCATTCATCAGATCGATGACCCTTTTCTCCACAGTTATAGCAGACTCCCATGCCTTTCAAGCATTTCCCGGGATGATTCATTCCACAGTTCTCGCATAATGGGAAAATATTCGTTCCCTTGCTCCTATTTGGTGCTTCTCCGTTTCCTTTATTGTCAGAATTCTGCTTCTTATCTTGGTTTCCTTTGAAAAATTTTGATCTAGCAAATTCCTTCTCTGTTTTGATGGCACTTGATACAATTCCATCATAAGATGAAAATGGTTGAGAATCCAGTGCCCTTTGAAGACTTGGCTTAATACCTTCAAAAAATGATCAATCTTGTCCGTTGAGTCATTAACGTAATCCACGGCATACCTGGATAGCCTTGTGAAGGTAGCCTCATACTCTACAACACTGTCTTCTTCCCTTTGTTTCAAGCTAAGGAATTTCCTCTTCATTTCAGTTTGTTGCTCACAAGGGAAATATTTTTCGAAGAATATTTTCTTAAAAGTCCTATATTCCATATCTCTTATTTCTTCTTCCTCCATGGTATTTTGAATTAGGGACCACCATTGATCAGCATCACCCTTGAGACAATACACCGCCAGCACCACCTTCTCATTCTCATTGCATCTCAATGCCATGAATATCTTTTCAAGTGACTTGATCCACTATTCAGCTACCATGGGATTAGTAGTCTCACTAAAATATGGGATATTCTGTCACATGAAATGATCCAACACAGGTGCAGAATAGTTATTCCTTACAACTTGAGTAATTTGTCCCAATATGGTCATGATATGATCTGCTCCAACATTGACTGTGTTGACTTGCTCAGTGGGGAGATCCCTACATTTCCCACGAGTATTGATTCCCCTTCTTCCATTAGACGCCATTTCTAAATAATGGTACACACTAAATTAGTGCTTTAATCATAATGTATAAAAAAACATAGCATAGTTTAAGATCCCATGCATGGCTAATCCTTTAATAAAAAAAAGGTTTCTTTGAGGAATAATTTCACATTTCAATCCTTCATAATGGATTGTAAAGAAAATATGAATTATCCTAAGCATATCCCCTAGGAGTTTCGTAACCAAGAGTGCAACAAGGCTCGTTGTCATGTACCAGGATACCCCGAGTCAAGCTCAAAACTCCTTGTCATAGTTTTCACTTCTAGGTACATCTGTGCCAGAGCCACCTCTACCTGCTCGTATCCAGACAGGGACGTATTTGCTAGAAAGACTCACATATTCTATTCCTTACCAAAATACCAGGATATTCTTGTACGTTTGCCCTCAAATACTACCTTAGGTATTCGTTCCCTACTATATATCTCCTACTCTAGTTTCCAAGTGTCCTAATAAACTTCCTCTGATACCAACTGTAACACCCCGACCCCTCTAGACAGAAGTCGGTGCATTACTTGTGATATTTTCATGGTTAGAAGGAATGAAAATCCCGAAGGAACGATCAGTTTAGTAGTCTTGAAGAAACTAGATACATTGATGTAACACAAATTACATTGGAAAAGATTACAAAATACAATACATAACAAAAACTAAAATTGCATCCACAGGAACTCAATAGATAATATCCTCTTCATCACCTGTTGAGGGTAGACTGACCTAAACCGTCGTTGAAGTCGGTCAAAGTTTAAAATTTATATTCCTACTAACTACTGTATATGTGGCAAGCAGGGTCGAACCCACAGGGAAGGTAAAATTGGCCACTACTAACTAAAAAAACTGGAAAGCTCCACTGTTGTCAGCAGTAGAGTGTTTTTCTTTTCTAATTTTCACTTTTTAAATTTTTATAACTTTTGATTTCCTTATGGTTTTATGTACTGTGAAACTTCAATTTTATAGAAAAATTGTTTGACCAATACTAAAACAGAGTACAGTTGGGAACAAGGTGCAACAACAGAGAAAAATGATGATAAAAGACAACAGTAAAGAATGCTCGGGGTTCATTCTAGTCTACTGGTTTATATTGTTTTTCCTTTTCATGTAAAAGTACTACTTTGTACCACTAAAAAGAGACAACTTACTTCCCTCACCAGGAGTTAAGTTGTAGAAATTGTTCAACTTAGAGTTCGCCACTCCAAGAAGTTCAACTTCAGACAAATGAATTAAAAAGAACAACAATACAAACTCGCCGTAAGTACTGAAGTTTTCATTACAAGATGATTATTTAAAAGGTGATTCAATAATCAAACTCGCCGAATGATTACAGAGTTCAGAAAATTTAAGTGCATGTGGTACGGAGCAGAAAAGTGTAATTAGAATTAATCTCGCTGATCAATACTAATCACAGAAGAATGAATTAATTAGAAGGATGAAATTGATTACCAGTAGAACTAAAACTCTCCCCGAACTAAAATTTAGCTAACTATACTATTCATTATTACAGCAGTCATAGGAAACATTTCAGAAACAGAGTACAAAAGTTTAAATCGTGAGGGAGAAGGAACTCCCTAAAAATGCTCTGCTCCTAAGTTCCTGGACTGCACTGCTTATCATTGTCCCTCGATCGTCTCTCCACGGGTAAGTGCATGAATGCCTCCGTCCATGAATGTGTCCCCCCACTAAAAACGCTGCTTGTTCTGCTTAATAAACCATCTGTCAGCTGCTTCACATCACCGCTCAATCTCCGCCGACTTTAAAAGTTCTTTACCCACGCACCGCAAAATGTTCGTTTTTTTCGCGACTGGCACGTCGCGCGAATTTTTCCCTCGTAACTAACTCCGGATGAGTTAGTTGGATGAACCTGAACATGTTTAAGTCCCTTGAATGAACCTGCAAATAAAATAGAAAAGACAAATAAATAAAAGAGATGCAAAGAAAAATAATTATTTTTAAAGTAAATTGTAAATTAATCTTAGTTAATTGATAATTATTTTCTTTTAAATTATTTATACAATTATTAACTATGATAAAACATAAGTTATTAAAGAGCGATTAGTTTAATTAAGTTAATAAAATAATTACTAAGTTATTTATTTTAACACTTAAACTGAGTTATTAAAAATTAAGAGCATAAATAATTAAGTTAATAATTTAAATTAAATTAATAATTTAATTATTAAAATAAGAGAAACTTAATCATTAGATTAATTAATTAATTAGATAATTTTAATAAAGTAAATAATGTTATTACTTAAGTTCAAGTATATTTAAATTAATTAGTATAATTTATAGTTTTCTTATAATTATTATTAATTATATAAGTTATACTATAATCAATAAATTAATTTATTATTACCATTAATTATTAATTTAGTTTAATATTTTAATTTATAATTTATCTATTTATTAAAATTATAATTTTTTAAATCATAAATTTTATAAATTTAATTGTATTAATTTGACTTGTAAAAGTTTTTCTACCTTAACTTTAACTTTTTTTTCTTTTTTTCTTTTTACTTTACTTTTATTTTACTTTTATTATTATATCTTATTTGATTATTATTATTTTTTTTTGTCTTCTCCCTTCTTCCTCCCCCAATTCCCACGCTGCGCAGGGGGAGGGTTTGTGCATATTCAGAGCAGCGGCTTCCTGCTACTCCTCCAGCATCGCAGCATCTTCATCTCCTCAACACCAGCACATCCCGGATCCACTAGCAGGTGCAGCGCCCTCTTCACAGAAGCGAGGAGAATCCCTCCTTGCAGCGACGGAAAGCGGCGGCTTTCCTGTAGCAACTCACTCTTCAGTTTAACAGCAACGGACAAAAAGAAGCGGAGGCAGCTTTGGTTTGTAGCAGCGGACAGCGCCTTCGGCCTTCAACAGAACCTTCGAAGCGCAGCGTCTCTTCTTCGGCTTCCACGGTGTCGCGGAACTCCAACAGCAACGGAAAGGTCCAGTTCACAACCGGAGGCTTGCGGTTTGCGATACCAGAATCATCTGCGGCTTCTCCTCGAACACCCAAGGTCCTTCAATAACGGCAGTGGCGACCCACTGTGTTGTCGCGGAACAGCGGCTCGACTCGTGCTTCTCACAACAGCGCGACGATTCTTCGTCATCTCCAGTAGAGGACGATGCAGCTCCGGTGGAGGACCCTCCAGCAACGGCGCAACAGATGGAAATGAAGTTCAGATATGAACGCGACGAAGGCTTTGGAACTCCACAACGTGGCAGGACAACCAGTTACTTCTACTCTGAATCTCAATGGTTTAAATGGTGAAAAGAAATTTTTCATTTTGTGGCAGAAGACAGAGGAGCTGCAAAAGTGGCAAACGATGTATCAGTGAGAAGGAGCTACCGATACATCGTTTGCTACAAGGCAGGAAGGAATCTATCGGTAGCTAGGATATCGATGAGGTTAAATAGGATTT
Organism: Viscum album; assembly: GCA_963277665.1. Lineage (NCBI taxonomy): Eukaryota > Viridiplantae > Streptophyta > Magnoliopsida > Santalales > Viscaceae > Viscum > Viscum album. Next base: position 1,375,341,629 of record OY728134.1, read on the forward strand.
CAGTGAGGATAAAAGGTTGTATCAGTGAGGAAATTAGGGTATCGGTGAGGTTAAAAAAAACAAAGGCACCAGCAAATAAGTAGCTACCGGTGAGGTTTGAGACATCAGTAGCTGAAACGGTGAGGGATATCGGTAGCTGAATTAAAACTTAAATAAATTAAATAAAAAGACTTAAAATAATTAATTAAAGTAATGCTAAATTCCATTAATTAAAAACAAGATATTTATTAACTTTTAAAACATTAAATTTATTAATTTAAAAGAACTAATTGAATACAATTAAATTAATAAACTGGATAACTTTTAAACTAATTAATTTAAGATAATTAAATTAAAAAGAAAAATAAACAGATTAAATAAAGAATAGTAGTGAATAAAATTAAAAACATCAGTGACCCAAATAAAACACCGCGAGGTCTTAATTACCTCACCGGTAAACTAAAATAATTATAAAAATGAAATAAAACTCAATCTGTATACATAAAATAATATAATTAATGTTTGAAAACTCTTAATTAATTAATTAATTAATTATTTGACACATAAAATTAAGGGCGAACAACTTAATTTAACTTAAAACACTAATTATTTACTTAACTAATTTGCAGGATGACAAAACACATAAAATAACTTTTCAACCCTATTCTAATGTAACTAAAATAAAAGACTAATTATAAAAACAAAGTCTAAGTTAATTAATTAGAATTATTTTGATTAAATAATTGTTTAAATAGAAATTGACTATTATAAAGTTAAGCAGAATTAAATTAACCTAACTAAAAACTCACCATTGCTTATAAAATTAAAGCGCTTACTGATAGAAGTGAGTATCGGTGACAAGGGTCACCGATAGAGGCAAAGTCACCAATAGAGAAAAAGTATCGGTGACAATGGTCACCGATAAACAGCACCGGTAACCTGCCTACCGGTAGAGAAAAAGGACCCCTGCTATCAGTAGCTTAGCTACCGATAGTCTAGAAAGCTGCGACTAAATTATATAAACATAAAAATTTAAAAGTAAATTAATTATCAAACACAATAATTATGAACAATGACAAATTAAATAAAATAAACAAATAAAGATTAAATAAACAAATTGAAAATTAATTACATTAAAAATAAAGAAGATATAAATTAACTATTTATTGTTCAAAAATTAAATAAAATGTTATAAAAAGTGAATAATTGACAAGTTTATTTATAAAAATACAAAAGTGCATTTATTTATTAAAAAGTGTTAAAATAGTTAAATAAATTGTATAAAATGTAATAAAAAGATGTGGAAAACTGAGTAAAAATAAGGCCACATCAAATTCCCCCACACTTAAACATTGTTTGTCCTCAAACAATCCCATGTTTTATTCTCTTTGAAAAAGTGTGAATTATACAAATCAGCAATGTTCGGAGAAGTTTCAACAGAGGACTCAAAAAGTGTGCTTAGGCTATTGAAAACGTAGCCTCAAATAATGTCTCGCCTAGAACAACTACTCAAAGGGAACTCAAGTAAACCATGAATCATCCATAAATGAAGGTGTCCTGCTTCATATATGACTTTGCCTAGTGACTCACTTCAATTCAAGCTCAATTTCTAAATTCAAGAGTGATAAGAGGTAAAATGAAAGTGGAATCAAAACCTTAACAAAAGGAACTTTGTACTTTGACTAATCCCCTTGGTTCCAAAATTAAAACATAGATATTTTTTTTTGAAATCACTTTATTGATACAACCCAAATGACTCCCATATAAACCAGTTGTCCCCTTCTTCATCTGGAGTTCATCATTCCCCTCACCTTAATGAATTCATTTTTGACCTTAGACACTTTATTTATTTTTTCCAAGCCATGTAATTTGTGCCAAGCACTGTGCAATGCACTTATTCAGAGTGTATAGAGGGCTTATAGTAAACAGAAACGCACCCAGCATCTAAGGTCTCAGAGATTCACCGTGGGATCCCAGATGCCCAGTATTACTCCAGTTTCAAAAGATTTATATAAAAACCATTTACATTGACTCAATATAAGTGATCATTTTTATAAATTAAAAGAATGAAAAGGCTCCTCGGAAAAAAGTCAAACTTCCAGTACCTAAAATTATGATCTTAAATCCACTAAAAGGTTTCCCATATCACTCTCAAAAGAAGTTCCTAAACAAAATTCATTAAACCACTAAACAGTTCCACTCAGCAATCATCCACTAACACTCATTTCAGACTCAAAGCAAGACTCAACTTCCAATCAAGCACCATCCTAAGGCAAGACTCATTTGAGTGCAGTGTAAAGACTAAAATTGTGAAGAATTTTTTGAAAAATTTTGACCATTTTTTGACAAAAAGTTTAAAAAGCAGTGGGAATTGATGGGCATTACAATTAAACACAGTTTAGCAGAGTCAATAATTGACCCCCTCCCCCACACTTAAAACCCAACTTTGTCCCCAAAGTTGACTTCTAAATATGGAGAATAACAGTTAATCAATTAAGGTTCAAAACAGGTTTTCAATCTAGTAGATTAATGACATGTATAAAGGGTCTCAATGAAGTTCAAAAATAGTGTTTGCCACAATAGGTAAATAAAAGAAGGTTCATTTCAGACAACACACATGCTTTAACATTCAGTTCAGTTACAAAGATTTTCATTTATGCACAAACATAGCATATAAGGTGTAAGTGTGAAATTAACTGGGTGTAAGCATTTTAAACAATAAGTTCAATAATATGTTCAATATAGTAGACAAAGTTCATGCTAAACACCTCAACGAAACAAGCAGATTCAAATGACCAGCATGTACTCCCCCCCACACTTAGTTTCATGCAGTGAAAAGATTTTATCACAATAGTGAAATTCAATTTTTTAAAAGCAAGGAGGCTCATGCAGATTTTTAATTCATTAGTTACAAGACTTGCAGCAGAATTTTTATAATACAAGCAGAATTTTAAGCAAGCAGAATTCTATTTACAAAAGCAGGAGCAGAAAAATAAGTGAAACAAGTTGAAGTACTTCCCTGACTAAGCTCTTGTCCAAAAATGACCATGGGAATTCCACTCCTTAGATGAAAAAAGCAGCATTCCTAAAAACACAGAGTATATAGACCAGGAACAATTATCCAGCAAAAACAGAGCATATATAAGTATACAAAGCAGCACTTTATTCACAGTAAAATAAGAACAAAACAAAAGTAAAAACAAAGAAAGAGCATGGGTTGACTCCCATGAAGCACCGAATTTTAAAGTCTTCAGTTAGACTTTATTTAATCACAATTTTTATTTATTAACAAAACAAAAACCATGGGTTGCCTCCCATGCAGCGCTAGGTTTAAAGTCCCCAGCCAGACTTCATTCAAGAACAGTGAAAGCAGCCAAACCCTTTGGATGCCCCTCAAAATAGAGTTTCAGTCTTTGCCCATTAACCAACATGGGTTTATTCTCTTCACCAACTATTTCCACAGCTCCATTCTTCAGAACTCTCACAACAGTAAATGGTCCAGACCACTTGGACTTTAGATTCCCAGGAAAAAGTTTAAGTCTAGAATTAAAGAGGAGAACCTTCTGTCCAGATTTGAACTCTTTAGTTTGAATGATAGAATCATGAAAAATTTTAGTCCTTTCTTTTTAAATCCTTGAATTATCATAACTCTCTCTCTTAATCTCATCAAGTTCACTCAACTCAAGCAATCTCCTCTCACCATCACTCTTAAATTCAAAGTTCAGAGCCTTAACTGCCCAATATGACTTATGTTGCAACTCTACAGGTAAATGACAGCATTTCCCAAAAAACAGCCTGTAAGGAGACATACCTATTGGGGTCTTGAAAGCAGTTCTATATGCCCATAAAGCTTCATCCAGTTTAAGAGACCAGTCTTTCCTAGAGTTTGACACAGTTTTCTCAAGAATTTGTTTTAGTTCTCTATTAGAAATTTCTACTTGTCCACTGGACTGTGGATGATATGGAGTACCAGTTTTGTGAACACAACCATATTTTTCCATCAAAGTTTTAAACTTGTAATTCTTAAAATGTGTTCCATTATCAGTAATAAAAGCTCTTGGTACTCCAAATTGTGAAAATATATTCTTTTTTACAAATTTTATCACACTATTTGCTTTATTGTTGGGAAGAGCTACTGCCTCAACCCACTTTGACACATAATCTACAGCAACAAGAATATACTCATTCCCATGAGATGATGGAAATGGACCCATGAAATCTAATCCCCAAACATCAAAAATTTCTACCTCCAAAATACCCTTCTGGGGTAACTCCTGTTTCCTACCCACATTACCCAGCCTCTGACACCTATCACACCCAACCACAAAACTCCTAGAATCCTTAAAGAGTGTAGGCCAATAGAAACCAGATTGCAGGACTTTTTGAGCGGTCCTCTCACCCCTATGGTGACCTCCCCAAGGTGAAGAATGAAAACTTTCAAGAATAGAAAACATCTCTTCCTCAGGTACACATCTCCTAAGAATACCATCAGCACACCTCCTAAACAGCAAGGGATCATCCCACAGATAATATTTAAGCTCAGAAATGAATTTCTTTCTTTGATTATTAGACAGATTTTTGGGAATGACACCTACTGCTAAGAAGTTGGCAAAATCTGCAAACCAAGCAGATTGCCTGACTGAAACAGTGAGCAGTTTTTCATCAGGGAAGGAAGATTTAATCTCCCTATGATTTTCAGATTCAAGTTGAGTAACAGGAAGCCTAGATAAATGATCAGCAACTAAGTTTTCAGCTCCCTGCTTATCCCTAATCTCTAAGTCAAACTCTTGTAACAATAAGATCCATCTAATCAGCCTGGGTTTAGTTTCTTTCTTAGACAGCAAGTATTTTAAAGCAGAATGATCAGTGAAAATTATGACTTTTGAACCTAACAGATATTGTCTAAAATTTTCCAGAGCAAAAACAACAGCTAACAACTCTTTCTCAGTGGTGGTATAATTCTTTTGAGCATCATCTAGCAATCTACTAGCATAGTATACCACATGCAATTTCCTATCTCTCCTCTGTCCAAGGACAGAACCTACATCCATGTCACTAGCATCACACATAAGTTCGAATGGTAGTTTCCAATCAGGTGCAGTAATGATAGGTGATGTAGTGAGTTTCTCCTTAAGCAGATTAAATGATTTCAAGCAGTTTTCATCAAAGTTAAATGGCGCATCCTTTACCAACAAAGAACACAAGGGCTTAGTGATTTTAGAAAAATCTTTTATGAATCTCCGGTAGAAACCAGCATGCCCTAGAAAACTTCTAACACCCTTAACATTAACAGGAGGCGGCAGTTTTTGAATAACTTCTATCTTCGCAGTATCAACTTCTAAACCTCTCTTAGAAACTTTATGACCAAGGACAATACCTTCAGTAACCATGAACTGGCATTTCTCCCAATTTAGCATAAGATTGGTTTCAATACATCTCTCTAAGACTAACTCAAGATTTCCTAAGCAAGTATCAAAAGTACTCCCCACTATAGAAAATTCGTCCATGAAAACTTCAATGATTCTCTCGATCATATCAGAAAAGATAGCCATCGTACACCTTTGAAAGGTGGCTGGAGCTCCACACAACCCAAAGGGCATCCGCCGGTAGGAAAATGTTCCAAAGGGGCATGTGAAAGTAGTCTTCTCCTGATCCTCTGGATCAACAGGAATCTGGTTGTAACCAGAATACCCATCCAGAAAACAGAAAAATTCATTTCCAGCAAGCCTCTCAATCATCTGATCAAGGAAGGGCATAGGAAAATGGTCCTTCCTAGTGGCTGCATTAAGCTTCCTATAATCAATACAAACTCTCCATTTTGTGGCTTTCCTAACTTGGACTTCTTCATTTTTTTCATTCTTTACTACAGTGAAACCTCCCTTCTTGGGGACAACCTGGACAGGGCTGACCCAAGCACTATCTGAGATGGGATATATCATTCTAGTATCTAACAGCTTGATTACTTCCTCTCTCACAACTTCATTCATGTTTGGATTTAATCTTCTTTTACATTCTACCCTAGGCTTATGATCAGGTTCCATAGGAATTTTGTGCATACAGAATGAAGGACTAATTCCCTTGATATCAGCTATCGTCCAGCCTATGGCAGATTTAAACTTTTTCAAAACATTCAACAGTTTTTCTTCTTCGGTTGCATTTAGTTCAGCAGAGATTATTACAGGCAAAGTAGAGTTCTCACCTAAAAATGAATATTTAAGATGGGCAGGGATGGGCTTCAGTTCAAGATCAGGTGGTACTACACTTGAAGGAAGACTCTTGGGCCTGGGAGGTCCAAGATCTTCAACATATTTCTTGTAAGGAGTATTAAAAGATGAAAGATTTTCAATTTCCAGTTCAGATTCAGAGATAACAGTGCTACTGTCCAAGGTAGGCAGTACACTGTCCAGATTTTCCAAATTTGAATTCAGCAGGTTAATCAAAGAAGAATCATCTAATTGTATTAACAGTTCTCCCTCAGTATCATCAAAGTATTCAGAAGTGTTGGTGTTAACAGAAACACCATCAATTTCACTAAGAAAACTTCTAAGTTCAGAAACATAAGACTCTCCTACAACAAAAACTGGACAGTTGTCCAGTTCTAGAAGATTTTCCAGTTTGGCTGTTACAACAGAATTTTCAACTTCTAGAACAGATTCACAAAGATTTTCAGCTTCACAAATGCTTTCTTCAACAAAGGAATGATTTTCAGATTTTTCAATGACTTCAAGTTTATTTTTATAAGAACATTCAGCTTCAAGAGACTCAATTTTTGAACAGTTTTCAGAATAAGTTGGTTCCTTAATATTTTTAAAAACATTGAACTCTTCTTCTTGTTCACCAATTTTGAATATCAGTTGACCCTTAGACACATCAATGACAGCTCCACCTGTGGCCAAGAAGGGCCTACCCAAGATGATAAGTACCTCTTGATCACACTCCATATCTAGAACAAGAAAATCAGCAGGTAAGAACAATGTCCCAACTCCAACTAGTAAGTCATCTACTCGACCTATAGGATGAGTAAAGGATCTATCAGCTAACTGTAGTATGACCGTGGTAGGTTGAAGATCACCCAACCTCAATTGTCGAAACAGTGAGTATGGGAGAAGATTAATACTGGCAACTAGATCACACAAACAGTTCAGCTGACCAGAATTACCAGTACAGGGGATGACAAAGCTACCTGGGTCTTTCAATTTTGGTGGGATTTTCTTTTGAAGCACAGCACTGCACTCCTCAGTGAGGCTGTAAGTAGCAAATTCTTCAAGGGTCTTTTTATTTGAAACAATTTTCTTTAAAGATTTTAGATAAGATGGGATTTGAATTAAGGCTTGGATAAAAGGGATGTTCACTTGAATCTTAGAAAGAAGACCAAGGAACTGAAGAAGTTCAGCCTTGGTATTACTTTGAGGTTTCAATTTTTCAGGGAAAGGGATGGGTGGGGCAAAATTTTTCAGAACAGTAGGCATGTCCCTCACCTCTTCCACAACCTTTTCTTTTCCTTTATTTTTTTGATTTTTAAAACAATATTCATCTTGATTTCCAGGTGAAAGGTTCAGATTCTCATCATTTTCGACATCTTTCTGTGAATTTCCAGATTGTGAACAAAGCAGATTTTCATTTGCAGATTCAAACAGTTTCTCATTTTGAGCATTTTTTACAGTTTTTTCAGCAACATTATGAGTATTCAGCCCACTCCTAGTAACAACAGCCATGATATTCTCCCTAGGATTTAGTTCAGTGGTACTAGGCAACCTACCTTTATCCCTAGAAGTCAAATATCTAGCTAATTGGTCAAGCTGTGTTTCCATATTCTGCATTCTCACGTCAGTTTGCATCTTGTCTGACTCATATTGACTTTTCTGTTTATTAAGTTGAGACATGTACCTTTCCTCTTGTGAGTTTATTTTATTCAATATCTGATCCAATTTAGAAGACATTTGATTATCATGACTTCCTTGAACATTTGAAGACTCTCCCCTTTGTTGAATTTGAAAATTTGGTCTTGGTTGGTTCTGATAATTAGGGGCAGTTTGTTGCTTAATAATACCTTGGTCCTTCCACGACAAATTTGGATGGTTCCTATAGCCTTGATTGTAATTATTAGAAAATGGATATTCTTTTTGAGGCATCCTAGGACCGTAATTAACAAAGTTTGAGGTTTCAGATTGTTGGGTAGTTAGATCAACATTAGGACAAAAACATTCAGAGTGCCCAAACATACCACATTGAGTGCACTGTTGCCTAAGAGATTGATACTGATTCTGGTTTTCAACTTGGTTAACAGATTGTTTTGAATTCTGGTTCATTAATGTTTGAAGTTGGTTAGTGAGTTCAGCTAGTTGAGCTTGAGTTTCATTCATTGAACCAGTATTTGAATTGACTGTTCTATTAACTCTTTTTCTTCTTGAATTCTTATGTTGAGAATTAAGGGCCAGATTATTGAAAATTTGTCTCAACTCTTCATCAGTCTTATCATTGTAATTACCCCCAGCAGCTTGATCCACTAAATTCTGACCAGAGGAGGAAAGCCCTTCATAGAAGGTGTCCATAAGGAGATGTGAAGGGAGTTGATGATGGGGACACTGCCTAAGCAGATCCCTGAATCTATCCCAAGCTTCATGGAAGGCTTCTCCATCCTCTTGATAAAAACTAGTGATTTTAGTTCTAAGTTCTCCTTTTAATCTTTGGGGATAAAATTTCATAATGAATGAGTTATACACTTGATCCCAATTCTCAAAAATATTTTCATCTAGACTTAAAAACCAATTTCTCGCATTCCCTTTAAGGCAAAAGGGAAAAACTCTCATCCTTAGTTCATTTTCAGTGAGTCCTAAAAGTGGAATTTGCTGCACAGTATTGTAGAAGTCTCTAATGAAGGCCAGAGAGTCCTCATTAGAGAGCCCATTGAATGCAGGCAGCAGAGAAATGTGTGATTGTTTCAGATCATAATTTCGGGCTCTAGGACTTAATCTAATGGATGATGGGTTGCTTGAAACTTGAGGGAGTTGAAACTCCCTCATCCTAGGCCTTTCTTGTTCATCTAAAAGTTCTGGATGGTTATTTCGAAAGTTATTATTCTCAGGGATTCTATTTTCTGGATTTTCCATTTCAACTTTGTTTTTCCTTCTTAGAGCAGCTAAGTGTTTATCGAGTTCAGGTTTTAGAGGTTCTAATATAACAACAGATGTTCTCGTGCTCATAAAAACAGTGTTATACAGTTTCTAATAGTAACAACTCAGAAAGAAAAGTAATTTTTTTTTATAAAGTTTTCAAAAATTTCAATTTTTTAAGGATTTTTTTTTATATATGTGTTTTTTTAAGAGTTTTTTTTTAGCAATGGCTCGTGACCTCCCCGGCAAAGGCGCCAAAAACTTTACCTAAACCGTCGTTGAAGTCGGTCAAAGTTTAAAATTTATATTCCTACTAACTACTGTATATGTGGCAAGCAGGGTCGAACCCACAGGGAAGGTAAAATTGGCCACTACTAACTAAAACAACTGGAAAGCTCCACTGTTGTCAGCAGCAGAGTGTTTTTCTTTTCTAATTTTCACTTTTTAAATTTTTATAACTTTTGATTTCCTTATGGTTTTATGTACTGTGAAACTTCAATTTTATAGTAAAATTTTTTGACCAATACTAAAACAGAGTACAGTTGGGAACAAGGTGCAACAACAGAGAAAAATGATGATAAAAGACAACAGTAAAGAATGCTCGGGGTTCATTCTAGTCTACTAGTTTATATTGCTTTTCCTTTTCATGTAAAAGTACTACTTCGTACCACTAAAAAGAGACAACTTACTTCCCTCACCAGGAGTTAAGTTGTGGAAATTGTTCAACTTAGAGTTCGCCACTCCAAGAAGTTCAACTTCAGACAAATGAATTAAAAAGAACAGCAATACAAACTCGCCGTAAGTACTGAAGTTTTCATTACAAGCTGATTATTTAAAAGGTGATTTCATAATCAAACTCGCCAAATGATTACAAAGTTCAGAAAATTTAAGTGCATGTGGTACGGAGAAGAAAAGTGTAATTAGAATTAATCTCGCCGATCAATACTAATCACAGAAGAATGAATTAATGAGAAGGATGAAATTGATTACCAGTAGAACTAAAACTCTCCCCGAACTAAAATTTAGCTAACTATACTATTCATTATTACAGCATTCATAGGAAACATTTCAGAAACAGAATACAAAAGTTTAAATCGTGAGGGAGAAGGAACTCCCTAAAAATGCTATGCTCCTAAGTTCCTGGACTGCACTGCTTATCATTGTCCCTCGATCGTCTCTCCACGGGTAAGTGCATGAATGCCTCCGTCCATGAATGTGTCCCCCCACTAAAAAACGCTGCTTGTTCTACTTAATAAACCATCTGTCAGCTGCTGCACGTCACCGCTCAATCTCCGCCGACTTTAAAAGTTCTTTACCCACGCACCGCAAAATGTGCGTTTTTTCGCGACCGGCACGTCGCGCGAATTTTTCCCTCGTAACTAACTCCGGATGAGTTAGTTGGATGAACCTGGACATGTTTAAGTCCCTTGAATGAACCTGCAAATAAAATAGAAAAGACAAATAAATAAAAGAGATGCAAAGAAAAATAATTATTTTTAAAGTAAATTGTAAATTAATCTTAGTTAATTGATAATTATTTTCTTTTAAATTATTTATACAATTATTAACTATGATAAAACATAAGTTATTAAAGAGCGATTAGTTTAATTAAGTTAATAAAATAATTACTAAGTTATTTATTTTAACACTTAAACTGAGTTATTAAAAATTAAGAGCATAAATAATTAAGTTAATAATTTAAATTAAATTAATAATTTAATTATTAAAATAAGAGAAACTTAATAATTAGATTAATTAATTAATTAGATAATTTTAATAAAGTAAATAATGTTATTACTTAAGTTCAAGTATATTTAAATTAATTAGTATAATTTATAGTTTTCTTATAATTATTATTAATTATATAAGTTATACTATAATCAATAAATTAATTTATTATTACCATTAATTATTAATTTAGTTTAATATTTTAATTTATAATTTATCTATTTATTAAAATTATAATTTTTTAAATCATAAATTTTATAAATTTAATTGTATTAATTTGACTTGTAAAAGTTTTTCTACCTTAACTTTAACTTTTTTTTCTTTTTTTCGTTTTACTTTACTTTTATTTTACTTTTATTATTATATCTTATTTGATTATTATTTTTTTTTTGTCTTCTCCCTTCTTCCTCCCCCAATTCCCACGCTGTGCAGGGGGAGGGTTTGTGCATATTCAGAGCAGCGGCTTCCTGCTACTCCTCCAGCATCGCAGCATCTTCAGCTCCTCAACACCAGCACATCCCGGATCCACTAGCATGTGCAGCGCCCTCTTCACAGAAGCGAGGAGAATCCCTCCTTGCAGCGACGGAAAGCGGCGGCTTTCCTGTAGCAACTCACTCTTCAGTTTAACAGCAACGGACAAAAAGAAGCGGAGGCAGCTTTGGTTTGTAGCAGCGGACAGCGCCTTCGGCCTTCAACAGAACCTTCGAAGCGCAGCGTCTCTTCTTCGGCTTCCACGGTGTCGCGGAACTCCAACAGCAACGGAAAGGTCCGGTTCACAACCGGAGGCTTGCGGTTTGTGATACTAGAATCATCTGCGGCTTCTCCTCGAACACCCGAGGTCCTTCAATAACGGCAGTGGCGACCCACTGTGTTTCCGTGGAACAGCAGCTCGACTCGTGCTTCTCACAACAGCGCGATGATTCTTCGTCATCTCCAGTAGAGGACGATGCAGCTCCGGTGGAGGACCCTCCAGCAACGGCGCAACAGATGGAAATGAAGTTCAGATATGAACGCGACGAAGGCTTTGGAACTCCACAACGTGGCAGGACAACCAGTTACTTCTACTCTGAATCTCAATGGTTTAAATGGTGAAAAGAAATTTTTCATTTTGTGGCGGAAGACAGAGGAGGTGCAAAAGTGGCAAACGATGTATCAGTGAGAAGGAGCTACTGATACATCGTTTTCTACAAGGCAGGAAGGAATCTATCGGTATCTAGGATATCGATGAGGTTAAATAGGATTTCAGTGAGGATAAAAGGTTGTATCGGTGAGGAAATTAGGGTATCGGTGAGGTTAAAAAAAACAAAGGCACCAGCAAATAAGCAGCTACCGGTGAGGTTTGAGACATCAGTAGCTGAAACGGTGAGGGATATCGGTAGCTGAATTAAAACTTAAATAAATTAAATAAAAAGACTTAAAATAATTAATTAAAGTAATGCTAAATTCCATTAATTAAAAACAAGATATTTATTAACTTTTAAAACATTAAATTTATTAATTTAAAAGAACTAATTGAATACAATTAAATTAATAAACTTGATAATTGTTAAACTAATTAATTTAAGAGACTTAAATTAAAAATAAAAATAAACAGATTAAATAAAGAATAGCAGTGAATAAAATTAAAAACATCAGTGACCCAAATAAAACACTGCGAGCTCTTAATTACCTCACCAGTAAACTAAAATAATTATAAAAATGAAATAAAACTCAATCTGCATACATAAAATAATATAATTAATGTTTGAAAACTCTTAATTAATTAATTAATTAATTATTTGACACATAAAATTAAGGGCGAACAACTTAATTTAACTTAAAACACTAATTATTTACTTAACTAATTTGCAGGATGACAAAACACATAAAATAACTTTTCAACCCTATTCTAATGTAACTAAAATAAAAGACTAATTATAAAAACAAAGTCTAAGTTAATTAATTAGAATTATGTTGATTAAATAATTGTTTAAATAGAAATTGACTATTATAAAGTTAAGCAGAATTAAATTAACCTAACTAAAAACTCACCGTTGCTTATAAAATTAAAGCGCTTACTGATATAAGTGAGTATCGGTGACAAGGGTCACCGATAGAGGCAAAGTCACCAATAGAGAAAAAGTATCGGTGACAATGGTCACCGATAAACAGCACCAGTAACCTGCCTACCGGTAGAGAAAAAGGACCCCTGCTATCGGTAGCTTAGCTACCGATAGTCTAGAAAGCTGTGACTAAATTATATAAACATAAAAATTTAAAAGTAAATTAATTATCAAACACAATAATTATTAACAATGACAAATTAAATAAAATAAACAAATAAAGATTAAATAAACAAATTGAAAATTAGTTACATTAAAAATAAAGAAGATATAAATTAACTATTTATTGTTCAAAAATTAAATAAAATGTTATAAAAAGTGAATAATTGACAAGTTTATTTATAAAAATACAAAAGTGAATTTATTTATTAAAAATTGTTAAAATAGTTAAATAAATTGTATAAAATGTAATAAAAAGATGTGGCAAACTGAGTAAAAATAAGGCCACATCATAGACAATGAAAGGGGTGAGCTCAAATGCTCAGTAAGGGTTACAAATAGCAGAAGCATGAATAAAATGATAAGTGAATCATATCCAATCTGACATAATAAATATGGCATGGTGAATGAATGAAAAACTAATTCCATTAATAAACTGAAAATGTAACTACATCCATAGGTTTTGTCATAGTGAAAACCTCAAGGATAATAAAAATAACTAATAATGAATAAAGAGAATGCTTATTAATTGTATGTCATGTATCTGGAACATGAAACCATAATACCATAAAAATGGTTTACTGCTGTGGGTAGAAACCCGTTTGATTTTATTTTGAAACAAACTCGATGGGTCTGTCGCCAAACTGTTTTGTCTCATGAGACCTACTAATGCATCGAGGGGATGTAGTGGGCCCCACCCACCTCTACATCCAAATAATTCTTTATAAATTGAATCAATACAAGAGCAATATGACTTTTCAATATCCATATAGAGTATAGAATACGAATTCATCAATAACATCCCAAATATACACCGTATGTGAAATGGTATACAGTTTAGACAATAAACATATCCATGACATGAGATTATGGATATTTCATAGAAATATAATTTCAAATGGAAAGTGATATCAAATGGGAATTAGGTACACCACATAAGTATTATTAGGTGCACAATACAAAGTTAGTCACAACAAAGGGATATTCTTGAACAAAAGTGAGAGAAAGGATCCCTTACCTTATGCTTGAAGGTGTTCTTGACATGTTTATAAAGACCTGAATAAACAAATTAGTCTTATTAATTCATAATTAAAGAACCTCTTATATATTTAATTGATATGGTATAATCTTTTTAAGTTCATTAATGGCCTTTTTGATGGGTTTAAGAGATTTAATTTTATTGTTTTGGAAGCATTTTCTTACTTGGTTTCATGATTTGTTTACTTAAATTATTGAAGGGAAGTTTGTTTGAAATATGGTTAAAAATACAGAATTTTTAATATAAATTATTAGTGACATTAAAGATACATAAATTATCTTATAATTATTCTGGTTATATACCATTAGGATGACTTCATTTGATGAGTTAAAATAAATTCTTGAATTTGGCTTGGCTGTTTTATGCTCAATAAAATTATTTTGTATTATTATTCCATATTATGAACGTGTAAAGATTCCAGAACATTAATAAAGATAAAATACATATATTATGACCTTTTTCAACCATAAATATGGTTTCATGACCATTAATGAAGGAACGATTAAAGAACAAAACTTTGTCGTCCACAAAGGTTATAAATTGGAACCTCATGGACGTTGATTTTGTTTATAAAAATAAAACGGAGGGAGTAAGGATTTTGATTATAGTTCTTCCAAGCACATGATATAATTCCAGTATATATATGATACTGGGGTTTATAATGGTCATTTGGATAGAGGAGGTGAGGATAGAAAAAGAAAGAGATGAACTTGAAGAGAAAAGGTGAGAGATCCCTTACGAAAAATTGGCAGCCTAACGGCGTCGCTTAAAATTTCATAAAATGAAATGATGAGATCAAAATGGTATTTCATCATATTGAAATAAAAATTAAAGTAATAAGAACACATAAAACCAAACCTCAACATATGATAATGGAAAATCAAACATATAACATAAAAGAAGTGTTGACTAAAAGAAGAGAATGAAGGATTCCCTTACCTTGTAGAGTAACTCCATGATCTTGAAGGTTGGGACCTTGGGGGATTAAGGACACCTTGGGAGGAATTATAGGGAGGTAATACCACCATATCTTCAAGGATATTGAGTTGTTAATGAAAGAAAACTAAGGGGGTGAGTGGGTATTTATAGTAATTAAGAGAGAGTTTTTTATTAATTAAAAGGGACACCTCGTTAGTGGTTTTCAAAAAACCATGGGCTTTCCCTTGGTATTTTCCCATGGTTTAAGCCATTTGGGACACCTCGCGTCATAAGATACTGTACACAAGTCGACCAGCCCTTTATGATGTCATTATGATGTCATCAAACTACCAAAAACTCAAATCTGTATTTTTACTATTCATGAAAAAATCAGGTATTTTAGAAAAATCCCAAAAATTCACCCCTACCATTTTTTGACGTGTAGAATTAAAAAGTGAACTCCATTTTTCAAAAATAATTTTCTAAATATTATTAATTTAATTTATAAATAAATTCATATTTAATTCGAAAATTAACAATCTTAGAGGTTTAATTAGTTTTATGTGACATTGAAAAATTAATTATGATCCCATTATCTTATTACCCTAAGAAAATAAAATAATTTCATTTTTTACTATTCAAGGGTCATATTACTATTCATATTACTATTCATATTACTATTCATAAGGGTAGGTTACTATTCACCAAAGAAACAAGTTTTTTCTATCAAACTCGAAATGACTTACTGAACACAACTCTAGATGACCATTTCTCGAAATTCAAAACATAGAAGAGGGAAAAAATGTTTAATGGATAGTTTTTAACTATCTCCTAAATAACCTAGTGTTTGTTTCAAAGGAATATAGTGATTTATAGGTTTTGAATAAAATTTAAACAAGAGAATTATACCATAAAATGCTCAGGGCATTACATATATTCATAATAAATGGGTATGATTATTTGAGTATGTATTCACACAAAAACTCTTATGATAGTTTCATAGATGGTTGGTGTTTTGTTGTGGATTAAAAAATTACATTCAATACCATTGATAGGTTCAGATCCTCTTTTGGGGAGGGATGGTTTTATCATATATATCCTATAATATATGTACATTTCAATTATCATTGTATAACAAAATTCCCATTAGTTTAGGGTATGGAAGAATTACTTCTCAAATTCAACTTTAAAAAGTCAGAGTGAGAGGAGGTAATGTGCAGTTTAACAATTTGGGTTGAAAAACATGTCGATAATCTTTATAATAGTTATTAATTGAATTTTAATCATCTTAGTGGATTTTTTTTATGTCATAGAATGCATATTGGAATACTCATACTTGTAGAAGATTATGTGAGTATTGAATTTTGTTTTATAATACTGTAGAAGTACCAATTATGATCTAACTTTCAAGATATTGGTTTTTAATTCAAGAGGTGATGTTTTTGAATTATTTGGTAGTAGATACCATGGAATGGGTCAATCTAGGTCATGGTGGAATTATATTTTGATTAAGGCATGAGAAAATCTTAAAGTTCTAATACTTCAATTCTTCATTGTGTGTTTATAGTGTTTCATGGTAGATTAGGCATGATGGACTAGGTGAATGAAAACTTTTATGTGGAAATATTTAGATCATTGTGAAGTAGTTGGTGTGAGATAATATTCTAGAGGATAAATAATGTGATCTTGATCAAATAAACCATGGTGATTAAACAATATCAGTTGGGATACATGCTGTATTGTTGAATTTTTTACCCAAGACTTAGATGTATTCCCATGAAGGAGATAGAGGTTCTTATGTTTGAATTTTTATAGCTAAGGTCATGTGATAGGAATTTTTAGTACACAATTTTTATTGATAATTATTACCCATATAATGTGATGTTGGCATAGCTACTTATCTAGGAATGATTGTGTTATAAAATATATGATGAGAAGGGTTCATAGATCACCAAAGCTTTATAGATTTAAAGTAGATATGGATAGTGATGGATTTTCTATTTTAATTTTATCAAGACCTAACATGGGTGGTGAGAGATATTATGATTTTGGTTATTTTTATCACATACAATTTTTTGGATCAGAAAGAAATGATAAAATATTAACAATTTCATTGGAAATATATGGGAACCCATTGATGGTGGGAATCATATTAATGGTTAGTATTGTATACTCCAACCCCTTCAATGTAAGGGTAAGATTATATATTCTTTCCCATTATATATTATGAATTCACTCATGGATATCCAAATGTATCGTAAAATTAGTCAACAAAATGGATAACCAAGTGTAGGAGTTAAGGATGGAAAGTTTTGTGACACATACTCTCATATATTTTTGGATTTGGGTGGAGTGATTATTCACACTAAAAAATTATAACCACTTTTAACAATGATGAAAAAAGGGGAATGGTGAAGATGAAATTTGAAATAAACTATTGAGATCAGCATAGTGATGTAAGGTCATGTGGGTGGTAATGGATGGATTCCCAAAAATATTCACTTTCATTATTCTGAGAAATGAACTTAGTGGAGGATCTTGGGGAGTTATATATGAGGATATTTATTTAATTTCATGGGGTTTTAATGGATATCATATTTTATTAAGCTCCACATTTTAATTTCATTTTACGGTGATGAATTTAACATTCCATTGAGACTTGATAAAATTTGGCATAGTATACTACCCCAAATAGATTCGTAACATGAACATATGATTATGAATTTAGATGAATTACTTCAATCATGTATATTTTATTTTTTTTGTAGGTGGGAGGATCACCTCTCCTTATTATAATTTTTCTCTAGTAATAGTTATCATGTGTGTGTTATAATTCCCAATATGAGTGATTTTATTGGTTATATTTATGAAAAATACTTGTTAATGTGGACTCATTTTTTAGAACTATGAATGGTATAAGATATGAAAAGGTGTATTAGGTTGATATATAATTATTTTCCTACTTTTTTCAATGATCATAATTTTATATGGGTTCCACCATTGTTGGTTTCCAGACCCTCTCCTTCATGGATGGGTATTCAAGATATAACCAAATCTGGATGGCCCTAAAAGATGAGGATCCCCTTTATTTTAGGGCTCCCCAAGGACTGTACTACTATTGAGTGATTCCTTTTGGCTTGAATAAAATTAGTGACATGTATCAATGTTCCATACACCATATTTTCAATCCCTTTCTAGGTAAAACCATAAAATGATACATGGATGATCGAGTGGCCAAATCTCAGTAGCATTATGACCATCTAACCAATCTCAAAACAGTTTTCAACAAACTATGGTAATAAAACCTAAAAATGAATCCCCTAAAATGTTCCTTAGAGGGGACATCAGGAAAGTTCCTCGACTTCATGGTACACCATCATGGCATTGAATTAGATCATGAAAATACCAAGATGATCCTTAATGGGGCACCTCCTTGAAATATTAAAGAGTTTAGAGGGCTTCAAATATGCCTCACCTACATAAAATGATTTATAGAGAATATTTTAGGAAATTTCCTACCCTTAAACAAGCTCATGAAGAATGGAATCACCTATCAGTGTGACAAATTTTTTCAAGAATACTTTAAAAATATCAAGAAATATCTCTCAATCCCATAGGTATTGATGCCACTTGTTAAAGGAGATCCGCTTATTCTGTATGTGGTAGATTTAGAGTGATCACTTAGTGACCTTGACACACAAAATAATGATTCAGGAAAAGAAAATAATCTCTATTATCTAATAAGAATCATGTTATACATTGAGACCTAATATTTTGTCATTGATTTCACGATTTAGAAATTGATCCATTGTCTACAACATAACAAGGTCCATTTTTTCTCACATATTGAACTACTCAAATATATCTTCAATCGCCTAATGTATACAAGATGATTGGAGTGGTGTTCAGTCATCCTACTGTAGTTTGATGTCCAGATCATACCATAAAAGGATGTTAAAGGGTAGGAACTAATAGAATTTCTTAAAACACATCCCACTTTAAAAAACATGCCAATGGATACAGAATTACCTAATGAAGTGATTTTTTCAATTCATGATACTCCCCAAACCCTGTAAATGTATTTTGAATATGCTTCTAGAATCCCAATATAAATAAGTATAGAGAACCCAAAACTAAATAGAGACATATTAGAAATTTTCCTTATCTCCTCAGTAAAGTAATTCCTACCATATTCCTTATTTTTTCCAAAAGGATTCACCAACAATGAGACATAATTACAATATCTCATTATAGGTTTGGAATTGGATTTATAAGTACTAGTTTCCTGACTAAATATCAATGTTGATTTGTAGATGATAATCAAGAAAAATAATGGTTAATATTTCATTAAGAAAGAGTAATTAATCACATTAGTCAATTACATATGAGGGTTTATGGTAGAATTACCCTATGAGTTGACACTATCTCATGTCACGCATTCATAAAATTATTATATAGATGTGTTGGATAATACATCCATAGCTATGGAAGATCTAGACTAAGAAAAGATATTCATCAGCATTGTGTTCCATAGGGTGGTATCCCCATTCATTGGTAGGAATTTAAAAGAGATTATAAAATCCTGACCAAGGATTCACTTAACCTATTCCCTGAGCTTGTGGGCCATATGGTCTCAAGTATACCTCCCCATATGCCAGATATTATCAACTAGCAGCAAGGGTGTAGGGAGGTATAGTGGGGAGACTATACCCTCATATTAGAGTGGTACAATAGATATAATAAATAAAAATACAATAGGGTAAGTGTAGTACAATAGATGGAATAGTGTAAATAGATATTATAAACAACTATGGAAGTTTAAACAACTAAAAAACTATAATAATAATCAAAATTCAAAGGATGAGTCATATACAAACTGATTTCATGACATGATGATATACAAAAAGTAGAAATAGGGGATAGGCATATACATCATGATATACAAAAATATAAAAAGCCTAAAAGGAAGATCCAATAGCATTATGAGCATAATATCATCCATATTCTCTCATTCTCTAAGCTATAAGTAAAATAGATCAAGCATCTATAGTAGGGAACTTTCCATGATCCATATATATTGTTATAAGGTCTATTTGGGTACCAAAGGAAGCCTGGGTAAGGTGTGAGATAAACTATGCAATCTACACCCAACTATGTTTATAAATATTCCAACCATTTTACATATCAAAGAAGTGTGGATGAAATAAGAATAATAAACAATGAGGGAAAATAAATACTAGCTGGATCAGGTTCCTATAGGACATATGGTTGGATCTACCTACTTTGGTGTAGGCTGGAATGAGTCTGATTAGTAACCATATATATAGTAATCATATATATATATAATGGATATGTGTATATTCACACTATACATGAGGATGTTTGGATCCATATACATAGATACTAGGTGCTAGCTGGAGTCAGGGTGTAACTCGGGCATCCATAACTAATCTAACAAGGTAATTGTTCTAGTAGAAGGGTATGATCCCTGAATCTCGTATGAATGTGAGACATATTTCCCATCACTCGAGATTTTGGGGTGAGTCTTTATACCCAACACCTAAATCAAGGAACATGGAATGTCATTCCCATCACCTTAATAAAAATATAACAGTATGAAACATCATGTCAAGCACCCAATGTAAGGGACCATGAAATTCCATTCTCAACAGAACCCCTATTCATTATTCACCATCCGGTAGTAATAGAATACTCATGATAATAATAATAACCATGATGTATAACATCTAATGCATTTATAATCATTCAACTCATCCATCCATGGGCAATACAATCATCGAATCATATAAAGGTAAGCATGAAACACTCGGCAAGTCCTTTCCACCCAATACCATTTAATTCATCTAAGTTATTTCATTATAAGGTAAGTAAAATCCACTAATTAGATAATCCAAACACTTTAGAGGTTTTTTGTTCATTTAAATAATGATTTGAAAGAGGAAAAATCAATTTAGCACACTCAAAGGGGTAGAAATAAATGATTTCTATATAATTTAATCATTTAATACAGTCCATGAGAGCAATAAGATATGGAATAATTAATTTAAGGGTATTAAAACATTTTATGGAAATGCATGTAAATTTATGGCATGCTTCACAATGGAAAAAAACTATAAAAAAACTTAAACATTTGAAAAATATTGCTAGACTGCCTAATTTAGGTCCATGGATAACCACTCATCTAGTGTCGACCTTCAAATCAAAGAAGAATTGAAGAAATTGGAAGAACATACCATATCCCTAAAAATAGGGCATATGATATTATAATAAAATGGTGAAAGAGATATAAATAAGAATAATTAAAGGAATTAAGAGGATTAGGGATCTTACTGTTGTGGATCCAACATGACCAACGACGTTGAAATTGGAGTGCAGATCGAGGATTTATCTCAATACCTATCCAAGGAGGAGGGATAGAATTCGAGAGTGGAAATAAGGGAATGCATACTAAAAATGGGAAAATAAATAGGTCATGTGAAGATTAAACTAACTAAGAGAAGAATGGTAAAATCATCCCTTAAAATGGGGTTGCATGATTTGGCTACACGGTTGGCCAAACCGTACACCAACCATGCTGCCTCCACTATCCAAATCCCCCCTTCACACAAGCTAGGTGCATAGTCAGACTAACTATGCACAATATGTGGGAAATGACTCTATTAAAACATCTGAAACACCCTCATGGGTGTTTTTCCTAGTTTTTATGGTTTTAGAAAAACTATTTAGCCTCTCATGTGCACTGGGTACCTTGAACGGTTGAGTCTCATAGTAAACACTAACAATACACTAACCATGTAGCCTATTCTGCTTCTCCAATTTCATAAACTATAGGTTACAAAAAAGCACTAGATTCTCCCAAAACATTACATGGACCCTGGGGAAAATTGACCAATATGAAATAAAGAATTTGAACCCAAAAAAAATGAGTCTTAGAATTTAGAAAAGTTGGGTCATTATAACCTCCCCTCTTAAATTAACACATCCCCAAGTTGGCTTTAGGGGTAAAGAGGTATCATCTGAGAAACATTTTGGCCACTGAACTCATATGACAGCTTACAAATCCTAGGTCTCATTGTGTACTCATCCATGATTCCATAGCACCCGTACTAAAAGAACTACCCTGCCTCAGAGATTCTTCACACCCCAATCCACAATACGCACTTCATACTCCTTGAAGGAAGCATCCACATCTAATACAAACTCATCAGGTTACAAAACATATGATGGGTCTATATAATACTGATGAAGCTAATATATGTGAAAGATGTCATGAATAGACCGGTATCTATGAATAAGTGCAATCTGGTAAGCTACTAGTTTGACTTGCCTAAAAACCTTAAAGGGTCCAATGAATCAAGGTGAAACCTTAACCTGTCTCTAAATTCTTCAATGGACCGACCTAGGGGAAACTTTCAAGAAAACCCATCCCCCAACTTTGAACTCAAGAGGTTGACATCATCAGTTTGAATATGACTACTTCCTAGAATAATCTGCCAACATACACTTTCTAATCAACTGGATTTTATCTAAAGTCTCCTAGATGATACGTGGTCTAAGAAAATTTGTCTCACCTACCTATAACCAGCAAAAAGGTGATCAGAATGTCTAACCATATAAGGACTTGTAAGAATCCATCTGGATGGTAGACTAAAATATATTATTATAAAATAACTCTACTACAGGTATGTGTTTCTCCCAAGAACCCCCAAAGTCAAGGTCACATGCATAGAGAATGTCCTATAACATCTAAATCATGCACTTTGTCTATCTATTAGTATGAGGATGATTACTCATGCTCAGAAGCACTTGTGTACCCAAGTCCTTCTGCAACCCCTATAGAGCCAAGATGTGAAGCAAGAATCCCTATCAGATATGATAGATTGGGAATATCCATAATGATTTATGACCTCCCTAATGTATATAATCCCTAGATCATATACCATTAAAGTCTCTTGAATATGTAAAAATTGTGTAACATTTATCAAATGATCAATGAAGACCTAAATGTTTTCATTTCCTAAAGGAAAACTAGGAAACCCTTTCATGAATTATATAGATAAATCATCCCATTTCCACTTAGGAATAGACAATAACTATAAAATTCTCATTGTTCATTCATGTTCTGCATTCACCTATTGACAGGTGGAACACCGAGTGATAAATATGGTTATCTACTATTTCATAGTAGGCCACCAACATTGGTAATGTAAGTATCAATACATATTAATGAAACTAGGATGTACTACCCAAACAAAGGAATAAAATCCCCACATTATCTCCTCTTGAATGTATAATGGGACCCAAACACACCCATGAAAGTGTAAGGTCTCATCCTCATATCCATTCAAACCAAAAGAGGAATCGTCATCTAAGATACTTTCCCTCAGAACTAGTCCCCAATGATCTGAAAGTTTACTCATTCTTACCTATTTTAGAAGGATATAGTTCATTGTTAAGGCTGATAGGATAGTCTTCCCATGATCTTCCTGAAGGTTCCGGGCGCAACGGAAGCACGTGGGTGGATGTTCCCACTTGGATTTTTATCATTAACAATGATCAATCTGGGATCAATGTGACGATAAACACCAGTCTCCATGGATCGAATCAAAGAAATGGACAAAGAAGAAGGAAAGTCCTGGAACCACAAAGTAGGATCGTTACAGGTTGATTATAATTAATTTAATCAATTTAAATGAAATACCTTTTTGAGTGTTATTTCTTCATTGATGTTCTTGATCAAGTTCTGATGGGATTCGTCGTTGCTTCATAGAATCCAAGTGCAGACTTCCTCTAGCGGTGATCCACACGTGTACCTCGTATCTCGGGACATCGCCAAAGGAGTCTCTGGGTGCTAGCGTGGAGAAACATTTGCTTGCGTTGTCCGCCTTAGATCTTCTTGATCCGATGGAAGAGGATCTCTCTCGGTCTTGAGAGAGTTCTTAGAGGAAGAGGTTCATTCGGACTTGAAAGAATTCACCAGAGTTGTTGTGCACAATGATTCTCTTGTGTGTTGGAAAAGAGTTGGGATTGTGAGGATATTTATAATCAGGTTTGAGGTTGTAGAGTTATGACAATAAATAAACGTGTTACGCATTTTATTTATTTCACTGACTCTTATTTAAAACCCCCATGTCAAATAATTAATTCCTTGACATGCGCCCACACTGATTATAATAAATATCATTTAAAACAATATTATATCCTCAAAATCCTGACTGGAAAAACTACACAGTGTGTATTAATAAATACACGGAGTGTACTTGTTTTTAATTGAAAACTACACGGCATGTATATTCAATGTACATGGAGTGTATATCTAGTTTTCATTTATTCATTTCCCTTCTATAAAGAAAACTACACGGCGTGTAATTATTAATACACGGCGTGTACTTGTTTTCCATGAAAAACTACATGGCGTGTAATCTTTAATACACAGCGTGTATATCTTGTTTTTCATTTCCTTCTTCTTCCATCATTAAAACGATTTAGGCTTCATTTAATAATTATTAAACCACGTACTGGAATAATCTTTATTCTACTTGAGATACTTGAATACACTTAGTGTGTGACACTCTAGGCCTCTTTCTCGTTGGCATTAGGCGATCTTGCCTAAAGTCCAAGATTACTATCTAGCAATGGGTCAAGGAACCCAAGAGAAAGAAGTTGACACTGCATTGACGTATCACCTCATACGAATGCTTATTGTGTAATTTAATCCCTTTGTATCGATATCTCATCAAGCAGGTTTCATGGAAGTTTCATAAACATATATGCTTGATCCATCATTCTTTGACTTCCTGAAATAAACTCATCGTTTACACCATGGCCATGGAATTTAATGTGATAGTTCTATTTAAATCAAAGGGACGAGATATAAACTTACATAAATGGAAGGGACAAATAATTCCTTGACTTATCCGTTAACAACATGTCACTCATGACGCACCCAACGTACCCTACTTCCCGCCAACTGTCTACGTGACGGTTTTCGTCAGTAAATCTAAGTGCGCGAGTCATGACATGAGTTAATGATAATCTTCCAGTCTAAGGACCATTACACACGCTCGTAGATAGAAATGTCCGATGACACCAATACATGTAGAATTGCTACTGGTGGGTCTATTCTCATAATCTCCCATCTTGGAGATTACCAAGTGTGAACTCCATGAGAGAGAGTCTCGTATTCTTACGAGTACTCGCACATGACGGTCTGTATACTATGTGTCCTATCATAGTATGTCATCCAACCGTAGAACTTTATTTAAGAATATTGTTATATCATTTCAAGGTTCTCATCAAAGCGGGGATCTGCCATGACCTTATCAATGCAATAAATATTCCAGGACATTATTATATTATATTCATGAAGAACAATGAACAATATATAATAAGTGAACATTTATGTAATCAAAGTACAAAATAGTTGGTTCTCAGGACACCAACCCTAACAAACTCTCACTTGGTCTAGAGCCAACTGCCTACGACTTTTAGTCCGCTATACCACACATGATGATCATGTTTCTGCTGAGTCAAGGCTTTAGTCATGGGATCCGCCATGTTGTCTTCCGTGGAAATATTTCTCACTGCAACTTCACCTATCTAAGAAAAATCCCTCAAGAGATTATACTTCCGAAGTATTTGTTTTGTTCACTGATGTGACCTTGGCTCTTTTTCAAGTGTCACCGCTACAGTATTATCACAATAGAGTGCGATAGGATCTTTACTGCTCAGTACTACATCCAGCTCTTGGACGAAGCTTCGCATCCATACTGATTCTTTATCTACCTCAGAAGCTGCGATATATTCGGACTCCTCTGTAGAATCTACCACCACAGTTTGCTTTGAGCTCTTCCAGCTCGCTGCACCTCCATCCAAACTGAAGATGTATCCAATCTGTGACTTTATGTCATCTTGATCAGTCTGGAAACTAGAATCTACATGTCCTCTGATGACTAGTTCCTCATCTCCTCCATAAACCAGGAACATATCCTTTGTATGCCTCAGATACTTAAGGATAGTCTTGACTTCCATCCAATGGCAGTCTTTTGGATCAGCTTGATATCTTCCTACCGCACTTAATGCATAAGCAACATCTAGCCTCATACATAGCATAACATACATGACTGACCCAATCGTGGATGCATAAGGGATCCTTTCCATTATATTTCTTTCCTCATGTGTCTGAGGACACATTTTCTTAGAAAGATGAATGTCATGTGACACTGGAAACAATCCCCTCTTGGACTATTTCATACTAAATCTCTTCAGTATCTTGTCAATGTATGTACTTTGACTCAGGCCCAGCATTCTCTTGGATCTATCACAATGGATCTTGATCCCAAGAATATATGCCACTTCTCCCAAGTCTTTTATGGATAAGCATTTATCCAACCATGCCTTAACTGACTATAAGATAGGTACTTCGTTTCCAATTAGTAATATTTCATCAACATATACTATTAGGAAAACAACTACACTTCCACTAAACCTCTTGTAGACACAAGGCTCATATTCATTCTTAATAAATCCAAATTCCATTATAGCTTCATCAAAACGAATTTTCCATGACCTTGATGCTTTCTTTAATCCATAAATGGATTTCTACAACTTGCATACTTTATTGGAATCCTTTGGAGTCACAAACCCTTCAGTTTGTGTCATGTAGACATATTCCTGGAGGTTCCCTTTAAGGAATGCTGTTTTGACATCCATTTTCCAAATTTCAAAGTCATGGTAAGTGGAAATGGACAATATGATTCTGATGGATTTTAGCATCACAACCGGTGAAAAGGTTTCATCATAGTCAATTCCTTGACGCTGTTTAAAACATTTTGCAACCAGTCATTCCTTATAGGTGCTGACTTGCCCCTCCATGTCCAGTTTCTTCTGGAATACCCATTTATTACCAATAGTCTTTACATCAACTGGAGGATCTACCAAAATCCAGACTTGGTTTTGGTACATGGAATCCATTTCAGAATTCATGGCTTCTTTCCACTTGGCAGCGTCTGTTCCTTCAACTGCTTCCTTATAGGTAAGAGGATCACCATTGTCAACCAATAATGAGTCACCATACTCAGTGACAAGAAAACCATATTGTTCTGGTTCTCTCACCTCTCTGGTGCTCCTATGCAGTTCTTGTGTCTTTGGAACAGATTGTTCTTCCACGGGGCTTTGTAGAATCGGCTCTTGTACCAACTCCTGTGTATCTTGAGCCTCGACTTCATCGAAGTCTATCTCGCTCCCATTATCTATTTTGGAGATGTGCTCCCTCTCAAGGAATATGGGGTGTCTTTCCACTGTAACCTTTTTGTATGAGGGGTTGTATAGGTAATATCCCCTTGTTTCCTTAGGATATCCTATAAAGATACACTTTGTGCCTTGGGGTACAAGTTTGTTACCTGAACATTCCTTAACAAATTCTTCACTACCCCACATATGTAAATTTTATAACAAGGATTTGCGTCCACTCCATAACTCATATGGAATACCATTTATCAATTTAGTTGGTACTTGGTTTATTATGTGTGCTGCTATTTGTATTGCATATCCCCAAAAGCATAATGGAAGACTTGCATGACTCGTCATTGATCTCACCAAGTACAATAGGGTGTGGTTCCTCCTTTCACTTACACCATTCCACTGGGGCGTGTATGGAGGAGTGAGTTGAGATAGAATCCCAAACTCTCATAAGAAATCAATGAAGTCCTGATTAACATATTCTCCTCCTCTGTATGAGTGGAGTTTCTTAATCTTCTTACCAAGCTGGTTCTCAACTTAATTCTTGTATTCTTTGAACCGATCAAAAGAATCTGACTTATACCTAATTAAGTAGATATATCCATATCTAATAAAATCATCAGTAAAAGTTATGAAGTATGAGAACCCACCCCTTGCTTCAATTATAAATGGTCCACACACATCTGTGTGAACTAATTCTAGAAGCTCTTTAGCCCTTTCACCTTTCCCACTAAATGGGGCTTTGGTCATTTTACCTTGTAGACACGCATGACATACACCAAGTGGTTTTAGTTTGAAAGAATATAAATACCCATCTTGATGTAATTTTGTCAAACGTTTCTCATTGACAGGACCTATTCGGTGATGCCAAAGTTGGTTGTGGTATGATTCATGTGAATTAACTTTGTCATCAATTGTCATTACTTGGTTTGTGTAGTCTAACACATAAATGCTATTATATAAATGTGCCCTACCAAAACAAATTCTATCTTTATAAAATTAGCAACATTCATTTTCAAACTTGAACATGAATCCATCAGTATCTAATCTGGATATTGAAATAATGTTTTTAGTAACATAAGGCACATAATAACAACCCTTTAACACCAAGATCATTCCAGTTGGTAATGTGAGGTGGTAGTCCCCGACAGCTACAGCAGCAAGTCTGGCTCCATTGGTTGCTCGTAGATCTACTTCCCCTCGATCAATCTTTCTGAATCTACTTGGTTCTTTTATTTTGATACAGATGTGATCACCACAAGCAGTATCTAATACCCAATTAGTAGAAACAGATAGATTTCATTCGATAACAAATGCACCTGAAGCTTACCCTTGCTTCCTTGGCTGGGTGCAATTTTTCTTCTAGTGGCCCTTCTTGCCACATGCAAAACAAACAGTATCTTGTTCCTTTGCCTCACCTTTGATCTTCCTTTTCTTGGAAGGCCTTGAAGAATCTTTGGGCTTAAATCACTTCGTCTTCCCTTTCATTTTATTCACCATGAGGACTGAAGGATTTTCACGCTTCATGTCTTTGTCCACTTGGCGAATATTGATAAGAAGATCAGACAGAGACTTCTCAATGTTGTTCATGTTGAAGTTCACAACAAAGTTTGAGAAGCTCTGGGGAAGTGATTCAAGAATGAGATTAGTACCCAGTTCTTCGGGGAGTTTAAACCCTAGAACCTCCAAGCGCTCAATGTAGCCAATGAGCTTGACTACATGAGGCCCAACTGGGGCACCCTCTTCAAGCTTGCTCTAGAATAGATCCTTGAAGATCTCAAACCTTTCCTATCTTTTTCTCTCCTGGTATAGACCACGGAGGTGCTCGAGCATGCTATAGGCATCCATGTCTTCATGAGACTTCATGAGCTCACTAGACATTGATGATAGAATTAAACATTGAACATCGAGAGCGTTATTCAAATGTTGATCATAGACCAGGAAATCTTCATCACTTGCCCCTTGGGCAGGTGAATCAGGAAGTTAGGACTCCATCACATAAAACTTTCGTTCATGGTGTAGGATAACCCGAAGGCGCCTAAACCATTCCTGAAAGTTACTGCCAGTGAGGATATTGTCGTTATCCAGAATTGATCATAGAGAAAATGTGGTTGACGAGTTTGTCATTTTGATTCTACAAATTAAAAGAGCAGATTTATTAGTACTTTCTCGATTACATTTTATGAGAAATAATAAATTTATTAAGTCTCCCACTATTTTATAAAGTCCCAATGGCCCTCACCATTGAACTCAGAATGTCTAGTTTCTTTGACATTCTAGTGTAAAGGATCCATATTCCCCTTCACATAACCCCAAAAAGGGTTGGTCAAGCTATTTGAAGGTATTTAGGTAGGCAGGTCTTTGACAATTGTGAGCTTACAGTTCCTTGATCTGTTGAGTGGACTCCCCAATCCTAAAATCCTGACTTGGATTTCCTCAACTCTTGCCTCCAATATTACATCAAGTCTAACAAGGGCTACTCATATTGATGTAATATGGTTAAGTCAACCCAAAACCTTTCATAAGGGCTTCCTTTATAAAAGTAAGTGTCCCAACAAGGGTTGGTCAAACACATAGTTTTATTGAGTCTCTCCCTTAATCAGGTAATGGAAGGCTTAGTATGACTTAATATGGTATTGAGGGATTTTAATCTTTATGCATAGTTTCTCATTATCACATTCTTTTTAATATTAAGTGATTCTTTCTTAAGTGATTAACCATGTTCCAATAATGTTTACGCATAGTCCAGTTTGTATTTTATTCCATCTTTGCATTCTTGTTTATTTCATTAATTATGTGATCACGACAACACATACATAATAAATAAACCATGCAATCAGACAAAAATAAAATAAGATGGTATAATCAGGAGCTTCTATTGGTCAGCTTATTTAGCGGTTTGATAAGCTAACCCTGACCTAGGAAAAAACACCTTGAACCGATGGTTCATGTTTTGTAGCTCCCACCTGTCCAACTTTGTATTTTCTTGAATTGGTTTTTCCTCGGCTTTGGGTTTTGAACCGTCTCCTCTGGCTTGGGAGATCCTCTATTACATGGGTTTAAAGAAACCATGGGCACGCAGGCCCTACATTTTATTAGAATAAGGCTCGCAGGCCAAAAAATTTAAATTAAATAAATTTAAATGAAACCATAAACATACAAAGGGTCTTTGGTCTATCTCATGATCATCCATAGCATGCAATGACATTTACGCATATTTAGAATTCAAATTCTTTTAATCGTTTTTTCATTTAAGATAAGTCGCGCTTGAATTCAATCAATTATGATCTTATAATTAATCAATTATTTATCTTAAATTCCTTTCTGAATTTCCTTGAGATTCTTCTCATCCATATTCCTTGTATGGGTCTTTGTACATTTTAGGAAACCTAGTGAAATTCCATTTCTAGAAAGTACACGGCGTGTAGTTTATAATTACACGGCGTGTATTTATTTTCACTCTTGATCCAAAGTACACGCTGGGGGCTTTGGCATGTTTTCTGTACTTTGTAAATTTTGGAGTACACGGCATGTAGATAAATCATATACAGCGTGTACTTCCTTGTTATGAGGTAACCAGCCTGGAGATCCTGTGTACGCGGTACGCGGCTTATCCTTGTACACAGTTTCACCTGGGCCGGAACGGACTACATGGCGTGTTGCTCCAACATACACGCCGTGTATTCCAGTTTCCATGCACCATTCAATTTTGGTCAACATGGAATGATTAATACATAGGCATACTCAATTTACACGGCGTGTTTTGGAGGACCAGTGCTGGTTCGTTGAACATAAGTACACGGCGTGTATTTTTAATTACACGCCGTGTAATCCCGTGTTGTACAGACAGAAAGAGCGGCTCCTCCGAATGAGTTCCTCATTTTTATTTTAATAAAAATTAAAATAAAAAAGGTCATTTCTGTGATGTGAATCAAGAAATGAAGGAGGAAGAATAGATCTCATTTATTCAGATTTATAGAACAATTTATTTCGAATTGAATCAAATATAAATGCGTAAATTATCAACGAATATTAAATAACTATAATCAATGTTGTAACCTCCCTCTGATACCAATTGAAGGTTCCAGGCGCAGTAGAAGCATGTGGATGGATGTGCCCACATGGATTTTTGTCATTAACAATGATCAATCTGGGATCAATACGACGATAAACGCCAGTCTCCACGGATCGAATCAAAGAAATGGACAAAGAATAAGGAAAGTACCGGAACCAAAAAGTAGGATTGTTACAGGTTGATTATAATTAATTTAGTAAATTTAAATGAAATACCTTTTTGGGTGTTATTTCTTCATTGATTTTTTTGATCATGTTCTGATGTGATTCATCTTTGCATCGCAGAAGCCAAGTGTAGACTTCCTCTAGCGGTGATCCACACGTGTACCTCGTATCTCAGGACATCGCCAAAGGAGTCTCCGGGTGCTATCATGGAGAAACATTTGCTTGTGTTGTCCCCCTTATATCATCTTGATCCGATGGAAGAGGATCTATCTCGGTCTTGAGAGCGTTCTTAGAGGAATATGTTCTTTCGTCCTTGAAAGAATTCTCCATAGTTGTTGTGCACAACGATTCTCTTGTGTGTTGGAAAAGATTTGGGGTTGTGAGGATATTTATAATCAGGTTTGAGGTTGTATATTTATGCAAATAAATAAACATGTTACGCATTTTATTTATTTCATTGACACTTATTTAAAACCCCCATGTTGAATAATTAATTCCTTTACATGCACCCACGCTGATTATAATAAATATCATTTAAAACAATATTATATCCTCAAAATCCCGACTGAAAAAACTACACAGTGTGTATTAATAAATACATGGCGTGTACTTGTTTTTCATTGAAAACTACACGGTGTGTATATTCAATGTACAAAGTGTGTATATATTGTTTTCATTTATTCATTTCCTTTCCATAAAGAAAATTACACGGAGTGTAATTATTAATACATGGTGTGTACTTGTTTTCCATGAAAAACTACACGACGTGTAATCTTTAATACACGGTGTGTATATCTTGTTTTTCATTTCCTTATTCCTCCATTATTAAAATTATTTAGGCTTCCTTGAATAATTATTAAACCATGTACGGTAATAATCTTTATTCTACTTGAGATACTTGAATACACTTAGTGTGTGACCCTCTAGGCCTCTTTCTTGTTGGAATTAGGCGAGCTTGCCTAAAGTCCAAGATTATTGTCTAGAAATGGGTCAAGGCACCCAAGAGAAAGAAGTTGACGCCGCATTGACGTATCACCTCATACGAATTTTTACTGTATAATTTAATCCCTGTGTCTTGATATCTCATCAAACAGGTTTCATGGCAGTGTCATAAACTTATATGCTTGATCCTTCATTCTTTAACTACCTGAAATAAACTCGTCGTTTCACTATGGCCATGGAATTTCATGCGACAGTTCTATTTCAATAAAAAGGCCGAGATATCAACTTCCATAAATGGAAGGGACAAATCCTTCATTGACTTATCCATTAACAACATGTCATTCGTGATGCACCCAACATACCCTACTTCCCGGCAACTGTCTTCGTGATGGTTTTTGTCAGAAAATCTAAGTGCACAAGTCATTACATGAGTTAATGATAATCTTCCAGTCTAAGGACCATTACACACGCTCACATATAGAAATATCTGATGACACCAAAACATGCGTAATTACTACAAGCGGGTTTGTTCTCATAATCTCCCATCTTGGATATTACCAAGTGTGAACTCCATGAGAGAGAGTCTCGACTTCTAAGGACCATCAATGAATCTGTCCTTGTCCTCATCCCCAAAATTAAGAAACCCCTGGCGATCCTGGATTTTAGACCTATCAGCCTCTGCAATGTCTCTTACAAGATATTCTCAATGATTTTTGTCAATAGGTTGCGACCCTAGCTACCTGATATTATCTCTGAAAATCAGAGTGCTTTCGTGGCCAAGAGATTGATTACAGATAATGAAAATGTGGCCCATGAGGTGTTTCATTCTTTTAAGTCATGATCTACCATGAAAAGAGGAACCATGGCCTGGAAATTGGATATAACCAAGGCCTACGATAGAGTGTAATGGCACTTCCTATGTGTCATTATGCTAAAAATGGGTTTCTGCGCTAAATAGACTGATTTGGTCATGGACTGCATCTCGACCGTGTCATTCAAAATCAAGGTCAATGGGGAGATCACCAGAGGATTCGCCCCATCCTGAGGCCTCCGCCAGGGAGATCCTCTCTCCCCTTTTCTTTTCATCCTAGTGGATGATGTGTTTTCTAATCTTATTTCCAGGGCTTCATCCTCTAATTCTATTCATGGGGAAAAGGCCAGCTGTGTTGGACCACCAGTGTCGCATCTCTTCTTCGCTGACGACTGCCTCTTTTTTTCTAGAGCCACAGTTAATGAATGTTGGGTGATATGCCAAGAAATCCACCAGTATAAGAGGGAATCTGGCCAGTCTATCAATCATGGAAAATCTTAAATCTCTTTTAGTGTAGGGGTGCCTCATTCTAAGAGGGAGGAGCTTTGAGCTTTAGCTGGTATTCATATGGTCGCAAAGCATCAGAAGTATCTCGGGCTTCCCACGGTGATCGGCTGCTCCAAAAAAGAAATCTTCGGATCTCTTATTGACATAATTGAGTAGAAAATTATTGTCTGGTCCCCTAAAGGAATTTCTAAAGCTGGAAAAGAGACACTCATCAAAGCTGGCATCCAGTCCATCCCCAGCTATTTTATTTCCCTGTTTAAGCTCTCATCATTCATTGTCGACCAGATCCACACACGTATTGCCAATTTTTGGTGGGGTAGGAATGATGGAATGAATCGACCCCACTGGATGTCCTGAGAGAAACTCTGCAAACCCAAATCAATGGGAGGGATGGGGTTTTGGAATCTCCTTCTCTTTAATGATGCTCTGTTGGCCAAGAAAGGATGGTGCCTGATTAACCGTCCTTCGTCTCTCTATACACGGGTTCTCTGAGCTAAGTACTTCCCCCACATGGACTTCAATGCTTCCTCTCTCATTCCCCACCCCAGCTTCCTTTGGAGAAGCATTTGGGGGGAAAAAGGCTCCTAGATAAAGGAATGGGCTGGAGGATTGGTTCTGGCTCATCGGTCAATATCTGGACTGATCCTTGGCTTATCGATAAGGATGGTATGCGGGCTATATCCCCTGTCCAACCAGGTTTTGAAGATGTCACCGTCAGCTGCCTTTTTTCCGACCAGGGACAAGGGTGGTGTGTGGGAAAGATCCTTGATTGGTTTAATGAAAGGGACCAAAGAATCATCCTTAGCATTCCCTGGATCCCTGACATAGGCCCAGACCACCTTTTCTAGACCAATGACATCACGAGTGAATACACAGTGCGGTCCGGCTACAGACTGGCCCTTGGCCACCACCCTACCTGCCGGGATGAGGGACCTTGGAAATCAATCTGGACACTCAACATTCCCCCTAAAATTCGCCAATTCTGGTGACAGGTTTTCATGGGTACCCTCTTAACCATGAGCCTTCTTGCTTATCGACATATGGCCAGTTCAGCCTTTTTCCCTTTTTGCCCGAGCACTATTGAAACTCTTTTGCATGCCATCATTCACTGCCCGAGAGCTAAGAAATTTTGGAGTAAATGGGACCCGTCCTCTACCGATTTTCTGGATTTGGCCTCTGACCTTCCTGATCTTCTAATGTATTGGTGCTCTTCTCTTCCCTTGGCTCTCTCATGTTCTCTTTGCATGCTGCCCTGGATTATTTGGATCTGACGCAACGATGTCGTGTTTCTTCAAGCTCACAAACCTCCCAAATTCTGGATTGACAAGGCTTTGTCTTGGATTGAGGGCTGGAAAGACCACAAGGACCATTTTATGATAGGAGCTGCCCTCATCCCACCCGCTCAGTGGAACCCCCCAACAAAAGTTACTCTTAAAATTAACATGGACGCGTCTCTCCAAAAGGATGGGCTTGTTGCCCTCGGCCTTCTGGCCCGTAATCATCTCGGGAAAATCCTTGCTGCAAAATATGTTCCACATCAGGCCTTCTGGGAACCGGGGGTTTCTGAGGCCATGGCCATCCTTACTGGTTTGTTGCTCACTTTGGATTTTGGATGGAGCAACATTGTTGTGGAGTCTGACTGCCTTGTCGTCATTAATGCTATCAAAAACAACGCTGGTGAACTCCAACCTTTTGGTACCATCATTAAGAGGATTCTCTCACTCAGCCAGTGCTTCACTTCTTGCACCTTATCCTTTACAAAAAGGTAAGGAAACAATGTGTCCCATAAGATGGTGGCCTCAGGCCATTTTGACTCCATCCATCTCTGGCTGGACAATTTCCCTGCTTGGCTTTGTACTTGTACATCTGCTGATTTTCATCATTAATGATATCTGTTTTAATCAAAAAAAATATGCTTGATCTACCATTCTTTGACTTCCTGAAATAAACTCGTCGTTTACACAATGGACATGGAATTTAATACGACAGTTTTATTTCAATCAAATGGAAAATATATCAACTTCCATAAATGGAAGGGACAAATCCTTCCTCGACTTATCCATTAACAACATGTCACTCGTGACACACCCAACATACCCTACTTCCTACCAACTGTCTTCGTGACGGTTTTCATCAGTAAATCTAAGTGTGCAAGTCATGACATGAGTTAATGATAATATTCCAATCTAAGGACCATTACACAAGCTCATAGATAGCAATGTCTGATGACACCAAGACATGCAGAATTGCTTCTAGTGGGTCTGTTCTCATAATCTCCCATCTTGGAGATTACCATGTGCAAACTCCATGAGAGAGAGTCTCGTCTTCTTACGAGTAATCGCACATGACGGTCTATATACTATGTGTCCTATCATAGTATGTCATCCAACCGTAGAACTTTATTTAAGAATATTGTTATATCATTTCAAGGTTCTCATCATAGCGGGGATCTTCCATGACCTTATCAATGCAACAAATATTCCAGGACATTATTATATTATAGTCATGCAGAACAATGAACAATATATAATAAGTGAACATTTATGTAATCAAAGTACAAAACAGTTGGTTCTCAGGACACCAACCCCAACACTTCTTGAACCTCAACATGCATTTCTAAAAACAAGGCCTTAATATGACACTCACCACTATCCACCAAAACTGCATGTATTTGATTCTTCTATCTCAGAGCATAAACTACTACATTACCATTCCCAAGCATATAGACAAGCTCTAAATCAAATTATTTTAGGTAATCTACCCATTTATGTTTCTTGAGATTCATATCATGCTGCATAAAGATATACTTGAGGATTTTGTGGTCTAAAGATACCAAAAAAAATCTTCCTAAGTAAATAATGTCTCCAACAACATAGATCATGTACAATATCACCTAGCACGAGATTGTGCATTAGGTAATTCTTCTCGTGAGGCCATAATTGATGAGACTCATATACCACAACTCACTCATACTTCATCATAATTTCCCCCATCTTGATACTTGGTGTGTCATAGTAAATAGTATATATTCTTCCTAGATACAGAAGAATCATGATCAGCACTAAATTCAATCTTCCCTTAAAATCTTCAAAGGATACTTCACAAGATTCTAATCATAATAATTTCACACCCTTCTTAGTCAAGCCTATAAGAGGAGTTTCTAGGCATGATAAATCATAGATGAAGCATCTAAAATATCCATCTAGGCCCAAGAAACTCAATTTGTTAAAAAAATTATTAGGATGATCCTAGAAAACTATAGCTCTTACTTTCTCTTCGTCTACCGATACTCCTAACTCCGAGATGATATAACCCAGGAAGTTAAATTTTTGATCCAAATGTGGAATTTGTTGAGATTTACATAAATTTGGTCCTCTCTCATTGTATTCATTATGATCTTAAGATGTTGTCATGTTCATATCAAGAATGATAATACACTAATGTTCCATCCATAAATACTACCAAGAATGAATCCAGATACAGGTGGAAAACCCAATTCATTAGAGCCATGAAAATAGATGGTGCATTCGTAAGACCAAACGATATAACCATGAATTTATAAATACCATACCTACTTCAAAAATTTGTATGAGTTATATCTAAATATATGACATGAACCTGATGATATCCCAACCTCAAATAAATCTTTGAAAACACCCTCTCTCCTCAAATTTTATCAAAGAGGTTGTATATTTGAGGTAGTGGATACCGATTCATTACCATAAGCTAGTTTAACCATCAGAAATCCATGAAAAATAGAAGGGTACTATATTCCTTTTTTGAAAAACAGACCAATGAACACCATGTAAAATTACTAGTTTGGATAAAACCATTAGCCTCTAGGTCTTCCAACTACTTTTTTAGCTCTAGAAGCACTATAGATGTCATCCTATAAGGATGAATAGACCCTGGTGCTACTCTTGGAACTAGTTCAATGGTGAATTCTACCACTCTCACTAGAGGTATCCCATAAAATTATTTATAGAATACATCCCTAAATGATCCACTATATGAGGGAAAATAGTAGGTCATATTCCCTAATCATCCAAGATAGACTAGTGATCTGGGCTGTCACCCTTCCTAGACCCTGATTCTCAAGTCTATCTTGATATGAATAGACATCCTATTCTCCCTTATGGATTTTTATACTACCCTCTTATGTTTTAAATGTCACCCTCTAATAATAACAGTCGATATGGCCTTAATAGGGATCTAACCAATCCATCCTGATAATTATACCAAACCCTATCTCGTTGAGGGTGAAAAGGTTCCACATGAATATATATTCATCTATCTCAAAGGGAAAATCCTTAAAATGGAAAATTCTCTTTGATCGGATACCCAATGGAGTACTTAGTGTCATAACACCACAGAATACTCTATCTCAAGGCACAAACTCTCCAAACTTTTCTCAGATATAAAAGAGTTTGACACATCTATATCAAATAAATTAGACACTAAGGTAGAGGTTACTAGGATACTACCTTAAATAGATAAATTTATATCACACTTATCATCCATCATAGGTTGCACTACATGTAACTAGACTATACTATGGCCCTTAGTCACAAAATGACTACCCTTATTGGTCCTTCTTCACTAGCACTGCAAGTCCTAAGTCTGATTACTTATTCCTCAATCACTACCTTGGTTTGAGTGGTTGGTGGTATTCCAGCTTCCTACCTAGTGAGATACTATTTTCCCATCTCTAGAACATGGGGTAGGTGTAGATACTCTCTTGATAAGAGATGATGGGAAAGTCTTGTAGAAGTGCTGGATATGCCTCATCCTATCATAGCCACGACATTCAACCTGATCCCGCTAACACTAGGGTTTCGTGTGTCCTAGTTTCCCACACTGATGAAATATGATGAAACTTTTAGTACAAGATTTATAAATACTACTTCCCTCATGAGAAACATTGAAGCATCACTTTATCTCACTAGAAGAAACACTGCCAAGTCTAGGTGCCAAACCACTCTGATCCCCACCATCAACTTCCCTCAAATTCTGCTTAGTAATGAGAGCATGGTTAACTATCTCAGAAATATTAGTTATCCAAAATATTTTGACTTGTGATTATATGGAATATATAATCCCATTTTCAAATCTTATGGAATCCATAAGATCATCACCCACTAGAGTTGGTGAGAATCACTATAGCTTAGTAAAACAAGTAGAATACTCCATGAAAAACATGGATCCCTATGATAGGTTCATAAATTCTCTAGACTAGTTATCTCTCTTTGTATGTGAAAAGAATTAATCATATAAGACTATCTGTAAATCCCTCTAGATCATATCTAGATGTTGATTTTCTTGGGTGATGGCATCCCACCATCACCTTGCAGAACCGTGTAGCATGTAGGTAGAAATATTAACCCTCCACTCTAGAGGCATCTTCATATGCTTTAAAATAGAAATTATATCCTCTATCCATGAATATGTAGCATGTGGTCCTCTATATCCAAATAAGGTGGGAGGATTTTTTTGCGGAAACTCCTGATTCAAATCTTCTATAGTCGGGGAAGGTCAAGCAATACCTTATATAGACTATACCATAGGAAGAAAACCCTCTCAAAACTAGGCATTAGTTACCATGTTAGGAATAGATGGAGGTTCTATAGGTGGCACTATAGGAGGTATCATTGGTGGTTTCGGGCCAACCACCTCTAGTGCATGGTCGTCATCACCATCTAGGCGTATGACTCGAGGATTTCATAGGGGAATGACTCTAAAATGTCAAACGCACACCTTAGATAATAACATAGCATTTATAAAGATTATAGATATATAATTAGGAAAAATACATATCCTTTTAATGAAAATATCAAACCTCTCTTCTTGATCCAAAATTCAAGTCTAGGTGAAAAGAAAAACCATAATAGGCTGTAAGAATATAAGATACACTCCCAACCCACTACTAAGGCCAGGTTCGGGTCTATGTCTCATATAAAATGATAGGGTGTTTAGATATATGGAGTGTTAATTAAAATTTATAGAGGAAAACACCCTTTACTTTACAATTGGCATCCCATTTAGTGGTAACTATTTCATTTAAAGGTTTAATTCCATTTTGGTTCATACTCTT
Source organism: Viscum album (assembly GCA_963277665.1). Classification (NCBI taxonomy): domain Eukaryota; kingdom Viridiplantae; phylum Streptophyta; class Magnoliopsida; order Santalales; family Viscaceae; genus Viscum; species Viscum album. Next base: position 1,375,381,518 of record OY728134.1, read on the forward strand.
TTATATACATATATAGAGATATATATCATGGTCTAGTTAGATGTGTCTCCATTTTCGACTTATAAAATTCATACTCCTTATAAATTTCAATTGGGATGATATTTAATTGAAACCTTACCTTTGCATCTAATATCAGGATGTAACAGGTAATAAGAAATGATTTGATTACATGAATCACCTTTAGGATTTATAGAATTACTTGATCTATAATCACCCATTTCATTCAAGTAGCACAATCAATTTATGTTGTTTCTGTTCATGGAACCAGTAGGTACAGAACCCAAAACATGGTATAATTGGATAATTAGGGATTACTCACCAATATATGTAAAAAAATACCATTTATTTTGGCCCGAGTTAGTGACTCGGTCATGGATGTGCTTCTATGTTGCGGCCCTACCTGATTCTCACTGCTCTGGATTCTGGTTTTTTTGTTTCTCTCCTAGTTGTTCTACAACGGTGGTTTCATAGAGGCTTTAGAATGTGTGGTTTGATCTATCATTAGTATTCTGAGAGGATTTTCCTATGATGGATTCAATTTGGGATGCACTTCAACCTTATCAACATTGAAAATTTCAAGATGGTGTTCTTTCCTGTTGAATGTGCCACATTATAGATTCAGTGGAAATAATGATGGAGGTTTTACTATAGAAGCCCTTGGACCTTTTCCCCATCACTGACCTCTCATTCTATGGTTCCACTCGAAGTCAGATCTGGAAGTAGTGGTATCTATAAAGTTTTGGTTCTTTGGGCCTATAGTGGATAGAATTCTATGCGCTTCCTGATTCATCTTGTTTCTTGGATCAGTTTACCCTTGTTTAGGTGGTTAATCCTTTAATTCCAATGAAGTTGAATGTTCTGGTTATCGTTGTTGACTCATGAAGATAATGAGGGTGAGTGGCATTGGTGATGTTGATAAGGTTTAATGGGTCTTCTACATTTCATTTTTTTGTCACTGGATCCAGCGATGATAGAGCAGTTACAACAATGGTTGTGTTTCCAAGTGGGATGATGATTATGGTGATCTGTTGATGGTATAATAGTGATGATGGTGATATTTTTTTGGTTTTTAGAACTTGATAAAGATGTTAGACCATGGAATGTGGATTCCCTTGGGTTTTTTATTCCCTTTTAAATTCAAATTTTAAATCTTTGTGTTGGATTCTTGGTTTTTTATGGTTACCACTCAACCTTAAAATAGTTTTGAAAATAAAGAAATGGAATTTTTAGTCAAAAAAAAAGATGCTAAATTTTTACCATACGAAGTCAAGGAATTAAGTCTACAATAGTAACACCAACAATATAATATCACAAGCATGTGTGTCACCCAATGGTGAAATTTTATTAACTATAATAGGTGTAATCTAATAATTCTAAAAACCAACTCTAGGTAATTTGGGTTTCCATTTTATATGGGTTAGCTAATCCCAATAGCAATCTCATTACCAAATTCCATTACCGCCTAGTCTCTTCTCTAAAACCCAAATAGTAAGACAAATGAAAAAATTTCTTTGATACCACTTTGTAACTTCCCAACCTGAGATCCACTTAAGTAGTTCCCCTTACCAGTGGGTCAAATGTCCTCAAGTGTGGATCCCTATATGTCAGAGGTTGCTGACTAGTAGTGAGGGTGTAGGGTGGTATAGTGGGGATATTATACCCTCATATAAGAGTAGAATAGTGGATATAATAAATAAACATACAGTTTTAAAAGCATAATAAAATAGATGGAACAGTGGAAATAAATATTATAAACAACTGTGGAAGAATAAAAAACTATAAAATTGTAATAATAATAATAATTCATAGGATAAGTCATATAAAAATTGACTTCATGGCATGTTGATATACAAAAATGGGAAACAGGGGATAGACATATACATCATTATATACAAAAAATACAAAAGGTATATTCACCATTATAATGACTATACGCTTAGTACTCTACTCTCATGATCCAAGATATAAGTAAAATAGATCAAGAATCTATAGCAGGGTGCCTACCCTTATACATACATGCAGTCATAAGGTCTACTCAGGTACTAAAGGATACCTGAGTAGGGTGTGATATAAAATCAGTAGTCCACCACCAATGGTCTCTATAAATATTACAAGTAGTGTACACAGCATAGCAGTGTGCATAAAAAAAATCAATGTTGGAAAATAAATATTATCCAGGTCAGGTTCCTATAGGACACATGGTTAGCTCTACCTAATTTGGCGTATACCGGAATGATACTGATCGGTAATCATATGTATATTAATCTTGTGTGTATATATAATGTATACATCTATATTCACACTATATGTGAGGAATTTTAGATCCATATACATGGATACTAGGTGCCAACTTGACTCAGGTCATAACTCATGCATCTATAACTAGTCTAACAAGCTAATGGATCCAATGGAAGGGTATAAACCCTGAATCTCTTATAAATGTGAGACATAATTCTCATCACTCAAGATGGTGGGATGATTATTCTTTCCCAACACTTTAATCAAGGAACATTGAATGTTATTCCCATCACCTGAATAAAAGTATAATGGTGTGAGACATCATGCCTTGCACCCAACGTAAGGGAGAATGAAATGCCATGCTCAATAGAACCCCTATCCATTTTTGACCAGCTAGTAGTAATTAAATACTCATAATAATAATAATAATAACCATGATGGATCAAATGTAATGAATTTATAATCATTAAACCCAGTTATCTATGGGTAATAAAATCATATAATCATATAAAGGTAAGCATGTAACACTTGGCGTGGACTTTTTACCCAATACCATTTAATTAATCCAATAAATTTAATTATAAATAAATTAAAATCCACTTATGAGATAATCCAAACACTTAGGAGGTGATTTCGTCTTTAAAACAATGATGTAAAGGAGGTAAAGTCAATTTATCACACCCAAAGTCATGGAAATCAATGAGTTTGGAATCCTCTAATCATTCAATACAGTACACAGAAGTAATCAGATATGGAATAATTAATTGAAGAGTTTTAACACATTTTATGGCAACACATAAAAATTTCCAACATGAGTTAAAACAACAAAAAACTATAAAAACACTTAAACTTTTGAAAACTATTGATAGAACACGTACCTTAGGTCAATGGATGACCACTCATCCAGTGTAAACCATCAATTCAAAGAAGAACGAAAGAAATCATAAGAATGAACCAATGCCCTAAAAATAGGGTATATGATCTTGGACTAAAATTTTGTAAGAGATATAAATAATAATGATGAAATTAAGTAAGAGTATTAGGGAGGTTACCTTTTTAGATCCAAAGTGACCAACGGTGTCGAAATCGGTGTTCGGATCAAGAAGTTATATCAATCCCTAACCAAGGAGGAGGGAGAGCCTTTGGGAGTGGAAACAAGGGCATTCCTACTAGAAATGGGAAAATAAATATCTAGGGTGAATATTAAATAAATTAATGGTAAAATGGTAAAATCACCCCTTAAAATGAGGTTTCACGGTTTGGCCACATGGTTGGCCAAACCGTACGCCAACCGTGTTGCCTCCACTATCCAAAGAACAACTTCGCATGGGCTAGGCGCACAGTTTAACCAACCATATTAAATACATGAGATATTCATCTATCAAAACATATGAAATACTTGCATGGGTGTGCACCCAAGATCATAGGGTTGTAGATAAACATTGTGGCCTCTTCTGTGCACCAGGTACCTCGAACGGTTTAGTTGTACAATTAACACTAATTGTGCGCTAACCGTGCGGCCCATTATACTTTTCCAATTTATATAACTCTAGGATCTGAAAAACCTTGGACACTCTTGAAACCTTCCTTAGACAATATCAAACATTTACCAAGATAAAACAAAGGATTTTAACCAAAAAAAATTATTCTTACCTTTGAGAAAATATGGCTCATTATAGAGACCAATGATATCGACACCACTATTGGAAAATATGAGTCAATGACCTTGTCAAATGATGTTGTTATTGGGTAGATTTTCCCCATATTTTACTATCTCCAAATTGGAAATATTTTATTGAATCATACAAAAGGTAACAAATCCAAAGATGGGTCATCAACTTTATTTATTACAATAGCCCCAATAATTTGAAATTACTCAATAAAAAAGGCTTTTATGGGGTCCTCCTTGGATTCATTAAAGGAGCAGAGACTCTAATTATTATACAAGAAGTCCATAGAGATTTTTGTAGTTCCCATAAATTCAGATATAATATCTCCCACTAGATCAAGTTTCTTTGATAATTTTTTCCTTCAATGACCCAATATTTCATGGAATTCACAAATAAATGTCATTTATTAAAAATAAATTCCAATTTAATTTATGAACACCCATATTTTATGTGTACCACTATATATTCAGGGTCATTTTTCATCTATAGAATAGATGTTATGGGTATACATCCCCCATATACAACCAGACAAATCAATTACATCATCACTACCACCAAATTATTCTCTAAATGGGTCTAGACTATGTCCCTTGAGGAATTTAGGAAGAAGGTGATCATCAACATTATAAAAAAATATTATCATTATATTTGGTGTCCCTCACACAATAATAATAGAAAATGACACCAATTTATTCTCTTCTAAGTTTAAAAGGATATTTTGACATTATGGAATTCATTATAACCACTCATCCTACTACCATGAATTGGAAAAAGGAAAAATAGAGGCCTTCAATAATATTTTATAATATACTCCAGAAGATTGTCTATAAATACAATCCCTAACATGAAAAAATCCAACATGTTTTGTGGGACTACCATACCACAACCTATACGGGTACACGAGTGACACCATATTCTCTAGTATATGGGAAAAAGGTATTATTTTCTATAAAGATTCAACTAACCTCACTTAGAATTGGAATCTACAACCATATTTCTAAAGAAAAACAATCTCATAAGTGTATATATGATTTGGAATGACATGATGAGAATAGGTTTCACACTCTGAACAACTTGGAAGTTCATCAGAATCGGGTTGCATGAGTTTTCAATAAAAAAATTCATCTTCATGTATTTCTCTAAGGAGAGCTAGTATGGTTTTTTATAACTTTTCTTATATACGGGAAGAATCCTCCAAATCTTGAACCCAAGTGGGAAGGACCTTATTCTATACACAAATTTTACTCTAGTGAATCTTATTCCATGGTCACAATGGATTGTGATTGTATCATTCCATTCATAAATATAAGGTTTCTCAAGAATTTCTTTGCATAATTTTCATATTGGTTCACTTATCATCCCAACCTCATAATGTTAAAATACCTAATACAAGTCCTAGTTGTATGAATTTAAGCTATATAGAATATTTTCCTCATCATAAAACATTAAAATATATGTTACTCATCCTATCAAGAATTAAAACTGCATGACAAAGTCCTAGTCGTATGACATTAAACTAAATGACAATGTCCTTGCATATTGATGTTAAACTTCATAACACTTATTTCCTAGTCATAAGACATTAAACTGTATGATTACATCCCCAACAAAAAATATTAATCCCATTGTGTGCACTAAAAAAATCCCCTAACACATGTTTTAGTGTGGTGCATATGACCCTACAATTTCCTATTGTTTATCACATCGAGCATGACTCGTGTGAGCTTAAAGATCTGGGTTAATTACTCATAATATCATCATTTCCAAGTGTATGGAACAGTTTTTTCCACCCTTCTTGACCTATAACTACTTAGAGTATCCCACTTAGAATTCCATTACCCCTATATAAGATCTATATCTACGTATGGATTTTCTATGCATAATTTCCCCGCACCAAGGAACATAAAAAATAACCTCACCCATGAAAATACTAATTTTTATAATAGAGATACCCATGTAATTACTATGCATGGTTTGATTTCTACTTCTATAGTATACATAGTGATGTTGAGATCCCCTATCCTAGGCCCAAATATGAATCAAAAAAATCCATTTTCCTTACACATGGGATAGATCTATACATAGTAAATTTTTCTTGATCTATGTTACCTTAGGATACATAGTGACACCTCAATCTCTCATCCTAGGCCTATCTGTGACTTCCAACAAGAAAAATTACCTCTTTCACTTTAGTGTACTGTGCATCTTGGTGATACATTATTTTACTCATGGAATCGTGCTAAAGTGAAGAAAAACTTTTTTCCCCTACACATGAGTCAAATATATGTAGAAGAGGAATCATAATAATTGTGGATGGCTAGATAAAATTATTCATCCTACATATAAAATAGATTTGTATAGAGACCTCAGATATATATTCACCTTTGAATTATATACTAAAAAAATTTCCCCTCCTCTATACATGAACTAGATCTATATAGGATCCTTCATTATAGAGTTCCCCATCTATGAACTTACATTGAAAATTCTCCCCTTGTATAAGGGATTAATCTTCTTAGGGAACATGTATCAAGAACTATGTGTGTCTTGATTTTTATTTTCATATGATACATAGTGATGCTTAGATCATATATCTAAGGCCCAATCAAAAATTATATCAATTAAAATTACCTCTTATCCTACACATAAGAGATTCTAGTGAATATTATTTTTTGGAACTAAACTATAAAAAGAGAGAACATAAAAATCCCCCCATCCAAGCATTGGTTATGTTCCATAGACCAATGTTATGATAAGATGCCCACATTTTTAGATAATGGAATTTGAGACTTTATTACATAATGTTAAACTGCATGATATCTAGGTCCTGATAATACAACCTTAAACTGTATGAAATATGAGTCTTTATTGCATGATGTTAAACTAAATGACACATAGTCCACCCTCTATTACCTTAAACTACTCTAAGTTGCCTCCTATACATAGACCAATTTCCATTCATGAGATCCAAATCCATGTGATTATACCTAACATAGGGTAGATCTATAAACAAAAATTAGGATAAAATTCCCCTTTCTTGGTGTTATAACCTAATTTGTATATCCTCCCATACAAAATAAGGACTATGTATGGCTTAAATTTTTCTATATTATGATATGTGTCTGAACTGCATGATAAAGACCCATTCTCAAGTCCTAATTTAATTTAACACCTTCCAATGGAACCACTTCATCCTATTTATAACATGAATGGGTCTAAAATTCCTCCATTTCCCTTCCTGAACATCCTTTTTCATAAATCACACTTTGTTCTTTGGGTGTTTTTTATTTCCACAAATCACTCCTTGGCTATTTATAATGATCATTTTCAACTCCAAAGGAAACTTCTTTTTAATTATAAATATCATTCCCAGGATATGTCTTTGTATAAGAACCTCTAATATGGCCTATTAATTATAGGTATATTCATCATAAAGGGTAGAATAATATAATCATTGTGTACCTCTACAACATCATAATAGAACCAGTCATTTGAATTTGATTAGTGGTCATCTCTGTGCATACTTGTTTCATATCACTACTTCTGATCCAAGAACCTCAAGTGATAATTTAAGATGACATCACTCCCTATTCAAAATGTCTTAGGGAATTCATAGCCTTTATTCCCTACTTGGGCTATTATTATCATCCACCAGGTTCATGCATCAGGAATATAAATTATGTGTGCACTTATGAGATGGTCGATAATGGCATTAAACTCTCCATTATCATCAGGTTAAACTTTCCCTTTGAACTTGGTGGGATATCACAACCCCTTTTTTCCAAGCATTAATACCTTAAACTATGTGCACTCACTCATGAGATAATCTATATTAGCATCAACCTCCTCATTTACATCATATTTTTTCTTTCCCTTAAAATACAGGTTATACCACCTTTTAGTCAAAGTTTTAACCATAAACAATATCCTTCATTGGTCTAGACCAAAAGACCCTAAAATTAAAAGTGAAATAGGTTTAAAACATATCAGACTGAAAACCCATAAAGGGAAGTCTGAGAAAAGTTGAGGTTTCACTCACTAAGACCCTTACTTTCAAGACTCAGGAAAAAATAGAGTGCAAATGAAAAAAATGGTACAAATCATATAGGGCCCACTATATGGCCCTAAAAAAATTTGATCCATTCTCGATAAACCAACTAGTTCAAGAAAACATTAGAGAAATGGTATCATGATCATGTGTTCTATACATGGTGGTGTTTCCTTTAGAGTTCCAAAAACCTTCTTAAATATTCCTTTCTTCAATAAACCTACTTCATTTCATGACTATTTGAATCCCCAAAAACCTTTACATGATTATCAGTAATAGGAACATTGGAATCCAAAGTATAACTATACTTAACTATGCATATTATGCCCCTAATATGGATTTTCATAAGCACCCCTAATATGTCCTGTCAACTAGAGGCATCTTCATCCTAAAGGGTAGGATCCTATAATTTTCATACTCCCTGAAACCATTATATCAAAACCCATCTATTGACCATGGTTTTTGGTCATCCCCCATACATGTGTCTCATCTCATCACTCTTTATTCAAAATTATTGAGTTATGATTTACACAATACATAATCCAACTATTCAAATGGATCCAATACCCTTGATGTTATGCATCTATGAATCATACTTAGTTTTAAAGTAGAAATATATCATATATTCCTCTAAACTTTTATTGTTCCTCATTTTATTATCATAAACCGCATAACCAAATATTACAAGCTTCATGACTATAAAATAAATTCCCCCTTTTCTGATATATTCTATTTTAGTGACCAGTCCCTCATTCATGTAGGGTTTTACCTTTCCCTTACTGGATAGATTGTTATAAGAATTTTTTAAATGTTTTTAGACCTAAAACGCCAAAAAAAATTGGTCCAATCATTGAGGCCTTAAATTGAATATATTTATCCAGATCTATGATGGAATTGGTGTCCCGTTCATGTCAATATTTCCTTACTCAAACGACTAAAAAGATCATCTCACCTTTTTTCAAATATTTTCATACTTAAACATTCTTTATATTGGTGTAAATTGTATGACCTAAAACTACTTAAGGAAAGAGTCAAAAAACTCACCATGTTGAAAATTCATAAAGGGAAACCTAGTAAAAAAGTCAAATATCTACTTTCTAGACTTGTATATCACATGATCTAAGAAAAATCGATCATTTGAAAAAGGATAGAGTTACAAAACATGTTAGGTTGAAAACACATAAAGGAAACCTAAGAAAATATATAGTCCTTTACCACTAGGACTTTATAATATGGTTCTTATGAAAAATTTATAGCATTAAAACAAAAGATGTACATCTTTTGGGGTCCAAAATATGACTTTATAAAAAGTCAAGTTATGCTCGCTAAGCCCCTTAGCCTAGGAAAAATTCATAAAATTATTCTATTACCTTATCCCATGATTCACACAAAATTCATAAAGATATAATTTCATGGTACTTTAGAATTATGATATTGACATGAATGAGTATGCCTCTGTATTCACCTTGTACATTGGCCCTACGACATGTGCTTCCTCTGAGGTTTTGAGATTTTCCTTAACTCACCAGTGAACCTGGAGGATCCTGTTTCTTCTTTATCATTGATGTTTGATAGGTTCAAGTTGATTTTCCAAATATTATTAAAATCCTTCTTCTATAACCTTCTCAGTGTCTCCATTTTCCTGTCAGTCTTGATGACTTCAATGATTCCCAGATCTAATGGATCCCAGATCTATCGGTGTAGCCCCCCTCTTCTCCAAATCTTCTCAGATTTGGTCCCCCATTCAGTTTCAGCATTATTTGGAAGCTACATGGTGGTTTCATGTGGTTCTTTGAGAATAGTTCATGTCTTAATTGTGAGGATCTAACCTCCTAAGCTGGAAATATACTATGGTGCGTCTTTTTCTGGTGAGTTCATCAATGTTGGCGAGTACTTCGGGTGGTTGGAACCTTTAGATCTGGTCTTATGGCTTCCAGTTCCTTAGGTGAGTGTTGGTTCTGAAATTTATTGGTGTAAATAGGGACCTACTTTTCAAATCTATCCACATTTGGTTTCTAGGAATTTTTTAGATATGATTCAAAGGTTCCTTCTATTTTTTTGGGTGTGTTCCTAGATTCACTCTTCTGATGGTGTTGGTGTGCATTTCTGGTTCTAGGATCTGCTCTTGTATCATATTTTATTTTTTTGGATTCTTCACTGATTTCTAGGACTATTTTTTTATTTTTATGATGGCATGCTTAGATGGATTTGTTTTTTTCTTTGTCACGTTAGATTTGATGCATCTTTTTGTAGGTGTCGTTCTGTGGGCATCCTCGAAAGGGGGATGAGTGTGCTAACACTTATCTTTCAGCTATCAATTCTTTGTTGGATGAATAGGAACCATGTATTTCCATTTATTTTAGAGGTTAGGTCTAATATTGTGCAGCTTTAGGTTGGATATGTGGTTTATTTAATTCATTTTTGGGTGGGTGGGTCGAAAGAGAGTTAGTTGTAGTGGAATCTACTGCCCGGACACCCCTCTACTTTTTTGTGGATGGGATGGGTTCTCTTCCATGTTGTGTCTTCTTTTGGATTCATGATGCACTTCTTTGCTACTCCAATGTGATTTGGCATCGTGATGTGATTCTCAACTAATCTGGTATCATTTGGCTCTGTGATGCACCTCTCAGCTGCTCCAGTGTGATTTTTCATCATGATTTTCTTCTTGGTTGCTCTGGTGTCACTTAGATTCATGATGCACTCTCAACTGCTCCAATGTCATTTGTCTTCATGATGTGCTTCTTGGATAATTCAATATCATTTGTCTCTATGATGTTCTTCTTTTCTACTTTGGTGTGACCATTCACTTTTAAGTTGTTTTTGGCTACTATAGCGTGACTTGGATCCATGATGCACTTTTCAACTGCTCCAGCTCCTTTTTCATGATGTAGCTTCTTGGTAGGGGTGAGGCATCATCTTAACTATTTCTTCTATTTCATCGGCTGGTGGGGATGGGAGATGGGTATTTCACTGATTCTTTCCATGATGTTTTCTTCCCTTTTATCTTTTGAAACCTTTTTTGGAATTTTTGTTTATTTTTCTTAAGTTTTTTCACCTATCATTATTTGGGATCCCTCTTCACCCATTCCTATTAAAAGGGTTTCTTTATTTATTTCTTAATTTTTTCTTTCAGTAAATATGGATTGACCCTAAACCTTTTAAAAAATTATACTCGATCCTTATTGAACACTGTAATCCTCATTCCAAATTTTTCATTCATGATCCTCATTGTGCCAAGTTAAATAATTCATCCAAATGAACTAACTATAGAGTTATAGTGATGGAATTTATGCTTATACCCATTTTTTAGTCACTCCTAGGAGTAATTAATTCATCCAAATGGACTAAATCTTGTGTTATTGTGATGGTAGTTATTTTTGTACCCTTTTATGAGCTACACCCAGAAGGAAGCCCTATTTTGAGTCAAGTGTTCGAGAACCATGATTGACTTGGAACATTCCCAATTCAATGCTTAAATGGATTTGAATTATCATGATTATATTTTTTTTTCAATGTGTCATGGGTTATCATAAACTGATAATTGAACTAAGATGGAATATAAGGGTAGATCATCAAGAATAGAATTATGTTTTATTCATTAATCGCATCAAAATATATAAGAATATACACAATTTGGAATCTCTCCATGTTGTTATAAGTAATGGGAAATGGATATATATAATAGTTACAATGGGATATGTTAAACTAAGATTAACAATACAAATAAAGATTGGTGAGAAGAATTGATGGACTACTGAAGGTTCTCTCATTGAGTATCTTCATCTTAAACTAATTGATGTATTATCTCAACATGAGCAGTTAGTTATTAGATCCTTCACTCAATGTCTTTAATCCCAGTATTTGATTTTAGTGGTTTCTCCCTCATCCTTTCCACATGATCCTCATAACCCTGAAGTTCCACATATTGAATAGCCACCTGATTATGAAGTTGAACCTCTTTGGCAGAAAAGTGAGTTAGCTCCCTTATGACCCCCACCATAGCTTATACTTGTCGATTAGCATGACCAAATATGTGGATGTATAATTCTTGGCCCACCAGTTTCTCCCAGGAGTTTATAACTTAATAGATGATGGAAGGATAGTGTCTATAGTTGAACCCACTTTCACCCAATACATAGAATATTTGGTGAAGGATCTATAATTTTTCAACCATATCTTCCAATGGAGCCTCTATGGAAATAGCATGAACTTGATGTCATTCCCATTTTCTCACAGGCTGGTTTTCAGCAGCAATCTTGGAATCTAGACTCTAGTTACTTTATGTTATTGGTATGTAATCCAAAATTTAGTTCTTTATAGAGGGGATGATTTAGTTGATAAGATATGTCTATAGGAACCTTTAGTTTTTCTACCTAGTTGAATTCTAGAACAAAATCAACAGGGGTGATCCCCACCAGTGGAGCGTTTTCCATTGGCATAGTAGGATCAATGTCAATAATATAACCAGAAACCATGGTCGATGATACTGGATTTACTTTATTCCCACTAAAAATGGGACCTATAAATGAATATTTCCTATTATGATTGGATTCATTGGTTACAGGAACTTTCATCTCAAAACCTACATTAAGGGGATTTTAGGAAAGAGACTCTAGGAAGAAAATGGTCTATTCACCCATCAGAATGGATCTCCCAATATTTTTTTTCATGTAGTGATCTAACCATGATTTAGCATATTCCCATGATAGGTTGGTTAAAGAGTCAATGGGTGGAAATTTTATCTTCATTCCTAAATCCTAGTTCACTTCATCAACCAAAGTTAACAAAGGATAGTCTGGTGTCACTCTCTCCTAACCTTGATATGAGGTAGTGGTGTCACATGTTATAAACATACAAACTATAATGTGAACCTATAAGTATTTTAGGGTTCACAAGTGATCACTCCATCTATTCAAGATACCAACACCCCATCTCAAAATGAGATAAAATAAGAACATTCTTCTTATATTCTTATGTCATTGTTTGTCATTGTTTTGGAAGTTGTAATATAGGTAACAAAGGAAAATACAATGGGATTATTTAACATAGAAATATATTTATCGACATCCAAATACATTGGATGAATAATATAAATGTTGAGTAACTTAGGGTGAGAAGCATAATGAGTTATTTTTTTGGAATTTTTGTACTCATATCATTGGAAAAGTTTTTTCATCCAACCATATAGAAATTGAAATGGACCGCTAATACAATGGGGGGCCTTCTTTCTTGTATATGTCCCAATTAGTGACAAAACCGAGCAAGTGTGAGTATTGCCAAGTTAATGGGTTTTACTTGTTCTAGGGAAACTGCCATCATTAGGGTGCCAATATTTAGACCTAAACAAGCATCACAGGCCAAGAAAATCCATCTTCTTATAAACATAGAAAAAAATACCTCTAGCTAAAAATCTAAATTCACATCTAATCAAACTGCATAACCCCGTGTGGGGTATTGGCCCACTTCTAAGGTACCCTGGTATGAGCCTTAGATATGTTTAGACTAGTGTGTAGAGAAGGTCCTTATATTCCTTACATTTTTCCTTGGTCTATTAGGTTGTAGAAATATTTTCACTTAGTCACTGAATCTGATAATTGAATAGGTATGATTAGTTTTTTATAATGATCACTCTACCCTAGTTATAGTAGGGGTCTATTATGTTCCCACCCAAGTGTTATTCATGGAAAGTAACAGTTCATACATCACTCTAAGAATTGGTATTCCCCATAATTGATAAATATCCCATAAACTGGTTCTCACCTCTCCATGTGATGGGTTGAAAGTGTTGATAATTGAGCACCAATGGCTGATCATCTTCGTTAAATTATCAGTTAGTGGATACATTATAATTGATAGGTACATGTTGATTACTACAAACCAATTACCCCTAACTACTCAGTGATTCATGTACATCCTTGATACACCCAAAAAAACTCAATCCCATTCATTTTGAAAGTTATCATCAGATCACAGGTCCCACTTTAGGTACCATCCTCCATTGAAATTATCTAATGAGAAATTAAAAATATGTGGTTAATCTAGAGTGATAGATTTTTGGTTCAACTCATGACCATTTTGGTTCAATAGATAGTTTTTTAGGATAAAGTCGCCTATTTAACATACCCCTGAGAATAAATGACTTATGGTGGAGATGTTTCCCTAAATATATTTTAGGTAAAAATTGAACCATGTGGATGGAAAGCATTTAATAACCACCAAAATAAAGGTATCATCTTACATCCTGAAGTCATCTGTAGGTAGATTTTTAGATGATAGGTAATTCTAAATTTTTGTGATAATATCCTTTAAGGTATTTTTCTAAGGAATAAAATGGTATAAAGGGTCAATCTCAACATTTATAGTGATACCAACCCTCCTTAAGTCACAATAATCAAATTAGATAAGTGCGCCAATTAGGGAGTAATTGTCACTATGAGAATAAATAATGATGATTTTCAAAATTCAATATTTTAGGGAATTTGGATGATAAAAAAAATAATGAAATGAATAATGAATTACAAATCCTACATAGTGCATTGTGAATCACATAGTGTTATGAAAGATGCCTATAATTACTATGAAAACATGTTGAGTTCAGATAAGGAGATGCTCTGTGAGTTACTGCTATAAGAATAGAGGGATTGATGGTTTGAAAAGGGTGATATGCACAAAGCAGAATCCCTTTGTGAAATGAATCCAAAATTGCAAGAATAACTATAAATCAAGAAGAAACATTTAAGAAACTTCAAGAAATAATAATAAGTGAGGGTCCCATGCTCGGTTTATATAAGGGTGGACCCTCTCCCCAAATTACCATGTATCACTATACGGACTACCTTTTCTCCTCAAAATAGGATCTTCTTCATGTTGATCATACCAAATTTCAAGGGTGGACATTTATTGAGGCTTGAAAAATCCCAAAATACTTCTAAAAGAGAAAAGGGTCTAAAAAGTGATGAAACATGACTTAAAAATTGATAAAGAAAAATCACTATTGGTATAGGTCTTTTATTGAAAAAAAATTCTTGTGATGAGTTTTGATTCGAAAACCACCCAATTATTTTATAAATACTTTACCACTCTGCTACAATCGATGATAATATATACAAAAATATATATATATTTGTGTGTGTGTGTGTGTTTTTGTATGTATATATGTATGTATGTATGTATGTATGTATGTATGTATGTATGTATGTATGTATGTAATTATTAATTTTGAAATATTTATTACTGTTATTATTATTACACATAAATATTGTGTTACTTATAACAATAGTTTTACTAAACCATTCATATAGGTATCCAAAGACATACCTATACCAACTATTTGAAAAACTATTGGTATAAGTCGGTTTTCTAGTAGTGATAAGTGGTTTAAATTCCCCAGAATGATTATGTAGTCATAATAAGAGGGTAAAAAACAATGTGAACTGATTTTACCAAATTATTTTATCCTTTTTTATTGTGATTATTTTTTTATTTGAACATCCATATTAGTTAAGATATATGGGTCTACATATGAATTCCCACAATGCATTCACTCTACATGTATGACAGAAAGTAATAAAACACAACACGTGGAATTTTTACAAGGTTATATATCAATGTAGGTATCTACTCCTTACTGTATCTAGTTCAATCCTAAGACACAGATATCACAAGTGTTGGAAATAAATTATAATGGGTGGGAAGGTATCATCCTTAATTCATCACCTAAAATGATGATTTTTACTCAAGAGGAAATCTTATAATGGGGTTGGCATCCACATCACTATGAAAATCACTACCTCCTAATAGAATAATATCTCCCAATATTAGTATAGTATCCCAACTAATTTTTCATAGATTATATTGAATCCCTCTAGTATTCAATAGTCCTCCAAACACACTACTAAACAAGATTTTCTTCCCTATTTTGGATTCCACAACATCACAATGGTAAGATTTTTTCCCTTAGCAACAGGTATTTAACAACCAATATGTATTATTCTATAGTAGTATGCAAGTAATTCTTTTTGTCTCAAGTATCCCAATGTTTGGGAATCATTCAGGATCAGGATCACTAGGCTTTCTCACTCAAACTCAATATTATTCCTCAAGATCCCCAATTAATAGAATCTAAATCAAGCAGTAACAGTGTAAGCCTGCTCAAATATGTCTTCTTCTTATTCTTATTCTTCTTCTTATTCTTCTTATTATTCTTATTTTCATCTTCAATTAATATGATGGGATTTTCATAATATAATTGAATTCACTCTCTTTCTCTTCGATAATCAACGTAATCAATGGTATAAGGTATCAGTTTCTATTCTTCCACTATATTTAAGCATTCTATTATTCTTTTTTATTTTATATATATAGTAATGTGATTATTTCCATAATTGGAATATGGAAAAACTCCCCTTAAATTATGGAATCCTTATTCCCCATTTAAAATTGGTCAAAATATTTCCTACTAAAGGCTCCATATTGACCACCATATTTTATTTTTAAAATATTTGTATCTAAAAATCCCAAAATAATATAGAAATGGTCTTATCAATTTCTTCTCAATTAATTTTCTTTTTGACTCATCTTGAATCACAATTTAATCAACAGCATTTTGATATTTAATATTTGAAATCCAACATCATCTGAATTAACTTATGTGTTTAACTTATGTAATATCATAAACTTATCAAATATATAACTCTTACATGAATATTTTTTACTCTTATGTATTTATTGGGAAGAACGGTTCACCCTTACATATCATATTAAAAGATTTTATATATCACCCCAATGTATCTTCCGGAATTTTTCTTTTATTTGAAAAATGATTCTTCCATAACTTAATCATATATAGTTATATTTTAACATTATAAACTAATCTTATGTAGCCTCCTGTTAACACTTAAATAAGCATTGGGAACTCTTATATATGATAGTATGAAAATGTGACTTTGGTACTTTGTCAAATCTTTGACCCTTTGAGTACCCTTACATATCCTCATATGAACTTTAATAACCCTTTATATATTTTTGTTAACTATTACATATCATAGTGTGACTTGGGTAATTTTTCAAATTTCATTCTTCCCATAGAGTACTTTTACGCATCCCATTGTGATAACCCTTACATATCAAGAATCTCACATTAACATGTCATAGTGTGACCCGATACATTACTAATTTCCATTCTTCAAGGTTTAAAAAACCCTTACATATTCTTCAGATTTTCATATTTTATTTTTTATGTCTCAGACTCTTGGGGTGACTCTTACATATGATATTTCCTTCTACATATTTCATTATAATTTCAGAAAACATATTATGTATTCATTGAGATGTGTTATGCATCACAATAAAACCTCACATATGATATGAAATATTTTTTTATCATGGTGTAAACACTTATGAACTTTTCTAATTCTTAAGATTCAGTTAAAAGTGATTATTATATATCATCCTAAGAATATTACTTATCAAACTGATCTCTAATACATTTTTAATATAATATTCTAAGGAAACCTTGTGTATTTCATGCTTTTTACAATATTCATCTTGAACTCAAAATTCTATAACTTCTTCAAATTAGCTCAAAATCTCTAAAGACTTCTATATCCACTTCATATTATTCCAAAATATCATAAGTGACCTTAGGAATTTATTAAATCATATCCTAACTCTTTAACACAATTCTCAAAGAATATTTCAGTATATAAATAATATTATTTAGTATTTCAATATATTTTCACCGCCTCATCACTTCTAAATTCAAACTTATCATTCTAAAATATCCATAAAAGTGATATTTTCTATTGATTACAAGCATCATTTTATTCTTGATAATCCAAAGATGGTTTCTCAATATTTTTACTAGCTTCACACAATATCTCTAGCAGTCATCTTCTCAAATTCATAAATAATATATGGTATATAGTGTTATATTTTGAAGGTTTCAGGTGTAGTGGAAGCATTGGTGGGGCATTACCAACTAGTATATTTGTTATAATCAATTATTAATCTAAGATATACATCAATGTAGAACATTGTGACCAATGAAAAGTGATGTAAAGATTAATTTTCATAAGAACACTAGAACCAAACACAGGATTATCACATAATAAATTTATAATTAATTTAAAAAATTACAAAATTACTTTTTGATGAATTATTTCTTTGTTAATGAATATGAAAACATATCCACATCATATTTTCATTATATCAAAAGAATAAAGTGTATAATCCCTTTAGCACTGATCCAAATGTGTACCATGAACCTTCAAGTATCATCATAGGAATCTTTAAGTGCTATCATGGAATATTATAATTCTTGTTTCATTCTTTCTTAATCTCCATGGGAATTTCTTCCAAGAAGGATTATAATTGATCACTCTAGAATTGAGAGGGGTGGTGAGGAGGATATCGCTTTGTTCTTGAGATCGTTCTAAGAGATGTTCACTCTATGGATTGAGAGGATTCTCTGGAGTCATTGTACATAACCAACACAATGGATAGCCTTGGGTTGGAAATAATATAATTGTGTTTAAATAGATATTGGGTTAGAAAATAATAATCAGATATGAGCCCTTATTATATCCTTAATCCTTGTGGAACCCCATGTATATAATAATATTATTATTATTTCTTGATATGGAAAAATCTGGTGAATTAATTAAATATTATTTCTTGAATAAATTGTTTAAAATTTATTTAATATATATTATTTATCATCGAACCTTTAAAATCAGTCAATAATTACTACACAATATTTATTAGGAATTGAATAATTACTATTTATTTAAAAAATAAAAATCACTTCATTATTCACCAATAAATAGATAAATATGATATTCACAAACCAGAAAATAAATATTTATTAAATATTCTACTCAAGAAATATTCTCTCAAATAAATAGTGACTAAATATATGTGATTGAGAAAAAAATAATGATTATTAGACCACATATGGGAATAATATTTCTTCAATATTTTAAATAATATTTAATATTTAATATTTAACTAAATTTCTAGATACACTTAGTGTGTAACCCTTTAGGCCACTTTCTCAGTGGCATTGGGTAGAGTCATCCAAAGTCCAAGGTTGTCAAATAATAACATGAAATGGAACCCATAGAGAAAGAAGTTAATATCAAATAAGAATACAACCTCATACAAATTCTTACTATGTAATATAATATCTTTCTCAAGATATCTCCAATAAAAAAGGTTTCATGTTGGTGTCATCAAACTATGTGCTCTATGACTCTTTATTTTAATTTTTAGAAATAAAATTACCCATGGAACACTGTGGAAATGGATTTATTTAGGATATTTTATTTCCATCAAAGAGGAAAAGATATCAACTTTCATTAAATAACATAAGGGAAAATTCCTTTCTCGCATTATTCATTAATGTAATATTACTTATGATGCACCCAACATATCCAACCTCATTGAGAACATATGTCATCATGATTTTCATCAATACATAAAATTATGTGACTAATAATATTCATTAATAACAATATTAAATTCTAAGTATCAATACACATGTTCATAGATATGAACATCTAATGACACATATAAATATGGATTTCCTATTGGTGGGTCATCTTCTCATAATATTCTGCACTAGAAATTACCAAGGGTGTACACCATGAGAAAGTGCCTCAATGTCCTATGAGTATCCACCCCCAATATATTGTATCATTTATGTCTCATCAAATGACATCATCCGGCTATAGAACATATATTTAAGAATACTATTGTGGCACTTCTAGGTTATCATCATAGTAGGGAACTGCTATGACCTTTCAATGTGAAAGTTACTCTTAGGACACTATCACATATTATGTCATGCATAAGAACAATAATGATGTGATAATATATTTATTAATAATAAAAAACAATGAATACATGTTATCATAAAGTACATAGAATTTGGTTCTCGGTAACCAACTCGAATAGACTCCCACTTGCACTAGAGACAATTTCTAACAACCTTCAGTCCACTAACTCTCACATGATACTCATGATTCTATTAATACAAGGTTTTAATAAAGGGTTCTATTTTGTTTTATTTTTTAGAAACTCTTCTTATTGTAGCTTAACCCCTCTGAGAAAAATATCTCAAGAGGTGAAAATTTCAGAGTATGTGTTTTTTCCATTGATGTGACATTGTCTTCTTTGTGAGATACACCACTATAGTATTGTCATAACATAATGTGATAGGTTATTTACTACAAGGAACCACATCAAGATCCTAGGAAAAGTTTTATATCCAAATGGATTCTTTGGATGCATCAAAAATCATTATATACTCATACTCTACTATAGAATTGGTGACAACTAGCTACTTTGAATTCTTCCAGCTCACAACTCCTCCATTGAGATTGAATACATATCTTAATTGTGAATTTAGATCGTTCTAATTTTTTTGAAAGCTATCATCAATATAAACACTTATGACTAGCTCCCCATCTCTTATATACACTATGAATATATCATTATTTCTTCTCAAATACTTAAGGATTTTCTTAATAGTAGACCAATGTTGTTCACATTGATTAGCTTGATATTTTCCTACTATGATTAAGGCATAATAAACATCAATCCTAGTATATAACATGGAATATATGATTGATCCTATCATAAAAGCATATGGGATCCTATTCATTCTCACTTTGTCCTCTTATATCTAGGGAAATATTTTCTTATAAAGATGTATACCATGTGACATTGGAACCAATACTCTACTAGATTATTCCATACTAAATATTTTCAATATATAGTCAATGTATGTACCTTGAATTGGTCCAAGAATCCTCTCATATCTATCATAAATAATCTTGATACCTAGAATGTAGCTTGTTTCACCTAATTCCTTCATGGAGAAGCACTTATTCAACCTATCCTTAACTGAATGTAAGACTAGTAAATCATTTCCAATAAGTAATATGTCATCAATATATACTACTAGGATAATGACTGAACTCCAAATAAATAGTTTGTAAACACATGGATCACATTTTTTCTTAATGAATCCAAATTATTTTATGGCTTCATTAAACCGAATTCTCCATGGCTTAAATTCTTTCTTCAATCCATAAATGGATCTCTATAAATTGTAAAACTTTTTGCATTAATTGGAGTTAGAAACCCTTGTGGTTGTTCCATATAGGCATCTTCCTAAAGGTTCCCATTAAGGAAGTTTTTTTTTACATCCATATTCCAAACTTCATATTCATGGTAAGGTATAATAGTAAGTAGAATTATAATAGATTGAAAAATAGAAATTTGACAAAAGGTTTTGTTATAGTTAATAAATTATCATTATTTAAACCCTTAATCCGCTATCCATGCTTTATATGTATTTAATTTACCTTTCATGTCTAGTTTTCTCTTGAATACCCATTTACACCCAAAAGTCTTTGCATCAATTGGAAGATTTATTAGAACTTTAACTTGGTTCTGATACATGGAATCTATCTTAGAATTCATGTATTTTTTCCATCTTATAGCTTTTGATCTCTTTACGACCTATTTATATGAGTGAGGTTCATTATTTTCAACCAATAATGATTCACCATCTTTATTGACTAGAAAACCATATCTTTCTGGTTCTCTTTCCTCTCTAGTGATCATACGCAGTACTTGTGTATCAAGAACAACTTATTCCATGAAGAATTGTGGAATTTTTTCCCATACCAACTATTTTGAATCTTGAGAATCAACTTTATCAAAGTCAATATTTCTCCCACTACACTTCTTGAGGATGTGATCCCTCTCAAGAAAGTTGTCTTGTCTTACAATAGTACTTTCTTGTCTCATGGGTTATATGGACGGTATCTCCTTGTTTCCTTGGGATACTCTATAGAGATACACTTCATGCTTCGGGCTGCTAGTTTTTTACCTGATATGAACTTAATAAACACCTCACACCCCCATACATGAGTGTGTGACAACATAGATTTATTTCCATATATTAACTCATATGGAATTATTGTTTACACATTAATTGGTACTCAGTTTAGAAGGTGTATCACATCATGTAATTCATATCCTCAAAAGGATAATGGAAGACCTAAATGACTCATCATACCATGTCGAGTAAGGTATGGTTCCTTCATTCACTAACACCATTACACTATGGTATATAAGGTAGAGTTAATTGGGATAGAATCCCAAACTCTAGTAGAAAGTAGATAAACTCTTGTTAAGATATTCACCACCTCAATTGGATCAATTCTTCTTTATCTTCTTACCAAGTTGATTCTATAATTCATCAAGAATTTTTTAAATTTCTCAAAGGCCTAAAACTTATTCCTCATCAAGTAGATATAACCATACCTACTCATGTAATTAGTAAAATTTATGAAGTAAGAATATCAACATCTAACTTTTATTGGAAATAATCAACACACATTAGTGTGAAACAATCCTAGAAGCTTTGTTGCACTTTCACCCCATCTACCAAATAGTGGTTTTTTCATTTTACCTTGAAAAAAATCAGGAAATATTTCAAGTGGTATTATCTCAATGGAGAATAAGTAGCTATCTTGATATATATTTTTCAGATTATTTTTGTTTATGTGACCAAGATGGTGATGCCATAGTTGGGAGTTATATGATTAATGTGAACATGATTCATTATTTATTCTCAATACTTGTTTTTTATAACTTAATATATATAATGACCATTATTTATTTCTATCATACCATAACATATATTTTCTAATATACCACCCCTATTCATTGGATTGAGAATTAATGGAGGTGTTATTAGACTTAGGTGACACCAAAGTCTAGAAAAAAATGTTAAGGGCTTCAAGAAATTTTTGGGATGATTTTCCCTTTTAAAAGAAACGACACCCAAACAAACATAAACAATAAACATAAAATATTTATATATGATGCATGAATAAAAAATTAAACCAAATATATACCTAATATTAAACAAAAATATCAGAGTACCAATATAAACAAAATACATAACTAAGATTAACTACAAGACTAAAAAACTAAAAGACACTAAGAGACATGATCCGAAACAACACCTGACCAAGATCCAAGAACCAACTCCACCTATTATTCACATGGTATCAATATAAATCACTGGAAAAATATGATACCTTCTCTTTTATTGTGTCCTAATAGATGAAATATTCAAATATATTGAAGTTTCCAAATAGGGGGTGAGTATAAACTTGGTAGGATTTTCCCAAATACTTCTCATAACATGCCATTAGGATAAGAACTGAATAGCACATTTTATATTAAACAATTTAGAATACATTAAAATATTTTATATCAAAATCACAAAAATAATTTCATGTAAATCAATAAAAAAAATCTTAAAACCATTTCTCATTATTTAGCATACCCATTTTCATGTTTACACACACATATGCATTCCAAATGACAATTCCATACTCATGAGTAGTATCTCATCAATCCACCAAGTCATAAATAGGTGAACAATCTTGTTATTCCATAATAGAACACACCCCATATTCTAGGTCACATACCAGTACCTCAATGTGACACACCCCTTCTATAGGATCACATCGAAAGCATTGAACATGTTCCAACAAAGTATGAAAAATTCCATGTCAAACTATTTCACAAAAACCCCAAATTTTCTTGAAAAAAAATCATCAAAAACCTTGTGTACATTAAAACCCTACCATAATTTTAAAATAATCACTTTAAAATTATAGAAAAGGGGTTTTCTAAATTCCATACAATTTCCAAAAATTTCTAAACCCATAGACAAAATGGATTTACATCAATAATCACAGAATGATTTCATAATAATTTAAAGTAAATCATTTAATAAAAACTAATAATTAAAGTTCTAGAAGAGGTGTGGATGAGAGAGAAGCCACCTACCTATCAACATATGGTAAAAATGAATAATTATACTAAGATCTTCTAGATTAAGCCTTGTATATTATTTTATTAAATAGATTCAATCATATCTCATCAATATTTCTATCATAGAACATATATCTATCTATAATTAACTAGATCTATGGTTTTGGGAGAGAGGATAAGAGTATATCTAAGAATAATTGTAAAGAATAATGAATTATTGACAAATCCAGTTCTTCAACATGCGTTGATTTTACAAAAAAAAGTCCCTAGATTGAAATAAATCACCAAATGAGCCTAGGGAGGAAAGGGAATTTAAGATCGTGGAATATTAGGTAACTAATGAGGGTTTTGGGAATTAATTCGAATTAAACCCACAATTTTCAGGGAATTAAATACATGTCACATGGTTAGGTTGCACATTTTAGCAAACCTTTCACCAATCATAAATGTGCTAATGGAAAATCCAAGAAGTCTAACAGTTTGGAAAACCATGTGGTGTTATTATCTCAATCCCACACCCCATAAAGTTGGCTCATATGGTTAGAAAAACCATGTTCCAACCATGTGTTTCACTTAGTTTAACTTAATTACATGGTATCCCTTGGTAATTAACACAGTTGTGACAAACCATATTCCAACCATGCACCTAAACAGTGAATCCCAAAACATGTTTTATAGTTTCCAGGGGTGTTTTATGGTTTCTACTAACTATTCACAAATCATTAACCTTCAGAAACACTTCCAAAACATGTTAAAACCTCTTTGCACTTACTAAAACTTAACCCAATAATTATATATGTTGAAAACACATAAAAAAGTTCAAGTACCTGAAACTAGGGGTGTCGCATTATCACCAAAACTGGTCTTTCTATCCCTAGAAAGTAGGAAACCATATTTGTACCAAAAGAGTTTGGGCCACTATTCTATAATTTCCCTCCTGCACACATAAAATCCATACTAAACAGATTCTTTTCAGACACAAGTGTTTCTCTTGCCTATCAAAAATATGTACTAGAACATGAATCAATGTAGCATATAATTTAATATCAACATGGTCCCATAAAATCATATGGCTAGGATCAGGTTGGTACTTTTTCAATTGAGATAAATGAAACACATTGTGTATAGAAATAAACCTTGGTGGTAATGTAAACTAATAAACCAAATCATCCACATATTAAATTATCTCAAAATGAATAATATACCATGGGGAAAACTTTTCTTGTTTACTAAAAAAAATTATTTCCAAGTCTTTGAGAGATTCTCAAGGAAACATGATCACTCACCTCAAAGGATAATGGTAAACGATGATGATATGTATACAATTTTTGATGAAATGGATCTATCACCATTTTCTTTCAGATAATTTTAATATTATCTATTGTTTTATACAAAATGCATATCCTGATAAGTGAATTATCACCTAATTTCACCCAAAAAAAGTGGATAAGTAAAGGGATGACCATAAAATGCTTCAAAAATAACCATATGTATAGAGGTCTGATAGCTTTTATTGTATAAGTACTTTTATAATTGTATGTTTTCTTCACATGAGACTCCAAAATACATTATGAAATACTTAATAATTTCTTATAATGTTTGGATCATAATCTTGTATTTTCCATCCATTTGAGGATGATAAGTTATACACATAGTCAACTGGGTTCCAAGGGCTTAATGCAAGGATTTCCAAAAAAGATATGTGAACCTAGGGTCTCAGTACGACAAAATAAAAATTGTAATATCATTCATCTTTACCACTTATTAAATATATATTTTTTACCAATATTACAATGTATTATATTCATGAATCTAGATGGAGTGGGTTGACTTTGTAAGTCGATCCACAATCACCCATATGTAATCATGTTTCCAAACCACTTTTAGAAGACCTGTCATAAAATCCATAGTTCTTTTATCTCATTTACACTTTATAATTGGTAAATATTGTAACATATTTATGCTTATTAATGCTCTACCTTGACCTACTGATAGGTGAGACATATCAAGAAAAAATCTTCCACTTACCTTTTCATGAAAACCCACCAAAACTATACTTTCATCACTTTATAATTTTTTAAAATATTGGGATGAAAAGATCATATAAAATGGTGGTAGGCATTTAGAATTTTTCCCTAATAACTTGTAGTAACTACAATACAATATCTAAACTATATCATAGATATCCCATCTATCACCCACCCCTCAATGGTCTCCCCACTATTGAGTTTTGACCTCATGTCCATATATTTTGGATCATATTTATGAACATCCATTATTTTCACAAAAAAAATTGGAATAAAAGATATTGGAAATAAAATAATATCATTATAATGTTCAACACAATCTAGGTGCATCTATCCTATGACTAAAATTAGTTGCAACTAATCTGAGGATTCTTTAGCTAGCTAATTATATGACTTCCTACTTATAGAATCAACCATAGGGTTCCCCTTACCATTTTTATAAATTAATTTGAATTCAAACATATGAAAATATTCCATTCATATTCATTTCCTTAAGTTCAAGTATCTTTTTGAGAAAATGTGTTTCAAGATCATATGAACTGTAAACACCATAAATTTATCACCAAATACATAATGATTCCAAGTCTTCAAAGTGTGGACTATAACATCCAATTAAAAATCATGTGTTTGGAATTTCTTCACATGAACCCATAATTATCATGATCTATAAGTAATTTTTTGGTCACCTTAGAAGAGAACATGTCCCAACCTAGACCTTGATGCATCATAATAAACCACATATCCCTATCCAGACTCCAACAACATAAGGACAGGTACTGATGTAATCCGCACCTTAAGTTCTTAAAATACTTTTGGCATGCATCATTCCATTTGAAATGAATTAACTTCCTTTTCAAAGCTATCATTGATTATTCAAGGCATGAAAATTAATGAGTGAAGAGTAGGTAATATCCTTCAAATCAAAGGAAACTATGTATCTCAAAAACATTCTTTAAAGGTTCCCAAGTGATAATAGATTATATCTTTTGAGGATATATAGAAACATCTTTTTTTTATAAATTACATGACCAAGTAAATGTACCTCTTGTATCCAAAAATCACATTTCAATGTCTTATCATAAATACGATGCTCCATTAAGGTGCCCAATATTAGAGCTAAGTGTTCCTCATGATTTTTTGTAGCCCTAGAATACACTAGGATATCATCAATAAATAGCACTAAAAATGAATTAATATACCTATGGAAAATATGATTCATCAATTCTATAAATACCAATAATTAATTTATAAATCCAATGGGAATAACTATGTACTCATAAAGGTTATATCTTCTCTTTGAGTTCCTCTTTGGAATATCCTCCTTCTAAACTCATAGTTGGTGATACCCCAAACATAAGTCAATTTTTGAGAACCCCTAGGATCCCCTTAATTGAAAAAACAAATCATTTATTATTTCAATAGGATACCTATTATTTATCATATCTTGGTTAATATTATGATAATCCACATAAATACTAATAGTTCCATCTACCTTCTTTACAAAAAGAACTGATGTTTCTCAAGGGTACAAGCTTGGTTGAATGAACCCTTTACTTTCTAACTCTTCCAACTAGAATTTCAATTACCTAAATTATATTGGTTTCATCCCATAAGAAATAATTGAAATATTATTTTTCCCTGGTAGGATATCAATCATAAATTCCACTTCTCTTTTGGGTAGAATCCCAGAGAAATTATTGATGAAAAAATTAATAAATTGGTCAACTATGGTTGTAAAATAAATATTTTTAATTTCATCATTTGATACCAAAGTAACCACTACTAACTCGTAACATATGTTACCAACCAACAGTACTTAAGGTCATTCTATACTTTTATTCATATCCTAATCTCCTTTAAAGAGATTTTTAACACAATCAACATATATAAAACTCACATTTCATGTATAAAAATAAATATAGGCCTTAAATAATGTCAAACAATCCATAACCAAAATCAAGATGTATGTAACACCTAGATATTTTATTAAATATTTTTTTTTCAAATGAATTTTATTTTTTTGATAGCTTACATTACACACAACATCGAGTTTGAACAAACTTTGATATACTATTAAAATATTATTATGGGATAGTTATCGCCAAGCCATTGGATTTAAGGGTATGAATAGAAATAACTAAATTATGAAAAATATGTGGCTTAAATATGACTAAAATTAATTCATTGGTTGTATATTATTTATAAATGAAAATAATAAACACTTTAAAGTAAAAGAGATATTTTTCTTAAAAACTCTTTTTACGTGCAATGTATTTTTATCTTAATAAATTAAATTATTCACTATTGGTGAAACATTTTAATGAAATATATATATTATATAGTTAATCAAATGTTTTAACATTCATTTAATATTATTCTAGGCATGGTATAAAAATAAACCAAGTTTTATACTTAAAAATATATTTTTCTAAAAAGTGGTTTCATCACATATTTTGTGATTATTTTAAAATTAATTTATACTACTTATAGGTATTGAATTTAATAAAATGGATTCCATATTTGGAATTTTGAGGTTCAAATTTGGTAAATAGTCCCTTTTTATTTTTGGTAAAGGTGAATAGTAACTGTGGTAAAATTTATCACCATGGTAAAGGGTAAATCGCGTTAATCTAGATTATAATTAAGTGATGAGGTCATAATATTTCATATTAATTATTATTTTATTAATTTAATTAAACACTTATCACATTATGATATAATTTTATTTGTTTAATAAACACTTTTCCATGAAAATTACCAATATAATATTTAAATAAATGAAAGTTACAAAATATCACTCTCTTAGTTTTAAATATCTCTTATGTGCTCACATGAGAACAAAAAAATGTAATGAATGAATATAAATGGATATTTTGATAATAATAAATTTATTTTCATGATGTTAATTTATTTCTAATTTTTTTGGTATTAAATAATTACCTTAAATGTTCACACAATGATTAAATAGTATTTATTCAATTAATAAAAAAATAAAATAAATGATTTTAAAAATATTAAAAGTGCTATAATTTGAGTACTTTATAGTATTACACGAATTTTTTAGATTTATATGACATATTAGTGTTTTTTTAAAGGATTTTATTCAAATTAAAACTTTTTATTTATGTATTTTAAGTCAAAATAAATGAATGGTTTCAAAATTGACATTAATGATATTTTATGAAAATAATATTTTATTAAATTATATAAAAATCATTAAAATATTAAAATGGGATAAATGGGATAATATATAGTCTAAACTTTCATCCCTTTTACATTTTTATTTCAATATTTACCTTATAATTAAAATTATAACCTCTTAAGAGTGAAAAAGACGTTAATACGGTTAAGGTTAAAATACATTAACTAATGGTTTAAACCAAAAGATAAGCTTTAAAAATCCAATTAAACCTGTAAAAAATTTATTATTTGATAATATTCAAGACATATAATACTCAAATATACAATATTTTTCCATTTGGATTCATTTTTATTGAGAATGACTTAATTATATTTTATTATTTTTAGTAATTTCAAGTGTATCCTTTTCCTCCCCTATAAAAAGAAAACCCCTTCCTTCACTTCATCGTGAAAATTTGAGCCTTATAAATTAAACAAAATTTACCAATTTATATTATCCGCTTCCTTGGACACATTATAGAGTTTTTTTCTTACCAAAAGGTCACCCCTGGTGTCCTTAATAGGAGATCTAAATGATTTGTTTTAAAGAAGAGGTAATCACCATAACTGATCACGTTTTTTAGTTATTATTTTATCTCACATAAATGTGTTATATTCTTAATAAAATAATAAATTTAGTATCTAATATATACTAAAATGTAATTATTATTGTTAAACCACAATTATTCACCCTCTTTCCATCAAATGGGAAGTCAAAGTATCAGTCATGCATACATATGGATTATCTTCCCTGCGTAGCGATATAATTCATGTTCCAACACCATATTTCATAGATGGTTATTATGATGGGTTAGATGTTTATATATAATATTTATGACATAAATATTATTTTTAATTATAATATTATATCTACCTTATTACTTTCCAAACCTTTGAAAATTAATAATATCGTTCGTGTGTACATATGGACTACCACCTCCATGAAGTGATGTGATTAGTTTTTCATTTATATTTCACATGGATGGTAATAAGGATAGATTTTATGAATATATATATGGATTATATTATATAATAATTATTATGTAAATGTGATTTAATATTTACCTTTATTTTATTCCATCTGTCGAAAAATTAAAACACTGTTCATGTGTATGTACAGTTTACCGTCGCCATGAATGGTGTAAATCATTTTTATATCCCTAAATTTTATGGATAAATAAATATATATATATATATATATATAATGAATATATATTATATTTATATCATGATAAACATTCTTTATAATATTTAACCATGGTAAAATTACAAGTATCAAAACTACCAAACCAAAACATACATGAAAAAAGAAGTTGTTGTCACCCGAAATAGTGATTTTAATAAAGAATTTTTAATAAATGGGTGATAAGAGGTTATAAGTAAATCATATATTGTATTATATATATGATTATGGTTATATAATATATCTATAATAAATATATATTTATTATACATGAGTTTTTAACACATATGAAGGAAGTCGGTCCTGAGTTAAGGGATTTTCGTCTCACTTTTATTTCTGTGGGACACATGCCATATTCACCACTTATTTATTTTGTGTAATGGATATAATTAAAATGAATGTATTTTATGATTATTGTTATTAAAATTATAAGATATAAATATCCATATATTTTTCTTTCTTTCTTATGGTTTATGATTCAAAAGTTACCAAAGTTGTAAGGGATTTCTGTTTCAATCCTATTTTAATCAAGATTGTTTGTAGTTGAATTTAAATTAGAGTAAATTATATTATCCTTATATGATTAATAAATTTAATTTTTCATCTCCTATGGTTATTTATAAATAATATTTTTTTCTTTTCATATCCATATATTTAAATACTCAAGATACTAAATGAACATTTTTAAGGAAATTGACTATGCTTTACTACTCGATCAAGGACCTTTTTATTCCATATCCATGTTTCTCTAAAATATTTTCAATAATGTTTTTAATATTATCCTATGATTATTTAAAGAATTTTTTTACCCATTATTTAATTTTTAATAAATTTTTTATAATAAATATTCTTGTTATTTTTCAAATAAGGTGCTTTTTGAATTTTTACCAAAAAAATGTAAAAGGAATGTTCTATTTTAACTTATATGGAATGAATAGAATTTATCACCATCATGATTGCTCAATTTTTTTAATATTAATTTATAAGTTTTCAAGTTTCTTTTAAAATAATAATTTTTTCATAATATTTTAGAAATTTTTTATTTTAAAATTGATTTTCAAAGTGGAAAGGTTATTTTCCTCGAGAAATATTTCAATGATATTTTAAAGGAATTTTCACATATAATAACATCCATTAATGATAATTGTTATTTAATAAGGATATGATCTAATGATACAATTATTATGATTTTTCAAGATGTTTAATGTTTATATTGATAATATTTTTATGAAACCCATTAATTTTCCATGGTTTGTTCTATGATGAATTGAGGAAATGTTTCTGAAACTGCTTTTCTTTTCATAGGCTATGATTTGATGATATAATGATATTTTTGTGATCTTTCAGCACACATATGTATGGTTTTAATTATGTGATGATGGTTAAATTATAATCAAGTATATTGGTTATGTTATAACCAGATATGGTGGTTATGTTATAACCAAACATGATGGTTATATTATATCTAAGGATGGTGATTATGTTATAACCAAGGATAGGTGGTCTTGGAATTATATATCCCTCCAATGCATTTGGAATTTATTGATATCTCATAAGATGAAAAATATTTGAATGGGGAGTGATCCTAATTCAGTAAGGAACTATTACCACTATGATAGTCTTGGGAGTGAATATTTACAACTACGATGGTTTAGGGAGTGAACTCATTCCACTATTATAGCCTTGTAAATAAGAAAAGACTATTATGGAAATGATTTACTATGATTATGTGTATACCACAATTCCATGTCTTATGGTAAGGTTATGCTCTCATGGCTCATGTGCTTTGATTCCTTTGTGATTCATATCTTATGAACTACCATGATTTATGTCATGAATCAAGATTATTATCTTTGATATACAAGGTATGATTTTAAAATGTTATTATCATGTTTTCATACCCTTATGTTCATGTTAATTTTAAGTGATCATTGATATCTCCCTTATTTACCCTTACTAAGCATCTAAACTCACCCTTTATTATGTTTCCTTTCCCCAGGTTATGAAGAAAGGTATTAAGTGTGATATTTCTAAGAATGGTGATAGCTATGAAGAACTTAACAAGATACACTTGTGAACTAGTTATTTATATGTTCTATTTTCCAAAGATACTAGACCTATACGATTCAAGCATGGGTTGTAATTTTATGTAATTAATATTCATCTAATAAGATATAATACCTATGTTTGAAAAGTATGGGTTGTTATAGTTGGTATCAGGGCAAGGTTTATATAACCTTTATAAACTAGGATGAGATAAATTTAGTGATAAATCTTAGTATAAGTCTATGTATATGATAAAATACTAAATTTTAGGTAATGTTTAGAAATGACCTAGGTTAAACCTAAGGTTTCATAAAATAATGAGTCATGATTTAGACATACTATAAATGATTTTTCTTAATTATATAGTTTTACACTAATATTATTGTTGCTCAAATATACTTTTTGGTTTTAGTTGATGGATATAACCTAAAGGAATCATGTTATTGTTGAATGTTATGGATAATGAAATGATTTTCCTCCTGATAAACTGAATATTATGTGAGATGTAATGAAAAATATCATTGTTATGATCACATTACTTTCTCAATCCATGTATCATGTTAACATTAAAAATGATCATAAAATGGAAAAATGTATTTTTGAGTCGTTCATGAGGTAGTATCCACCTTATTTTAGTAGATATTTTAATCCACTAGTGGCTGAGTTATAGATCAAAACCATTGAGAAAATATTTTTTGTTCTCTAGTACTCATAACATGAAAAATTTATCCTAATATTTTATTTATGGGAAGGTGAAGTAGATAAATGGTGTAACTATATTAATAATACATGTCAGGAGAATGAAATTGAATCCATCTAATGGGATGGGTTTAAGAGAATATTTTTTAGTAAGTAGTTCCCTCATATTCTGTATATAAGGACGGAGATAGAATTTTTTGAGCTCAGGGAGAAGGATGATGAATCTATTTGTACCTATGAAGATAATTTTAAAATACATACAATCTATGTTTCTTTCTTAATCATCATCCCTAAAATAAAATTTGATTGATTCTTTGGTGCCTTAAAAACAAGTTTCCAAAAGGTGTTATCTATAATATAATTTAGTATTTATGATGAAATATTTTGATATAAACTCAAGGTAAAAATGAAAATTTAAGATTACCATTATTTCGATTATTTTTATAATAAAATGAAGATCGAGACTCATGATAACTCAAATAAATCACATAGTAGAAATAAATTCCAGTATACTAAATAAAATAAATGTTTGAAGAAACATCATGGTAATTTCTTGAGTGTAACTGGGAAGTGTTATAAATGTGGGAAGGTTATTCATAGATCTAGTGAATAATGAAAGGTGGCGAAGAGTCCAGTTGACACAATAGATGAAATGAAGGCACCAACTAATTCACCACCCACTCTCATATTATTCAAATTCATAGATTATGGTAATCATTATAACTAGTGGAAAAATCTAAAAAAATGATGATCAGCATCAAAAACATCTTAATCCCAAGGAAAAAAGGGAAATCACATGCAATCACCACTACTGAAGTGGTTTATGAGAATGACATGGTGAAAGGTAAACTTATCATCTACTATAGAATTACTAATGTCTTATTTCATTCTAGATTTACTGACTCTTTTATATCAAAATAATTTTCTAAGGTTATCACAGTACCACATCAAAGATTATATATTAAGTTATCAGTAAAATTACCTAATGGTAAAATGATCGCATCCCAAGTCTATGATTCTTATTTGGTTGAATTTTATGGTAATTTTCTTCCTAAAACTATTTTTATTCTCCCTATAGTTGATTTTGATGTTTTATTAGGCATGTATTACCTTTATTTACATAAATCCCACATTAATTTATAAGAAAAAGAAATCATTTTTGATATTTTGAATCAATGTATGATCGTTTATTAGTGAAAATATAAATATGAACTTCTGATTGAAATTACATCTATTGTATGGGTCTTGATTCCTATTCAAAATGTGTGTCTATCTCATATAGTTGTAGAGAAAATCAATATCAAAAATATTCCTATTATTTGAGATTTTTTTGATATTTTTTTAGAATTATTTTCTAGTCTTCCACCGAATCATGAAGTTTAGTTCTCAATATAACTCATATCTGGTTCTACACCTATTTCAAATACTCCATATGGAATGGACCTTATTGAGTTGTAGGAATTTACAAAGAAATTACAGGAGAATATTTAAAAGTGTTTCATTTATGCAAGTGAGTCACCATGGAGTTCACTGGTCCTTTTTATTAAAAATAAAATTAGATCAATGTGACTCTGTATTGATTATCAAGAACATAACAGGTCACTATCAATAATAAGTATCTTCTAGCCTATATTGATGGATTATTTGATCATCTAAGAGGTGATCAATATTTTTCCAAGATTGAACTTCATTCTGTATATCATCAATTGAGGGTTAATAAGGATTATATACCCAATATATCATTTTTTAAAAGGTTTGGAAAATATGAATTTATATTGATTTCATTTGGTCTTACTAATTCCCCCACTATATTGATGGATTTAATTAATAGATTCTTTAAATATTACCTTGATCAGTTTTTGGTAGTCTTTATAGATTATATCCATATATATTCAAATATTAAGGAATATCATGAAGATAACTTGAGAATTATGTTGAAAACCCTGAGGAAGGATAAGATTAATGAAAAATTTACCAATTGTGAATTTTAGATTAAGAAAGTTTCATTATTAGGTCATATAATCTCAAGTAAGGGTATATCAGTAGATCCTTTAAAGAAATAAGTTATTGTACATTGGCCTAAGAGAACCATTAAACTCAGATCTATATTCTTCTTGGTTTGGATGGATATTATCAGTGATTTGTGGAGAATTTAATATGGTTTTTCAATCCACTCAACAAGTAGAATCAGAAAGTAGCTAAGTTTCTTCGGAAGGATGGATGTGAGGATAATTTTAAGGAACTAAAGAGAAGTTTGTTCAGTGAACCTATCCTCACACTACCTTGTAGTGGAGAAGGGTTTTTAATCTATAGTGATGAATCCAATAAGGGACTCGGATTCATTCTCATGAAGAAAAATATGGTGATAGTTTGTGCCTCACACCAATTGAAGGTTCATGAGAAAAATTACCCAAATCATTATTTGGATTTATCAGTAGTAATTTTTGCATTAAAATATGGATTCATTATCTTTATGAAGAAAATTTTGATATATATAATGATCAAGAAATTTTAAAGTATATTTTCACTTATAAAGAGTTGAATATGCACTAGATAAGATTGTTGGAGCTGATTAAATACTATGACTACTCAACAAATTACCACCATGGGAAAAAACAAGGTGGAAGATGCACTAAGTTAAAAGGATCATGATATCTTATCTATGATGAGGATCATGAAAGATCCAATTTTTCTGAATTTTCAAAGGATGTATATTGAAATATTTAATTAAGTGTAAAGATCTTATCTTTATCAAATGAGTTTTCAACCATCTATCCAAGTAAAGATTAAATATTTTCAAAAGGAATATATGGAACTAAAAAAGAATGTGAGAAATATTCTTAAGTTTAACCATGATTTTGATGGAAAAATAAGGTTCAAAAATTGTTTATGTGCCTCATTCATACAAGGTTTGAAGAATAAAGTATTATAAGAAGATCATAGTTCTTCATTCTCTATTCATATTAAAAGTATGAATATGTATAGATATTTGAAAGAGTATTTTTGGTGGGATCGAATGAAGTTAGATATTACAGACTATGTTTCTTAGTTCTTGGTATGTTAGCAAGTTAAGGATGATAGAAAAAATTCAAATGGGATGTTATAAACATTACCCATATAAGAATAAAAATTTGAAAACCTCACCATTGATTTTTTCATTGGACTCTCTGAAACATCTAAAGGGAATAATGTTATATGGGTTATAGTCGATCATCTTATGAAGTCATCACACTTCATCACTATCAAATAATATTTCTTCCATGATCATATTTATAGAATTTACATTAAGAAAATAGTAAGATTTCATGGAGTACCATATTATATTGTATCTGATTGATATTCAAGGTTTACCTTGAAATTCTGTAAAATTATTAAGTAGGCTCTGGATACAGAGCTAAGTTTCATCACTGATTATCATCCTCAGATAGATAGTTAGTCTAATAAAACCATTTAAACCCTAGAGGAAATTTTTAGATCTTATTATATGTATTTAAAATGTAGTTTGAAAAAACACCTTCCTCAAGTTCAGTTTTATTACAATAATAACTTTCATTTGAGTATTCAGATGGATCTTTACGAACACCTATATGGAAGGAAATATAGAACTCCAATATTTTGGAATGAGGTTGGAGAAAAAAATCTATTGGTACCTGATCTAGTTGAGGAAATTGTAGAGAAAGTTAGAGTAATTCATCAGTACATCAAGGCATCTCATAGTTGATAGAATATTTATGCTAATAATCATCAGTGAGATCTAAAGTTCAAAGTTGGTGAGAATGTCTTTACATGAATTTATCCATAGAATAAGTTTATGAGAATAGGAAAAAAGGAATGTATAGTCCTAGGTATATTGTCCCTTTCAAGATTCTCGATCGACTAGGGATGGAAGTTTATCTCTTAGTGCATTTATTGAACCTCTCTCAAGTTCATGATGTGTGCCATTTATCTCTTCTGAGGAAGTAAATACTTGATCCATAACATGTACTAAACTCAGAGGTCATAGAACTATAACATGATCTTTATTATAATGAACCAATATAAATCTTGTATTATAGATATAAAGTTCAACAGAACAATAATACTCACCTAGTAAAAGTTATCTGGAGAAATCACAAATTTAAAGAAGCTATATGGGAACCCAAGGACATAATGAAACAAATATGTCCTCATTTTTTGTATCAAAGTGAGGAATTTCAATGGATAAATTAATTTTAATAGGGATAGAATGTAACATCCTAAGATTTTATGAAAAAAAATTCAAAGTAATTTTATTTCTTCGATGGATTTTTTTACACGCAACATGAAGTTTAAACAAACCGTGAGATACTATTAAAATATTATTATGTAAC
The DNA here is from genome assembly GCA_963277665.1 of Viscum album. Taxonomy (NCBI): domain Eukaryota; kingdom Viridiplantae; phylum Streptophyta; class Magnoliopsida; order Santalales; family Viscaceae; genus Viscum; species Viscum album. Next base: position 1,375,418,822 of record OY728134.1, read on the forward strand.
AATTATATCCTAAACATTGCATTGGAGGGTATAAATATTAATAACTAAATTTTTAAAAATAAATGGCTTACATATGACTTAAATTAATTCATTATTTTTAAATTAATTATAAATGAAAATAAAAAAACATTTTAAAGTAAAAGAGATATTTTTATGAAAAACTATTTTTATAAGAATAATATATTTTTATCTAAATAAATAAAATTATTCACTACTTATGAATGATTTTAATTATATATATATATATATATATATATATTATAGTTAATCAAATGTTTTAACAGTCATTTAATATTTTTCTAGTCATGGGATATGAATAAACCAAGTTTTATGCTTAAAAATATATTTTTCTAAAAACCGATTTTCATCCCATGTTGCGTGCATATTTTAAAATTGATTTATGCCACTTATAGGTATTTAATTTGATAAAATGGATTCTATATTTTTAATTAGGATATTCAAATTTTGTAAATAGGACCCTTTTATTTTTTTCATTATGAATTTTAACTGTGGTAAAATTTATCACCATGGTTAAGGGAAAATTGGGTTAATCTAGGTTAAAAATATGTGATAAGGTTATAATATTTCAAATTAATTATTATTGCATGAATTTAATTTAACCATTATAACATTAGGACCTAATTTTATTTTTTTAATTTAAACTTGTCCATGAAAATGAACAATATAATATTTAAATCAATGAAAGTTACAAAATATCACTCTCTTAGTTTTAAATATCTATTATGTGTTCACATAAGGAAAAAAACAAGTGGTGAATGAATATTAATGTATATTTTAATAATAATAAACTAATTTTAATAATGTTAATTTTTTTATAATTTTTAGGTATTAAATAATTACCTTAAATTCTTACACAACATTGAAACAATATTTATTCAATTAATAAAAAATGATTTTAAAAATATTAAAAGTGATATAATTTGAGTGATTTATAGTGTTACATGAATTTTTTAGATGAATATAAAATATTAATGTTGTTTTAAAGTATTATATTTTAATTCCAACTTTTACTTTATGTCTTTTAAGTCAAAATAAAGGAATAGTGTCAAAATTGAAATTAATGGTATTTTATGAAAATAATATTTTAATAATTATTTAAAAATAATTAAAATATTTAAAGAGGAAAATTTTCATAAAATATTTTCTAAAATTTTATTTATTTTTCATTTATGATTCAATATTTACCTTATAAGTAAAATTATAACATCTTAAGAGTGAAAAAGATGTTACTGTAGTTAAGGTTAAAATAGATTAACTAAGGGGTTAAACCAAAATATAAGGTTTAAAATATCACTTAAACCTGTCAAAACATTATTAGTTCATATCCTTTTAATCATATACTATGATAGGTTCTGATATATATTCATTTGGATGCATTTTGATTTATAATTACTAAATTATATTTTAATATTTTTTGTAATTAGAAATGTGTCCTTTACCTCCCTTATTAAAGGTGATTATCCACTAAAAGAGGCTAATATTCATTGTTAATATATATAATATTCATGTGATTTATTATTCATAAACACCATTTTAGTGCATTTTAAACTTTGAACATTATTTCATATTAAAAACGTAATTCCTTCTTAAAATTCACTATTACATGGTACATTTTTTAACATCATTTAAAAGTACCCAATGATCTTGATTTTATTTTTATATTTAATTTTCAGGTTTCACATTACATTGGTAACAATTCATAATTTTTTAGTACTTGAAGATTTATATTGAAAGACCACCAAATTTGGCCTTGAACAAACAACATTCTTGGTGAAGTAAACTGGAAAGCAGCCCAATAAAACTACTATAGCGTCTAATATTCAAGCCCAATAAATCTGAAAATTGAAATAAATATAAAGGACATAATGGGGAAATTTTCATTCAAAAGTTTCCAAATATAATTCTGATGTTTGAATGGAGTTCCATGTGGTCCAATTTGGAGATAAAAATTCTGGGTCAGATTCTGAGGCCCAAGAAAAACATCCGACCATTTCAATAATAACTCGCAAAACAAAATTAAATTTTGGATGAAATTTTACATGAGGTTATGAGACATCCGGATATACATTTTCTTTTTCTATGGACCACTCTAATTCTTCCATATATAATGTCATTTAGATGCCTCTGTTCGGTGGATGAAAGTTGGATGTCACTTCGAGTTAAGGATAAAGAAGTCCACTCTCCCTTACTTCCCACCAAACTAGGCCTACCATACTCAAGTGGGATCCTTTGTACTGTTAGGATCTCAACCCAAGACTCTTTAAATTCTTATTTAAGGTAGTGGTGGTAGAGGAGTTTATCATCTTTGATACTTTCTTTTATTGTAGTGTTATGCTGCCACTTTTCCTTTGTAATGTTCTTCTTCATTTGTAAGTTGTTCGAATCACATTAGTTTTCAATAAAAATTATTCATATTATCTTATTCTGTTCTTATTATTATCACATTGATACCTTTTCTTTATTGTGTGAATTTATTCATACCAAAACTTGTGAAATTATTCACACAACGGTGGAGTGATCATTATTTCATTGTTTTTTTTACTTCTCCAATTCCTCCCTCATGAGTCTACTTTCCACTTCCATTGAAACCAGAGAATCAATGGAGGGATAACCCACTTATGGGTTTATCCAAGTGAGTATCAAGGGGATGTATTGGATTTTATTTCTCACTCAATTAATTTCTAATCACTTCTTTTAATTGATAATTTTGTTTGAAGATATTTAAACTTCTTCATCCTTGTTGAATTTAAGGCCACACACTTCAAGTGCTAATACGAACCTTCACCTTGAAGTGCTCAAAACTTTGATCCTTCAAGTTTATAGGTGATTATTATTATATTTTTTTGTTATTAAACTAGTAAGTGGTGAATTTGTTTTATCTTATTGAATAAACCCATCTCAAATATAATAAATTGAAACCGTTAAAAAAGAATTGTATCCTCTCCACCCTAAGTGATAACCTAGGATCAACTCATTCTTTTAAATTGAATTCACTTAAGAATATTAGTTTTCACTTAAACCCATATAAAATCAACCCAAATTTTTCCACTTCATATCCAAAAACAGTCCATAGAATATACGTGTCTATAGGTTTCTTCTTAGGTCTCTGAGGATTCGACAACCCAAGCTAAACTATAAGCGAATACTTAACCCTAAAATCTTGGGTAAATTTTGGTGAGACCAAATTTTGGCACCATTTTAGGGTACCTAAGTAAGTTATATTAAACACTATCATCCTTTTCTCTCCCCAATTTCTCTATTCTCACCCACCTACCGCTTATCTTTTCATCATTCTATTTGTGTGTGTCCAAAGAATCTCAAATCCTAGTTTCAGTCTACTCTAATGGAGTGTATTCAACATTACCCTATCATAAACCCATGTTGGAATCAAATTGGAAATAATTATTGGTAATTCCATAACTTAGTGAATCTATTTGATCAATCCTTGAATGATCACCCCACACTCGGTGAGATGCACAATCATTTAAATGATGACTATTTAAAAGATAAATTTCTATCCCTCTCAAGGATGGTTGAAGAGATCAATATTGGGGAATTCTATGATTTTAAACCTCATAAAAATTATATTACTCAAACAATGATTGAACAATTGTGTAATAAAATGGAGATAATGAATTTAGAGGTTTCATCTTTGAGATTATAACTACAATACATTAATACTTGTGAGGAACTCATCCCTACACTGACTATCCCTTCCATAACCTTATATGGAGTTTCTAGTTTCCCACAAACCTCTCATGAATTTATTGAAAAACCAACCTTTGTATTTGGGGTATGGTAAGTGAATCAAGAAATTTTTTAAAGGTCTTTAAATCAAGAGGAAATTGATTTTTTGGATTCAAAAGAGGGTAATTTGGCATCATGGATTGAGTCTCCTAAGTATAACTCCATTGATGATTTTTCAAAAACACCAATCACTGAACCATTGAGTGAAATCACAAACTTTTATTCCATACCCATTCCTAACACTGATCTTTCCAATTTTTTGGTTGAATCTTCTATTCAAAATAAACCAATTTTGTTGAGAAATTTGGAAAATGAAACTGAGTTGGATTCAAAATCTCAACCTGTGTTTGAATGTACTATCCAACCCAATATCAAAATTATTGTCCTTACTTCCCCAATAAAGTATTCCTTCATAGGGTATAATCATGACCTTTCAGTTGGAATTCATTCTTCTATTGAAACCAAAAAAGTTGGAATGATCATTGATGTCATAGGAAAGACTGTAGAGGAAACTGGATCAACCATTTCTAATATTCCTTGGATTTTCCCACTCATTTTAGAACATAGGTTTGTGCATGAAAAAAATTATAAACATAGAATGAATCTAAATATAGTATAAGTGGAGAAATATGGGGTTCTTAAGATTCTTAAATTTGGTATTGGGTAAGTCGGGGGGGATTCATGTCAAGCTAACGACATTAAACAAAAGCGTTGCACGGGAGGCAACCCATGGTTTTCATGTTTCTAATCTTTTTGAATCATATTTATTTTTCAAATAGGAGTAATGAATCATTTTTATATTTAAAAAATAAAAATAAAAAAATTAGACTGTTGACATGTTCTTCTATTATGATTATGGATGGGTATGAAAGGGGAGTTCCATATTCATTTGTGTCACGTGGTGTGATCCTTGAGTAATACCTTACCCAGAAATTTAAAAATAAGACAATGTATCATCAGTTCATTTTATTTTTATGTTTTTTTAGGTTAAAATAAAAAAAATAAAAGGACACGTCGTAGGTCATGGGGTAAACCCCATCACAACCGGCGAAGCCGCGGGGACTCGAACCCGGGACCAAAAGGACACAGGGGAACGCGCTTACCACTGAACTACGGCTTATAATGCTTCCTTATTCTATAATTTTTATATATATACTTATATTTTAATTTTTTTATTATATGAATAAATATATATATATTTTGTTTTTTTTTTGTTTTTTTTTTCCTTTTTCCACTAGGGAACTCTGTAAGTGACATGGATATCAAACGACTAGATTGGAGCAGCAAGAACTTCAACTTCAACCACCAGGTGACTTCATTTCATGATCCTCATATTTCAAATTTATTTTATCACTCATATCATCTACCTATACCCCCTTCTAAATTTTATTTTCTTTAAACATTGGGGATAGTGTTATTCTAAGTTGGGGGTGAAAAAAATGAAAACAATTTATTAATTTTGTGTGTATAAAAAATGTGTGGAAGGAAAAATTTATTTAACGTTGAACATGATAATACACATTATACACTTTGAAACTAAATATCAAATAATTTAGCATTCCCTGATTCTAATTTTAATCCATGTATAATTTCATGAGAATAGATTTTGGAAAGTGTGGTTGTCTAATGTGAAATTTCATCATTTATATTTTCATTAAAATAAAAAAAGGGATCACAATGCACGTCCTTTGGATAATGGGGTATTATTTTGAGTTCATGGGGTCCCCCAAATAAATAGCATACTTTTTGTGATCATTTTAGTTTTAATATGAGTATTCAATAAAAAACAATAAATTTGCGCATAGAGAAATGAAATGACCTAATGTGTGGATTTTGGCACTTGGGGATCGTGACTCCATAGTTGTATGGCCCGGAGTTAGTAATTTTATCTCTATTTATGGTAATTTGACTTTGTTTTTGATTGAGTTAACTTGAGATGATTCTTGAGTATGTGGGCTTCACTTGGTGTCCTAAGGTCTTTGAGCCTGGGAGTCATCGACAAAGTCTCGCTATATGGGTTGACTCTTTTTAGTGAAATTTAAATTAGCATGGAAATATTGCAAAAAAAATTGAATACTCATCTTAATATTGAAATGTGATTCCACCTAGTGCTTCTATCATTTTCCCCTTGAATAAAGATGAACCCCCATGTCTATTGTGATACACGACACATCCTCAGACTTAATTGATATTGGATGAACTATGGTGATAAATTTGAACAAAGGAATGGAATTGGGATTGGGATATGCTTATGAAACTATCTTGTATTAAAATATTTTTATGGTTTTCATAGTTTTTTGATATAATGGTTTTTTTGTCATTGTTTATTAAAATGTTTTTGGAAAAGGGGATTCGAATTTCATATTTTTGAGATATATTTTTCTCGGGACTAGAAAAACTCAAGTTGGGGGGAATGATTATCCACTGAATGAGGATAATATTAATTGTTGATATATATAATATTCATGTGATTTATTATTCCTAAACATCATTTTAGTTCATTTTACACTTTGAACATTATTTCATATTATAATTGAAATTCCTTCTTAAAATGAACTATTACATGGTGCATTTTTTAACATCATTTAAAGTACCCAATGATCTTGATTTTATTTTTATATTTAATTTTAAGTTTTATAATTACATTGTTAACAATTCATACTTTTTGAGTACTTGAAGATTCATATTTGAAGACCACCAAAGTTGTCCTTGAATAAACAACATTCTGGGTGAAGTAAACTGGATAGAAGCCCAATAAAACTACTGTAGAGGCCAATATCCAAGCCCAATAATTCTGAAAATTGAAAATAATATATAGGACATCATGGGTAACATTTCATTAAACAGTTTACAAAGATAATTAGGATTTTTTAATGGAGTTCTAGGCATCCCAAGGTGGAGATAAAATTTCTGGGCCAGATTTTGTGGCCCAAAAAAACATCCCACCATTTCGATAATATCTCGAAAAAAAATTCCATTTGGTATTAAATTTTATATGAGGTTATTAGACATGAGGATATACATTTTCTTCTTATATGTCCTACTCTAATTCTTCCATATATAAGTTCATTTAGACACTTCTATTTAGTGGATGAAATTTGGCTGCCACTTCGGGTCAAGGATAAAAAAGTCCACTCTCCCTTACTTTCCACCACCCTAGGCCCACCATACTCAAGTGGTATCATTTTTACTATTTGGATCTAAAACCAAGACTCTTGAAATTACTATTTAAGGCAGTGGTGGTGTAGGATTTTATCATCTTTGATTCTTTCTTTCATTGTAGTGTTATGTTGCCACTTTTCCTTTGTAATGTTCTTCTTCATTTGTAAGTTGTTCAAAACAATTTAGTTTTCAATAAAAATTATTCATCTTATCTTATTATGTTATTATTATTATCAAATTGATACCGTTTCTTTATGGTGTGAATTTATTCATACCAAACCTTGTGAAATTATTCACACAATGGTGGAGTGATCGTTATTTCATTGTTTTTTTTTACTTCTCCAATTCCTCCCTCTTGAGTCTACTTTCTACTTCCATTGAAACCATAGAATCAATGGAGGGATAACCCACTTATGGGTTGATCCAAGGGAGTAGAAATGGGATGGATTGGATGTTATTTCTCACTCTATTAATTTCTAATCACTTATTTTAATTGAGAATCTTGTTTGTAGATCTTTAAACTGCTTCATCATTGTTGAATTTAAGGTCACACACTTCAAGTGCTAATACAAACCTTTACCTTGAAGTGATCAAAACATTTATTCTTAAAGTGTATAGGTGATTAGTATTATGGTGTGTTGGTATTAAACCAGTAATTTATGAATTTGTTTTATCTTCTTGAATAAACCCATCTCAAATATAATAAATTGAAACCGTTAAAAAAGAATTGCATCCAAGGATCAACCCATTATTTTAAATTGAATTCACTTAAGAATATTAGTGTTCAATTAAACCCATATAAAATCAACCCAAATCTGTCCACTTCATATCCAAAAACAGTCCATAGAATGTACATTTCTATAGGTTTCTTCTTAGGTCTCTGAGGATTCAACAACCCAATATAAACTACAAGCGACAGTTTAACCCTAAAATCTTGGGTAAATTTGGGCGAGACCAAAAGGACACCACTTCTATCACTTATTAATGCCACTTTTAGCCTTATAAATAGAGTAAAATCTGAAAAAAAAAATCTTCTCAAATTACCTAGACACATTATAAATGTGTTTTTCTTCCCAAAAGGACAACCCTAGATCCCTTAAGAGGATATCTAAATGAGTTGTATTAAAGAAGAGGTAAGGGCCTTAACTGATCACTGTCTTTTTAATTATTTTTTTACCTTCTATAAAAATGTTATATTATTCATAAAATAATAATTTTATTATCCTAAATATACTAAAATGTTATCATGATTATTAAACCACCTTTAATCACCCTATTTTTATCAAATGGTAATTGAAAGTATTTCTTGTGAAAATGTATAGCTTACCGTCTCCATGTAGCGATACAATTAATTTTCCAACACCATATTTAACAGATAGTTATTATGATATGATTAATTTATATATATGATATTTATGAAATAATTATGATTTTGTAATGATAATATCATATCTACCCTTTTACCTTCCAAATCATTGGAAAACGATAATGTTGTTCATGTGTACATGTGGACTATCACCTCCATGAAGCAGTGTGATTCATTTTTTATTTATATTTTACATGGATAGTAATAAGTATGGATTTTATGAATATATATGATTTATATTATATGATAATAATTTTTTAAATCTTAATTAATATTTATATTTCTTTCTTTCCATCCTTCAAAAAATTAAAACAGTGGTCATGCGTATGTACGGTTTACCGTCTCCATAAATGATGTAATTCATTTTTCTATCCCAAACTTTTTTGGATGAATCTATATATATATATATATATATATATATATTATTAATATATATTATATTTATATTAGGATAAACATTCAGTAGATTATTGAACAATAATAAAAGTATAAATACCAAAACTACTAAACAAAAACATACATGAAAAACGAAGAACCTATCACCTGGAATAGTGATTTTAATAAATAATTGTTAATAAATAGTTGATATAAGGTTATAAGTAAATAATATATGATATAATATATATTATTATGGTTCTATAATAGATTTATAATAAATTTATATTTATTATATAGTAGGTTCAAATGTAGGTTCTGGGCGCAGCGAAAGCGCGGGAGGGGACGGTGCCCAACTTTAATTTTTTCCATTATCAATGATTAATCCAATATCTAGAGATGATGAATTCCATGATCAATGGAATTAAATCAATGAAAAATACATGTATATAATCTCAGAACCATGATAGGAGGATCATCACATGTTGTTTATAATTAATTTAATCAAACAATAATTACCTCCAAGGTGTATTCTTTCTTCGTCGATGTGTCCGGCCACGGATATATAGTGTTCCATGGTTACATTGTAGAATCCAAGTTTAGTATTACTCTAGTGGTGATACACATGTGCTACATGTATCTCTAGACATCGTTGAAGGATTCTCCAGGTGCTACCGTGGAATATCCTTGTGCTTGCGGTGTCCACCTTCGATCACCTTGAGATCACTTAGAAAGCATTCTCCTTGATCCGGTAGAGGAGGATCTCTCTCGTTCTTGAGAGAATTCTTGGAGAAGTATCTAATCTCTAGTATTTAGAGATTTTCTCCAATATTTTGTGCATAATGATTTTTTTGGCTAGGTTATTAGAAAATAATTATAATTGGGTATTTATATTTCTAGGTTTATAATAAGATAATTGCACAAATGACCTTGTTTATTTTATTAATCCTAACAAAACCCTATTACAAATAATAATATTATTATTATTATTATTTCTTTTCATGCGCCTAACTTTAAAATTATTATTAAATATTATTTAATTAAATAATATTCAATATTATCATTTTTCTCACCAGACCATTAAACTCAGTTCTCCAATCCCTCCATCATATTTAACAGACCTTGAATAATGTCTATTTATTCATTAAATAAATATCACTTCATTATTTTCCAATAAATATATAAATATTATATTCTCTAAATTGAAAATAAATATTTATTAAATATTCCACCCGCAATATATTCTCTCAAATAATTAGTGTCATAATAAATGTGATTAGGCATCCATGAATAATTATTAAACAACAATTGGGAATAATATTTATTCAACTTGTTAAATAATAAATAATATATTATTTAACTAAGATGATAGATACGCTTAGTGTGTGACCCTATAGGCCTTTTTCAATGGCATTAGGAAGAGTATCCTAAAGTACAAGGTTAGCATCTAGAAACACACCAAGGTATCCATAGAAAAAGAAGTTAATGTTGTAATGACATTTCACCTCCTACGAACGCTTACCATGTAATATAATATCTTTGTCTCAATATATCCAATCAAGTGATTTTCATGCCAATTCCATCAACTCATGTGCTTGATTTATCTTTCTTTGACTTTCTAGAATTGAACTTGCCTATTGAACACCATGGCCATAGATTTATCTAGGCTATATCATTTCCATCAAAGGGACTAAGATATATACTTCTGTTAAAGAACAAAAGGGACAAATCCTTTCCTGCATTTTTCATTAATTTAGTATTACTCATGATGCACCCAACATATCCTACCTCACCATGATCATATTTCATCATGGTGTTTTCCAATACACCTAAGTGTGTGAGTTTTAATACTCATTAATAATAATATTAAAGTATAAGGACCAATACAAATGTCCATAGATAGGAACATACAATTACACTTATAAATGTAGATTTCCTACTGGTGGGTCTCATTCTCATAACATCCTCTTGGACATTACCAAGGGCGTACACCATAAGGAGGTGCCTCAAATTCCTATGAGTCTCCACCCCTGATAGCTTGTGTTACTTGTATCCCTCAAATTATATCATCTAGCTATAGAAAATATATTCAAGAATAGTGTCATGGAAATTTCAGGTTCTCATCATAGTAGGGATCCTCTATGACCTTTTAGTGATACAGTTACTCTTAGGACATTATCACATGTTATGTAACACAAAAGAACAATCATGATGTGATAAATAATTTATTAATATTCAAAACCATGAATATAATTTTATCATAAAGTATATAGAAGTTTTTTCTAGGGAACCAACTCCAAAAGACTCCTACATGCACTAGAGCCAGCTAGTAACTACCTTCAGTTTGCTAGCTCTCACATAATATTCATGCTTTTACTAAGATAAGACTTTAGTCAAGGGGAACCCCACATTCTCTTACATGGATACTCTACTCACTTTAACTTCACCCCTCTGATAGAAATCCCTCAAGAGGTTATACTTGAGAAGTATGTGCTTTATCTATTGATGTGACCTTGTATCTTTTTTAAGATTCACCGCTACAGTATCATCATAATTCAATGTGATATGGTCTTCACTATTAGGTACCACATGAAGCTCTTAGAAAAAATTCTGAATCCAAATGGCTTCCTTGGCTACATCGGAAGCTTTTATATTCTTGGAATCTACTATAGAATTAGCAACAACTAGCTGCTTTAGACTCTTCCAGTTCACTTCTCCTCTATTGAGACAGAAAACATATCTTGGTTGTGATTTCAAATCATTCTAATATGTCTGAAAATTAGAATCATCATACCCTCTGATGACAAGTTCCTCATCTCCTCCATACACCAAGAACATATCCTTAGTTCTTATTAGATACTTAAGGATAGACTTAACATCCATCCAATTCTATTCTCCTAGATCTTCTTGATATTTTCCTACCATACTTAATGCATAGGAAACATCAAGTATAGTACATAGAATGTCATACATTATTGATCCTATCGTTGAAGAGTATGGGATATTACTCATTCTATCTTTCTCCTATTGTGTCTAGGAACACATTTTCTTAGAAAGATGTATGCCATGTGACACTAGAACTAATCCCCTATTGGATTGTTCCATACTAAATCTCTTTAGTATCTGGTCAATATATGTACTTTGACATAGTCCAAGTAGCCTCTTGGATCTATCACAAATTATCTTGATCCCTAGAATGTAGGTTGCTTCACCTAATTCCTTCATAGAGAAGCACTTTTTCAACCTTTCCTTAACTGACTATAAGACTTCTATGTTGTTTCCAATAAGTAATATGTCATCAACATACACTACTAGGATAATGACCGTATTCCCATTAAACCTTTTGTAAACACATGGCTCACATTAATTATTAATGAAACCAAATTCTCTTATGGCTACATTAAATTGAATGTTCCATGACCTGTATTCTTGTTTCAATCCATAAATGGATCTATACAACTTGAAAATACTTTTGGCATCTCCTAGTGTCACAAACCCTTATGGTTGTGACATATAGACATCTTCCTAAAGGTTTCTGTTAAGGAATGTAGTTTTTGAATCCATCTTCCAAATATCATAGTCATGGAAATATGATATAGAAAGTAGGATTCTTATAGATTTAAACATGGAAACTGGAAAGAAGGTTTCATCATAGTCAATTCCTTGACACTGTTTGAATCCTTTAGCCACTAGCCTTACTTTATTGGTACTTACTTTACCTTCCATGTCTAGTTTCTTCTTGAATACCCATTTACACCAAACCGGATTTATATCTACTGGAACATAGACCAGAACCCAAACTTAGTTCTGATACATGGAATCCATCTCAGAATTCATAGCTTCTATCCATCTTGCAGCTTTTGATATTTCTACTACCTCCTTATAGGATCTAGGTTCATCATTGTCCAATAATGATGAGTCATTATCCTCGAAAACTAGAAAATCATATCTTTCTGGTTCTCTTACCTCTCTCGAGCTCCTACGTAGTACTTGTATTTCAGAAACTACTTCTTCCATGGAGACCTCTAGAACTTGTTCCTATACCAACTCTAGTGTATCTTGAACATCAACTTCATCGAATTCAATCTTGCTCCCACTATCCTTTTTGAGGATGTGCTCCCTCTCAAGAAAGATGACTTGTTTGGTGATAGTCACTTTCTGCTCTGAGGGGTTGTATAGGTAGTATCTCTTTGTTTCCTTGGGATATCCTGTATAGATACACCTTATGCCCTAGGGTTCAAGTTTTTTTCCTGATAAATCCTTAAAAAATGTCTCGCAACCCCATACATTTGTATGTGACAAAACGAGTTTCTTTCTACTCCTTTGCTCGAAGGAAAATATATTTTATGCTTTAGTTGGTACTCGGCTTAATGTGTATGCTGCAGTTTGTAATGCATATCCCTAAAAGGATAATGGAAGGTTTTCATGACTCATCATCAACCTTACCATGTCCAATAAGGTATGGTTACTCCTTTCACTAACACCACTTCAATATGGTGTATAAGGTGGAGTTAGTTGAGATAGAATACCAAAATCCCATAGAAAGTCGATGAACTCTTGGTTTAGATATTCTCTACCTCGATCTGATTGAAGATTCTTTATCTTCTTACCAAGATGATTATCTAATTCATTCTTGAATTACTTGAATTTCTAAAAGGACACTTATACCTCATTTAGTATATATATCCATATCTACTCAAGTAATTAGTAAAAGTAATGAAGTAAGAATATCCACCTCTAGATTCTACTAGAAATGGTCCATACACATTAGTGTGTACCAATCATAGAATCTTTGTGGTGCTTTAACCCTATCTAAAAATGGTGGTTTAGTCATTTTCCCTTGTAAACAAGCCTGAAATATATTAAGTGGTTTTAGATTAGAAGGGTTTAAATATCCATCTTGATAGAGCTTTTTCAAATGCTTCTCATTTACATGAACAAGACAGTGATGCCACAACTTGGTGTTATATGATTCATGTTAACTTGATTCATTATCAATTTCCAACACTTTAGTTTCATAATTTAATACATGCATACCATTATTCAAATGTGTTATACCATAACCTATGTTGTCCTTATAATAGAAACAACTTTTATTTCTGAACTTGAAGATAAACCCATTTGTATCTAAACGTGATACAAAAATTATGTTCTTGGTAACACTTGGTACATAATAACAGTCATGTAAAACCAAAATCATTTTGGTTAGCAATGAGAGGTGGTAGTCACCAATGGAAAGAGTATCCATCCTCGAACTATTAGAAGCTCGTAGATCCACCTACCCTCTAGAAATTTTCCAAAATCTACTTGGTTCTTGAATTTGAATATAGATATGAGAACCAAAAGATATATCTAATACCCAATGTGTAGAAATGGAAATATTCCACTTGGTGAAGAATGCACCTTTGGATTCCCCTTGCCTATGGGTGCAGTTCCTATTCCAGTGGCCTAGCTTGCCACATGAAAAGAAAACTTCCTCCTTTTCATTTCCTTGCCTTTGGATATTCTTATTATTGGTCAGATGGTGCTCGGGGGATTTATACTATTTATAGGTATTGGGCCCATTTTCCTTGTCCTTCCTCTTCTTATTCATCATAAGGATTGCGAGTTTTCTATACCCTATGTCCTTATCCACATGGAGAATCAAGGTCAGAAGTTCTGATATAGTCTTCTCATTATTTCTCATATTATAATTCACAATAAAACTAGATAATCTCTTGGGAAGTGATGATAGTATGTGATATATATGCAACTCATCCGGTAATTTAATCCCTAAGATTTCCAAACACTCAATGTAGCTGATAAGCTTAACTACATGTGGTCCAGCTGGTGCAGACTCTCCAAGATTAGTCGTGAACAAATCATTGGAGATTTTATACCTCTCTTGTCTCATCTTCTCTTGATAGAGATCCCAAAGTTGAGACATCATGATATAATCATCCATTTCCTCATGTTGCTTTAAGAGCTCATTGGACATGGATGATATCATGAATCACTGAACATCTATAGCATCATTCAGATGTTTCTCATACAAATAGAGTTCTTCATCACTCACCTCATTTCTAGGTGCAACTGGTAAAGGTTCCTCCAGCACATATAGTTTCCTTTAATGATGCAGGATGACCTATAGCTACCTTTTCCATTTGTGGAAATTAGTGCTGGTGAGAAGATTTTCCTTCTCAAGTATGGATTTCAATGATATGTTTGATGTAATTTTGATTATTGTTTCTATAAATAAGATGAGAATAATTTAGTACTTTATATTGATAAAATTAGACAAATAAATAAATTAATATTTATTAGTCTCCAACTATTTTATCGAAACCCAAAAGACCTCACCATTGGATTTGGAATTTCCTTTTGCCTAGATATTCTAGTATCAAGGATCCATATTCCATTCTCATCACCCCAACTTTGTCTGGTCAAGAAAATCGAATGGTTTTAAGTAGGTATTCCAAATGCCAACTACATTAACTCATAGTTCCTTGATCTTTTGAGAGGACTCCCCAATCCTGAAATCATTATTTTATATTTCCTCAACCTTTGCCTCTCAGTTGCATCAATTCCTACTTTGGCAGTCAACCCATGATGTCAACCAAGTTAAGTCAACCCAAAAATTCAAGTTAGGATTCCTTGATGATTGAAAGCACCCCAAATTTTTCTGGTAAATAACTTTGAACTATGTTTCAATTCTAACCGAATTAATTGAAGGCTATACTGATTTAATATTTTATTAAGGGATTTTATCCATTATGGGTAAATTTTTGATTATTATCTTTTCAAATGCTTGTTAATATTAAGTGGGATATACTTAAGTGATTAACCATGTCTTGATAATATTTACACATAATCTAGTTTATTTTAGTTCCATCTTGTATGCTTGTTAATTCATTAATTATGTGATCGTGACAAAACATCCATAATGAATAACCATGAAACTGACACAAATAAAATAAAGGGTATGATCATGAGATTTTATAATGGTTAGTTTATCTATAAGTTGATAAACTAACCCTAACCTAGGGAGAAACACCTTGAACCAATCTGAGGTTCATGTTTACAACTTTTCACTTGTCCACCTTTGTATCTCGCTTGGATTGGTTTCGCCTCATCGCTTTACTTGAACCACCTCCACTATCTTGGGAGCTCCATCTATTATATGTGCTTTTAAATCACACGTAGGTGAGGGGTAAAATGGGGTTTACATAAAAGAAACCATGGGAATGCAAGCCCTACATATTAATGAGGAGAGAAGGCATGCAGACCAATAATTTATTTTAATAATAAATTAAAAGAAACCAATCGCATACAAAGTTCCGGTATAGCTCATTATCATCCACATGCATGCAACAAATTACACATTTAATAAAACTAGAATTCAATTCTTTAATCATTATTATTAAGATAAATCACGCTCAAATCGATTAATTATTATCTTTATTTAATCAATACTTATATCTTATTCCTTTTCTGATTTTCCTTGATATTATCATCCATTATGTTTTAAACAAATTAATAAATTCATTTAAAATTAACTGTGTACGTAACTTGTACCTTAGAATCAACACAGTGAATACCTGTTCAAATCTACCCAACATGTATTATAGTTTTATACAATTGTTTCTCACTATGACATTTAAAATACATGACATATCACGTACTTTCATGACGTGTAGGATAAAATTAATGATAACACGAATTACATTATTTTTTTGTAACGTTTCACGCTTAAATGTATGTAGAGTAATAACTAAAATACAACTCATACATGATATATATATCTTGAACATTATGCGGATATTAATTAAACATTTATATATGTATATATATCAAAACCTAACACATAGAATGTCCTATAAAATTAATGACCACATGCAAGAACATGTCTCAAGGGTTACATAATATAATAAATTTTCAATATGTGTAACTGGTAAAAGTACATAGTGTGTAGATCTGATCTACATGGCATGTACACCCTTCACCATCTATCTGAAGTACACACCTAGGGACTTGGCATGTGAAGCGTACTTTAGAAATTTTGGAGTACACGGAGTATCCAGTCGGTCACATTCTGTGTTGACTCTGTGTTACATAGTCACCGGTCGAGTAGGTTGTGTATGGAATACATGGACTAGCCTTTACCTGAAGGGACTACACAGTGTGTAGATCCAATCTACACGGTTTGTAATCCAGTTAACCGTGCACTATTTAATTCTGGTCAACACACAGTGTATTAATTGTGTAATTAATATCGTAATCAATGCAAAATCTTGAATTGATCACTGAACCAATCTAGATGCACTGAACTTGACTACACAGCATGTAATTCTGATTACACAGCGTGTAGTCTGGTGTTGTGAGGCCAAAAACCTTGGCACATCTGGATGAGTTCCTCGATTTAATTTTAATAAAATAAAAAAATTAATCATTTTCTTTAGATTTATGAGAAACTATAGAGGAAGAAGAATATCTCACAATTTAGATTTAAATAATGATTAATCCTGAATTGAAAAACTAAATTATGAATGTGTAAGTCATCAATGAATATAAATAATTATAAACATCGATGTGACCACTCTGATACCACTTGTAGGTTCTAGGAATAGCGGAAGCACAGGAGGGGATGGTTCCCAACTTTAATTTTTTCCATTATCAATTAATAATTCGAGATCTAGAGACGATGAACACCATGATCAATAGAATTAAATCAAGGAAATATACATGGATAGAATCTGGGAACCATGAGAGGAGGATCATCACATATTGTTTATAATTAATTTAATCAAACAAGAATTACCTCCAAGGTGTATTATTTCTTCATTGATGTGTCTAGCCACTGATTTGTAGTGTTTCTTGGTTGCATTGTAGAATCTAAGTGTAGGATTCCTCTAGAGGTGATCCACATGTGCTCCATGTATCTCCAGACATCGCTAAAGGAGTCTCTATTTGCTATCATGGAATATCCTTGTGCTTGTGATGTCTTCCTCTGATCCCCTTGAGATTGCTTCCAAAGCATTCTCCTTGATCCGGTGGAGGAGTATCTCTCTCATTATTGAGAGAATTCTTAGAGAAGGATCGACTCTCTAGTCTTGAGAGATTTTCTCCAATCGGTTGTGCACAATGATTTGTTTGTCTAGGTTATGAGAAAATAATTATAATTTGGTGTTTATATCTTTAGGGTTATAATAAGATAATTGCACAAATGACCTTGTTTATTTTATTAATCTTAGAAAACCCCCATGAAAAATAATAATAGTATTATTATTATTATTGGCACGTTCCCAACTTTCAATTAATTATTAAATATTATTTAATTAAATAATATTCAATATTATCATTTTTCTCACTGAACTATTAAACTCGGTCCTCCAATACCTCTACCATATTTATCGAAACTTGAATAATGTCTATTTATTCATTAAATAAATATCACTGCATTATTTTCCAATAAAAGTATGAATATTATATTCACTAAATAGAGAATAAATATTTATTAAATATTCTGCACATAATATATTCTCTCGAATAATTAGTGTCGGAATAAATTTGATAAGGCATCCATGAATAATTATTAAACCATAATCAACAATAATATTTATTCAACTTGTTAAATAATAAATAATATATTATTTAACTGAGATACTGGATACACTTAGTGTGTGACCCTCTAGGACTATTTCTAAATGGCATTAGTTGGAGTAACCTAAAGTCCAAGGTTAGTGTCTAGCAACACACCAAGTCACCCATAGAGAAAGAAGTTAATGTTGTAAATACATGTCAACTCCTATAAATTCTTACCATGTAATATAATCCCTTTGTATCAATATCTCCAATCAAATGAGTTGCATGCCATTGTCATCAACTCATGTGCTTGATTTATCTTTCTTTCACTTTCCAGAATTGAACTTGCCTATTGAACACCATGGACACAGATTTATCTAGGCTATATTATTTCCATCAAAGGACCTGAGATATCTACTTATATTAAAGAAAATAAGGGAAAAATAATTTCTCACATTATTCATTAATGCAGTATTACTTGTGGCACACCCAACACATCCTACCTCACCGCGAGCATATGTCATCATGGTTTTCACCAATAAATCTAAGTGTGTGAGTTGTAACACTAATTAATAATAATATTAAATTCTAAGGACCAATACACATGTCCACATATATTAATATCTAATGACACTTATAAATGTGGATTTCCTACTGGAGGGTCTCGTTCTCATAACATCCTTCTGGACATTACTAACGGTGTACACCATGAGGAGGTGCCTCAAAGTCCTATGAGTCTCCACCCTTGATAGAATGTATCACCTATGTCCCTCAAATTATTTCATCTAACTATATAACATATATTTAAGAATAGTTTCATGGAACTTCCGGGTTCTCATCATATAAGGGATCCACTATGACCTTTTAGTGTGACAGCTACTCTTAGGACATTATCACATGTTATGTCATGCAGAAGAATAATCATGATGTGATAAGGAATTTATTAATATTAAAAATCATGAATATAAGTTTATCATAAAGTATATATAATTTGGTTCTAGGGAACCAACTCTAACATCAAACACATACTAAGGAAGTGGGACCTGAGGTAATCGATTTTCGTCTCACTTTTATTTACATAGGACACATGCCATATTCACCACTTATTTATTTTGTGCGGTGTATATACTACCCATGAATGTATTTTATGAATATTATTATAAAAATTATGGTATATAAATATTCATTTAAGGTTTTCTATTTCATGTTTCTTATGATTTTAAAAGTTACCAAATTTTTAAGTGATTTATGTTTCAATCCTATTATAATCAGGACTGTTTATAGTTGAATTTCCATTAGAAGAAATTATATGATACTTATCTAATTAATAAATTTAATTTTTCATATAATATGGTTATTTATGAAGAATAAATGTTTTTTATTCATTTCTCTATCTTTAAATACTCAATATACTGAATGAACATTTTTAAGGAAAACTGACTATGTTTTACTACTCGATCGGGAAAATTTTTATTCCATATAAATGTTTCTTTAAAAAAAATTAATAATGTTTTTAATATTATCCTATTATTGTTTAAATATATTTTTATACATGTTTGTTTTTTAAAAAAAATGGTTTAAAAGTAATCTTCTTGTAATTTTTAAAATGATGTACTTTTTTATTTTTTTACCAAAAATGTGAAAGGGATGTTTTCTTTTAACTTATACGACATGAATAGAATATCTCACTGCCATGATCACTCATTGTTTTGAATCTTAATTTACAATTTTCTAGGTTTATTTTCATATAAAATTTTTTCCATAATATTTTGGAAATATTTTTATTTTAAAAGTGAATTTTCAAAGTGGAAAGGGTATATTCCTTAAGAAATATTTATGTGATCTTATAAAGGAATTTTCATATATGATAACATCATTTTATGTTAATTATGATTTAATAATTATATACTCCAATGATACCATTATTAATATTTATTTGGATGGTTAATGTTTATGTTGATGATATATTTATGAAATCCATTAATTTTCCATTGATTATGCTATGATTAATTAAGGAAATGTTTATGAAACTCATTTTCTTTACACTAATTATGATTTGATGATATTATGAATGATTTATAATCTTTTGGCACACATATGTTTGGTTTTCATTATGTAATAGTGTTTATGTTATAACCAAGTAGGGTGGTTATGTTATAACTAAGGATGGTGGTTACATTATAACCAAGGATGGATGGGTCTGGAATTATTCATCCCTCTAATGAATTGGTTCTTGATTGATATATCATGAGATAAATATGAATATAATGTGTATTGAACCTAGTTTAGTAAGGTAATATATCTATAATGATAATATTGGGAGTGAACTTAGACTACTATAATGGTTTGGGGTGTGAACCCATTCCACTATGATAGCTTTGTCAATGAACCTTGATTACTATGGAAACAATTTTCTATTCTTATATGTAGAGCACAATTCCATGTATCATGAAAATATTATTATCTCATGGGTCATGTTATTTGATTCCTTTATGATTTACATATTATGAACTGCCATGATTTATTCCATGAATCAAGATTATTAACTTTAATATGCAAGGTATGGTTTTCAAATTTTATTATCATGTTATTATACCCTTATGCTCATGTTAATTTTAATAATCATTGATATCTCTCTTATTTACCCTTACTAAGAATATGATCTCACCCTTTCTTATGTTTCCTTTCTCTAGGTTATGTTGAAGGGTATTAAGTATGATATTTCTATTAAGGGTGCTAGTTATAAATAACTTAATGAGAAACACTTATGAATCAATTGTTTATATGTACAAGTTTCCAAAGATACTGTAACTATATGATTTAGTAATGTATCCTAATTTTAGATAATCAATATTCATATAATAATATGAAATACATATGTATAAAAATTATGGGTTTCTATATAGTAGATTTTCATCTCAAGGACTGAGAATTTTCATACCAATTTTTCCCTATAAATAGTCATCGTTCATGATTCACACTTAAAATCGTGACACTCTTGTTGTCCAATATGATTTTTCAATTTCAAAATAGAAGGAATAATCTCAAAATACAACCCCATAATATCAACAACACAAGAAGTAATAAAATAGTGGGATGCACCCATATCAAACAATGAATCTATAAGGGTTGAATTCCCAAGAATTATACCTCACACCATTGAAGGACAAGATTTATCATTCTTGATAACTTGATCAGCACCATATAATTTCTTAGTTTTTATATCTTTTTATTTGTTTCCATATTGAGATTTAATTTTATTATGAGTCTTGGTGTTCCTAGAATCACCATTAATTTCTTGGTTCTAAGGATGGGGGTTATTCTGCTGATATCTCCCCATTGAATCATAGGATGTTTAAGAAATAAGAGATGCATTTCCATCATTGTACCTTGAGGAACTACGAAAATAGCATGGATGATGTCCCATCTTGTCATAGTTGTGACATGATCTGGGTGGTCTTGTGAAAACTCACTTTATATTCTCAGAGGAGCCACATTGTAAACTTCCTTGTTTACTTTGGGTTCAAGGAGGGAAATTAACAGATCATGTAGTCTGATTCTGTAAAATTCCACCACCTGGGAAATAGGTATCCCTCTTCTTCTTATTCCTAGAATTTGATTTACCACCTATTACCATATGGATATACATGTTCCCTCCCATCGTATTTTTATATATATCACTTTTTTCCAAAGTCACTCTATTTTTCATCTTTTTATAGTTTATAATACAAAGAACAGTAATCTTGGAGTGAATTTCCATTCATGATTCTGACTCAAAAAAATTTTCCTTTAAGGATGAACTTGAATATACCTCTAGTTTAAAACAAAATAAGTTCATAAACTTAGTTGCATACTCTGTTACATAGATATATTACTACTTAAATCTAAATAAATTTTTTGTTCTTTTAATGTAAAAGGTTTAAGGATAGAATTTTTATTAAACATTTATGAAAAATACTCTAATGTAATTCCTTGGTCCACATTATCTTGAAGAGATAAATCATGTAATTATTATACTATATCCTCAACCATGTATGTTTCCAACTTAAATTTTAACCTATTTGGTGTTCCCAAGAATTCAATTCATCCTATTTAACCATATTTATTCTTTATTAGGCTCAAAATCACCCGAAAAGATCGGTGGATTATATTTTTGGAACTAAACTGAATAGTACACTTATCAAGGCTCATCATTTTTATTCCCTCTATCAATAGCATGAAAAGTCTAGATGATGCTTTGAACTAACTATTGGTTCACCTGTGGCTTAGGTGAAATAAATCTTTTTTCTCTTTAAATTTAATCTTATGATGTCTAACTAGTGTCATTATCTATAAAAAAGAAAAAATCATCATTTAATCTCACTTAATAGAAACTGAAGGATTAGGAATTCCAATTTACCATATCAAAAAATTCCACAACCATTCTTTTCAAAAACTAATCATTTTAAATCATTTTTTCCATTTTTAAATAAACAATAAAATGAAAAATGAACAATGAAATCATAGTGGTAATACTCAATAATAATTAATGATATTCTACACTCATTGGATAAACCCATCACTACTACAAAATCGGCCTTTAACATCGCTAGAATACATCTTTATCGATGCTAAAAAAATACTGACAACCAGAGTGCAATTAAAATCCTAAAGCTTTTATTAGCACAAAAAAAGTGATGATAAAGTCCCCCTTTAATAGAACTGTTAAATGGTTCCTTTAAAAACACTTTTTCTAGCACTTTTAAATTCCCCTTTTAACATCTCTTTTTTTATCATTGTTAAAGAGGGGTTTTAATAGTTTTAAAAAAAAGTGATGATAAAGGCCCCATTGATAAAGGGTATAAAAAAATTCCCATGCACCCACCCAACCCATCCTTATCAAACCTTCCCACCCCCTACCATTTTCACAGTGCTTCCCCCACCCATTTATGATAACTTTAGATAATCCCACCCCACCATGTGTACCCCTGCCTCTGGTGAGTTTTGAATCTAAGACCTCCAGTTTATACACCAATGCCTTTTCACTCCCCTATACTATTTTATTTTATATTTTATGATATATCTATGTATTTAAATATATTTAATTGAATTTTTTATCCATATATTTATATATATGATTATATATTAATAAATATATTTTATATGTAAATATTTTTTATTATTTATTCATTAAATTAAATTTTTATGTGTTAATATTTAAAAAAATATGTGTATATTGTTATATATTTGATTAAAAATAACATTACATCGTGAAAAATGATAAAATTTAAAATCTATAATATCAATAGAAATGTAATCCCTTGGAATAAATTTAGTCTCCACTAAAAATGGGGGGAAATACCCCCATAAATGATTCTTAAAATCCATCAAGTGTTAAAATATTAGGGTACCCCAACTAAAAACTCAGTTTAAGAGTCCTTTTGTATAACAACCCTACTCTTTATTTCACACTTAAACATAATTTATTACATAAAATATTCACTATAAAACATAAAATATTGATATTTCTAGTGTCTTTGGGGCTTAGGAACATTTCATAACAATTTAAAACATGAAATATACATCTTTATTTAATACTTATTTAACATGACCACACACATTCCTTTGCACTTAGCATTGCATGGGATAACCTGAGGACATGCATAAGAAAATGGTGATTTATAAATCCCATTAAGGGGTAAAAAAGGAATAACATGAAGAATACAATACATGTAAGGCAATAGTCATATCAATGGAGCATAATAGAAACATGAACATAAAGGCATAATATAGCATGATTATCATAACATGGAAATGTGGCATCAACATTTAACGTAACATTAGCATGATCCAAGCATCATTGAACATGGATAATGATTAAACCCTCATTTCACTTGAATTATAATTAGTAAACTCTCATTACACTTGACATGTCATGTTACTAATCTTTACCCAATGCATTGGAGCACTATCATGGTGCACCCTTCTTAATCATTTCATTTCATGCATAAGTGTGCCACATGGATCATATAACATGGATTATTTAAACATCATCATTTATTATATGATAAAGGAATTTAGAATTCATAAATGAAACTCTATAATAAATAATTAAATGTGCATAAAGGTGAATACCTTTGATAGAGAAATGGGCATGGTATTCACTACACAATGACTTTGGCTTGGAAAATCGCGGTGCAATTTCGGCACCATAACAGCGTGAAATAAGAATTCATAAAAATGTTTGATGGGAGATAAAGGGGTGTCTCATCATATGTACATGAAATGGAAATTAATTGAGTCATATAGATACATGTCCCAATATATGTAATGTAATTTAGATTCATAATATAAAATAATTTCTTGAATGTAAATGAGAAGAGAGAAATTCCTTACGGAATTTTGGCATGGTAACGGGTGTACATGGGAGGAATTAATGAGAGAGAAATGGGTATATAATAATTAAAACATAAGGAAATAAGTATAAGGGAGGTTAGAAATCATACCCCCAACATTTTTAATTGAAAAGACGAAGGTATAGGAACATAAAGAAACATGGACAAAAAAATGAGAGAGGAAGAAATCCCTTACTTGGAAGTGTGATCCCAAAGGCTTGGGAGAGGCTTGAGAGAGGCTACTTGGGAGATTGGGGCACCTTGGTAGGATTATAGAGAGAGTAGGGTATATTTTTGTTTATCTCCAAATGTTTTCAGTGAAGATTAAGTGGGATCTTGGGTGGGTTTATATAAAAAAAGAGAGGGAATTCTTTATTATTTAGGTTTTGGACAATATACAGTAAACTAATCAAAAAAATAATAATCCCATGGTTTTTTCCCATGGTATTTTTCAAAGGGAAGTGGAAAACATTATTTTATAATTAAAATGGCCTAACTTCTTAAAATATTAGGCATTCTTATGTGGAGGTGAGTCACACTCTCAATGAAATCATTTTAAAAGTTAAAATGTTTTATAAGTCTTCAAGGGTCCACTACGGCTTTGTAAAATAAATGAAACAAACCTAAAATCACATTATTTTAATGGTAAAACATATATTGGCTGAAAATACCATTTATAGTATTTTATTAAATCATTATTGGGTCACTATGATGTCATAAAACACATTATATATTTAAATGGTATTTAATTTTTACCCAAAATTTCGACTATCTCTGAGAATTATGAAAAATTAACCATTGGATATTTTTGATGTCCTGATTTAAAAAATAATATTCATTTTATCTGAATAATTTTTAAATATGTGAATTTTTACTTTTAAAATAAAAAACTGACCTTTATCGAAAATTCATGGGTTTTGACAAAAATAGCTTTCAGACCTTAATAAAAATTACAATTGTATTCATAATAATTATACGGTCATTTAATAAAAATTAATTTAGTAATAATATTTTATTAAAATATTATTTAATTCAAAAATCCATTAATTCATCAAAATAGATTTATTAATTGAATATTAACTAAAAATACTATTTATGCTTCAAAAACTATTTACAAAGTAACAATGATAAAATGAATGTATATTCTTTATACAAAAATAATGTACATAATCATAGTGCTAGGGTCTTATTACATAACCCTTTATAACACCCGGATAAGACCTAAGGGTAAGGTGTGTGATGGTGACAGACTCTTGGGTGGCTTGGATAACATCGCTCGAGTGGTAATCTCTATTAACTTCCACTTATCCCATAGGAAGTTCCGTTCAATCTTAATGTGTTGAAGCTCAGCTTGAGCTTGGTCAAGAGCGAATCCCAATGATGCCACCTCCTTTATGATCTCTAACAAATGGGATTTGTATGGATCAATTCTACTGGATGATGTTATCACTTCCTTTGTCTGAGTAAATTGAATTTTTTAAATCCCTATATTTATACTAATCATGTGATCACTGTTCAATGGCTATATTAGAAATAGTAACATTTCTTAACAGTATTTTAAAAAATTCAAAAACATAAAACCAAAGAATTTCATATGTTTTGTATAACCATTTTACATAATAATATATTTAATCAGATCAACATGAATTTTCATTAGTAAAATTTTGGGTCATTACAATCTTCCCCCTTAAGAAATTTCACCCTCAAAATTTCCTTTTCCCACACTAAAATAGATGAGGGTAACTTTTCTTTA
The DNA here is from genome assembly GCA_963277665.1 of Viscum album. Taxonomy (NCBI): domain Eukaryota; kingdom Viridiplantae; phylum Streptophyta; class Magnoliopsida; order Santalales; family Viscaceae; genus Viscum; species Viscum album. The sequence goes on from OY728134.1 coordinate 1,375,445,181, forward strand.
TCACTTCTTATGATTCCCACATTGTTTATTCAAACTTGTGGTTTCTCCATAACACCTTGAAGAGGGGTATTGTATTATTTCGTAGAACTTTTTCTCTACAATCTAAGATCTCCACCAGATTCTCTTCATAAGAGAGTTCATTCTTCAATGGTACCACCTTTGGATTGAGTACATGCGATGGTTCAGGTATTTACTTCCTAAAGAGTGATACACGGAATACATCATGTACTTGATATAGGTTCGGTGGGAGTGCTAGTCAATAGTTCATTGCTCCAATGTGATCAAGGATCTCAAAAGGTCCTATGTACCTTGGACTAAGCTTTTATTTCTTCCCAAATCTCATAAATCTCTTCCACTGTGATATACGGAGGAATATCATGTCTCTAACATCAAACTATAGGTCTCGTCAATGATTATCAACATATCTATTTTTTTTGACTATGAGCATCTTTAATGTGTTGTTGGATGGTCTTAATCTTCTCCACCATTTCTTCAAGCATTTATGGACCTAGGAGTTTTCACTCCCCAACTTCATCCCAACATGTCGGTGTTCTGCACCTCTTCCCATAAAGAGCTTCATAAGGATCCATTTGGGTACTTGAGTAGAAACTATTATTGTAAGAGAACTCAACCAGAGGAAGATATTGATCCCATCCTCCATTGAAGTCCATTGAGAATGCTCTCAACATGTCCTCAAATGTTTCGATAGTCTGCTCAGATTGGCCATCAGTTTGAGGATGATAAGCCATACTGAAGTTTAGCTCAGTATTCAGAGCATGTTGAAGACTCTTCCATAACTTAAAGAATAATCTTGGATCTCGATCGGATATAATAGATATTGGTACTCCATAAATCCTTACCACTTCTCTGATGTATATGTGTGCCATTTGATCCAATGAGAAATCCTTCTGAATTGCAATGAAGTGTGTAGTTTTGTAAGACGATCCACAACAACCCAGATAGCATTTTTTTCCTTTAGATTTCTTCAGAAGTCTGGTGAAAAAGTCCATGGTGATGTTCTCACATTTCCATACTGGTATGGGTAATGGTTGTATCATCCCCTAAGACTTCTGCCTCTCAGCCTTCAATTATTGACATACCAGGAACTTTGATGTATACTCAATGATCTCCTTCTTCATGTTATCCCCCCAATAATTCTCTCTAAGATCTCGATACATCTTTGTGTTTCCTGGGTGAATGGAGAAATTCTAACTATGTGAATCATCCAAAATTTCCTTCTTTAACTCCATATTTTATGGAACACATAGTCTTGACCCAAATCTCACAATTCCTTCTTCATTAACATTGAACTCTAAGGATTTCCCTTTTTTGATAGTTTCTACTTTCTTCTGAATTATCACATCATCCTTTTGAGCATCCTTTAAACTTTTCAAAATAGATGTTTGAGTAATCATTTGTGAAAAGATTTATGATTTTACCTTCTTTATAATTCCCATGTCCATCTTCATCAAATCTAAGAAGATTGTATCCTTTTCAATTATCATAAATTATAGAATTGTTGGGTCCTTTATACTTATAGCATCTGCTACCTTGTTTTCTTTCCCAAGGTGGTAATGGATTGATTAGTCATATTTTTTTATCATCTCTAACCATCTTCATTGGAACATATTCAACTCTTTCTGTGTGAATATATACTTGAGGATTTTGTGGTCTGTGTATATTTCACACTTATCCTCAAAGAGGTAATGCCACCAAATTTTTAATTTGAAGATCACTACAGCCAACTCCAAATCATTTGTTGGGTATTTGTTCTCATGAAATTTCAATTACCTTGAAGCATAGGCAATGAATTTTTCATTTTTCATCAATACACATCCCAATACCTTCTTTAAAGCATCACTTAATACCAAAAAAAGTTCTCCACTTGTGGGTAGTATGATCATGGGTGCAGTGATAAGACTCCTTTTCAACTTCTTGAAGATCTCTTCGCATTCATCACTCCAAGAAAACTTAACTCCCTTCTAATTTATCTTGTTAAGAGGGTTTGACAATCGTGAGAAATTTCTCACAAATCGGTGATGATATCTAGCTAACCCCAGGAAGCTATAAATATCTGTCACCGATGTTGGCCTCGAACATCCCTCAATTGCAGTTGTCTTAGAGGGATCCACAGATATCTCATTGCTTGTGATGATATGACTTGAGAATGAGACCTCCTTTAACTAGAACTCACACTTTTTGTACTTTTCATAGAGCTTATCCTTTCACAATGTCTCTAGTACAGTGCTTAGATGCTCCTCATGCTCCTCCTTGGTTTTGTAGTATATTAGAATATCATCTATAAAGTCTAACAAAAATTTGTCAAGGTAATCTCTAAAGACTCTATTCATCAAGTCCATGAAGATTTATGGAGAATTAGTGAGTCTAAAAGGTATTAATATGAATTCATAGTGCTCGTATCTTGTATGAAAAATAGTCTTGGAGATATCCTCCTTCTTCACCCTTACTTGGTAATATCCCAACGGTAAATCCACCTTGAAGAAGTATTGTGCTCCATGTAGTTGATCAAACAAGTCATCAATTCAGAGCATAGGATACTTTCTCTTTATCATTATTTTATTGAGCTCGTGATAATCAATGCAAAGGTGCATTGACCCATCCTTCTTCTTAATGAAGAGGACTAGTGCACCCCATGGTGAAGCACTTGGGTGTATAAACCCTTTATCTAGATTCTCATGTAGTTTTCTCTTAAGCTACTCAAGCTCCATAACATCCATTCTATATGGAGTCTTGGATATTGGCAATTCCCTAAGTATAAGATCAATTGTGAATTCAACATCTCTTCTAGTAAGAAGACCAGGAAATTCCTTGGGAAACACTTCAGTGAATTCCCTCACAATAGGCATGTCGTCAAGGATGCACTACCACAAAACTGGGCAAGGTAGGTGCCTACCTTTATCAGTGCTAACGGAAAAGCGCTGATAAAGGGGTAGGCCTTTATCAGTGCTAAAACAAGTGCTGATAAAGGTGTACCCTTTATCATAACTTGTTTTAGCACTGATAAAGGATATCATTATCAGTGCTTTGCTTAGCACTGATAAATGTTACATTTATCAGCGCTTTTCTTAGCACTCATAATATTTATTGTATACATTAAATAAAAAACACATGTTATAACTATATATATATATATATATATATAATTAAATAATTATAAGATTAATAATAAATATATTTATTATATTTATAAGATTTATTAGATTTATTAATTCATTATATTTATTAGATTTATTAATTCGTTATATTTAATATATATATTTATTATATTTATTTATATTTAATGTATTTGTTTTATTTATAAATATATAATACGTTTTAATATATATGTATAATTAAAATTATTGAATATATATGTGTTTTCCAATGAATTGGGGTCAATGAATATATCATACATGCCTATATATATGTGCATATTGAATAATGTTCATTTATAGATTATAATTACATATCACATTGATGTGTTATTGATTTATAATTCATTATGTTACCCATATAATATATATATGTTATAAAAAATGTACACTTATAATTAAAATTAAATTATATTTAAAAAATAAATATATATTTTATTATATTTTCAATGATATATATATAAATATACCTTTAAAATAATTTTATAAGTATACATAGAGATATATTTATTTAGAGTTATAATTATTAATAAATATATATATATTTATCATAAATATCATTTTAAATAAATATATAATAATATAAAGAAATTATTAAATTTATACATTTATAAGCACTTTTATTAGCGCTGATAAACTACGTAGTTATCAGCACTATAAAAGCACTGATAAAGGGTGTATTTATCAGCGCTAAAATGAAAAGCGCTGATAAAGTCACTCTTTATCAGCGCTTTTCATTTTAGCACTGATAAATACCCCCTTTATCAGTGCTTTTTACTAGCGCTGATAAAGGTCCATGCGGGGTTTATAAAATCCATCGAGTCCTCCTCCTCCTCCCCGCACCCTGTTAAGCTTTTGCAGAAGCCCTACCCTGCGCCGCTGCCTCCCCTCCACCACTGCCTCTTCTCTGCCGTGGTTGCCACCTCCTTCTCCTCCTCCTCTACCGTAGCCTCCTCCTCCTCCTCCTTCGGTGCCTACTTCTCCTCCTCCTCCTCCTCCTCCATCGCTGCTCCTCCTCTTCCTCCTCCTCCTACGTCTCGGCCCGCCGCTGCTCCTCCTCCTCCACCGCGACCTCCTCATCCTCCTCCTTCACTGGCACCTCCTCCTCCTCCTCATCGTCCTCCTCTGCTGCCTCTATTGCCTCTGAGATGCCTCTACTTCCTCCTCTACCTCTACTGCCTCTGCGCTGCCTCCAGGCTGCCTCTGTTGCCTCCGCTGTCGACGGCTCCTCCTCCGCCACCATTTCCTCCTCCTTAAGGTGAGTAAAATTGAATTTTCATGAATTAATTATGTTTGTATTTATTTTCAATATTGAGATTAATTATGATTTGGCATGATTCTTGTGTGTGATGTTTGTGTGTGTGACACATTTATATGTGGTTGGTTACTTGTTTGATCTTGATTAGCTCTCCCCACTTACGGTTGGTTTACTTGTTAATTGATCTTTTTGAGTGGGTTTTGGTGCCTTTTATGCTTTGGTTCATTGTGTAAACCCTTTTGGTTAATTATAATTCCCCTTGTGTTTATTTAATTACAATTTTTTGTATTATTTTGGCCTCCATAAGTGAACTATTGGATGTAGGCATATTCATATGTGCACAGGGTGCAAATATGGATTGGTACACAAATGATAATGGCTTTATAAAATGATGCTCACTTTAAACCCTGGATTTCGAAACAATTTCCCTCTTTCCTCCTTATTTTCCTTATCCCTCTTCCTTTCAAATGGTTCTTATAAAATTCCAATGTTTCAAAAATGTATCCTTGGTTCCCAAATTTCAAATTTATTTTCAAATGTATTCCCTAAATCTAGGTATGTTTGGATTTTTGAGGTGTGGTTTTTTTTCTAAATGGAATAAAGGACTGTTTGATATCTTCAGAGATTACATGGTGTTTTCCCCTTGGTTTTGAAAATGGAATTTGATTTGTAAATTTTAAAGATCTATTGGTATTTTGTGGTGTTTTGGAAATTGATTTTGAAACTCATGTAATGTATAGGCCCGGTTGGCACTTGTTTGTGACTTGATATGTGATGGGAACCTCTATGGTTGTCCCTATGTGGAGAGGTTCTCCACATAGTTGGTGTTGGAGCTTGAGAAAGACATGCATGGAGTCATCTGTGTGTTATTGGTTTATACTGTGCATGTGATGGCCTCTTCATTCTCTAGTATACTACTATAATGGATCATCAATGTTGGTTGTTTACTATGGAGGTACACCATATGTCGGCAGGTGAGTCTGAACCTAGTAAGTATAGGGATTTCTTCTAGGTATATTTAGGTAATTCTAATGATTACTTATCTATATGTTCTTCTTTATTTTTCTGCACTTTGGTTATCTACTTTTCCAGTATTTTTCTACTTTTATTGTTTAAATTGTTTTCATCATGGCTATGTGATCACCTTGTTTGGATTCTTATATTGAATTTTGAATTCATTTTTTAAACTAGATATCTATTTTAAAAAGGGAAGTCCTGATTTGTTTTGAAGATGGATTTTCTAAAAAATATGTGTTGGTTCTTTAAATGATAAAAACCTAATTTATAAATGTATTTCAAACTAGTATTTTTGTATTATTTCAGGAAAGGTAATGTATGGATTCTGTGGTGCTTACCTACTAAGTTGTTTTATGCTCACACCCTACTTGTGACACTCAGTATCAGTAGACCCAAGTTATTTTTAGGTTTGGGTTTCTTATTTAGGTTTCCTTTAGAGCAGGTTGGTCTTATAGTTAGTGGTAACCCAAAGGTCATGTGGATATCTGGTCGGGTTCCGATTTATTCTATCTCTGTTTTTAGTTTCTATTTTGTTCAGTTGTCGCTGTATATGGATCATGTTTATGTATTCTTTATGTTATATTCTTATGGATCCTCATGGTTTTGTTGTGTGATCTATTTGGTTTATATATATCCCCATTTCTATATCTCACATCATATTATCACACCATGACTCTTATATATCCTTAAGAGGGTGTTCCTCATCATACGTGAGATATAAAACTATATGATCCATCTTATTTAGGCCTAAGACTCTAATACCTACTCAAATAGCCTTAGAAAACCTAACTAGGCTATTCAAATCTCATACCAAAACCGATCCTCTCATAAACACAACTAATCCATGGAGAAATAATCTCTGGATGATCACAAAATCACAAACATTCAATAAAACCCTCACTATATCTCTTGGTGGATCAAAAACACCCTATTAATTTACCTTGGTTGCTCTTGATTTCTATCCCTTTCACTGGAACACATATACTCATGCATGAATGCACAACCATGCATAAATTGGAACATGGTTTTGTATTATAGGGTCCACCTACCTCAAAAAATAGAGTAACCCCCTCACCAAGATCAACTCATCCTCAACCAAGACTATACATGCCTTATCTAATCATGTACCAAGGATTGAGACCCAATCTCAAGGCACAATTCCAAAATAATTAATTATAGAAACTTATAATTAATTATTCACCTTAATATAATTAGGAATAATCTTTTAAAAACTCATTGGGAAACACAACACCACCTAAACCACACAAAACATGGTGTGTTCATCATACGAGGATAACCTCTAGCCAATACAATCAAAATCTACATCATCTGAATTGATTTGAAGATGATATAGTGAAATCATCACACAAATCCTAGTTAAAATCATCCCAAATCATAGGTTAATAAAGGATAATAGTAATGGAGGAAGTATAAGGGAAGAACTCACTAATTCACTATAAAAAACTCCCAAGAACCACCCCTCATCAGGGGGGATCGAAGAGAGGAAAAGATTGGATGAATCCCAAGAACCACCCAAGATTTTCTATTAATGAGCACACCCCCCACCATTTTTGAAGTATCTAGTTTTTTATCTAAATTATACTCATATTCATTCTCCCATAACCTATATACCCATCCTATGGATTTCAAATAGGATGAATATAAATAAATAATGGATGAATGCCAATCGGTTGACAAAAGAGTATGAAGTAGGCGTGAAAGAGTTTATCAAGTTTGAAAAAGATCATGCATTTGACCCTTCTCAAATCCTTTGTTCGTGTTTACGCTGTTGTTATTCAAAACAAATTAGTCCAGAGGAGTTGGAAGAACACTTGATCTGTCACAGAATAGATCAGAGTTATACATGTTGGAATAAACACGAGGAAATAACGAATGTAGGTAGTGGATGGGATGACACTGCGTTTTATGGATCATCTGATATGATTACAAACATGAACAATAAATATGACCGTATGGAGGATGTGATTACATATGTGAATGATGATAAAGATTATATTGAGGAAATGGCAAGGACCTTCAAAGATGAACTTCGTGATTGCCCAAAATTGTTTGAGAAGTTAAAAAGTTGTGCAAAGACACTATTGAATGCTGGTTGCACTAAATATACAGCATTGTCAGCCGTACTAAAGCTGTATAATTTAAAAGCAGACAATGGGTGGAGTGATGCTAGTTTTACGAAACTACTTGCTCTCACGGATGACATGCTCCCAGAATACAATGAGCTCTCGAGCCAAACATACGATTCCAAACGAATACTACGCTCGATGAGTATGATCTCTGAAAGAATACACGCCTTCCCGAATGACTGTATACTGTTTCACAAGGACTACAAATCACTTAAAGAATGCCCAAAGTGTGGTTCTTATCGATAAAAGAAAGATGAATCCAGTCCTACTAAATTTGTATGGTACTTTCCAATCATTCCAAGGTTTAGGCACCTATATGGAAGTGAGGAGACTACAGAACAATTAACATGGAATGCAGATACAAGAATTAAAGATGGTATACTACGTCACCCAATAGACTCTCCTCAGTGGAAGAGAATTGATCATGAGTATCCTGAATTTGGAAACGAGTCGAGAAACCTTCATCTTGCGTTATCTACAGATGGAGTGAATCCTTTTGGTTTTCAAAGAAACAATCACAGTACATGGCCAGTTATGTTGATAAATTATAACTTACCATCGTGGATATGCATGAAATGAAAATACATCATGTTATCTATGATTATATCAGGACCAAAACAACCGGGTAATGATATTGATGTTTATTTAGCTCCATTGATCGAAGATTTGAAATTATTGTGGGATTCAGGTGTTACATTGTATGATTCTTACAGAAAAAAATATTTCACTTTGAGAGCCATGTTTTACAGGACAATAAATGACTTCCCTGCTTATGGAAATTTGTTAGGATATAGCATTAAAGGAACTCAAGGGTATCCCGTTTACGAACAAGGTACACAATCAATTAGGTTGAAACATTCATCGAAAATCGTGTTTCTAGGACATCGCAGATTTCTACCCTGACGACATAAGTACCATTCTTGGACGACATCATTAGATGAAAGTTCAGAAGAACATACAGCACCGTCTCTACTAATAGGTGATCAATTGTTTGAGAAATTTAAAAATGTGGACACTAATTTTGGTAAACCGGCTTTGAAAAACCTTATGAAAATCGGTTGGAAAAAGAGATCAGTTTTTTTTTAATTACAATACTGGAATTGTCTGTATATCAGACGTTTTCTTGATGTTATGTATATAGAAAAAAAATGTATTTGATAGTGTCATCGGCACATTTCTAAATACATATGGAAAAACAAAAGATGGAATTAAGGCTAGGTTGGACATGGTTGAGATGGGAATACGAGAAGAGTTAGCACTAGTAAAGGATGAAAAACGAACATTTCTTCCTCTTGCTGCTTACACTCTTTCCAGGAAGGAGAGATATCAGTTTTGCAACTTCTTGAATGACGTAAAGGTTCCAAAGGGGTATTCATCAAATATCAAGAACCTCATGTCAATGAGCTACTTGATGATAAAAGGTCTGAAATATCATGACTGCCATGTTTTTATGTAATATCTCATTCCAATTGTTTTACGTTACATTTTTCCCAAGAATGTTCGTCATACATTAACGAAACTGTGTTTCTTCTTGAAATCTATATGCAGTAAAGTTATAGACTCGGAGAAATTGCCAACTATGGAAAGAGAAATTGTCGTCATATTATGTGAATTAGAAATGTTATTCCCACCTTTATTTTTTGATATGATGGTTCATTTGATGGTCCACTTGGTGAGAGAGATTCGACTATGTGTTCCTATACATTACAGATGGATGTACCCTATTTAACGGTATATAAATATTTTGAAAGGGTATGTTAAAAATCGAAGTTGGCCAGAGGGTTTTATTGTAGAGTGATATGTTATTGAGGAAGTTGTTGAATTCTATACCGAATACTTGTCGGGTGTTGAAAGCATTGGCCTACTGAAATCTTGTCACACTGGGCGGCTTGAGGGTGAAGGAATTTCTAGCAGACAGGTTGTCACAATCAATATTACAAATCAGGAGTAGGAACACCTTTATGTTTTGCATAATAGTTTCGACGTTGACCCATATGTTGAAGTCCACAAAGAAATTCTTAGGCATTTGAATTCATCTATGGCTGAAAATGGATATTAGATACACATAATCGACAGTTTATAGGATGGTTTCGGGATCATATTTTTAAGAAGTCAGATGAAAATCCAATGTCAATTTCAGAACGACTTCGATGGCTAGCCATAGGACCAAGTTTGTATGTATTATCTTACAATGCTTATGTAGTTAATGGTTATATATTTTATACTAATAAACATGATTAAGACAGTACCATGCAGAATAGTGGGGTTACACTTGTGGCTGAAGTGATGCATGTTTCTGGTGCTAAGGACAGAAATCCAATTTATGTGAATATGTCATACTTTGGCATCATCAAACAAATATGGGAGTTAGATTATACGGAATTTCAAGTTCCAATTTTTCAATGCAAGTGGGTTGATAATAGGAGTGCTGTTAAAATAGATGATTTGGGATTCGTGAAAGTTGATTTCAGTAAGGAAGGGGAGAAAGATGAATCATTTATAATGGAATCACAGGCAGTGAAAGTATTTTATGTTCCAGATCCCGCAAACTGAAATTGGTCAATCGTTCTATTATCGACCAAAACAGCTGAAGGGTCAGATGAAAATTCAACGGAAGATAACCCTTTCAATGGGACTTTGCAATAATTTCACAGTGGTCCCAATGTAGACGATGTTTTTTATGTCAGAGGAGACCACAACGAAGGGATATGGATAGTCGATAGAGGGGTCAAATCCCTTCAGCATTTAAAAAAAAGTGTTAAATAATCAGGTTATTTTTTTAGTGTAATATAGATTATGTTACATTATGTTATTATCTGTTCGTTGCTGCTTTTATTTTATCTAAATTAAATGTTAAACCAGTTCTGCAGATAATGACTTTTGCACCTGCTGATGCACCCAATCTCGAGACACAACAGGTCTCTCATTCTGTTGCAGTTGGTCCCACTATTGAGGTACAACAGGTCTCTCAACCTTTTGTAGCTGGTCCAACTACTGAGGTACAATAGGTTTCTCAACCTTTTTCTGCTGGTCCCAGTGTTGATGCTAGCACTTTGGAGAAATATAATGATGATGCAGAAACCGAGGAAATGGTAGGCAATGAAACCCTGACGACACAAAAAAAACAGGCGCACCGTATTTTGACAGTTTTAGCCAAAATCCTTAAGGAAAAAGCAAAAGGCATCAAATATGAGGTGGGATGGAATAAGTGAGTCCAGTATGTAAACCCCAACAAAGCCATGTTCAGTAGCTACATTGGAATCGTCACTCGGCAACGCGTTCTGATTGATGTAGAGTCATGAAACCATGTTGTCAGCGGGTTGAAAACATTAATGTGGGAAGAGATTATGGTAACATTATGATATAATTTATTTAATTTATTAAAATAAAATAAAATAAAATACTAAAATATTGACTAAATCTTCATCATCTCTTATAGAGTGCATTTATAATAGATGTTTCGCACAAAGAATATGTATTAAGACTGGCAGGAAGGTTTCATAGAGGCTTTCGCACCATTTTAACAAAACATCATCTGAAAGATGATGAAGGGAAAATCAAGTCACACCCACCTCCTCTTTATGCACACTTGATATCCCAAGGAGCGTGGGATGCGTTTTGCAACCATCGTGCAGATCAGACTTTTCAGGTACATTTTTTTTGGTTACACATTGTTTAACGTTGCTTGTATTCATCATGTTGATTGAAAGTTTTTTATTTATGAAATAGCAACTGAGTGCTGAAAATAAAGAACGGGCAACAAAACCAGTGTACCCCTACTGTAAAGTAAGGCTGGGGTATGCTTCAATTGAAAAATAATTGGTACGTATTTTAAAAGTATTGTAATACTTTTATGTGACATAAAACAACACTGTAAGAATGTTTCTATGTTTATATGCAGATTGATGAATCAAAATATCAAGTCACTTCCATCCCACACCATGTGCTATAGAAGGAGGCTCGTGTTAATAAAGAGGAGAAACTGGCAGATAAAAACACACAAAAAGTGTGGGAAACATGTGTAAGTATGACATAATATAAACTTGTTTTTCTTTAAATCACTATTACATAACGATGATTACTTATTTTTCCATATTTTCTATTTGATATAGTCACAAGAATCAACAACACCTGCACCGGATGCAGACATACTTTCAGCGGCCTTGAAACAGCCAGAACAGTATGGTCGCGTCAGAGGTGTGGATTTTGGGGTGACACCCCGGGCATATTTTCAGGAAAAAAACAAGAGGATGAACAAACTAAAGAATTTAAAATGATGAGAGAGAGAGTATCTACCCTTGAAGAAAAATTCAAAAGTTAGGGAGAGATGCTAGAAACTTTGATGGGGGAGAGGTGAAGAGAACAAACAACTCAAGAACAACCCGCGTGAGAATATCCTGCCCCACCCCCCCCCACCAGCTTTGAGGCGAGCCATTCCCCTCAAAGACCTGACTTAAATGAGGTAATAAATGTTCTAATATTTGTTTCTGTGAAATGTGAATCACATAGACACTGATACCTTTCTTGTAATGATATTCTACAGGGTGAAAATGACTGTTATTTATATCTATCAACTCCCACCCATTGCCTTGTAGAAAGGGCTACGGTGTTCAATATGCAGAATAACACGCTACACTCCAGACCACTTCTAACCGGTCATGTCAAAGTGTCGATTAACATAGCTCATGAGCCGATCACTGAGCTACCCATGCCAAATGACGATGACGACATTCATACAGTGGAAAAATATGTTAGAACATTCATTGTATGGCTGTCGAATCTTGTAAAAAACATGTCGACCAGGAGGTATTCATTTCCAATTCATTTTTCAAGCATAACCTTTAACATTAAATTAGAAAATGGCTGAACCGATGAATGTTATTACAGAAGGACAAAATGGAGGAGCTAAAACGAAAGAGTGGCTCAAAAGGATCAACCAACCAATCAAAACGATCTACTGAGAGTGCGTTCACCCCGCCCATTCTATATCCAAATTTAATATCATTGCAAGCTCATGTGGATACGAAAATGGAAGGCGGAAGGAGTCATAAAATTGTTTGTGAAAAAGATATGTACGGATAGGAAACATTAGATTTTGTTAGTTTTGATGCTGTTGCTGAAATCATCACATACGACTGGCTAGGCGCCTCAGTTATAAATGTATACATGAGGTATTTTTTCATGATATGATTTTACAGAAGCTGATATACTATGATAATTATGGCTAAATACATTTCATATTTTTCACAGGCGTATATATGAAAAAAATTTGAAGGGATTTGCCCATGAATAAAAATTCAGACTCATTAGTCCTCACACCATTTCTACACAACGAGAAGAAATAGATTCTAATTTTCAGGCTGAATTAATGTCAAACCTGCTCAAAACGTTTCAATGCATAATTACGACTGACAGACTCTTTTTAATACCAACATTTCAGGGTTAAAACTCTACATTTTAATCATATTAATTATATTTTCATTTCTATCAGTACTTATTCCTTTTTTTGTTTTTAGGGAACATTGGATGCTCATTGCAGTCAATTTGGATACTCCAAAGATTTATTTTTTGGATTCACTGCATGGATATCCAACAAACCGACCACACATGATGGCGATTTTAAATTCGTAATACACTAGATCCAAAATTTTAGAACTAAATATCTAGTTATATAATTTATATTAACTTTTAATGAGGATTCTGTTATCATAGGGCGATGTATGAATATCGTCTAAAGGCTGGAATGAATCCAGGGCCTAAGGATAGCAAGGCACACACTATCTACAAATGGAGAAGTATCTAGGTATATATAATTATATTTCACTATCCAAATACATATCAAAATAGATTACTTATTTTTCTCGATGTTTCTACAATGTCTGAAACAAACAAACGACAAGGACTGCAGTTATTATGTTTGTAAATTTATGAAAGAGATCATATTTCATGAACAAACTAGCATCCCTGAAGAGGTATTTTTGAAAATAATTTCTACTTTATTTAAAATAATTATTAATCCTTTGTGTATTTATATTTTTTCAGTACTACTATGACTATCGCAAAAACTCATATTTAGAAGATGATATAAATGTGTTTAGAAACGAATGGGAAGTGTACCTGATGGAAGAATGTAAAAAAATAGGACAATGAAGGTGAATTCCTACTACTTATGTTATCTTTATATGATCATTGATATCTCCCTTGTTTACATTTATTGAGCATCTATGATCACCCTTTCTTATGTTTCATATCCTTAGATTATTGAACATCTATGATCACTCTACTTATTGAGAATCTATGATCACCCTTTCTAGTCATTTGTGACGTGTACGAATCAACCGCACCTCAATCCGACATAAGATGTGACCAGTATGACTAAAAGTGTCTGATATCAGTTTGAAATTGACATTAACTTTAGAAAACAACACAAATGACATATGTAATACCGAGAAAACGAGTTCGGTTTTTTTTTATACTTTATGAAAACAATTCATGAGTCGTTTGTGACGTGTATGAATCAACCAGACTTCAATCCAACACACGGTGTGACCAGTATGGCTAAAAGTGTCTGATATCAGTTTGAAATTGACATAAACTTTAGAAAACAACACTACTGACATATGGAATACCGATAAAAATCATTCTGATTGTTTTGATACTTTAGGACAATGATCCATGAGTCATTTGTGACGTCTACGAATCGACCGCACCTCAATCCGATGCATGGTGTGACCGATATGGATAAAAGTGTCTGATATCAGTTTAAAATTGACATAAACTTTAGAAAAAAATACTACTGACATACAAAATACTAAGAAAAAAACGTTCATTTTGTTTTTATACTTTAGGAAAACAATCCATGAGTCATTTATGATGTGTACAAATCGACCGCACCCCAATCCGATGCACGGTGTGACCGGTATGACTAAAAGTGTCTTATATCAGTTTGAAATTGACATAAACTTTAGAAAACAACACAAGTGAAATACAGAAAATCGAGCAAACGCATCCGGATCATTTTGATACTTTAGGAAAACGATCCATGAGTCATTTTTGACATGTAAGAATCGACCTCACCTCAATCCGACACATGGTGTGACCGGTATGGCTAAAAGTGTCTGATATCAGTTTGAAATTGACATAAACTTTAGAAAACAACACTACTGACATATGGAATACTAAGAAAACGTGTTCGGTTTTTTTTGATACTTTAGGACAACGATCCATGAGTCATTTTTGACGTGTAAGAATTGACTGCACCTCAATCTAATGCACGGTGTGATCAATATGGCTAAAAGTGTCTGATATCAGTTTGAAATTGACATAAACTTTAGAAAACAACACAAGTGACATACGTAAAACCAAGAAAAAACATTCGGATCATTTTTATACTTTAGTAAAATGATCCATGAGTCATTTGTAAGGTGTATAAATTGACCTCACCTCAATCCGATGCACGGTGTGACTGGTATGGATAAAAGTGTCTGATATCAGTTTGAAATTGACATAAACTTTAGAAAACAACACTACTGACATATGGAATACTGAGAAAACGAGTTCGGATCATTTTGATACTTTAGTACAATGATCCATGAGTCATTTTTGAGGTTTAAGAATCGACCGCACTTCAATCTGACATATGGTGTGACCAGTATGGAAAAAAGTATCTGATATCAGTTTGAAATTGACATTAACTTTAGAAAACAACACTACTGACATATGTAATACTAATCAAACGCGTTCGGATCATTTTTATATTTTAGGAAAATGATCCATGAGTAATTTTTGAGGTGTAAGAATTGACTTCACCTAAATCTGACACACGGTGTGACTGGTATGGCTAAAAGTATCTGATATCAGTTTTAAATTGACATAAACTTTAGAAAACAACACTATTGACATACATAATACTGAGAAAATGCATTCAGATCATTTTGATACTTTAGTAAAATGATCAATGAGTCAATTTTGAGGTGTACAAATTGACCTCACCTCAATCCGACACATGGTGTGACCGGTATGGCTAAAAGTGTCTGATATCAGTTTGAAATTGACATAAACTTTAGAAAACAACACTACTAACATACGAAATACTGAGAAAACGCATTTGGATTGTTTTGATACTTTAGGAAAACTATCCATAAGTCATTTTTGAGGTGTAAGAATTGACCGCACCTCAATCCAATGCATGGTGTGACCGGTATGGCTAAAAGTTTCTGATATCAGTTTTAAATTGACATAAACTTTAGAAAACAACACTACTGACATACGGAATACTGAGAAAACGCGTTCAGATTGTTTTGATACTTTAGGAAAACGATATGTGAGTAATTTTTGACTTGTCATAATCAACCTCACCTCAATCCGATGCACGGTGTGACCGGTATGGCTAAAAGTGTCTGATATCAGTTTGAAATTGACATAAACTTTAGAAAGCAACACAAGTGACATACAAAAAACTGAGCAAACGCGTTCGGATTGTTTTGATACTTTAGGAAAATGATCCGTGAGTCATTTGTGACGTGTAATAATCGACCGAACCTCAATCCGATGCACAGTGTGACTGTTATGGCTAAAAGTGTCTGATATCAGTTTGAAATTTTCATAAACTTTAGAAAACAACACAAGTAACATACAGAAAACCGAGAAAATGTGTTCAGATTGATTTGATAATTTAGGACAACGATCCGTGAGTCATTTTTGACATGTACGAATCGACCGCACCTCAAACCGATGCACGGTGTGACTAGTATGGCTAAAATTTTCTGATATCAGTTTCAAATTGACATAAACTTTAGAAAACAACACAAGTAACATACGACAAACCAATAAAATGCGTTTGGATTGTTTTGATACTTTAGGACAATGATCCATGAGTCATTTTTTATGTGTACGAATTGACCGCACCTCAAACCGACGCACAGTGTGACTGGTAAATATTTTCATTAGATAAAAAATCAGTATTTATTAAATGAGACAAATTATCCAAAAACATATTGATTTTACATTATTCCCTTTCATTGTTATCAGAATGAAAACATTTGAGTTTAAAATTTAATATTTTAGTTTCATATTTCCATATTAATTTATTCTTTCATATTAATGTTTTAATTTATTTCATTATTGTATTACTAATATAATATTTGTTTTCTTATATAGGTGAATTTTTTTCCTTGAGTTCGGATGCTTTGTTCGGCAACAAATACCATGGACGACAATTTTTGAGAGCGGATCACGGATATCAAAGGATGAAACATAAATGTTTATAACTTTTGTTGAATAATTGTAATTGTAACCATGTAAAACAATGTTTGAAATGTATATAGTAGTGTTTTTTTATTCATGATGTTAAGTAAATGTATATACTATTATCTGTCAAAATATTGTGTGCGGGTGCTATTTTGTGAAGGTGTGCATATGCTATTTTGTGCAGGTATGCTGGTTTGTGCAGGTGTGCGGGTGTGCAGGTTCTGGTTTTGCAGGTGTAGGGGAAGGTGCCTTTATCAGTGCTTTTTTGAGCACTGATAAAGGACGCCCTTTATCAGCACTTTTCGGAGCGCTGATAAAGGGGACCCCCCCCCCCCTTATCTACGCTAGCATTAACAGCGCTTTTCTAGTGCTGTTAATGTTGGTTTTTAGCACTGATAAAAGGACAAGTTGTAGTAGTGATGTTTTCTTCCTTAGACTCAATCATCTGATCAAGATACACATGATCATAGGGTAGTAATATCCACGCTTGAGATGATGGTGCTAAAGAAGATTCATCTTCCTCCTTGCACTTGTACAAAATCAGGGTTCGATTCTCCATATGAAGAGATATTTCCCTCTCATGAAAATTTATGTTAGATCTATATAGGGAAAGTCAATCCATGCTAAAAATTGCATCAAATTCCACCATAGAGAGTATGACAAGGTTTTCTGGGAAGTTCAAACCACAAATTGTGATAGGGGAGGATTTATATTCATGGGATGCAATGATTTCCCCATTTTCTGTTCTCACCGACATCTTTACTTCCATGATTTTTTGTGGTGTTGGGATTGTTCTACTAAACTTTTGAGATATAAAATAATGTGTAGAACCAGAATCAAAAAGTATGTTCACTATTCTTGAATGAATAACTAGCATACCTTTCACCACTTCGTTGTCGGGATTCACTTCAGTGGTAGTGATGGAAAAAGCTCACCCTTTCTACCTTGGAGGTTATTGGTTGCCTCCGAAAACCCTTGTCTTAGGGAACTGGTTTTCAAAGTTCCATCGTTATTTTTAGTTGAAGCAATGAACAATGCATTGAGGGTCGAATGTAGAGTTCCTCTCCTATGTCGCATCTGCGGGTTTTTCTTTTCGACAGTTAATGTCCAGGTGACCTTCTCTTCCACACCTAAAGTATTTCCCCATCCCCTTCAGGCAATTTCTAGGGTGTTCTTTCTGCACATTTGGAAAGTGGGGTGATTTATTCTCTTAGAATCATTGGATTTATCCATCGGACTTCCAGAATTAAAGTCCACCTTATGCTTCTTATCCCTATGATACCCCTGAGTTCCTCTGATCTCCATTTTGACTTTGAGGGAACATCGGAAAATTTCCTCATAGCTCTCGAAGTCATAGATCTCTAGGGATTTTCATAGGCTAGTTTTTAGCCCAAAAAAGAGTCATTCAACCTTACATTCATGGGTAACGACAAACCTGAAGGCATATTATGCAAGCCTTGTGAAGTTTTCCTCATACGATCCTATGGATTTTTTGCCTTTTTTTCTTAAGGTAAAGGAAGTCCCTTTCCATCTTAAGTCAGAGGGTGTGAGGAAAATATTTATTGAAAAATATTTTCTGTAAATATTTTCATTCCAATTCCTTGATCTCCTCCTCGGGCTTCATATTTTTTATCAATGTCCACCATTGATCAGCTTCACCCTCCATACGATAAGTAGCCAGAAGAACCTTCTCTTGTTCGGAACATTGAAGGGTGGAGAAGATCTTTTCAATGGAGTTAATCCATTGTTCGGAAATTAAGGGATCGGATAATCCATTAAAAGTAGGAGGACTTTTTTCATGAAGCTCTCAATTGTGACTTGTTCTTTCTTAGGGGGGTTTGAGTGTTCCTATTGACCCATGTTTCTATTCAAAACTTGAGTTAAATGAGAGTGTATCTTGAAAATTTTTGCAATTCCTGCTCCCATCAGATTGGGTATCTCATTAGAACAGTCGACACATTGATCTTCACATCAGTTGTTAGCCCGAGTCCTCCTATTACCATCCATTGGATAGAATAAAATTAATGTTATGGGTAACACATAAAGGGGAATCCAATTACAAAAAGGGATAACTTATAAATTACTTTGATTTCCTTAAGTTATGAATTTATAGGCTTCAATCTATGTTATTTATGATCTACTTCTAGACATATATTCTTTGGGGGATTTTTTTAATTACCTTAATAATGGTTCATACTAAGATTATGAATTTACTAAAGCATATCCCCTGAGAGTGTCTACCAAGAGTGCGTCAAGGCCTATTGTCGTTCACCAGTTCTCGTTCGAGTCTAGCTCAAAGTGGTGTTTTCGGGTTTTAACCCTAGATACATCTGTGCCAAAGCTGCCTCTACCTGCTCATATCCAAATAGAGATGTATTTTCTTGATAAACCACTTAATCAATACTCAAAAAAATTTAGGGATATTTTTATTATACTTAGTCTTATCCCTAAGGCTTTCACTAGGGTTTTCTAATCCTAATCCCAAAAATAACTAAACTTATCCTATGATACCAACTATAACAACCCTACTCTTTATTTCACACTTAAACATAATTTATTACATAAAATATTCACTTGATACAACATAGAATATCGATAGGTCTACTGTCTTTGGATATTAGGATCATTACATAACAACTTAAAACATTAAATACACATCTTTATTGAAAACTTCTTTTACATGACTACACACATTCCTCCATACTTAGCATTTCATGGGATAACCTGAGGACATGTGTAAGAAAAGGGTGATATATAAAGCCCAGTAAGGGGGTAAATAAGGAATAACATGAAGAATACAATACATGTTAGGCAATAGGTATATCAATGGAGTATAATAGAAACATGAACATAAAGGCATGATATAGCATCATTATCATAACAAGGAAATGTGGCATCAACATTTAACATGACATTAGCATGAGCCAAGGATCATTGCACATGGATCATGATTAAACCCTAATTGAACTTTAATTAGCATGAATAAACCCCCATTTCACTTGAAATATCATGATACTAATATTTACCCAATGCATTGAAGCGCTATCAGGGCGTACCCTTCTTAATCATTTCATTTCATGCATAAGTGTTCCACATAGATCATATAACATAGATTATTTAAACAACATAATTTATTTCATGATAAAGGAATGTGGAATTAATACATGAAACTCTATAATTAATAAGTAAATGTGAATAAAGGTGAATACTCTTGATAGATAAATGGGCATGGTATTCACTACTCAATGACTTTGGCTTGGAAAATCACGGTGCAATTTCAGCAGCATAACGGCATGACATAAGAATTCATAAAAATGGTTGATGAGAGATAAAGGGGTGTATCATCATATGTACCTGAAATGTAAAGTAATTGGGTAATATAGATACATACCCCAACATATGTAATGGAATTTAGATTCATAATATAAAAGAATTGCTTGAATGTAAATGAGAAGATAGAAATTCCTTACGGAATTTAGACATTGTAATGGGTGTACATGGAAGGTATTAATGAGATATAAAGGGGTATATCATCACTAAAAAATAAGTAGAGAAGTATATGTAGGTTAGAAATCATACCCCAACATTTTTAATTGAAAATACATGGGTATAGCAACATAAATAAACTTGGACAAAAAATGAGAGAGGAAGAAATCTCTTACTTGGAAGTGTGATCCCAAAGGCTTGGGAGAGGCTTGAGAGAGGCTTCTTGAGAGCTTGGGGTATATTGGGAGAATTATAGAGAGAGGAGGGTAGATTTTGGTTGAGCTCTAAAGGTTTTGAGTGAAGAGGAAGTGGGAGCTTGGGTGGGTTTATATAGGAAAAGAGAGGGAATTCTTTATTATTTAAGTTTTGGACACTACACATTAAACTAATAAAAACCAAAAACCATACAATGGTTTTTACCCATGGTTTTTTCCAAAGGGGAGTGGAAAATATTATTTTATAAGGCCAATGGCCTAAATTCTTAAAATATTAGGCTTTCTTATGTGGAGGTGAGTCACGCTCTCAAGAAGATCATTTTAAAAGTTAAAATGTTTTATAAGTCTTGGAGGGTTCACTAAAGCTTTGTAAAATAAATAAAACAAACCTAAAATCAAATTATTTTAATTTTAAAACATATATTAGCCGAACATAGCATTTATATTATTTTATTACATCACTATTGGGTCACTATGATGTCATAAAACACATTATATATTTAAATGGTATTTAATTTTTATCCAAAAATTCGACTGTCTCCGAAAATTATGAAAAATTCACTGTTGGATAATTTAGATGTCCTGATTCCAAAAATAATATTCAATCTATCTAGAAAATTTTATAAATATGAGAATTTTTACTTTTAAAATAAAAAAATACCTTTATCGAAAATTCATGGGTTTTGACAAAAATAACTTTCAGACCTTAATAAAAATTACAATTGTATTCATAAAAATTATAATATAATTTAATAAAAAGTAATTTAGTAATAATATTTTATTAAAATATTATTTAATTCAAAAATTCATTAATTCATCAAAATATATTTCTTAATTTAATATTAACTAAAAATATTATTTGTGCTTCAAAAACTATTTACAAAGTAACAATGATAAAATGAATGTATATTATTTATACAAAAATAATTTACATAACCATAGTGCTAAGGTATTGTTACATAACCCCTTATAACACCCGTATAATACCTAAGGGTAAAGTGTGTGATGGTGACAGACTCTTGGGGTGGCCTGGATAACATCGCTTGAGTAATAATCTCTATTAACTTCCACTTCTCTTGTAGGTGGCTCCATTCAAGCTTAATGTGTTGAGGATCAGCTTGGGTTTGGTCAAGAGCAAAGCCCAATGATTCCACCTCCTTTCTGAGCTTTGAAAAATGGGCTTCATACAGAGCAATTCTACTGGATGAGTTCATCACTTCCTTTGTCTGAGTAAATTAGATTTGTTAAAGCCCTGTATTTATACTAATCATGTGTTCACTATTCAACATCTATATTATCAATGGTAACATTTCTTAATGGTATTTTAAAAAATCCAAAAACATAAAACCAAATAATTGAATATGTTTTATATAACCATTTTACATAATAATACATTTAATCAAATCAAGATGAATTTTCATTAGTAAAAGTTTGGGTCATTACATTTTGGGCCTTTTTAGGCTTTGAAAAATGTGAAATAGGTTTATATATCTCACTAAGGGAATATATCTTTTCCCAGGATTCGATTTGATATGTGGTAGAGCCTAAATGGGCACCCGGATCAAAAGTTATGGTTTGTTTGAAGTCCAAGTTACGTTTTCAACATATTATAGATCTTTAATTAATTTTTTTATTTTTTTTATCTTCCAATTGATATTAAATTACTATTAATTGATAATAATTAGAAAATTATTGATTGAAAAATGTTTTTTATTTATTTTATAACCCATTTTCAGTAAATGTCCTTTATATTAAGTGTAAATGCCTATTTACCTTATCTAAAACATATTTAAAAATATATATTATATTTATATCAATATAAATATATTAATATATTATTTCCAATTAATAATAATTTTTTTCTAAAATATACCCTTTATCAGCTTTACTAAAAAAGCACTGATAAAGGGGGGTGTTTATCAACACTTCTAAAAAAGTGTTGAAAGGGTCCTTTAACAACACTTTTTGTAGCACTTTTAAAGGGCCCTTTTAACATCTCTTTTTTTAGTGCTATTAAAGAGGGGCTTTAACTGTGCTAAAAAAGTTATGATAAAGGCCCCACTGATAAAGGGTATAAAAAAATTCCACGCACCCCCCCCCCCTTTATTAGAACTACCCCCCACCCCACACACACACACACCATTTTATCAGGACTTCCCCCACCCCTTTATCAGCACTTTAGATAATCCCCCCCCAACGCGTTCCCCTACCTCCAGCGAGTTTTAAACCTAATACCTCCAACTTATACACCATCATCTTTTCCACTCCCCTATACTGTTTTTTTTATATTTTATGATATATCTATATATTTATATATATTTAATTACATTTTTTATCCATATATTTATATATATGTTTATATATTAATAAATATATTTTATATGTAAATATATTTAATTATTTATTTATGAAATTAAATTTTTATGTGTTAATAAATAAAAAAAATGTATTTATTGTTATATATTCGATTATAAATAATACTACATTATAAATAATGATAAATTTTCAAATCCATAATATCAATATGAATGTAATCCCTAGGAATAAATTTATTCCCCACTAAAAGGGGAAAAATATCCTCATAAATGAGGCTTAAAATCCATCGAGTGTTAAAATATTGGGGTACCCCGAATAAAAACTCGGTTTTGGAGGCCTTCTGGGCCTTTTCGGGATTTGAAAAATGTGAAAGAGGTTTACCTATCTCACTAAGGGTATAGAGATTGTCCTAGGATTTGATTTGATATGTAGTAGATCCCAAATGGGAACCTAGATCAAAAGTTATTGTTTTTTGAAGTTCGAGTTACGTTTTCAACATTTTATAGATATTTAATTATTTTTTTTATTTTTTTTATCTTCCAATTGATATTAAATGACTATTACTTGATAATAATTATCAAATTATTGATTGAAAATATTTTTTATTTATTTTATAATCCATTTTCACTAAATATCTTTTATATTAAGTGTTAATTCCTATTTAACTTATCTAAAACATATTTAAAAATATATATTATATTTATATTTATATATTAGTATATTATTTTCAATTAAATATAATTTTTTTATGAAATATACCCTTTATCAACACTACTAAAAAACACTAATAAAGGGGGGTCTTTATCAACACTTCTAAAAAAGTGTTGATACCCCCCCTCCCCCTCCCCTTTATCAGTGCCTTTTTACAAGCACTAATAAAAGACCCCATTTATCAGTGATTTTTTAAAAGCACTGACAAAGGTCACCCTTTAACAGTGCTTTTAACTAGCACTGGATAAACCCAGCTTTGTAGTAGTTCATGATGATGGGGTGAAAGCACAACTAGAAGTGTATTAAAACACTTTTATACCCAGACCAAAATAGTAACGTAAATTTCATCATAAAAATGTTAGCTACAACTTTTTATGCTATATATTTCAAGTTTTGATGATACTATATCTTTAATACCATCCCAAAAGACAAAAAGACCAACCAAGACTGACACCATTTTCAACTCAAGGACCAAACAAAACTTATACCATTTGTAAAATTCATCCCCTGCTCATTGGATTGATAAATGATGGGGGTGCTACTAGACTTAGGTGACATCCCCAAGACACCAAGGGTTGGAAATAACTTCCAAGGGCTTCAACAACATTGGGGAAATATTTTACCTTTTAAAAGATATAACACCCAGAAAAACATAAAAAATAAACATCTAATCCTATTATATTATGCATGAATAAACAACACAACCAAAGGTATACCCAATAGTAAAAAAATATCAGAGTACTAACAGAAACAAAATACATAGCTAAGAGGAACTACAATACCAAAAAAACTCAAAGACACCAAGAGACATGATCCCAAACAACACTTGACCAAGCTCCAAGCTCCAACTCAACCTATTATGCATGTGGCATCAAGATGAATCACTGGATAAATATGATACCTTCACTTTTCCTTTTTCATGATAGATGACATATGTAAATTCACTGAAGTTCCCAAGCATAGGGTGAGTATAAAATTATTTGGATTTACCCAAAGAATTCCCATCGCATTCCATTAGGATAAGAACTAGTTATCACATTTTATATAAAATATTTTAGAAGTAATTAAAATAGTTTATATAAAAACCATGAAAATTTTCCAAGGAAATCAATAAAAAAAGTATTAAAAACATTTTTCATTATTTGTAATAACCTTTTTTGTGTTTCCACACACACACATGCATGCCAAGTGATAGTACCAAACTTATGAGTGGTCTATCTTCAATCCACCAAATCATTACTAGGTGTTTAATATCCCTATTCCACAATGGAACATGCCCCATATTCTAGGTCACATCTTGATACCCCAATGGTACACACCCCTTGTCAAGGTTTACATCAAAAAAATGAACTCACGCTAACCAAGTATGTCAAATTACATGTCAATCAATTTCACATAAAACTAAAATCTTTCTTGAAAACATTTCATCAAACACCTTTTGTTCATTAAAACTACTATAATTTTAAAACCATCATTTTAAAATTATAAACAAATGGATTTTCCAAAATCCATCCAATTTCCCAAAATTTATAAAGCCATATCCAAAATGGAATTACATCAAGAATAATACAAGGATTTTAAAAAAAATCAAGTAAAGAATTTAATCAAAACTAAGACCTCAAGTTCTAGAATAGGTGGAGATGAGAGAGCATCCACCTACCTCCCAATAGGTGGTAAATATAAATAATAGTACTAAGATCTTCTAGATTCGTCCTTGGATCTCATTTCCTTCAATAGATTCAATTATATCTAATAAATATTCCCATAATAGAATATAGATCTCTTCATAACGGACTAGTTCTATGGTTCTATGAGAGAGGAGAAGAGTATATCTAAGAATAATAGTAAACAATGATGACTTACCAATGAGTTTGGATCTCCAACACACTTTGATTTGAAAAAAAATTATATGGATCAAAATGAATCACAAAAGAAGCCTTAGGAGGAAATGGAATTCAATATCTTGAAATATTCTGTGACTAATGAGGGTTTGGAACCCTAATTTGGATTAAAACCACAATTTTTAGGACATTAACTTCACATTTCATGGTAAGGCCACACAGTTTGTCAAACCTTTCACTAACCATACATGTGCTACTAGAAAATATAAGTAATTGCACGGTTTGGGTCATACGGTTTGGAAAACTGTGATCCAACCATGTAGTGCTACTGTATCAAGACCACACCTTATACAGTTGGATTACACAATTATAAAAACCATTTTCCAATCATTATTTTCCCTTTTTTCACTTTTAATGGTTTTACCTAGGCATTCACACGGTTTTTACAAACCACGTGCCTACCTAGTGACTCCCAAAACATGTTTCATAGCTTTTTGGGGGTTGTGCATGGTTTCTAATGAGCATACACAAACCATGAACCTCCAAAAACACTTACAAATCATTCCTAAACCTCTTTTAACATCCTGAAACTCTACCCAAGTGTTATATAGTTTGGAAACATATCAACAAAAGTCATTTACCTAAAATGGGGGTGTCACATATTTCCTTTGTAAAATAGGTATTCTTCATCTCCAAATTTGAAAATAAAACCATCCATGTTAAGGAAATAAATAGAGATGATGTTATTAGTAACACTTAACACAAAATAAAAGTTCTTTAAAACCAAAATAATTCTGGTTGGCAACATAAGGTGGTAGTATTCTATAGATAAGGCAATGATTCATGCTCTATTGGTTTCCCAAAGATCCACCTCTCCTATGGAAATCTTATGAAATATACTTGGTTCCTTCATTTGGATAAATATGTGAGCACCAAAAAACTATATCTAATACCCAATGTGTAGATATAGAAAGATTACACTCAATAATGAATTCACCTTTAGCTTCCTCTTGCTAAGTGTACTTCTTATTCCAGTGTCCTGTCTCGCCACATGTAAAACATATTGCATCTTATTCCTTCACCTGCCTTTGGATCTTCTTCTTCTTAGAGGGGTGATGCTCGGGATATTTAAACGTATTTTTATTCTTGGGACCCTTATCTATGTTCTTCCTTGTTCACTATAAGGGTTGTGGTTTTATCATGCCCCATGTACTTGTTAACTTAGAGAATTAGAGTAAGAAGATACAAAAGTGTCTTCTCACTATTGATCACATTGTAATTCACAATGAATGTGAATAAGGATTTAGGTGGTGAGGGAAGACTGAAATCTTCACACAGCTCATCATGGAATTTAATTCTCAAGATATTCAAGTTATCTATATAACCAATCATCTTGACTACATGAGGACCATCGGGTATAGAATCTACAAGATTGCACATGAATGGTGCATTTGAGATCTTATATATCTCTTATCTCGCTTTCTCTTGGTAGAGATCATAAAGGTGAGACATCAAGGTATACACATATATTTCTTCATGTTGCTTTAGAAGCTCATTAGACATGGATGATAGCATGAAACATTGTAAATATATGGTGTTATCCAAATGGTTCTTGTAAATAGATAATTCCTCCTTACTGGTCTTTTGGCCAAATGCTTCAGGAAGGGAATTTTCCAACACATGTAATTTCTATTCATGGTGTAGAATAACATATAACAGTCTTATCATTCATGGAAATTAGTTCTAATGAGAAGTTTATCCTTATCAAGTATGGATTATAGTGATATGTTTTAATTCATGTGTAATACTGTTTTTATAATTAAGAAGATCATAATTTTAATACTTTATCTAATAAAATTAGATAATAAATATTGCATTTATTAATGTACCTCTATTTTATCAAAACATAATATCCCTCACAATTAGTTTGAAAATATCATGTTGCTTGAATATTTCAGTGGAAAGGAACCATATTCCCCTTCTCATAACCTAGATGGAGGTCTATCAAGCTATTTGAAGGTATTTAGGTAAGTGTAACTTTCCAAATTCATTAACTCGTAGTTCCTTGATCTATTGAGTGGGCTCCCCGATCCTAAAATCCTAAATTCTTATTTCCTAAACACTTTGCATACTAGTTTCACCAAGTCTCACAGAGGTTATCAATTCTTAATGAAAACTAGGTTAAGTCGACCCAAAACTCAAATTAGAAATTCCTTGATAATTGAAAGCACCCCAATGGGGGTTGGTAAACCAATTTGAACTATGGTTCAATTTCTACCCAAGTAGTGAAAGTTTATACCAACTTAATATATATAATTGAGGTATTTTAATATTTATGCATAAATTGCTTATTTTATCTTTATTACATTCTTTTTAATATTAAGTAGATTTACTTAAGTGATTAATTTATTCTTGGATAAATTTTATGCATAATATAATTTATTTTAGTTCTATCTTTCATGCTTATTAATTCATTAATTCATGTGATCGTGAAAAAAAACATCCATAATGAAATTAACCATGAAACTTAATAAAAATGAAATAATAAGAGTGGTATGATCATCATATTTTCCTAATTGTTAATTTATCTAGATTATGATAAACTAATCATTGACCTAGGGGAAAAACACCTTGAACCACGACTTATTTCTTATTGCATTATCAATCTATCCTCCCATGTATCTCTTATATTGGTTTTTCCTCAGTTCAAAACTTGAACCACCACCACTCACCTAGGATATTCATATATTACATAAGATTTTACTCACACGCAGGTGAGGGGAACCTATGTATTAGTTAAGGGGGTTTACATAAAAGGAAATCATGGGCATGCAGACCCTTACAAAATGAGAGGTATAATGTGAAACCTATCAATTTATTTTAATAATAAATTAAAAGGAAACTAATCACATATAAATGTCTCATTTATGGTCATGATCATCCACATTAATGAAATTAATTATGCATTTAAAAAATAACATTCATTCCCCATCGTTCATATTTAAGATAAATCACGCTCAAATCAATTAATTATCTTATTTAATTAATCAATTATTTTATCTTAATTTTCATATAAAAATTCTTGAGATTCTCATCCACCATAATTTAAAACAAATTAAATAAATTTATTTTAAATTTGACTATGTAAAAAATTTACATTGGATGAAATACGATGAGTACTCATCTGAACTTCCCATCGTGTATGATATTCATAGATTGTTTACTCACGTGGAATGTAGAATACACATCTTGGTATATAATTTCATGGTATGTAATTTCAAATGAATGACACATAGAAAACATGTTATTTATGTAGTGTTTTTTGTTTTAATGCATATAGAGTAATCATTGTATTTTTATTTATACATGATATGTAGTTTTGAATATTATGCAGAAATTATTAGACATTTAATATATATAAAACTCATCACATGGCATGTGAAAGTCAGCTAAATGAAACATACATAACATGTTGATAATTTTTAAATAGTATAATAAATTAATTTCAAATTCTACATAAATAGGTAATATACACGATGTGTTCTATCCAGTTACACATTGTGTATAAACCTTCACCATCTATTTACAGAACATTCCTAGGGGAAGGGTGTGTGGAACTACCATGGACATAAATGGAGTATACATTGTGTACATGGGATATAGATCATGTGGTCTCTAATTTTCATGGTTACTAGTCACATATGTCATGTGAAAACACAAAGATCAACTTTTACTAATGGACTACACATCATGTATGCAAGTTAAAATTTGTGTGCACTAGGATGGCCCAATCAATATATGATGTATTAAATATGCACTAGCTGTAATAAATGAACATGCTTTGAATTAGTTAATGATTTGTCTTGGAACATAGGTACACAAAATTCACCCATGGGATACATGTTGTGTACTCTTCTTCTATTCATCTAGAATCCTTGGAACCTCCGGATGAGTTCTTCGAATGATCTTTATTCAAAATTAATCCATTTATTGATTATAGTTTCAATAAAAAATAGGAAGAAGATAATATCTCATGGTTCATATTAAAGAATGATAAAACTGGAATGTAAAACTAATAATAAATTTGTAAATTAATTAACAATATTTAAATAATTATAAATTATTATGAGACCACTCTGATACCACTTAAAGGTTCTAGGTACAGCAGAAGCATTGGTGGGGAATTACCAACTTGGCTTCTTTGTAATTGATGATTAATCATAGATGTACATCAATGTAGAACATTATGACCAATATAATTGAATCAAATATGAATTGACATAAGAACAACGGAACCAAATGCAAGATCATCACATAATAAATTTATAATTAATTTAAGAAATTAAATAATTACCTTGTGGTGAATCTTTTTTAATTGATAGATCTAAAAAATCTTTTACATCGTATTTTCATTGCATCACATGAATAAAGTTTAGATTACCACTACTGGTGATCCACACATTTTCCACAAACCTTCAAGCATCATCGTAAGAATCTCTGGGTGCTAGTGTTGAATATCCTAATGATTTCATTGTTCATCATTGATTTCCATGAGAATCACTTCCAAGACAGATTCTCCTCGGTCTCTCTAGAATCAAGAGTGGTGGTGAGGAGGATTGGTCTCTATTATTGAGATCATTCTTAGAGAGGTTCTCTCTAGGGTTTTAGAAAAATTTCTAGAGTCATTGTGCACAACCAACACAATGGTTAGACTTAGGTTGGAAATAATATAATTTGGTTTAAATAGTGATAGATTTAGAAAATAATAATTGCATATAAGCCCTTATTATTTATTTAATCTATGTGGAACCCCATGTCTATAATATTATTATTATTATTATTATTATTATTTCTTGAGATGCATAAAACTAGTGAATTAATTAAATATTATATTTTGAATAAATTGTTTAAAATTTATTCAAATAATATTTAATATATTTTATTTCTCACAAGACCTTTAAAATCAGTTCTTCATTCCTCCACAATATCAATTAGTCATTAAATAATAACTATTTATTTAATAAATAAATATCACTGCATTATTCTCTAATAAATAAATAAATATTATATTCACTAAATACAAAATAAATATTTATTAAATATTATACTCACAAAATATTCTCTCAAATAACTAGTGACTGAATATATATGATTAAGGAAACATGAAATGATATCATCTGGCTATAGATAATATATTTAATAATATTTCCATAGTACTTCTGGGTTCTCATCATAGTGGGAAACCATTATGACCTTTTAGTGTGATAGTTACTCTTTGGACATTATCGTATACTATATCACATAGAAGAACAATCATGATGCAATAAGATATTTACTAATATTCAAAACAATGAATATAGGTAATCATAAAGTACATATAAGTTAGTTCTATGGCACAAACTCCAATATTTTCATCCAACTGCACCAGTCATATATTCACATAAAGTCTCAGTAATCATCAGATATATTTTTTTTCTTCCTTGAATATGCTTATCTAAGAGCTCCTAGAAGCAACATCTTCATTTCTTTCTTAGCTAAAATATAAAGGGATATTTATTGTTATGTACCATGGTATACATCAATACATATGACTCATAGAAACTCTAATTGTATCTCATACATTAAATCTCTTTATACAACAAATGTAGCTCTCTTTATCGCAATACAATTGGGCACTTTAATCTTCCATTTGGATTTTTTTTCAATACCCATTTCAATTCTATAAATTTCATTTATGAGATTAATATCTTTCACCCTCCTATTAACAATAGGTAAAAAGGTGCATCAGTGAGGAAAATTCCTTCTCATCTCATGATTTGAAATTTAATCATCTCCCCTTTAGTAAAACGTAACCCAATTGAGAGAAGGGTGGCATCACATTTTTCTTAAGAAATTATCCAAAAATAAAGAAACTCTATGTCTACATGAGTAATGCTCAGTGTAGAAAACAGTGGTGAATAAGACATAAAAGATTCCCATAATACTATTCATGTAACATCCTGGATAAAAAATTACACTCTTGTTCATGTTTAAGAGTGGTACTTTAGGTTTTGAGGATCATCAGAGTTTTTTGAGATTTTTTGTAGAACCTGGGTAGGGCAATACCTGTAGGGAACATTTAAATCATAAATGCATAATTTAGTTCATAAATAACTCATGGAGAAAAATTTGTGAAAATATTTTGTATCATAAATACATTTACACTGTAAATACTCTTTTTACATAGTAAATATGTTTCTTGGGATAAATTAACTCACGGTGATGTATTTTTCATTGTATATAATTTATGGGGAGTTTACATCATAAGTATAAGGACCAGGCCTTAAACATTACATAATATAGTTAATTAAACTAAAATACACTTATTAAATCCCCTTTGATTTTTTGGTTTATAGTTTTAGAGAATTAGTTCGTAATTCATACATGACAATCCACAAGCATACAAAGCAGATACTACCAAAATAGTATCCATTGTTTTCAAAATAAAAAAGTTTTAATAAAAAATGAATTCTTTTTATGAAAAGTCTTTACAACATTCATCTTGACTTCTTCATTTATCTTACATATATATAAACCCTATGAAAAAACATTTAAAAACATGGTATGAGAACAAAAATAGATCATTAAGGTACATAAAGGATAAATGAACCATTGGTTCATGAATACTTATAAGCATATGAAATTTTTTTCACAAGATACACTTCTCACCCTTAAAGTATCATATACTTACTGTGTAAAAACATGAGATTTCCATAAAAAATATAAAATATAAATAAACCTATATAGGTAACTTGGGGAATTAATTTTTTTAGATTGTAACCCTCATGGATACCATATTATTTATAATTATTATGGCTATCTTACAATGTAACCCTCATGGCTACCTTATGGTGTAACAATCGCAGTTACACTTGGAATAACCAATATGGTAAACTTCCAATATAAACATACCCAATGCATTGGAGATAGATATAGGGCCCACCCTTAATCATAATCAAATCTCAATAACCAGAACATAATCATAAAACAAGAAAACTTACATCATAAAAACATTCCTTTTTAATTTTGTAAAACTAGAAATTTAAAATAGTATTTTTAAAGAAAATTCCCTTACCTAAGGTTCAACTTCCTTAAAAAGTGTTAAAACCTCATTTATAATGGTTTAAAGAGTTTTATTGATTTATTAAAGTTATATATTCATGTTTATAACACCTTATATGATCATTTTATAACATCTTTACACCCATTTATTAATAATGTTTTGTTATTTTCATTGTTTCGGATGCATTTATTTCATGGTTTCCAAGGTTGGTTCATTATGGAATTTCTTGTCGAATAGAATAAAAAATATAGAAGTGGAAAGAAATAGTATTAATATGTTTCCATGATTTTTAATGATACCATATATAATTTTGTATTCTAATATGAGGATGATTTATTAGATAAAATATTAATGAAAATTATTTAATTTATTTTGGTGATTTTTATAACCATCATAATATTATATCATTTTATTTAATATCATGTTTATATATTGGTTCCAAAACAATATATAACTTAAAATATGTAAAATAAAATATTATTTAACCATAATAATGGTTTTATGACCAGACTTGAGGGTAGTAATGGAAAATGAAATGTATCATCCACAATGGCGTTAAATCGACACATCGCGGACGATGTTCTCATTTTTAGAATAAAAGGGAAAGGAGAAGCAGTTTGATGATGAATTATTTAATAAAAATGATAAAATTCCATTATTTATAAGATACTAGAGTTTTCATGCCACTTTTATAAGGTTAGGTGAAGATAAAATAAGAAAATAAAAAAATGAAAAGGAAATAAAAGGAAATGAAAGAAGATTTTACCTCTTGAATTCTTCTCCTTGAGAACCTCCTTAAGGCCCTTATTTTTTGCCTTTTGATGAGAACAGAAGGTCTTAGACGTGGGTAAGAGGATTGGGAAGGGAATTGGGAAAAAAATTGAACAATCTACAAGGCTTTTAGGTGTCAGGTGAAGATGTTGTGAGGGGAGGTATTTATAGTGGAGAAGAGGATGGGTTTTTTATTATTTTATTCATTAGTTTATTATTTTGGATCAAGTCTATGAATAGTTTTGATTACCATGACTAAATATAGTAATAAAAGGATGAGAGTTCAATATTATGGGATTACATCATCCATTCATCATCCATGACTCAATAATTTATGCATTTAACTTATACCGTAAATTACCATATTTCACTATTCACCAAAAAATCAAGAATTTCTAGAAAAATACCAAAAATTCAGCCTAACCATTTTTTGACATGTAGAATTCAAAAATAATCTCTATTTTGTGAAAATAATTTTCTAAATATGAGAAATTTAATTTTTAATTAAAATCATAATTTATTTTAAAAATACAAATTTTAAAACTATAATTATTTTGTAACACTTTGAAAAATTAATTAATGTCTCATAAAATTATCTTATAATCATAATAAAATAAAATATTAATTTTTGAAACTATTTTAATAAAATAAATTTTCTTTTTCAATCATTAAATTAATTATAAAATTATAAATAAGAATTTGTATTCACAAAAATACCAACACATAATTTATCATTTTCAAAAAAAAATATTTACTTATTCCATGATACAAATATATCATATTTTCACTTTTAAGATACATGAATTTTATTTATACTTTTATAGGTTATGTTACTATTATATTATCTAGATTATTATTCTTAATGGTCATGTTACTATTCCTAAGGTCAAGTTACTATTCCATCAGTATAGATTCCTTAAAATACCATATATTTAATTATACATTTATAATGAATTTAACTATTTAATTTCAGAATAAAAAAATATTTTACATGTAATTGGGTTGTTACATTCTTCCCACATTCTAAAAATTTCATCCTCACAATTTTTATTTACTTATTAAACAAGTGAGGATACCTTTCCCTCATAGCATTTTCAAATTCTCATGTTGCTTCTTCAACCATGTGGTTCCTCCACAAAACCTTAACCCAGTGAATTACCTTATTCCGCTATACTTTATCTCTATGATCAAGAATCTAAATAGGTTTCTCTTCATAAGAAAGGTTCTCTTCCATCTGAACTACTTCTAGGCTCAAAACATGAGATGAATCCGGTACATATTTTCCTAACATCAAAACATGAAAAACATTGTGTTCCTGATATAAACTCAGAGTCAAAGCTACTCAGTGGGAAATCAGTCCAACTTTATACTAGATTTCAAAAGGTCTAATGAACCATCGGCGTAGCTTTACTTTATTACCAAAAATGCATGAAACTTTTCTAAGGAGATATTTTAAGGAAAACATGAGCACATACCTCAAAAAAAATCTTTCCTCCTATTATCTGCATAACTTTTCTATCTTCTATGAGCAATCATCATGTGTTTCTAGATTATCTTCACTTTCTTAGCTACTTCCTCTACTAATTCTGCTCCCATTAACTTTATTTCCCCAACTTCATCCCAAAATGCTATAGTTCGACACCTCTTTCCATATAATGCCTCAAAAGGTTCGATCTATATACTAAAATAAAAATTATTATTAGAAAAAAACTCAACTAAAGAAATATGTTGATCCCAAATTCTCTGGTAATCCATTGAATAAGCATGTATCATTTCTTCTAGGATCTAAATTGTTCACTCATTCTATCCATGGGATTGAGGATGAAAAGCAGTGCTGAAATTTAATTTAGTTCCCAATGACTTCTGAAGGCCTTTCCAAAATTTAGATGTGAACCTAGGATCACAGTCAGATATAAGGGAGATAGGAACTCCATGTAACCTGAAAATAAATTTGAGGTACAGTCAAGAAAAATGATCTAGAGAAAGATTATATTGAGTAGGAAGTAAATGTAAAGATTTAGTCATCTGATCAACAATAACCCAAATCACATTGTTACCATAAAATTATTTGGTAGTCCCACCACAAAATCTATGTATATATTTTCATATTTACACTCTAGAACTGGAAAATTCTAAATAATATACTTTGGTACTTTCTAATATACTTTAACCTATTGACATGTCAAACATTTCATGGTAAAATCAGCAATATCTCTTTTCATTCCATCCCATCAGTAATAATCCTGAAGGACTCTATACATCTTAGTGCTTCCAGGATGAACTAAAAATGGAGAACTATGAGCTTCACTTAATAATTATTTCTTCAATTGGGAGTCAAAATTCACACATAATCTCTTTCCAAATATCAATACACAATACTTATCATTATTAAATTAAATAAATTTATCTTTCTTAACCAATTATACCTTTTTCTATAACTCACATTCTTCCTTCTGCACATGATTAATTCTGTTTAAGAGAGATAACTACCCTAACACATAAAACAAAATAGAGGAATTTCCTACACCAACAACTTCCAATCAAAAATTTCATCAAATCATTAATCAAGGGGTCATGTTCCAAGTGTAACATGGTTAATGTAGCATGATGTTTTCAAATCAAGGCATCTTCCACTTTGATTGCTTTTCCAAGATGATAATTGATCACGCCATCATAATATTTTATTAGTTAAATCCATCTTTTCTGCCTTATGTTCAATTCCTTTTGAGTAAATATATACTTCAAAATTTTATGTTTAGAATATATTTCAAATTTGGATCTGTATAAATGATGCATCCAAGTTTTTAAAGTGAAAATAGCAGCTTCTAATTCCAAATCATGTGTGGGATAATTTAACTCATGAGGTTTAAGTTTTATTAAAGCATAAGAAATTACCATATCATTATGCATCAAAACACAACCAAGTCTCTTCAATAAAGCATCATTATATATAAAAAACCATGATTTTTATAAGGAAAGGTAAAACATGGAGCATTCGCCAATCTCCTCTTCAGTTCCTAAAAAAACATTGCATTATTCTATCCAATTAAATTTAACCTTTTTCTTGTTAATTTAGTTGGTGGGATAGATAACCATGAAAAGTTATTAAAAATATCGGTAATAGCCTACTAATCCAAGAAAACTATGAATCTCAATAATATTTGTAGGTCTTGGACATTCATCAAACGCTTTTTTTGTCGGGATAAACTATTATTACATCCTTATTTACAATGTGCCCAATAAAATAAATTTGTTACAAACAAAAATCACCTTTTCTAAATTTTTTGTATAACTTCATTTATTTGAGAGTTTGTAAGAAAATTCATAAATGTTTTTCATGATCTTCATGATTTTTTTAAAACATAAAAATATCATCAATAAAAATAACAACAAACTTATCTAAATATTCATGGAATATTCTATTAATAAGATACATGAATACAGGAAGGTAATTTGTCAAACCAAATGGCATAACAAAAAACTCATAATGCCCATATCTATTTTGGAACACTATTTTTGGAATGACATCCTCCTTCACCTTCAGCTAATGGTACCCAAATCTCAAGTCAATCTTGGAAAATACTGATCTCCCTAGATCTAATCAAACAAGTTATTGATATGAGGTAATGGATACTTATTATTAATAGTAATGCTATTCAAATCTATATAATCAATGAAAAGCATCATGGAATCATCTTTATTTTTTATATAAAAAATAGAAGAAACTCATGTTGAAGTGATAGAATGAATGAAACCTTTATCAAGTAACCCTTGTAACTGATTTTTCAATTCTAGAAGTTTCACTTGA
Source organism: Viscum album (assembly GCA_963277665.1). Classification (NCBI taxonomy): domain Eukaryota; kingdom Viridiplantae; phylum Streptophyta; class Magnoliopsida; order Santalales; family Viscaceae; genus Viscum; species Viscum album. The sequence goes on from OY728134.1 coordinate 1,375,482,254, forward strand.
GTCATTTGATAAGGGGATTTTAATATTTTATTAGCATCAAGAACTAAGTCAATAGTAAATTCAACTTCCCGATTAGGTATAACACTGGGAAATTCATCATGAAAAACATCTAGGTGTTCATTTACAACTCACACATCATTATATAAATAGTTACCTTATTTTTAATAATATGCTCAAGATAACTTTCATTTCCATATTTTAACAGTTTCTCAACTTCCTGATATCTTATCAATGGTATGGGTTCATTCTTGTATACAAACTAAAACAATTTCTGAAAAAAAAAATTGTTTAGCTCTAAAATAAATCTTAGCATGGTAAAAATAAATTCATTCAATACCCATAATAACATCAAACTCTACTAAGGGAAAAACAATAAGGTTTTCTAGAAATTTATTTCCACATACAATAATAGGAATATTCATGTAATGTTGTTTTTCCTTAATATTTCCCCTGGTGTTTTTACCATAAATTATGATTTCATTTCTTGAGGTTAAATTTATAATCTTCTATAAAATTCTCTAGAAATAAAGTAATTTTTATACCCCATATCAAAAAAACATTAGCAAAATCTAAGTAAACTAATAAAGTACATGATACCACTTCATTGGATGGCCCAACATCTTCTAAGGTAGTTGAAAAGGATATCACTACACCTTTCTGCTTATAATATGGATGCTTCCCGTCATTCAGATCTTTCTTTGGTAAGGTATTTTCATAATTCCTCGTATCACGGCATTTAAAACACTTTAAATTTTTCTTATCATAATTAAACAGACCAACACTAAGATCTTTTTCATTGAAATATCGATTCATATGTCTAAACTTACCACATTGAAAACAATTTCAAAATTTTCTAAGGCATTCCCAAGGGTTCTTTTTACCACACTTCTCGCAAACTAGAAATTGAATCTTCTTACCTTCATACTTATTTAACTAATTCTTACCCATTTCCCGTCATCTGTTCCTCTTCTTCTTCTTGTTTTGAAAGTAAAAATGATCATTATAAAACTCCATTTCTACCCTCTAAGAACATCGAACATGTTTCTCATAGATTTTGAATTCACAAGGGGATAATTCCCTTTGATATCTTGGATTCAATCCTGAGTAAAAAAATTTATTTTACTATCAAGATCTCAAAAAATATTTAGAACATACCTTTACAATATGGTGAAGTTTTCTTCATACACGACCATTAAATATTCCTCTTTTTTATTTCAATTAAAGGAATTTATTTTCTACCCTAATTTGAACCACATTAGTAAAATATTTTTCAAGGAAAATATTCTTAAATTCATCCCAGTCCAAGGTATCAATCTCCTCTCTATCTTTGATATTCATGACCATTGACCACCACTGGTTGGATTCACCTTAAAAATGATAAATAAAAAGACTAACCTTTTGATTATTTGAACACCCCATGACATAAAATATCTTTTCAAGGGCATTAAACCATCCTTCATCCTCCATTGGGTCAGAAGATCCACTGAAAGTATGTGGGTGTTGCCTCATAAAATGTTCTACTATCATCATGTTACTTTTTGGTAGCTTTGTTTGTTCTATTTCATGGATGCCACTAACATTTATATCCTGATTCGATTTAACCATCATTGTCACAAACTACTTGGTTCCAATCCACACCATTCTAGGTTATAGATTCATAAATAAATCATCCTCTAAGTGCCTTCATACTTCAGCTTCCCTATTTTATCTATGGAAAACCATTATGAATAGAAATATCTTAGATGAAGAGACATGATATTCCTTAAATTCTATATCATTTCAAATTAACCATAGAGTAAAAATCATTTGTGGTATTCTATTAACATCATCCAAACCCCTAAAGTTATCTAAATCACACTCTAATACCAACTATAAAGACCCAGCCGTAAACATTTCATAATATAGTTAATTCAACTAGAATACACTTATTATGTTCCCAAAGATATTTTTGATTTATATTTTTATATAATTATTTCATAATTCATACATGACAACCCACAAATATAAAAAGTGGATATTACTAAAATAGTATCCATTTTTTTCCAAAATAAATATTTTTTAATAAAAAATGAATTGTTTTCATGAAAAGTATTCAGAACATTCAGATTGAATTCTTTTTTCTCTTACCCATCCATAAACCTTGTGAAAAAAATTTAAAAACTTGGTATGAGCATAAAAAGTTCTTATTAAGGGAAATAAAATAGAAATGAACAGTTAGTCCATGAATACTTATAAACATATGAAATCTTTTTCACAAGATATGATTCTCATAAAACATAAATAAAATAATATAAGTAACTTGGTGAATTACTTACTTGATATTTTAACCCTTTCAGATACCATATGATTTTTAACCCTCACAACTACCTTACAATGTAACCCTCATGGGTACCTTGGGGGGTAACCATCATAGTTATACTTAGAATAACCAATACGATAAACTTCAAACATAAACATACCCAATGCATTGGAGGGAGATATAAGTCCCACCCTTCATTATAAAAAATACCCAAAAACTAGAAAATAATCAAAAAATCAGAATACTTACATAATAAAAACATTCCTTTTTAATTTTGTAAAAATAGAAATTTAAAAGATGATTTTTTAAAGAAAATTACCTTACCTCGGGTTTGAATTAATTAAAAGGTGTTAAAAACTCATTATAATGGTTTAAAGAGTGTTATTAATTTATTAAATAACTATATTCATGTTTATAACACCTTATATGATCATTTTATAACATCTTTTTACCCATTTATTAATAAATGTTTTTTACTTTCATTATTTTAGGTGCATTTATTTCATGGTTTCCATGGTTTGTTCATTATGGAATTTCATGTAGAATGGAATAAAAACTAAAAAAGTGTAAATAAATGGTATTAATATATTTCCAAAATCTTTAATTTTACCATATATCATTTTTTTCTGATATTATGATGATTCATTGGATAAAACATTAATGAAAATGATTTAATTTATTCTGGATTTTTTTACGACCATCATAAGATTATATCATTTTACTTAATATCATGTTTATATATTGGTTATATAATAATATATAACTTAAAATATGTATAATAAAATCTTATTTAACCATAATAATGGTTTTATGACTAGCCTTAAAATCAGTAATGGAAAATGAAAGTGCGTTGTCCATGATGGCGATAAATCGACACATCACGGATGATGTTCTCATTTTTTAGAATAAAAGGGAGAGGATAAGAAGTTTGATGATAAATTTTTACATAAACATGATAAAATTACATTATTTATAACATAATGGAGTTTTAATACCACTTGGATAAGTGTAGGTGAATATAAAGTAAGAAAACAAAAAAAATTAAAAGAAAATGAAAGAAGATTTTACCTCTTGAATTATTCTCCTTGAGAACTACCTTAAGGCCCTTGGTTTTGGACTCTTGGTGATACCAGTGGGACTTGAACGTAGGGAAGAGTCTTGGGAAGTTAATTGGAAATAAATTAAACAAGATACAAGGCTTTGATGTGTGAGGATAATAGGTGGTAAGGGATGGTATTTATACTGGAGGAGAGGAAGAATTTTTTATTATTTTATTCATTAGTTTATTATTTTTTCTCAAAAATATTAATAGTTTTGATTCCCCTGAATAAATATAATAAAAAGATGAGGATTCTTTGAGATTAGTTTATTACATCATCTATGACTCAATAATTCGTGTATTTAGTTTATTTAGTAAATTAACCTATTTCATTATTCACCAAAAATTCAACTATTTCAGACTAATACCAAAAATTCACCTTAACCATTTTTTAATGTGTAGAATTCAAAAATTAACTCCATTTTATGAAAATAATTTTATAAATATGAGAAATTTAATTTTTAATTAAAAACATAATTTATTTGAAAGATATAAATTTTAAAACTATAACTGATTTTATAACACTTTGAAAAATTAAGTAAGGTCTCATAAAAATATCTTATAATATTAAGACAATAAAATATTAATTTATGAATCTATTAAAATATATTTTCTTTTTAAATCATTAAATTAATTATAAAATTATAAATAATCATTTATGTTTCACAAAAATACCAACACTTAATTTATCATTTTAAAAACATTTATTTACTTATTCTATTATATAAATATATCATATTTTCACTTTTAAGACACATGAATTTTATTTATAATTTCATAGGTGTGGATACTATTCTATTGGACAGGTTACTATTCATAATTTTTATATTATTATTCCTAAGGCCAAGTTACTATTCCATCAGTATAGATTCCTTAAAATACCACATATTTCATTATAAATTTATAATAAATTTTACTATTTAATTTCAAAATAAAAACAAATTATTTTACAAGTACCTGGGTTGTTGTAATAAGTCTATTATTTACAACATAAACCCCTCATGCCTAGTAGGTTTTATGTGTTGCAAGCATGAATCCTAATTCATTCGGTTTTGTTCTTCCCTACCTCGAACCATATGCTCTTCTAGGCAATTTTGGGTGTCTCCTACTCTTTTAAATTGCCTCATTCAGTGCTCAATCTTCAACTTGGTTATGTTTTTTATCTTTAGGTAAGAGACCTTTTTGCTTCTTTGTTGGTCTTGGTGTAGTAGTGGTTTTGGTATACATTTATGGATTTGTGATCATGTGGTGATGGTTTCCCTTCATTCCTTCTAGATCCATTGTGTGATCTTCTTTTGGAATCCATCCCTTGTGTTGGTTGTGGTGTGGAGTGTGATTTCTTTCAGGTATGTTGTGATTTATCTAATCCCCTAACCATTTTGTTTATGGAATCAATTCTAATATGTGGGAAATAATTGTTATGGCCTCCTTTGTTATATCTATCTTCCTTCTAGTGTGTGAAAATCATGTTTCAAGTAGTTTGCGACCTGATTTTAAGGTAGGTGGTTTCTTCTCTAGACTTCATTGAATGAAATGTAATTAATCTTGATTTTATAAATTGTTTTATAAATAAATTATCATGTTTTATTTGTGTGTATAAATGGATTTTTGATAAAAGATGTTTTTTCATTGTTTTTTGTAAAATAAAATTGTTTTTTCAAAGCATTGTGAAATGGGTTGCGAATTGGGTATTCAAAGAATTTTTTTACTGAATAAAGGGTTGTTTGAAATTTTTTGAAAAATGTGAAACCCTTTGAAATTGATTTGGTAAATACAGCACAAGGGAAGCCTTGGGTATTTAAGTGGAAGGTGTAGTATAGTTCCACGTCCATTTTATTGTAGGGGGTTCACTCATGGGGTGTTCCTTTGGTCCTTAGGCCTATTGATCTAGGGACTTGATAATGACATTTTTTGGGGGTTCACTCATGAAGTATTCCTATGCTCCTTAGGCCTATGTTCTAAGGACTTGAGTACTCACTAGTCATTAATTTTGGTATGAGTAGTCTTCTAGACTGACTTGTTGTGATACCTGTCATGTTTACCAATGTTATTTGGCTTGTACTATTTTTTATTTATATTCATGATTTGAAAAAACATAAATGGTTTATTGGATTTATTATTTAAAATTGTTTTACCTGCCTTTGTTTTGGAACTGTGGAAAAAGAGAAATATTTACCATGTTTTTTATATAAAATTTCTTTACTGCTTAGCATTCCATTTTTTCTTTAAAATGAGAATATTGGGATTATTTATACATAGAATTGATATGGAATACCAGATTGGGATCCTACTGAGCATGTTTACCTCACACCCTACACACCCCTTCAAAGGTGTGTAGACCTACTATAGTCTTTTGATGCAAGAAAAAGAAAGGCATTATAGTGAGGTGGTGAATTTTATATCAAATGGGTATGAGTAGATGTTGGTGAGATATTGGAAGATTTACCACATATCACATGGAGTAGTGATTGATGGTTTTGGGTTGTCCCTATGGTTTTGTTAGACCTGTAACTTTGGTTTTTTTGTCTTTTGAGTTGTATTGCTACCATTGTTTCTACTTGATTGGTTCATATGTTTCTTATGTTATTTCTTTCCATTGTATATATATATGTCATGTAGTTTATTTCAGGTTGGGAAAAATCATTTCCTCTAGTTTTTTTTTTTGATGCCCATGTGCTAGTATCAATCCCTTGGGGATTAAGAACACACTTTGGGTCTATAGAGAATTGGTTTGGGTACCAGTTTTAGAGGGTATCCTAGGTTGGTTTATTATAAAACGGTATTAAGGCATGGTTATGCTCAATCTTGGAATGTTGGTAGGTAGGATATAGGATTGTCAAGACTTGAGAGGTAGTTTATGGTGTGTGTTTTTTCAACTCTTTCCATGAAGAGCCTCAAGTTACCATCGGATGTCGGGATGTGTGTCTCCTATATTGGGGTTTTTTATCATGATCTGAATTTTTTCTTTTGATTATAATTTTAAACTAATATTATACTATTGTATAGTAATTTACTTTTGTTTTTTGTGTGTATAAATATGCCTATTATATGTATTCTACGGGTTCTATAGGAGGGTGTAGTAAGAGATTCTCCTTAATGGAATCCTCCTCTAGATCAAAATCATATATAGGTTATTATGTGAGTAGTCCATGTTGTAGACCAAAATGTACCATGAGTTCATCACCAAGATTTTTAGGTGTATCCAGGATCTAGGGGAGATAGGGATCGATATCAAGAGTTCCTACATGAGAATCCCTTGAACTTTAAGGGTGTGAATGAACCCTGAGATGTGGAGGACTGGCTGGACAAGATTGATCATATCTTTAAATTTTTGGATACACTTAAGACTATCAAGGTAAAGTGAATAACTTTTAGGCTCGATGCTCCCAATAAGAAATGGTGGTATTCTATGGTGTAAGTTTATAGTCATGTGGGATTGGATTGGAAGGGTTTCAAGGCCCTCTTCCTTCAGTAGTTCTTCCCAGATTCTCTGATGATGGAAAAGTATCTAGAGTTCCTCTATTTAAAACATCGATAAAATTTGGTGTCATAGTATGTCAATCATTTTGTGGAGATAGTTCTTTTTACTCTAAAGGGGGTGAGGAATAATCAAATAAAAGCTCAAAAATAAATGCAGGTTTTGAGACTAGATATTTGACCATAGGTATTTATCTTGAAGTTAACCACCAATTCAGATATAGTTAATAGGTATATGATGGTAGAGATGAACACAAAAATAAATATTGGCTATTATGTCCCTTACCTTCAATCTAGTGTCATCTTCAGTGGTGCGTAGAGAAAGAAAAGGAAGTAGAATGATCGTTATAGGGTTAATGGAGGGGGTTCTTAGCATCAAGCCTCATCTGCACCCTCAGTAGCTTCTAACAGTGTTCCCTTGACTTACTACCTATGTAGAAACATTAGGCACACCCATAATTCTTGTCCCACCCCCATGAAGATGTGAAATTATTATTATTGATGTGGTCATTTAAATATGTTCTTCTAGTCCATGTCTACACCATGTTATGGTCAAGGATCTTCAACTCCAAAGGACACTGTGGTGTATTTAGAAGATTCAAAGTCTATAGGGCTCCATCCACAGGACTTAGGAGTGAATCAACTTCACATAGTGGATGATTTTGTGATGGAGGTTAATGTGTGTCCAGCAATAGTGAGAGGTACCATCCTTATTGTATCTTCCATATCAACTCATTTATTTAATACAAGTGCCTCACGCTCATTTATATCTTCCCATTTTTTTGAAATGTTGAAACTTACAATGTATATCATGTTATTTTTTATGGAGTTAGTGACACCTCATGGGAGGAGGAAGGAGTAGGGGTTTCATCTTCCGACATGTGTTCCATCGATAGCTGACTCGAAGTTGGTTTGGGATTTCTTAGTTCTCAATCTAGATCTATTTGATATTGTCATTAGGATGGATTGGATAGTATCTCATCATGATGAGATTTATTTCTATCATCAGTGTGTCTTGTTTTTTACTACTAATAGGATCTCTCGTGTATTTCAGGTAGAGTGGGATCTAAGGTCAGGTCATGTAGGATATTTTTTCCCAGATCTCGACAATTTTTTTCTATTGTTGAAACTGATCCCAATGGTGTTTCCTATTTTTTAGATCTTCCCATGGTTGTTAGGAACTTCTCAGATGTCTTCCTAGATTAATTCTCTAGTATTACTATAGAGAGGGAGGTAGAGTTCATAATTAATCTATTGTTGGGTACGTAGCTGATCTCGATACCCACTTATCGCATGGAACCAGTAGATATGAAAGAGATCAAGATCCACTACTGGAAAAGGGACCTTTCCCAACAGTTGTGTACCAACGGTTCAATGAACCGTTGGCATATCTTGTTTTTCCCAACGGTTTATAGAAACCGTTGGGAAAAACCCCTCAATGCATAGTTTTCCCAACGGTTTCATACAACCGTTGGGAAAGATAGGTTTTTCCCAACGGTTCCTAAGAACCGTTGGGAAAAGTGGTGAAAAATCTTGTTTTCCCAACGGTTCTATGGAACCGTTGGGAAATGTTGGTCATTCCCAACGGTTTTTAATAACCGTTGGGAAAAAAAAGCCCCAAATACCAAATCGAGCCAGCGGCCTCCCCACATTCCAGAAGCATTCAGTTCATGTCCTCCTGGAGCGATTCCTTGCAGAAGGACCTCCCAATCCCCACATCTTCCATCAGATCAGCACCTACCAGGTTAGACTCCTATATTTTATCAACGATATAGTTCCAGCTCTTATAAATCATATACTTCTATTCTTGATTTCGTTATTCCCAATTATTAGGGTTTTTGTAAAAATTTATGATTGTTTCATGGTGGTCATGTGCACCACTATAGGTACATTGATTCACTAATTTATTTTGGTATTTCCATAAAATTCGAATACAATTTATTAATGAATCAATGTTGAGTGTTAACATGACATTCATGTTCTTTATTTAAAGTGTAAACAAATACTTATATAGAATTTCCTTGTAAAACCTGATGGTTTAACTCTAGTTAAATGGAATCATAATTTTGTATGTTATTAATATTTAGTAATTGGTGAGGTGAATCATATATGTATATGAAAAATGGATCAAGATCATTTAGTATTGGATAGAATTATTCCCTAGTAATGTGAGACCCTTATGTTGTGGGGTGAGTATGGAGTAGTGAGATATATTGCTTGTTACTTACCTTTTTTCAATTCTATGAGGTAATGATGGCATGCACTCATTTTTTGAGATCTCTCAATGTTTTTATGGTTTTGATAGTGATCCATGATGTGTATCCTAGTATGTAAGATCCTCACTACTGGAAACTGGAGTTTTCCCAACACTTACATACCAACGGTTTGGTATAACCGTTGGTATTTGAGAGGTTTTGCCAACGGTTCTTGGAGCCGTTGGGGATCAAGTGGGCAAGTCTGGTCAAGCTCTAACGGCTAGTTTGACTTTGCTTACCGGCTGACCGGTGCTTGCCCACCGGCTGGCCGGTGCCTTGGAAGGTGGAGAGAGCTTCTGCCCAGGAGCCACCGGCTGGCCGGTGGGAAGGCCACCGGCTGGCCGGTGGTGAGACAGTAGGTCTCACTATTCCAAAGAGTTCCACCGGCTGGCCGGTGAGGAGTCCACCGGCTGGCCGGTGGTCTGGACAGAAGACATCCCATTCTGTCTGGGCCCACCGGTTGGCCGGTGGCCAGACACCGGCTGACCGGTGGCACCTGGCAGAGGGAAAGCCCTTCTGCCTTGTCCACCGGCTGGCCGATGGGCTGGATCCGGCTGGCCGGTGCCCTTACCGGCTGGCCGGTGGTCCTACACCGGCTGGCCGGTGGACTTGAAAAAAGTCCACTTTTCCTTTTTTTTTTCACTTCTTGCTCCTGAAATCATGCCTATTAACAAGAACACTTGAAACAACATTAGATCACTATGAGAGTGATTGTGATCATTAAAATCCAAGAGAGTGGGGTACAACATTCCCTACTCTTCCTTCAAAAGTGATTGACCATGTGTTTTTAGGCAAGATGCGATGTGATTGTCCATGTGTCTTCAGGTGAGATGTACTATGATTTCCCTAGTGTTTTTCGATGAGGTGTGATGTGATAAGGCTATAATAAGATGTGGCATGTGGTTGGGGTCATGTAGGGTAGGAGGATGGCACAAGGTTGATGTTATTCATGTTCATGATACCCTACTAATATGGTTATGGGATGAGTCATTCTGTTATGTGATATAACACATTAAGTTCTTGTTGGTTTTACATTTTTTCAATAACACATTTGTATGTTTTTTTGACATGTGTAGTTGATACCTTGATTATTTTCTTCCTTTATCGTTTACTTAAATGTATATTCTATTATAGTTAATGCCTATTGAATTGTTTATGACAAAATGACTTATATAAATTCTTTTTACAGAATGGACAGAAGTTGGATGTATGAAACCGATCGGATCTCAGATGATTTTCAAAACAATTTGGAGAGCTTTATAGATTTTGCATTTGACAATGCTTCAGATAGTGGTCGCATACACTGCCCATGTTCCAATTGTGTTGGTAGACCTTGGTTGAGCCGTGAAGAAGTCAGCTACCACATAACCAAAAATGGGTTTCAAGCAAACTACTTTCTGTGGTATCACAATGGGGAGAAAACGAAATCTCAAATTGGTGATGATCGAAATGAAAAGACTGGAATGGAGAATTTGTTAGATGATCGGTTTCCGTTTATTCGTCATCATGAAAAAGAAAGGATTTCGACTCAAGAAGACTTCGATATGAGGACAGCTGATGCATCTAGTGAAAATGATGATATTGATAGGGTGAAAAAATTGAATGATGCTGCCACGACTCCAGTATATCGGCAATGCGATAAAATGAAAAAGCTGGAATTTTTAATCCGATTATTTCATGGGAAAACTATGTATGGGATTTCTAATACAGCAATCGATTACATTCTTACCCTCTTGAAGTATTTACTTCCAGATGATGCAGATATTCCCTCAAACCACTATATGGCATGGAAGTTAGTTGAGGAACTTGGATTTTCAAGAAACAAAATTCATGCTTGCCCGAAAGATTGCAGTTTATTCTGGGAGGAAACCGCTGAACGAAATGATTGTATAAAATGTGGCACATCCCGCTGGAAGTCAAAATCTGATGGAACACCATCCCGCGTTCCACAGAAAGTAATGTGGCACTTTCCATTGATTCCCAGACTCCAGAATCTTTTTATGTTTGATGACATATCAATAAAAATGAGATGGCATGATACCGAGAGAAAGAAGACTGATGATGAGTTGGTTCATCCTGCAGATGGATTTGCATGGAAGAGATTTGATGCTCGACATCCTGATTTTGCAGCTGACGTGCGTAATGTGAGGCTGGGTCTTTCATGCGACGGTTTTAATCCGTTTGGGCAGATGCTTACTTCGCACAGCACATGGCCAGTTTTTATACACATTTATAATCTTCCCCCATGGTTGTGTATGAAAAAACCTTTCACTTTCATGAGTATACTCATATCTGGTCCTTCTGATCCTGGCATTGATATTGATGTATACATGCAACCTTTAATAAAAGAGTTGAAGCTTCTTTGGGATGTGGGTGTGCGCACATACGATGCATGTTCGAAAGACATATTTCAGATGCGCGCTGCGCTTATGTGGACAATCAATGATTTTCCGGCTTATGCAATGATGTCTGGATGGAGCACGAAGGGGAAACTGTCATGTCCAGTTTGTATGAAGAATACACGATCCAGAAGACTGAAACATCGTTGTAGTTTCAGTTTTATGGGACATCGACGATTTTTGCCAAAGGATCATCCATATAGAATGAATCGTCGAAGATTTGATAATACTATAGAGACCGATGATCCACCTCAGCGTATGTCTGGAACTGATGTGCTTAATGAATTGAAAGATTTCAGTTTTTCGTTCGGGAAGGGTCAAATGAAATCTGGAAAGAGAAAGAATGTTTCCACAGAAACCTGTTACAATTGGAGGAAGAGGAGTATCTTTTTTGATTTGCCTTATTGGTCAACCAATTTGCTACGTCATTGCTTAGACGTAATGCATATTGAAAAGAATATATGTGAAATGTTGCTTTCAGTTCTTCTAAATGTCAAGGGGAAGACAAAAGATGATTTACGATCTCGACGTGACTTGGTGGATTGGGGCATCAGACCAGAATTGCATCCTGTGCGTATCAGTGAAAATAAATGGCAACTTCCATGTGCTTCTTATGTGATGACACCTACTGAAAAAAAACAATTTTTGGAAGTATTAGAGACTATTAGAGTTCCTGATGGCTATTCAAGCAACATATCTAAACGGGTCAACAGAAGAGAGTTGAAGCTAAAATCTTTGAAGACTCATGATTATCACGTTCTACTGCATGAGTTGCTTCCAATAGCAATCCGTCATCTTTTGTCCAATAATGTAAGGGTGGGTGTTATTCGGTTGTGCCATTTGTTTAGAGATCTTTGTGCTGAGAATTTGTCGAAGTCTTTCTTGCAAAAAATGTTGACAGATGCCCCATTAATTTTGTGTGAGTTGGAGAAAATATTTCCCCCATCATTTTTCACATGCATGCTGCATCTGACTGTCCATATTCCAACTGAAATACTTCTCGGAGGACCTGTTTCTTTTCGTTGGATGTATCCAACTGAAAGAAATATGTTCACATTAAAGTCTTATGTTCGAAACAAGAATCATCCCGAAGGTTCTATCGTGAACGGTTACTTAGCTCAAGAATGTATGGATTTCTGTTCAATGTATTTGTCTGATCTTACTACAAGAATGAGCAGACCAATGAGAAATGAAGAAGAACAATATGAGAAAATTGAACCCAGTTTTCCATCACTTCCTCAAACAGGAGGAATTCCTGGATCATATACATTGAAGACATTAAGCAATGAAGAGCGGGAGATGGCACATCGCACAGTTTTGTTCAACTGTGATTTGTTCGATGACTATATCAGGTAACAAAATTGAATATGTATATCTTACATATATATCTGTTAAACTATTCATATTTTTTTATCTACAGGGAACATAAAACAATGATAAATAGGAAGCATCGTTCTTTATCTTTGAGAAGGAGAGAGACTTTGCATAGCAAAGAGTTTTCTGCTTGGTTAAAATTGAAGGTAAAAATATTACTGTTTAAATTAATTATTTCAATATTTACTTAAGTTTAGCTGTCATTTATATTGCAGGTATTGAGTTTGTCTGCTGACTCTGTCTCTGAGGAAATAAGAGCTTTGGCTTTTGGTCCTAATACCGTGGTTCGTGACTGTAAATCAATTGTTATCAATGGGTACAGATTTATTGTCACTGAACGAGCCAAAAACATGAGAACACAACATGATGGTATTATGGTTACTGCCACAACAGATTGTTATGCCAGCGCATCAGATAGTAGACCGCGACTTGAAAATGTGGGTTATTATGGAGTCGTTGAGAAAATAATAATATTGGATTATTACTCTCATGGACGAGTCACAATGATGAAATGCCATTGGTTTGATTCGATGACGAGACATGGCACATTTATTGATGATTGTGGATTTCGAGTAATTAATATGACCCGCACTCTTGCAACCGAAGAACCATATGTGTTGGCATCAATGGCTAAACAAGTTTTTTATGTCAAAGATCAACTTCAACCTGAATTTGGTGTCGTAGTTGAAGTAATTCCAAGACATATTTTTGATGATGCTGATGATGGAATTGACACTGTCCCTATTGCCATTGGAACCAATCCATTTATTTCTTTTGATGACTCCAATAGCTCAATTGTCAGAGTTGATTGTGAACCTGAAGTTGTGGTTGGAAATATATAGAATCATTCATCCATGTTCTCAATTCTTTTGGTTTACCTCGAGTTGGGTTGTTAAGGTTGGTAATATTCATATTTATTTAGTATTGATCACAAATATGTTTTAGCTGACTTGACCGTTATGTGAATTTTCAATGTTTATTGGTTGCTGTTTTATTTGAATTGCATTTTCTAATTTGGAATTGAACTGTATTCAAACCAAATCAAACAATATTTCAAACTTGGTGAACATTACAACTTGTATGTTTTATTAAATTCATTCAAGCTCTTCTAAAACAATTGATAGCTAAATTACCAATGAATCCCCTCATTCCCTCATATATTTAGTTTTTTGGTTTACACATTAATTTTCTTTTTCTAATTAATTACATATTTGTTTTCCAATGCAGGAAATGAAGCCAATTGAAGAGAGACGAAGAAAAAAAATGGCGGAGAACAATCGTCGGATGGAGGAGCTGGGCATTCCACCATTACGTCGACAGTTATTTGACGAGGAGCCTAGTACTGGTCCGAGTACTCAGGCCGGTGGTACGAGGAGGGTTCGTACCAGAGGTGGACATAGAGCTGCGCGTGCCCGACTAGACCCTGCCCCTCCCACTGACATTTCAGCCTTCCCACATTCTGATCCCGGTGTGTCGTTAGGGACACACGGGATATTTAGACCTCCCATGTTTTCGCTACCTTCTGCATCTTCTGCCCCATCATTTTCACATCCCATGATGATTCCCACTCCCCAGTCAGCATCAGGTCATACAGTTGTTCCATCTTCTTTTCCTTCTACTTCTGTCTCTCCGAGCTTTTATATTCCATCGTCTTCGACTCCCGTTCCACCAGAGGGTGTTCCATCAGGTTCTGTGGATCCGGCGCCACTCATTGATCAGACTAGCACAGGTATATTTATAAAACCCTATCAAATTTTTATAGTAATATTTATTTTCATTATAACATGTTTTGATAAAATATTTGTTTTTCTTTCATGACAGATACATCTACTGAAAGGAGGCGGGGGCGGGGCCGTACACGCATGCGTTCGGTGTGGAACCGTCGCACACAGGTTATGGTGGAATATAATGAAGACAATCAGATGGTTGAGAAAACAGGGCAGCAATGTCGGAGTTTTATGGCGACGCTTGCCAAATACTCCGACATCATTCCCGTCAGCCCGCTGTCGTGGAGACATTTTCCACATGAGGTCAAAGATAGAGCTTGGGCAGAGATATGGGTAAAAAAATCTGTTGTATTTAATGCCATGAATTTTTTTTGTATTTATATAAATTAATATTTTCATTTCAGTTTCGATTTAATTTTCCTGATGGTGAGGGTGCACGAATGGAACGTCTAAAGGATTTAGGCGAGCTTTGGAGAGCCTACAAGCATGAGCTGTATATTGGCTGGCGTGCTAGAGTTGGCACTGAGTTAGAGGCGGTACCAGTCGTGGATGATTGTCCTATAGAGCAGTATCGTCAGATGATTACTCATTGGACGAGTACCCAGTTTAAGGTATGAATTACATTTGAGGTATTTAAATAATAACTTTCAAGTTTTGCATTAATATTATCCTTTGCATTATCGAATTTTATTTAGGAATCATCTGGTAAAAATAAAAAAAACATTGATGCAAAAAAATACCTCCATACACTAGGACGCACGACGATGCCGGATCATGAGAGGCAGCAGGTATGACAATTGTTTATAAGTTTTCTTTACGACTTACATTTTCTTTTTTTTCCTCAATTATTTAATTATTTGCTGAAGTCTTTATATAAATTTTGTTTTCAATGTCATTGTAGAGGAAAGTACAAAATATTGAAGGACGTGTGCCTCGAGCAAAACTGTTTTGCTCGAGTAGACGAAAAAAGGATGGACGTGCTGTCAACGAAGCGACTCAGCAGCAGATTGTAAGTTTTAATCTGTTGATTTTATATTTTAATATCTATTTCGTAACTTAACAATATATTTATATTTGTAACAGGATGCTTTAGAGGCCCTCGATGCCCAAGAAGCAGACAATTTTGGGCCATCTGATCACTTACATCAGGTGTTGGGAGATGATCATTCTGGCAGAGTACGCTGCCGACCTAGGATAGCCCCGACGAGGTATTGGCCTGCCTCAGGTACGAGTTGTAGTGCCACCGAGCTGCAGCAAGTTAGGGCACAGGCAGAACAGGCTGAGAAAAGGGCCACAGAGACGGCAGAACAGTCTGCAAGGGCAAACAGTGCATTTATGAAATTTATTGAAGTTCTACGTCCAACACTTCCAGCAGAGGCCAGCCCAGCGATTGATGAATACATGTCGTCGATACATTCTATATATGGTGCACCAGGTGGCAGTTCCAGTGGTGGTCAGGCCGATGTCGAGCTTGAAGATGATGATGGCGAGCAGTCTGATTCGGAAGAGGATGGAGATGAGGAGGGCGAGGAGGAGGGCGAAGGCGAGGAGGAAGGCGTTGAGGAGGGTGATGACGATGAGGAGGACGATGACGAGGGCGATGATGATGATGATGATGGAGATGGTGATGCTGATGTGGGACATATTGATCCGTTACATTTTTGACTTGACATGTGATGTTTAATCTATTCTAGTTGTTGGTTTTATCTAGACTCGTAGTATAGTATTGGAGTTGAATTATTTTAATCAGTCGCCCGTATTTGTCGTCTGATTTCAGGCCATTCCGACATCGTTCGGCCCGTTTGGACCCCCCTCACGCGCGTGTACGAAGCGCGCGCATCACTTAAAACACGAATATTGAGCCGTACCGCGCAAACCGCACGTCCGATTGAGGTGCCGTCTGCGCGTACACGTCACGAATAATAATTAAAATGTTCCACGGTGGTTTCAGATCAATCCGAGTCCGTCCGCTATGAATTTGACCGTTGGACGCCCGTTCTGGCCGTTTATGACACCATAACTGCGTTGTCGGTCACCGCGGGCACACGACAAGTCCGATTGACGTGCCGTCTGCTCGACCACTTCAGAAATCACTCACCCGTATTTGTCGTCTGATTTCAGGCCATTCCGACATCGTTCGGCCCGTTTGGACCCCCCTCACGCGCGTTTACGAAGCGCGCGCATCACTTAAAACACTAATATTGAGCCGTACCGCGCAAACCGCACGTCCGATTGACGTGCCGTCTGCGCGTACACGTCACGAATAATAATTAGAATGTTTCACGGTGGTTTCAGCTCAATCCGGAGACGCGGTGTGGCCGACACCACTCAAAGTGTCCGTCTTTTGTTTCAAAAGGACGTCATTTTAAGTGAAAAGAATCAACTGGCTTACGGAAAACCGACCAAACGCATTCCGAATCTGTTGATAATTTATCCCAACAATCCATGGGTCATATGTGACGTGTACGAGCCAACCCGGGATGAATCCGAGTCGCGGTGTTGCCGGGATAAGTTTAAGTGGCTCTCTTTTGTTTAAAATGAACACCATTTTAAGTACATACGGAAAAACGACCAAACGGATTCGGTTTCCGTTGAAACTTTAGGAGAACGATCCATGGGTCATATGTGACGTGTACGAATCAACCCCGCCACAATCGGAGACGCGGTGTGGCCGACACCACTCAAAAAGTGTCGGTCTTTTGTTTCAAAAGGACGTCATTTTAAGTCCACCGGCCAGCCGGTGTGAGACCACCGGCCAGCCGGTAAGGTCACCGGCCAGCCGGATCCAGCCCATCGGCCAGCCGGTGGACAAGGCAGAAGGCCTTGCCCTCTGCCAGGTGCCACCGGTCAGCCGGTGTCTGGCCACCGGCCAACCGGTGGGCCCAGACAGAATGGAATACCTTCTGTCCAGACCACCGGCCAGCCGGTGCCTGGCCACCGGCCAGCCGGTGGAACCCAGACAGAATAGCATGCTTCTGTCCAGACCACCGGCCAGCCGGTGGCTCAGCACCGGTCAGCCGGTGGAGCCAGAGAAATCCCTTGCTTCTGTCTGGTGCACCGGCCAAACGCATTCCGAATCTTTTGATCATTTATCACAACAATCCATGGGTCATATGTGACCTGTACGAGGCAACCCGGGTTCAATCCGAGTCGCGGTGTGGCCGAGATCAGTCTAAGTGGCTCTCTTTTGTTTAAAATGGACACCATTTTAAGTACATACGGAAAACCGACCAAACGCATTCGGTTTCCATTGAAACTTTAGGAGAACGATCCATGAGTCATATGTGACGTGTACGAATCATCCCCGCCTCAATCCGAGCCGCGGTGTGGCCGACACCGCTCTAACTGTGTCTGTTTTGTTTAAAATGGACAGGATTATAAGTGAAAAGAACAACTGGCATACGCAAAACCGACCAAACGCATTCAGAATCTTTTGATAATTTATCACAACGATCCATGGGTCATATGTGACGTGTACGAGCCAACCCGGGTCAATCCGAGTCGCGGTGTGACCGGGATCAGTCTAAATGGCTCTCTTTTGTTTAAAATGTACACCATTTTAAGTACATACGGAAAACCGACCAAACGCATTCGGTTTCCATTGTAACTTTAGGAGAACGATCCATGGGTCCTATGTGACGTGTACGAATCATCCCGCCTCAATCCGACATGCGGTGCGGCTGACACCACTCAAAGTGTCCGTCTTTTGTTTCAAAAGGACGTCATTTTAAGTGAAAAACATCAACTGACATACGGAAGACCGACCAAACGCATTCGGATTCTATCGATACTTTAGCACAACGATCCATGGGTCATATGTGACGTGTACAAGTCAACCCCGTCTTAATCTGAGATGTGGTTTGGCCGACACCGCTCTAACTATGTCTCTTTTGTTTAAAATGGACATGATTATAAATGAAAAGAACAACTGGCATACGCAAAACCGACCAAACGCATTCGGAATCTTTTTATAATTTATCACAATGATCCATGGGTCATATGTGACATGTACGAGCCAACCCGGGATGAATCTGAGTCGCGGTGTGGTCGGGATGAGTCTAAGTGTCACTCTTTTGTTTAAAATGGACAACATTTTAGGTACATACGGAAAACCGACCAAACGCATTCGGTTTCCATTTAAACTTTAGGAGAACGATCCATGAGTCATATGTGACGTGTACGAATCAACCCCGCCTCAATTGGAGACGCGGTGTGGTCGGCACCACTCATAGTGTCCGTCTTTTGTTTCAAAAGGACGCCATTTTAAGTGAAAAACATCAACTGGCATACGGAAAACCGACCAAACGCATTAGGATTCTGTCGATACTTTAGCACAACGATCCATGAGTCAAATGTGACGTGTACGAGTTAACCCCGCCTCAATCTGAGGTGCGGTGTGGCCGGTATCACTTCAGGTGTATGTATTTTGTTTAAAATGGACATCATTTGAGGTAAAAATATATGGTATAGAAAAAACCGATCATATTATGAATTGAATTTCAGATTCCACGTATAATTGTCATCTAAATTTTAAATTGAATTCTATATGAATTATGTATGTTTATGAATTGTAATTTAATTATGGATTTGTATAGTTTCAGGATCCATTATATGTTAAATGTGTATGAATTTGTTCGTAATTGAATATGTATGTTTTATTTTATTACTGGTACAATAGTTGGATCGAAAATGAGGTGAAAATGAGGTGAAAATGAGGTGAAAATGAGGCCTGATGACCGGTGGTGATAGACAGGGGACAGGGGCTGTGCAAATTGCAGGGTGCTGCAATTTGCAGCATAGGGTATGCCAACGGTTTTAAACCGTTGGCATATAAGTTTTAGCATGTCTTTTCCCAACGGTTCTAAACCGTTGGGAAAGACTTCACCAATTCCCAACGGTTTAAAACCGTTGGGAAACTGTTCCACATGGTATATCCCAACGGTTTGGAACCGTTGGGAAAATGTGTGGCATTTGGTTTTCCCAACGGTTTTGGGAGAACCGTTGGGAAAAACTATCCCAACGGTTCACCCAAACCGTTGGGGTAGGGTAACTTCTATGGGCCTATTGCAACGGTTGCAAGTAAACCGTTGGGAAAACCTTTCCCAACGGCTTACTTCCCAACGGTTATGAGAACCGTTGGGAAAACCTTTCCCAACGGTTTCAGGGGCTTTCCCAACGGTTCTGAACCGTTGGGAAATAGTTTATTTCCAGTAGTGATCCAGTTGGATGATCTGATGGTGAAAGGTTTTTTTATCTAGAGTTTCTCTATGGAAATCCCCCACACTTTTTTATAATAAGGTTGATGGTTCACTTTTATTATGAATAGACTATCAAAATTTGAACTGAGTGATGGTTAAGAACAAGTACCATTTACCCTATGTAGATGACTTATTTGATCAGTTGAAGGGGTCAAGTGGATTTTGAAGATCGGTCTTTGATCAGGTTATCATCAGCTCAGGGTTTGGGAGTCTAATATTCTAAAGACTACTTTTAGGAGTATTTATGTCCATTATGAATATATTTTGATTCCTTTCGTTCAGAATAATTCTCCTATAGTTTTTATAGATTTGATGAACTAGATATTCCATTAGTATCTCAACTCCCTTTTCATTGAGTTCGTGAATGATATCCTGGTTTATTTGATAACTGTCCATGAGTGTACACACCATTTGAATTTGGTTTTGTAAATTTAAGTATCCACTAACATTATGGAAAGATTTATAAATTCAATTTATGGATTTAAGAAGTGAATTTCTTGGGGAATGTTATTTATGAATGTGTCTTGTCATGTAATCCTGAGAAGGTGAAGGTTTTCTTTTCATAGGAGGAGCCACAAAACCTATTTGTGATTCAAATATTCTTAGGTATTTCAATATAATATCAGTGTTTCTTAAATTATTACTTAAGTTTGGTAGCACCTATGACTTCTCATACCAAGAAAGGGGTGAAATTCACATGGGAAGCTAAATGTCAGGGTTTTTTTGATGAGTTTAAATGAATTCTGATATTAGAACCTATTTTGATCTTACCTGATCCTGGTAAGGGATATTTGGTGTGAATTGATGCTTCTAGTTCCTATATGGGTTGTGTGATTATGTAGTATGAGCACATTGTGTGATTATCCCACTCATTATTCATAAATTTATATAGTTGTGTATGCGCTTAAGTGCTGGTGGTACAATCTTTTTGGGAGAGGTTCACAATCTTTTCTGACCATAAAAATATAATATATATCTTTTCTTATAAATAATTGAATCTTATATAGATATGGAGGTTATAATATCTTCATACATTATAATATAACATCTCTTACACCCTGGTGTGGGGAATATCATATCTTATTCTATCAGTCAGAAAGTTCCACCATATAGTTCTGGAATCGAAGGAAGAGTGGAACCTGATGGGACTCTTTTCTAAGAGGGTTGATTCGGGTATATTTCTTATCATTTTTCAATTATCATCATCTCTCATTGAGTTTTTTTTGTAGGTTCAGGAGTAGGATGATGAGTTCATAGGGGTCAGGAAAACCTTAAATGGTAGAGAGACTATTTCTAGTTAGTCTCTCCCTTTTAATGGTATTATTCGCTTCAGGAATCGATTTTTCATCCCATAATCTATGAGAAATTCATAATTTAATTAAAGAAATAAATATCCATGGGTAATTCATTTTTTAACTACAAAGATGTATTATGAAATGAGATGGAATTTCTGGTGTCCAAGTATAAAGCATAACATCACTAATTTTGTGTCTCGTTGTTACATCTGCCAATAGATAATGGTAGAGCATCTAAAACCTTCTAGTTTCTCTAGACTCTTATAGTTCCAGTTTGAAAATGGGATGAGGTGTCCTTGGACTTTATTTTTAGGTTACCATAGATTCCCCAATAGAAGAGCTCCATCTAGGTGGTGGTTGATCTGTCAATGAAATCATCCCATTTCATTCTGATCAGAAACACCACTAAAGTTGAAGATCTGGGTACTTGTATGTACAGAAGATCATGAGTTTACATGGGGTTACCTCTACCATTGCCTTGGATATGGATCCTAGGTTTACTTATAGATTCTATAACATTATCTAAGAGGTGATGGGGACTCAGGTCAGGTTTAATACATATTATCATCCATAAAAAAGATGGTCAGATAAAGCATGTTATTCAGATCCTAGAGGATATGATTTGTGATGGCATCTTGGATTTTGGTGAATCATGGGATATCTATCTAGGACTGATCGAGTTTTTTTATAATAATAGTTATTGGTAATCGATCATAATGACACCCTTCGAGGCTTTATATGGTCTCCCTTATTGGTCACCACTTTTTTTGGAAGAGGTGGGAGAGATCTATCTTATGGGACTGAGTCTTATTTATCACTACTGTAAAAACGGCCTATACCCATAGTTCAAAACCGTGGGTATATCCCCCAAAACCGTGGGTATAGCCTATACTCACAGTTTTGGGAACCGTGGGCTGGAACAGCGTCAGTATAGGTCCCCATCCTATACCCACGGTTTTCCAAAACCGTGGGTATAGCTATTCTTCCACTGTGTCAACGAAACATACCCAATTTCCATGGTGTCAAAGTCTTTTACCCACGGTTTCAAAACCGTGGGTATAAATCCTAAAATAATGCAGGCGGCAGGATTCGAACCCACAACCTCTTCGCTGCAAACACCATGTCTAACCACTACCCCAACATCACCTATGTGTGTATATATATATATATTTAGTTAAATATAGTTATATAAATTGTGGGTATAGAGGGAAGAACCGTGGGTATAGGACTCCTGCCAAAAAAAAATTCCTTCCCGCGGGGAAAAAAAATTCTTGCGCACACATGGGAAACCTATACCCATAGTTTTTTATAACCGTGGGTATACGTATTTTAGCCCAGACCTATCCCCACGGTTTTCCCTAAAACTGTGGAGATAGGTGCCCCTATACCCACGATTTTTTAAAACCATGGGCATAGGTAACTTTTCAGGACCTATCCCCATGGTTTTGTAAAACCATGGGGATAGACCCCCCTATACCCACGGTTTTGGAAAACTGTGGGTATAGGTCCTGAAAAGTTACCTATGCCATCGGTTTTCAAAAACCGTGGGTATAGGGGTACCTATCCCCACAGCTTTGGGGAAAACCGTGGGGATAGGTCCATTTTACAGTAGTGTAGGATACATTAACAAGGATTCAGGATATACTTTGACAATTGGTTATAGATTAGAGTCATAAGAAATCATGTGTGGATCTTCGACACTATCCTTTGAAATTTTTCATTGGTGACTCAGTTTTCTTGAAATTTTCTCCTCGGTTGGATCATTGTTAACTTGGAAAACTGAGGAAGTTGGATCTAAGTTTTTTGGACCATATGAGATCACTAAGAGGCTTGTATGGACTAATTATCAGTTGTTATTTCTAGTTCAGTTAATATGTATCAATGATGTTTTCTACGTATCTCATCTCAGAAAGTACCATTTATTTCCTTCCCATGTTCTAAGTTGGGAAGATATTGATTTGGATCTATATGTTTCTATTTTGGAGAAACTAGTGGATATTATTGAAACACAGGTGAAATCATTACATTGGAAGTCTATTCTATTGGTCATAATGTTATGGCGACACAGATCAGATTCTCATGAGACTTGGGAGCTCAAATCATCGGTGAGGGAATAGTAGCCTCACCTCTTTGGAAATCCTTATTCTTCTATTTAATTTCTTAGGGATGGAAAGTCCTATGGTTGGTATATTCTAACATCTTGGATAAAACGTTATTCTCTAGTTCATGTTTAAGAGTGGTACTTTGGGTTTCAAGGGGATCACCAAATATTTTTTGTAGTTTTTGTAAAACCTGGGTAGGGAAATACCTACAGGGAACATTTACATCATAATTTCTAACTTACAACATAAATGGTTCATGGGGTATAATTCGTGAAAATGGGTTGTAGCGTAAATACATTTACACTGTAAATTCCATTTTTATATCATAAATATATCACCTGGAATAAATTAACCCCAAGTGGAATATTTTACAATGAACATGAGTTATGAGGATTTTACACCATATGTCTCTTATTTACGATGTAAACCCCTCATTCTCAGTGGGTTTTATGCACTGTAATCTTTAATCCTAATTCATTAAGTTTTTTTCTTCCTTGACTTGAACTATAGGCTATTCCAAGTGATTTTTGGTGTCCCCTCCTCTTTCAAATCACTTCGTTCATCACTCAATCTCTAGATTGGTTGCATTACTTCTCTTCGGCTAAGCGGCCTTTCTACTTATTCATTGATCTTATTGAAACTGTGGTGTTGGGCTACATTTATAGATATGTAATCATGTAGTGATGTTTACAATTCATTCTTTCTAGGTCCATTATGAGATATTCTCCTGGTGGATAGCTCTTGTGTTGGTTGTGGTGTGGTGTACGAGTTCCTCGATGTATGTTGTGATCTATCCTATTTGATGACTGTTTTGTTTATGGAATCGATTGTAAGTTGTGGGAAATCATTTTTATGGCCTCCATTATTATCTTTGTGTTTCTCCCAATGTGTGTGGGTCCCATTGTGTGTAGTTTACAACTTGAGTTTTGGGTTGGTGATTCCATACCTAGCTTACTTGGATGAACCCTAATTGATCTTGATTTTATAAATTGTTTCATAAATAAATTTACATGTTTTATTTGTATGCATAAAGGGATTTGTGATAAAATATGGTTTTTTCTTTGTTTTGGTAAAAGAAAAGGGTGTTTTCAAAGCATTGTTAAATGGGTTGTGAGAGAGGTTTTCAAAGCGTGTTTTGATTGAATAAAGGGTTGTTTAAAATTGTTTACAAAATGTGAAACCCATTGAAATCAATTTAGTAAATAAAAAACATGGGATACATTGGGTACTTAGGTGGAAGGTATAGTATATATCCTCATCCATTTTATTTTTGATGGGTTCACTCATGGGGTGTTCCTATGATCCCTAGTTCTATTGTCCAAGGTGTTGGAATTAAGGCACATAGCAGAAGTTGGTGGGTCGGGGATTTAAAATTTTTCCATAATCGGAGTGATGAAACTTCATCATATTTGGTGATCTAGACTCAGTATAGTCCAATGATCTTGTATGGTTTAATCAAAGCACAGTAAATAAAATGAATGAGTACCTTGTTCTGATTTTAAGAGTACACGTCTGTCACAAGTCACTGGCAATCATTACATGAAGGATCTTATTCGAATACCTCTAGATCATCCACACATGCTTCTCAAATTTTTACATATTCCATTCTTCAGATTTTGAGTGCTAGCACAGAGTCCCAATGATCACTTAAACACCAAAACAATCACCACGATCCTCTACCTTCGATCCATGAAGGCAAACTTGGATAATATGATCAGATTGAGTGATTATCTCTCTAGAAATTAGGAAGATTGAGAATATCTCAATTCCAACTGAGTGACTAGTCTATTAGAATGAGATTCTCTCCACTTAAATAGTGGATATTCATAATACCCAATTAGGGTTCCCCAGCCCCCATGCATTAAACACCCACTAAGTAAGTGATATAAATAATTAAATATGAACTAACCATGCCATAAATATTATTTATATTTTATCACGCACCTATAATATATATTATATATATTAAATGATAAAACTGAGTCATTAACTTAACTTTCAACTCCTGATAATTTTAAAAAAACCTGGAATATTAAAATAATATTCATTTATTTAATATTAATCCTTGTATTTACTTAAACACTTGTAAATATATTTAATAAATAAATTCAACCTAATTATTAATTACTTGATTAATAATGAATTTATTTATTATTGATGATCGATAAAACTTAGACAACACTCAAACCCCATGGTGGGGCCCACCATGTCCTATATTCCTATTCACGTGAATAGGGAAAAGTATTGAATTCACTATTATATATGGACCTCTAGGAACTTATCTTGACATCAGTGAATAATATTCACATACCAAGAGAAAAGTATAGCAATCCATCAAGGCCCCTAAAGAGATAAGGAATAGTCATAGCAACGAAAACCAACCTACGAACATACATTGTATAATATAATTTCTTTTTCATACAATATCTCATAATGCATGTTGCAAAGTTGTGTCATCATCCTTTCTTAGTTTATTATTTTTTGATATAACTAGACATCCTTACCCTCATTTACCATAACCATGGATTTATGAAGTTACTACCATCCTGATCGACCATTCCTGATATATCACATCCTCAACTCAGAAGTGAAAAATCATATCTTGATCATTCAACCAATGTCATGTCAATAATGATGCACCCAACACAAAATAACTCACCACAACTTCATTTTCATGGATTTTGTCTTGAATCAAAGTATGTGATCAAATGGCACACATTGATAATGATCTCAATTCAATAGACCAATACACATGTTTGTAGATATGAACAACCAATGACACATAAAACATGTGGTGTTCCTATTAGTGGGTATGTCCTTGTGATCTCAACTATTATAGATCACCATGGTAAGAGAAACACATGTATATATATATCAAAATATATACATATAGTTGTAATCAAATTACATCACAAGTTGGATCTTGGTAACCCACTTTCAACACTCCCACTTTCACTAAAGCCAACTGCTAACAAGTCTCAATTATCTAGCTCTCACATGAAAACCATGCTTCTACTGAGATATAGATTTAGTTAGGGGGTTTGAAATGTTTTCCTTTATTGATACTCTACTAACTATAACTTCACCTCTCTGAGAAAAATACCTTAAGATATGAAACTTTTTTAAGTATATGCATTGTCCTCTTGTGTGACCTAGTCTCCTTGGAAATAACCACTGCTATAGTATTATCACAATAGACTGGAATAGGTTCTACACTTCTAGGAACAAAACTGATGTCTAATAAAAATATGTGTATCCAAACTGCTTCTTTTGTTGTATAAAAAGCTGTTATATACTCGGATTCTATTATAGAATCGATAGCCATAGATTTCTTTTAGCTTCTCTAGCTCACTGCCCCACTATTTAGGAAAAATATGTAGCCTAACAATAATTTCAAATAATCATGATCTGTCCAGAAACTAGCATTAGTGTATCTTCTTGCTAATTGTTCCTAATATCCTTCATACACTAGGAAAATATATTTTCGTTGGCCTCATCTAGTTTTTATGCTCACAAATCATGCCTAATCATGCTTCAATAAGTTAAATTATGTTTACTCATATTTAATTATCATATTAATCTATTCTATTAGTATTTCACATCATAAGATAGGTTGAAAATATATAACTAAGTATGAGTCTCCATTAAGGTAGACTCACTTCCACCATTAAGATTGAGTCGCCGTTGAGGTGAACTCACTATTGTACATCTCACCATTGGTAGAAAATCAGCTAAGTATGATCTACCATTGATATGGACCTATCGATAATATGTATCACTATCAGTTGTCTCACCATCAGTATAGATGTTGAATTATGATAAAGGATGAGACATCATTACTCAAGCTATCAACGCATTAAGTCACTGATGTTCAACCTACTGACAGATCAACTCTTAGTTTTCACAAAAAACGAGACACTATCATATCGAGCTACCGACAGAGTGACTTACTGATATTTAAAATTTTCTCTAAGTATGACTTACTGGTATGATCTACCCAAAGCTGAGTCACCATCAAAATGACCTACCGTCAGAGAAACTTATCATTCCTAAGTCACCGTTGCATCGACCTACTAACAGGGAAACCTACCGCTACCTGAAACACCATTCAGAGACACCATCAATCCTTCCTTTTTCATTTAAATTTAAATTTCTTTCTAATGGTCATATTTATGAAACTTAGTACCATTAATTATTTTAATGACTTTGTCTATATTTTATAGAAAACATATAATTGATGTCAGACTATTTTATGAGGTATGAGGTACCTAGACACGATCAAGATCATGCTCCTTGTTAGTTATAGAATTTAAAAAGAAGATATCGAGTCAAGAAGAAGAAGAGAGAGATCCTAAAAGTTGAGTTACTCATTCACTTAATAAAAACCAAAGAATTACTTCTGTAAAAATATGAAGATACTTTCATGAACATATACAAAAGATAATTTGTGAAGAAACTCATGAATAAAGGATAAGAACTCATCATGCACTTCTATACCTTACTCGAAGCAGAAAAAATAAATCTCTTATGATTCTCTGGTTTGTTGTTTGTTTCTAGAAGTTGACTCAGGATACATTTCAACACAACTTTCAAGAGTCGCAGGCTGCATCGCCAATCACACAAATCCTTCTAACTCTATTATCTTTACTTTTTCTCTCCTTGTGTATTGTTTATAAATAATGAGTAGTGTGTATCTATCTGTTTAACCAACACACACTAACTCCTTTGTAAAACTGGAAGATACACAAATATCTTCAAAAATCATCTATTTACATCTTTCAATCTCACATATAATAGTGGTAGAGGTCCCTATGTGGCCTATTTTGTTTTTTCACTCCCATAAAAACTGTGGAAGATGACTAGTTGACCTGGATAGTGTGTATACTATTGTTTACTCTAATCCAGGGTGTGGATCAAAGTTTATTTATATAAACTTCTTGTTGGTAGGAGATCACCAAGTAGAGAGTATTAAGTCTCTACTTGATACTGAAGCTCTTGTTTTAAATCTATTGTTCCTTTCAAAGTTCTGTTTTCACTGCATTATTTTTTCACAAAAGAAAACTTTACAGTACATTGATAGTTAGTCTTAGATAGTGTTTATATTAAAATTTGTTTTAGTAGATTGATTTCAAAAGTTAAAGTAATAATTCATATTGTTTTAACTAAGAACTAATCACTCTTTTATAAATCCTTCAAACAACCAAAACTTTTATAAATCTACTACTTTGGTTAACTGGGCTATTTTTGTTATAAATTAGGGGACTTTCAAAAAAAATCTTTTTGAAAGAAATTTTTATAGGAAATCAATTCACACCCCTCTTGAGTGTCCTACTCCGACCAAAATTTGGTATCAGTGGTTCTTACTTTTTGAGTTTTCATCCCCTTTCAACTATGATTTTAGTTGTGTTTTAAATATCTCAAAATTTCTATCAGTTAAAAATTTATAGTTCCTTAAAAATAGTTTTTATTCTTTAATATGGATAATAGATAGGAAGGTTATATTACCAACATACCTTCCTATTTCAATGGAACAAATTATTCTTAGTGTAAAATAAAAATGATAATGTACTTAGAGAGAATGGGTTTTGAAATATGGTCTGATATTGTGGATGAATATAAAATTCCCACTGCAGCTAGAAACACTTGGGATGAACCAACTAAGGTAGTCTATAATTATAAATCTATGAATGCCTTATATTGTTCTCTAGGTGATGAAAAAATTTAATAGGATTTCTGCATGTAAAACAGCCTTTGAGATTTGGGATAATTTAGTTGTTTCACATGAAGGAACCACTAATGTTAAGGAAATGATTCTTAATACATATAATATTAAATATGATAAATTTAAAATGAATCCTGATGAACCTATTTCTGATATGTATCTCAGTTTCAATGAGATTTTAAATACAATGAGTTCTATGGGAAAGCCAGTTGCACCCAAGGAACAAATCATGCAGCTACACTGATGTTTACCAGAAATATGGAGAGGAACCTTAGTATCAATAAGAGAATTATATAACATCAGTACTTTTCTGGTTAAATAATTAATTGGAAAACTAATGATGGATGAGGAAGAACTGAAGGTTAACAGATAAGAAGATTATGAACCTAGAAGAAATTTTGTTGCTTTTAAAACCACTACATCCATGAAAAAGGAGAAAATTCAAGTTCCTGCTAAAAGTTCCAGTAATGAAGATTCATCAGGTGATAGTGATGAGGAAATGGCTCAACTAGCCAAGATATTTAAGAAATTCTATAGAAATAAGAATTTCTTTAGAAATCCTAGCTACAAAGGGAAGTATGAAAAAAAAGGTAACTAGAAAAAGGATTGTAAAAGAAGTGATAATAAAAATGATTTAGTTTTCTATGAATACAATTGAAAAGGAAATGTAAAGGCTGACTGTCCAAAAATGAAATACAAAAAGAAGTTTTAGTAAATGGATGGAAGATAAAAAAAGGCTATGAAGGATACATGGAGTGATTTTGAGGACAGTTCTAGTGAATTTGAATTATCTCATGATGAAAAGGCTGACAAATCCAATATGTTTTTTATGACAAATAGATATGAGGTAACCCAAGTATCTTCTGCAAAAAAATTCCTATTATTCTGGAGATAAATCTAAATTTAAAAATTATGAAAATATGACCAATGAATAAATGTTTGAATATTGAAAAATTATTGAGGATACTTTCAATGAGATAAAAGATAAATATAAATCTCTCAATAAATATCATGATCATACTACTACTATTAAATCTGAACTTACTATAAAAAAATAAAAGAGTTCTCAACTACTCAATAAAAATACTGAACTTAAACTTTCTAATGAGAAATTAAAGAAGTATTTAGAGAAATTTACCAATGGTAAAAATACTTTAACTCAAATGCTTGGAAAAAAAGTTTCTCCTAAGTATTCTACTGGCATTAGTTATCAACCTGGATAACAAAATTTTGTTAAAAAAATTGTATCCAAATATGAAAAAGTTTGTTCTATGCCTAGATCTGAAAAAATTTATGCATGTTCCAGCACTGGAAAACCCTTTACTTATTTCAATTATTTTCAACTAAATAAAGTTTATTTCTATAAAACTTTACAAAATTCTTACAATAAACCCATGAATAAAATGTGTGTTCCTAAATCTTTAATTAATAATGTTACTAGACCCAATTAAATCTAGGTACCAAATTCTTTTCTTGTTTAAACTATTTTTGCAGGAAAGTTGTTTAAAGAGGTCCTATAAGAACTTATGGTACTTGGATAGAGGGTGTTCAAGACACATAAAAGGGGGATACTCTAGCTTCAATAACCCTATAAAGATTAATGGTGTACATTTCACCTTTGGTGACAATGTAAAAGGAAAAATTATTATCCTTGGTTAAATTAGTAACATCAATTTAGTTTTAATTTCTAAAGTTATTTTTTTTTATGGTCTAAAGTACAATATTATTAGCATTTCATAGTTATGTGATGATTTTTTTCATATTAAATTTGAAAATTATGCTTGTAATGTTTTCAATTCTAAGAATGATTTAGTATTTACTTATTTTAGAAATGAAAATTTATATGATGTTAATCTAGATTCCTTAGTTTCTAAAAATATTTCTTGCTTAAGTGTTATTCATAAAGAGTCTTGGCTCTGGCATAGGAGACTAGGCCATTATAACATTCACTCTCTTAGAAATCTTACTAGAAAAGGATTAGTCAAGGATATACCTAAACTAGAGTTTTCAAATAATAAATCTTGTATTCCTTGTGAAAAAGGAAAATAGTATAAAATATCCTTCAAACCAAATAAATAAGTTTAAACTTATCAACCTATTGAGTTGGTTCACATGGATTTTTTTGGACCTTCTAGAGTTTCAAGTTTAAATTAGAAGCATTATATATATGTTCTAGTAGATGATGTTTTTATGTATACTTCGACCTTCTTTTTAGCTTACAAAAGTGAGTATTTTTCTTATTTAACCAAGTATGCTAGAAAAGCAGAAAACCTAAGTGGACTTAGAATTAAAACCTTAAGAAGTGATCATGGTCGTGAGTTTGAAAATAAATAATTTGAATCTTTTTTCTCACAAAATGGATATTGTCATAACTTATCTGATCCTAGGAAACCTCAGCAGAATGGAGTTGTAGAATTGAGAAATAGAATCTTACAAGAGATTTTTCGGACTATGTTTAATGAATATGATCTACCTATTTATTTTTGGACAGAAGCTATGAATACAGCTTGTTATATAATCAATAGAGTTTTAATTAGGTCTGTCATGAAGAAAACTCCCTATGATTTGTGGAATAATAGAAAACTTAAGGTTAGTTACTTCAAAGTTTTTGGTTGCAAAGTATTTGTTCTCAACATAAAAGATAATATTGAAAAATTTGCCTCCAAGAGTGATGAAGGAATTTTACTAGGTTATTCAATCTCTAGTAAATCCTATAGAGACTTTAATAATAGAACCAAATGTGTGGAAGAATCTGTATATGTAAAGTTTGATGAAATAGATCCACATGAATCCAAACCCTCTTTGGAAAATCTTGAGTATAATCTATAAAATCTATAATTAAATCCTAAATTTTCTGATTCTGTTGTTAAACAAGCATACAGTTCTAAAAAATTTCCAGATTCTGACCAAAGGGAACCCAAACCTATAGAAGAACCTGAAGTGACCATCCCTTCTTTCTCTAGACCTGTTAGAACTCTTAAAAATCATCCATTAGATGTTGTAGTTGGAGACTTGGATAAAGGGACACATACTAGAGCTTCTCTAAGAAACCAAGTTGAACATCAAGACTTTTTGTCACAGCTTGAACCTAAAAACATCAATGATGAAATCAATGATGAATTTTGGATGATGGCTATGCAAGAAGAATTAAATCAGTTTTAAAGAAATAAAGTGTGGAAACTTGTTGATATACCTAAAGACACCTTGACCATAGGCATTAAGTGGATGTTTAGAAACAAAGTTGATGAATCATGCACTATAATAATAAATAAAGCTGGATTAGTTGCACAAGATTATAGTCAAGAGAAAGTAATAGACTATGAAGAAAATTTTTCACATGTTTCCCAACTTGAATCCATTAGAATACTACTAGCTTATGCAGCACATATCAATTTCAAACTTTATCAAATGGATGTCAAAGGTGCATTCATGAATGGTTATATAGTTGAGGATGTTTTTTTTAACAACGCCCCAGTTTTACAAATCCTCATTTTCTAAATCATGTTTTCAAATTAACAAAAGCTTTGTATGGTGTAAAATAGGCTCCAAGAGATTGGTATGATAGGCTCATCACTTTTCTCATTTCTAAAGGTTTTACAAAAGGTATAATTGATCCTACTATTTTCATAAAAAGAATTTCTAAATATGTTTTATTTGATCAAATATATGTTGATGATATTATTTTTGGATCTTCAAAAAATTCTTTATGTCTTGAATTTCAAAAAATGATGAAAAATAAGTTTGAAATGAGTTTAATGTGTGAACTGAAATTATTTCTTGGATTTCAAATTTTTTAAAATAAGGAAGTTATTATTTTAAATCAAAGTAAATATACCAAAGATCTTTTAAAACATTTTGAGTTGGATAGCACTACAAGTAGTGATACTCCTATGAGTACCACCTATAAATTGGATCTTGATGAAAATAAAAAATCAGTGGATCAAACCAATTACAGAGGTATGATTGGACGGTATCTCTACTTAACTGATAGTCGAACTGACATTATGTTTAGTGTGTGTATGTGTGCTCATTTTCAAGCAAACCCAAAAGAGTCACATATTCTTACTTTAAAAATAATTTTCAAATACCTCAAATATACTACCAACTTAGGGCTATTCTGTCCTAGAGGAAAACCATTCGATCTAGTTAGTTATTCTAATGTTGAATTTAGTGGTTGAAAGTTTTATAGAAAAAGAACCTACGGAACATGTCACTTTTTGGGCAAGTATCTAGTTTAATGGTGTATTAAGAAACAAAATTTTGTTTCATTATCTACTATTGAACCTGAATACATAGTTGCTGGTAGTTTTTGTGCTCAAATTTTGTGGATGAAACACACATTACTAGACTATGAATATCAATTTAGGAATGTCCCTATAAATTGTGACAACACAAGTGCTATTAACATTTCTAATAACCTAGTTTCTCATTCAATAACAAATCATATTGATGTAAGACATCACTTTTTGATAGATCATTATCAAAAAGGTGATATAACTCTTGAATTCATTGGCACTGAACATCATCTTGCTGATATTTTTACTAAGACATTAAATTTTGAGAGAATGGGTAACATAATACATGAGTTTGGAGTTATCAATTTTGAGTGAGTAACTATTGAGTGACTAAATGTTAAGTGAATGACTATTGATGACTCACTGAGGGTATTTACCATTAATGACTCACCAATGGGACTAGCCATTAATGAATCACTGATGGGACTGACCATTGATGACTCACCGATGGAACTGACCATTGATGACTCACCGATGGGACTGAATGTTGATGACTCACCGTTGGGATTCACCATTAACAATTCTCCATTAGGACTCACCATTGTGACTTACCGATCTTTACTTAGTCATTTTTTTGTCTCGAACTTTAAACATCATTGTTTTATTTATTTCGTTTTATTTTTAATCCACATTTTCTATTTATGGTGTTAGAATCCCTAAATGATAAAAATCAAGTTAATCCAAATGATTTCTTACTCTCTCACCCTCCAGAAACCAAATCTTTCACTTCTGAACCTCTACTACCTTCTTCATTTGAAATCTCCCCACATGTTCAGAATGCCTATGATGAAGTGTCTATATGAATCATCTCCCGATAAAATTCAACCGTCGAAGAATAAGAAAAGTGATTCAAGCCGAAAGTCTGAATAACCATTGAATCTCAAACTCGCAAACTGAATTTTTGTACCTAAAAAGGAAATATTCGTGGAGTGGATTCTCTCAAGTAATTCTTTTGTACTAAGAGTATTAAAAGATTAAGGTTTTCTATAATGGTTTTCTGACAATAAGTAACCCCTGTATCTGAAGCTAGTGTTTGAGTTCTATCAGAATGTGGAGTTTTCTTTCAATGAGAAAGATGACTTTTGGTGAGAAGAAGAGTAAATGGAAATAGATTTATATTTTTATAAATACTTTAGGCTTCATGTTTAGGAGTACCTCGTGAGGGTATTTTTGAAGACCATCAAGGAAGTACACCTCCTCCCAGTGACATTTTCTATTTTGAAGAGGCATTAGCGTATCTAATTAGAAATGGAATTCCAAGAAGACCTATTGCTTCTGACTTAGATGGAGAAAATCGACTGCTGTTTAAGTTTATCCAACATCTTATTTACCCAAGAAAAGTGACTTTTCTACTCTTCAATATCAAGATGTGTTTTTGTTTTATATTTTGAAGAAGGGTTACAAAATCAACCTACGCAAGAACCTTATTCTTCATATGTGTGATATGATTAAAACCACTTTAAAATCCACTTCATTGTTTTATTCAAAGTTCATCTTTGTTATGTTGAAAGATAATACAAACTTCTTATTATCCTCTTCTCTTGACCCACTTGAAAATTCACACGAGGAGAGAACAAAGTAATTCAACCTTTTTAATGGTTGACTACATTGTTAAATGGTCTCTATCATTATGATTTTCATTAGTTTCAGCTCAAATCCTTTTACATTGGTTTCAATTGAAAAACAATTCTGCCTGATTACAATGGTTATGGACCCGATCATTTCTGGGTACGATCATTTCTAGGTATGATCATTTTATTTTTTATAAAAATCATCCCCCTAGATATGATCATTTACTTTCAGATAATGATGATCCACCTATATACAATCAATTAATTTCCGATAATGATCCTCCTTCAATCGGAATCATCTCTTCTTTCTCTCCTATAACGGCCCAACCCCAGTTACCCAGAGTCGGTTCATTATTACATAACATTGGCATGATACAAGGAATCATTTTCTGAATTACCGATCAATTTAGTAGCCTTGGAAGTACTAGATGCATTCATAAGTTTTACATTACATCATGAAATAAATAAAAACAACATTGTGTCCCATATGAACACACTCATATACCTTAGCATATCCATGTAGGTCAGTCACAATATACTTCTTCACATCCTGGGAAAAATAAAACATAATAAAATGATGAGCTCAGATGCTCAGTAAAGATAAAAATATAGTGGAAACATTCATAAATAAGCATAAACATTAGAGGCAATGTATAAGACTAAAACAAAACATTTTAAACTTAAACTTCAGCATAATATGGAAAAGATAAATCAAATAATTTCACTTACTTATTCACATAGATATTCTACTAGTCGAATAATCACATGTAATATCAATAGCTAATTTCATAATGATGGAATGCATAATGTCGGACATCATAACCACATAGTCAAGGCCTCGTGCCAAGACTACAAATAATATTTTTTCAAGGCCTTGTGCCAAGACACTAGTTTGTCTCATGAGACCTACTAATGCATCGAGGAGCTATAGCGGGCTCCACCCTTCACTTACTAAGTCCAATGCATTCTTCATATGAAAATATTTGAAACATAACATAAACATTCATATTAAAACTAGAATATGAAATGTTAATACATTAACCATAAACCATGAATGGTATAAAAATAACACATCCATATTCAAACATATCACAAAAAATTAAATATAATATGGAAGATTTTATCATAATAAATCAACTTCAAATAAGTGTAAAATCCATCAAAGGATGTTGACATAGATGAAATTAAAACTATTTGAGAGAAATATCTCTTTCTATTTTGAAATCATTTAAAAGTCACATAATTATAAAAGAAAACATTTATTTTGAAAATATTCTTATAAGCTTGTAAGGGAAGATTCGAAGGCGTTATAACGGCGGAAAATAGTTGTACCCTCCGTATAAGTTAAAAAAACATTCTTACCTTAATTCGTCAAAAAGGTCATAAAGTACCTTGTTTGGAAAACGACGGAAAGATTCATTTCAAAACATTTTATAAAATTTCAAAAAGGGTATAAATTACTTTAAACCATATTATAGAAAATATTAAAAATGTTTTTAAATCCATTTTTAAGAAACACGGATGTGGATGATAAAGAGGTCCCAGTAGATACTCATGTATAAACAACCTAAGATAATAAAGAGATTGTAAAATTAACCCTTACCTTGTAATTTTTCTTGATTGAGGGTATGTTAACCTCCTGTATAATAGTTAAATAATTGTTATTAAATTATACAAGAACCTCATACACAAATATGATATCATATATAATTTTCTAATATTGCTTTGTTAATGATATTTCAGTAGTATCATTATTTTGGGTGTTAACTAATTCATTTTCCTTTATATGTTTTGTTATGAAAGTCATGTTTGTTATGGATAGGATGTATTTGATTCATATACATAATGATATTAAGTTCTTAAACATTATTTTTAATCATAATATTAAACTTATTCTTGAATGGTTACGATGGGGAATGAATCTCATCTCGTTCGTGGAGACGGTAATCCGTACGTATGCACGAGCGACAATACCATTCTATTGATGGTTAAATCATATTTAATTGGATGGTATATCATATATACATAATCATTAACATGTTATATTTATTATTTATATCAATTATACTCATTATAATACCCATCCAAATAATTACGTGTTGAATAATAAACTACACCACGACATGGAGACGGTAAGTCATACGTACGCACATATGGTGACTTTGTCATTCATATGATGGATAGAATAACAAATATGGTTGTATAATATTTATAATAACATCACAGTATATATAAGGTACTGGAGTTATTATTTTGGTATGGAAACAACAAAGAAAGAGGAAGTTTAAGAAGAAAAGAACTTTGAAAGAGGTGATGAAGAAATTACCTCTTCTTCAGGTTCTTCCTTTTGATTTGATCAAAAGGGCTCTTTAGGTTATCTTTCTGATCAAATTAAGGTCTCTAGGTTGAAGTGAGGGTAGTTTGGAGGGTATTTGGATAGGGTTTGGCCGATCCAAATGGATTTGGAGGTGTGATTTTGAGATAAGGGGAAGTACCCTTTTATAAGAGAGGTGAGGGTCACTTTAGGAAAAGTTTGAAATATTATTTTATTATAAAATCATTTTCAATTTCTAATGGATCCAAATTAATTTATTTCAAAGATAATGTGTGGATGGTTCAAAATCCTCTCAACCAATAGGTTTTAGAAAAGTTTAGGTCACCGTATCAACCCTATCTTTTATATTTAACTCTTAGTTAAATAGTTTAACTTTTACCATGTCCTCTTGTATTATTATAATAAATGGTTAATAAACTTACTATAAAATAAAAATCAAACCCCAAGTGGTTCACTAATGACATATTTATCATTATATAATTCCTTTTACCGAACCTTAGATTTTTAGGAATATTATATCATTTAATAATATAATATTTGTCATAAATACTCATTTATGTAAATTTTAACACTATTTAGTATTTAGTTTTTGTGAAAGTCATAACAGTATTATTACTTCGAACAAAATTCATTGAAATAACCCTAACATGTAATATTAATCTATAAAATTCTTGGATGGCATCAAAACTTTCAAATTAAATTTATTTTAATATTTATAATATCATTTATTTTAATCTTTCATTAATAAGGTAATTACTGCATCATCATTGTGTCATAAATAAATTTAATTATTTAATATCTAAAAATTATAAATAAATTACTATTATTTAGAAAATAATTTTAGATGTATAATGAATATTTATAGTCAAATTTATCTTATGTATAACCCTATATTAAAAATTATTTAGTTTTTAAAAGTTGAATTTAACACTTTTAACTCTTCTTTAAATAAAATAATAATAAATGTCCTAATCTAATTCAAGTGGACCAAAAGGATCATATTTTATTCTTGAGGTTTATTTTGGTCGAAATACACTAATCCAATAGAATTAGAACATGCGTTAGGGTAATTATAATATCATTTTTACCTTTAATTACCCTATTTACTTTTAACCGTGGTAAATAAAATTCCAAAGTTACTATTCACTAAAAATTCTTTTCATCCCATTGAACCACATTTTACTTACTGATATCAATCATGTATCTCGGATTTTTGAAATTCAATTCAAAAAAGTGGTAAAATTAAGTTTTATGCAAATTTTCTAACGTGCCTAGAAGGTGGGTAAAAGATGTTAAAAAATTCAATAAAATTTTATACATCTGATTTAATTATAAAATGACTCTAATTAATTACATTTAATTAATATAGGTATTATTTATCTATTTTGACTTAAAATAATTTAAATAAAATAAATAATTATTTAAATAAAAAGTCGGTTTTAAACAAAAATGCAATGTTTTTCACTATTCATCAAAAATTGAAAGTTTTCATAAAAATACCAAAAAATCACCCTAAGCTAATTTTGATATTCTGAATTAAAAAATGAAGTCTATTTTACTAAATTCAAAACATATAAGTTTCATTAATTAATTTAAAATTAATTCACGTTGCCAAAACCAAAAAGCGGGTTTTAAAAAAGTAAAAACCATCAAAAGATTGACATGTGTTTATGTCCAATTTAAATGTGAAATTACTTATAATGACCTACATTATATAAAATTATAAAAATATAATCTAATTATACTTTAAAACCACTCAAATGAATAATTTAACACTAAAAATTATTTCGATTAAAAAAGTTTTTTTCAATTAAAATTAAGTATTTTTCACTATTCATCAAAATATGAAAATTATTAGAAAAATACCAAAAAATTATCCAAACTAAATTTTTATGTCCTTCTTCTAAAGAAGAAGTTTATTTTGACAAATTTAATATATAAAGGTGTCAAATATTGGATTTAAAAATCATTCTCCATTAAAAGGCGGTAAAATTTCATTTTTTTGAAAAATACTTCCTTTATCTGAAAAAATTGAATTTGTTCTTATATTATGTCTAAGAAACACATAATATGGATGTTAAAATTATATGGAGTATATAAAATTCAAAATTTAGTTAATACTATTCATAATCACTTTTTGAATGGCTAGTTTG
Source organism: Viscum album (assembly GCA_963277665.1). Classification (NCBI taxonomy): domain Eukaryota; kingdom Viridiplantae; phylum Streptophyta; class Magnoliopsida; order Santalales; family Viscaceae; genus Viscum; species Viscum album. Next base: position 1,375,521,615 of record OY728134.1, read on the forward strand.
GTAAGTTGTGGTGCGTTCGAACTCGGTGTTGCATATTGCGCAAGTTATTGAATTACTTTAAAGAGATAACGTACTATGAAATCCTGGGGTGTTACATTCTACCCTCCTTCAATAAATTTTTTCCTCACAATTTTAAATTGTTCTTCGAAAATAAAAGGTTGAAAATAGAAAATATCTTTGTGGAAAACCCATATCGGAAATAGGATTAATTAAATTTAGTCTTAATAAGAAGGAAAGGGAAATGAAAAGGTCACCACCAAATTAGGATTTTTAATAGGAGAAAATTGGTGGTAATTATAGAAACATAATTGGAGGAAAACATAAATATTTATAGGGAGTGATTGAGGTCATCAATCACAAACAAGTGTAAAATTGAGGGCCTTAAAGCCATCAATCTATGATGATTTGAAATATCATCGGTTCAATAAAACACATGGTATTAGTATAACACATTTTTTGTTTTAATATCCCTTCCCTAATAATTAATTTCTTCATAGAATAATAGAATATATATATATATATATATATACTTGAAAAGTAGGGTTTCGTACTTCAACTAATTTCTACCACAAACTTATCTTTCACTTCAAAAGATAATAGAACTCAAAAATATTCTATTTATCCTAATTATATAAGGTTCCAAATATAAACATATACCATTTAAATGAAGAAAAATATTTTGTAATAATCAGGGACTTCTTGTAGGCTAGTGGTAGGTGATAAAGTCTTGTCGCACTTTGGTTGTGGGTTCGATTCCTGCAGGTTCATCCGACGTGATGGGTTATCACCCGACCTGTAGGTTGTCCTTTTTCTAAAAATATAGTATTATAATATTCCAAAAATAATCTTAAGAAATGTTTTAACCTTAAACAATACTGTCCAAAGTTCAACTTAATCTATTACAACGTTTATAGTTATCCAAAATACTTCTGTCCAAAATCTCTTTAAAAGGTATCTAAATTCCAAAATCAATTGTAACATCAGATTCCACAAACAACGTAAAGTTTCTCTTATTGTCACATACTGAAAATATGATTACCTTCATCATATTAAAACCTTAATGGAAAAAAAGTACTGCATTACAATATTTATATATATCACATTATTCTTATAACCAGAATATAATTCTTGAATCCAAAAACACAAATACATTAATTATTCCACTTCAACTGTAGTAACAGCATAAGCTTGGCCTTTCTCCCTTAGCCTTTTCTGAGGTAATTTTCCTTGGTTCTTAGGACATTAATTTGTATAATGCCCTATTTCTCTACAATTTTAGCATTCAACATTGACAGCCTCTTTCTTTCCCTTACAATCACGAGCCCGGTGACCTTTTTCTCCACATTTGTAGCAAACTCCCATTCCTTTTAGGAAAATACCAGAGTGTTTATTCTCACAATTATCATATAAGGGAAAATCCTTCTTTCCCTTTTTCCTTTTATCCATATCTTTCTCCATCGTTATCTTCTTATCTTTCTTTACTTTAACGTCATAAAACATAGAGAATTCCTTTTCTATCTTGATAGCACATGAAATTATATCTTCATACAATGAGAAGGATTGTGAGACTAATGCTTGATGGAGAAATGGTTTTAACTCATCAAAGAATCGATCAATATTACTCCTTGGGTTATGTATATAATCTGTTGCATGTCTTGCTAACCTTGTAAAGTTAGCCTCATACTTTGCGACATTCTCATCCTCCTTTTTCCTCAGACTTAGAAATTGTCTTTCCATATCTGTTCGATGGTCATGAGGAAAGTATTTTTCTAAGAAAATCTCTTTAAACTCCCTCCATTCCATATTTGATACTTCTTCATCCTTCTTTTTGTTTTGAATGAATGACCACCATTGATCTGTGTCTCCTGTGAGGTGATACACTTCCATGAAAACTTTTTCCCTTTCACTACTCCCCAAAGCATGAAATATTTTCTCTAAGGAACTTATCCATTGCTTAGATACAAGTGGATTTGTAGTCCTGTTGAATGGTGGTGGTTTTTGCCTCATGAATCGGTCTAACATTTATCCTCCACGTTGTGGATTAGGGTGCTCTATACTGGTAAGTTTATTATTCATAACCTGAGTGAGTTGTCCCGGTATGGTGACAATATGATCAGCACCAGTTGCATCACCAGTCCCACTATAATTATTTTGAGTAGGAGGGAAATCCCTACATGGATTACGTTCGTTGATACAGTTTCCATTCCTTCCACTAGGCTCCATTTCTAAATAATGGCATACACTAGATTAGTTTATGAATCGCAATACATAATTCCAAACTTGTAAAACACTTAACATAAATTGAACAGTTTATGGATAAAATCCATAGTCATAAAAATGATTTCTTTGAGGAAGTATATACTTATAAATCCTTCATAATGGTTTGTAAAGAAAATGTGAATTATCCTAAGAATATCCCCCGAGAGTGTCATAACCAGGAGTGCAGAAAGGATCATCGTTGTGTACCAGGATACCCCGGGTCAAGCCCAAAACTCCTTGTTGGAGTTTTCACTCCTAGGTATATTTGTGTCAGAGACGCCTCTACCTTCTCGTATCCAGACAGGTATGTATTTCTTGGAAAATACACAAAATATCTACATTACCAAAATTCTAGGAAGTTCTTCTATACTAATCCTTAAATTCTATATTAGGATAATGTTCCCTAATCAAAGTTTTTCTAAATATAGCTTCCAAGGTTTGTACTAAACTTCCTCTGATACCAACTATAACGCCCCGACCTCAATTACCTAGAGTCGGTGCATTATTACATAACATTTTCATGATGCAAGAAATCATGTCCCGAAAGACCAATCATTTTAGTAGCCTTGGAATTACTAGATACATTCATAAGTTTTACATTACATCATGAAATAAAGAAAAACAACATTGTGTCCCCTATGAACACACTCATATCCCTTAGACTATCCCTGTAGGTCAATAAAAATATACTTCTTCACATCCTGGGAAAAATAAAACATAAGAAAGGGGTGAGCTCATATGCTCAGTAAGGATAACAATATAGCGGAAACTTTCATAAATAAGAATAAACATTAAAGGTAATATATAAGACTAAAACAAAAGCCTTTTAAACTTAAACTTCGGCATAATATGGAAAATATAAATCAAATAATTCCATTTACTTATTCATATGGATATTATACTAGTCGAATAATCACATGTAATATCAATAGATAATTTTATAATGATGGAATGCATAATGTCGAACATCATAACCACATAGTCAAGGCCTCATGCAAAGACTACAAATAAGATTTTGTGAAGGCCTTGTGCCAAGACACTAGTTTGTCTCATGATACCTACTGATGCATCGAGGAGATATAGCGGGCTCCACCCGTCACTTACTAAGTCTAATGCATTCCTCATATGAAAAGATTTGAAACATAACATAAACATTCATATTAAAACTAGCATACGAAATGTTAATACTTTAACCATAAACCATGAATGGCATAAAAATAACACATTCATAGTCAAAAATATCGCAAAACCTTCAATACAATATGGAAGATTGTATCATAATAAATCAACTTTAAACAAGTGTAAAATCCATCAAAGGATGTTGACATAGATGAAATCAAAACTATTTGAGAGAAATATCTCTTTCTATTTTGAAATCACTTAAAAGTAACATAATTATAAAAGAAAACATTTATTTTGAAAATATTCTTATAAGATTGTAAGGTAAGATTCGAAGGTGTTATAACGGTGGAAAATAGCTACACCCACCATATAAGTTAAAAAACATTCTTACCTTAATTCGTCGAAAAGGTCATAAAGTACCTTGTTTGGAAAATGACAGAAAAATTCCTTTCAAAACATTTTATAAAGAGTCAAACAAGGGTATAAATGACTTTAAACCATATTATAGGAAATAGTAAAAATGTTTTTAAATACATTTTTAAGAAAACTCGGATGTGTATGATAAAGAGGTCTCAGTAGATACTCACGTATAAACAACCACAGATAATAAAGAGATTGTAAAATTAACCCTTAACTTATACTTTTCCTTGGTTGAGGGTACATTAACCTTCTATGTAATAGTTAAATCATTTTTATTAAATTATACAAGAACCACATACATAAATATGATATCATATATGATCTTCTAATATTGTTTTGTTAATGATATTTCAGTAGTATCATCGTTTCAGGTGTTAACTGATTCATTTTCCTTTATATGTATTGTTATGTAAGTCATTTTTGTTATGGATAGGATGTATTTGATTCATATCCAGAATTATATTAAGTTATTAAACATTATTTTTAATCATAAAATGAAACTTATTCTTTAATGGTTACGATGAGAAATGAATCTCATCGCGTTCATGGAGACGGTAATCCGTATGTACGCACGAGTGACAATACCATTCTATTGATGGTGAAATCATATGTAATTGGATGGAATATCATATATAAAGAATCATTAACATGCTATATTTATTATTTAAATCAATTATACTCATTATTATACCCATCCAAATAATTAAGTGTTGAATAACAAACTATACCACGACGTAGAGATGATAAGTCGTACATATGCATGTATGGTGACTTTGTCATTCATAGGATGGATAGAATAATTAATATGGTTGAAACATATTTATAATAACATCACAATATATATAAGGTACTGGAGTTATTATTTTGGTCTATAAACAACAAATAAAGAGGAAGTGGAAGAAGAAAATAACTTTGAAATAGGTGATGAAGTAATTACCTCTTCTTCGGGTTCTTCCTTTTGATTTGATCAAAATGACTCCTTAGGTTGTATTTCTTATCAAAGTAAGGAATCTAGGTTTAATTAAGGGTAGTTTGGAGGATATTTGGGTAGGGTTTTTCCGAGACAAATGTCTTTGGAGGTGTGATTTTGAGAGAAGGGGAAGTACCCTTTTATAAGAGAGGTGAGGGTCACTTTAGGAAAAGTTTGAAATATTATTTTATTATAAAATCATTTTCGGTTTCTAATGGCTCCAAATTGACTTATTTTGAAGATAAGGTGAGGATGGGTCTAAATACTCTCAACCAATAGGTTTTAGACAAGTTTAGGTCACCATATTAACCCTATCTTTTATATTTAACTCTTAGTTAAATAGTTTAACTTTTACCATGCCCTCTTGTATTATTATAATAAATGGTTAATAAAATTACTATAAAATTCCAATTGAACCCCAAGTGGTTCATTAATGACATATTTATCTTTATATAAGTCCTTTGTATGAACCTTATAATTTTAGGAATATTATATCATTTAATAATATAATATTTATTTTAAAAACTCATGTATGTCAATTTTGACACTATTTAGTATTTGGTTTTTGTGAAAGTCATAACAGTATGATTACTTCAAAAAAAATTCATTGAATCAACCCTATCATATCATATTAATCTAGAAAATTCGTGGATTGCATAAAAACTTTCAAATTATATTTATTATAATATTTATAATATCATTTATTTTAATCTTTCATTAATAAGGTAATTATTGCATCATCATTATGTCATAAATAAATTTAATTATTTAATATCTAAAAATTACAAATAAAATACCATTATGTATGAAATCATTTTATTTATCTAATGAATATTTATAGTCGAATTTATCTTATGTATAACCCTATATGAAAAATGTTTTAGTTATTAAAAGTTGAATTTAACACTTTTAACTCTTCTTTAAATAAAATAATAATAAATGTCTTAATCTAATCCAAGTGGACCAAAAGGATCATATTTTATTCCAAATATTTATTTTGGTTGAAATAAACTTATCCAATAGAATTAGGATATGTTTTAGGGTAATTATAATATCATTTTTACCTTTAATTACCCTATTTACTTTTAACCGTGGTAAATAAAATTCAAAAGTTATTATTCACCAAAAATTATTTTCATCCCATTGAACCAAATTTTACTTACTGATGTCAACTGTGTCTCTTGGATTTTTGAAATTCAATTCACAGAAGCGGTAAAATTACCTTTTATGCAAATTTGCTAACGTGCCTAGAAGATGGGTAAAAGACGTTAAAAAAATTCAATAAAATTTTATACATATAATTTAATTATAAAATGACCCCAATTAATTACATCGAATTAATATAGGTATTATTTATCTATTTTAACTTAAAATAATTTAAATGAATAAATAATTATTTAAATAAAAAGTCAGTTTTAAACAAAAAAGCAGTGTTTTTCAATATTCATCAAAAATTGAAAGTTTTCAGAAAAATAACAAAAATTAAACCTAAGATAATTTTGATATTCCGAATTCAAAAATGAAGTCTATTTTACTAAATTCAAAACATATAAGTTTCATTAATTAATTTAAAATTAATTCTCATTGTCAAAACCAAAAAGTGGATTTTTAAAAAGTAAAAATTATCAAAAGATTGACATGTGTTTATGTCCAATTTAAATGTAAAATTACTTATAATGACCTATATTATATAAAATGATAAAAATATAATCTAATTATACTTTAAAGCCACTTAAATGAATAATTTAACACTAAAAATTATTTCGATTAAAAAAGTTGTTTCAATTAAAATTTATTATTTTTCACTATTCATCAAAATATGAAAATTATCAAAACAAATACCATAAATTTATCCAAACTAAATTTTTATGTCCTTCTAAAGAAGAAGTTTATTTTGTAAAATTGAATATATAAAATTTTCAAATATTGGATTTAAAAATCATTCTCTATTAAAAGGCGATAAAATTGCATTTTTTTGAAAAATACTTCCTTTATCTGAAAAAATGAATTTGTTTTTATACTATGTCTAAGAAACAGATAATATGGATGTTAAAATTATATGGAGTATATAAAATTCAAAATTCAGTTAATATTATTCATAACCGCTTTTTGAACGACTAGTTTGGTAAGTTTTGGTGCGCTCGAACTCGGTGTTGCATGTAGCGAAAATTATTGAATTACTTTAAAGAGATAACATACTATGAAATCTTAGGGTGTTACATCTCCTACCTGGATACGATCATCTTCAAAAACAATCGGCACCACCGCTTTTCAATCGGCACCACCTTTTCAATTGGAACCAACTCTTTCTTCTCTTTCTCTCGGATACAATCATTTACTTTCTAATAACGATCCTTCTAAATACGATTTTATATAATTCATTTGGCCTGAAAACTATCACCATCGCCCTTTCCTTTTCACCTAAATATAATCAATATTAATTCAATCGACAACATCTCTTTCACTCCACCTATATTTCATCAAGATTGCATCATAAGTTCTACCACTTACTTATGATTTATGTGAAATACAAATCAGAAAATCATTGTCACATTTACTTTGGAAAGTATCATAACTTTCCATTCATTATAGTTTCATTCTTTTCTTCTCATCTTGAGTATAAACTTTCTGAATACATGAGTCCTATTTTTCAGAAAACATGAGTCTGATTTTTCAGAAAGCATGAGTCTGGTTGTTCAGAATACATGAGTCCAATTATTCAGAATACATGAGTCTGGTTGTTCAGAATACATGATTCCGATTGTTGAGAATATATTAGTCTGATTGTTCAAAATACATGAGTCTGATTTTTCAGAATACATGAGTCTGATTATCACCAAACACAAAGTGATTTAGAATTTATTTCTTTTTTCCCAGAAAAACCAATCACCCACAAATTTCTTTCTTAATCCAATTGAAAACTTTATTCGATCCCTTTTGATCTGAATTCCCATACATCGTCTTTCTCATCATGTTTTCTGTAACTACCTGACTCTTTGGAAAAGGTACGGATCGTTAGTTTTGCTTTCAAATCTTTCCTTTAAGCTTGTGTAATGTGGGTAACATCCTAAGGAAGGTCCGGGAAGTGTCCGGGGTTGGTTCGGAGCCCGAGAGTTTGAGAAATGGGCTTGCAGACAATGGCACATGGCCTGCGCACGGCCTGCGCATGGTTTCAGACAAACCGTGCAGCCTTTGGTCTGGAGGCAGGGAGGTACGCATAGCTTGCGCACGGTTTGGGTAAACCGTGCGCCTAAACCGTGCGGCCCTTGGTCGGGAGGCAGTGAGGTGTGCACGGTTTGGTAAACCGTGCGCCTAAACCGTACGGACCTGTTCTGGGTAAAATTTCCATTTTTCCCTTGTTTTGTTTTAAAATCCTAAAGGCTTTCTTTCTTCCTCCAGTGGACAGAACCAAAGGGGAGCCCTCTTTTGAGCTCCAAACCCTCTCCTCTCTCAATCTCTTGTTGTTTCTTCATCTGGAGACCATTCTTCGATCTGTCGAAGGAATTGGATCACCCTCGGTAAGGCTTACCTCACGCACCCCTCTTTCCTTGGTAAATCTTGCCTCCCGTCTTGTTATTTTGATGCAGGCTCATATGCCCTATTTCCAGGGCATTGGACTGGAACTCAGATCTCTTCCAACCTACTATGAATCTGAGGTCGATATCAAGCGAGCCTATGACTACAACCCTAAGGTAGGTGGTCACGTGTTTTCCATTTTGGGTTTTCTCCTTTTTGAGTTGTTATTGTCATGTCGTGGTTTGTCTTTCATCAAACCCCGTATTTATATTGACTGCTTCATATCTAAATGACCCGTGTGGTATGATATTGATGAATCTAACCTTGTTAGGGTGTTTAGATGAGGTGTAGACCGGGAGTGGTCAACCATAGGTGATATGTCTTGAGATTTGTCCCTTTTCACCTTTGGACCTTAACGATATGTCTCGAAAGGCATTTTCCATGTTAGGAAAATGAGATGATTTGGTTAGAGGTTGGATAGGATGAGATAGCCTGAACCCCTTAAATGAATTGAAATGTATGTTTCCTTATGATGTGATTTATGTGATATTATAATATGGAAATTCCATGCTTTGTTAATGTGATATGATATAAGATGGATTGCCTTATATATTGTGATGTGAATGGTTATGCCATACTGTGTTTACATGATTGTGATAACCCGTGTATGAGCGGGAGGCATTCTTACCCCGTGCCAGATGAACCTCCATGTATGGGCGGGAGGCATTCTTACCCCATGCTAGATGAACCTCTGTGTATGGGCGGGAGGCATTCTTACCCCATTCCAGATGAATCTCCTTATGAGGGTGGGAGGAATTCTTACCTTGTGCCTATATATCCTTTATGGGTGGGAGGGATTCTTCCCCACGCAAGTTAAAGTGCTTGTGGACGAGAGGAATTCATACCTCGTGCCAGTGATGATTATTACAGATGTGAGAAACATGGATGAGAGGCATGCTTACCCCATTCCAGTGATAACCTATATCTATGTACTTATACCCCTAGGGTTTGTTCAGAATACCAGCCATGAGATGAAGCAAGTAGACCCGCCAGGTGTCCTTTCGGAACCTGAGCGGGAGGGTTGGTTATTACTTTGCTTTACTTACTTGCAGTTTGCTACACACTGTTTATTTTTCGAACACCTATTTGGATTACACGTAGACATTGTTGGTGGTGGCCTACTGAGACTTGTCTCACACCCTACCCATGAGGCCTCCTTCGCACCCGTGTAGACTTTACTATTGCAGGTACTAGTAGGGGAAAAGGTCCAGATTTAGGTTGTTGATACATGTATGTTCTTGCTAGAGTTCCAGAGTAGAGGACCAAGCTTGGCTAGAGATGCTCGTGGAATACTTTTGTTATCTTTTTTTATTACTGTATAGCATGCTTGCCAGCTATTTCTATTGTATCAGCATTCCATGCATCCATTTTGTATCAGACACTGCCTAGGAGTCTTTTGTACATCTATCAGGGTTTTTCTTACCTCTGTTGTTTGGTTTTTATGTTTCCCTTCTTCTCCTGTTTATCCATTAGTTGTGCTTCCGCTATTTAATCACTTTCTGCTATACCGATGTGTACTCTGACATGGGGGTACAGTCTCCCCACTTACTTACCATTACACCCTCGCTGCTAGTCGGCAGCCCTTGGCCTATGGGGAGACGAACCAGGGGTTATGTGGCCAACCAGGCTCGGGGCTCGAGTTGAGGGGCAGACGGGTCCGGGACGTCACACTTTCTTTCTCCATCATACTGATCGATTGACAAAAAATACAACCAAAACATAACTTGAGCCTAATAATTGGTATTCAAAGTTTACATGACGCATATTGGAGATTCACATCATGTAACTTTTAACAACTTTTAAATTCTCAAGGGTTGTTCCATCCTCTTACATACATGCTATGAATGATGCATACATGTCGTGTATGCACTTCATAGTGTGTAAAGACCATTTTTGTCAATTTTTTATCAATTTTCCTTTGGATTCATAGAAACCTATTTCCTATAAAAATCAATACAAACCCAATGAATTATAGAATAAAGAATGATAAAATCATAAATAAATAAATCCAAATGATATATATAAATTAATCTTATCAAATTCTCCTATACTTGAATAATTAATTTTCCTCAAGAAAAAATATCTTAACAATGATTTCAAAAACTGAATCAAGTTTTAAATGGGAAACATGCATTCCAACCAAGTAAAATAAAACTAATTATAATTAGAAAAATTCATTCCTCCAAAATAAATCTTGTATAGAAAATCATCCATGCCTTATAGTTCATATATTTATCATTATTCTTTATTACTTTAATTAAAATTTCATAATTGTCCCTTAAATTATATAACCCTTTTTAGAATTTATTTTACAATGAATCTTCTCTCATGACTAAAAGTAAAATGAAATGGGGTTATGCTCATACCCTGAATACATGCTCCTAACCATAAGATTGCATTGGTTCTAACATCTCCACTTCATAAAGGAAAATAAAAAATCAATCATGAGGGCTTCAGCAAAAAGGGTTCAAATGACTCTGAGGTTGGGGGTAATATAAAAAGTGATAAAAATTAGGATCAAGAGGATAGTAAGCTCTACAATGTAATGCATGAAAATTATGAATCAATGAAATGAAGTAGCTCCTCTTGAATAAAATGTGTTTGCTCTAACATCTCAAATTGGATCCATGAATATATCAAGTATTAAAAATGTATTATGTCCCTTTATTTTTCTTTTTATTCATTTTTCAAAATTCATGTTCAAGATAGATGTCACATCCATCCCCTAACCACATATGATTCATAAGAGGATTCATCAATCTAGAAATGGTGATTTTTTACCTTCCTAATACCCAGACCAAAATATTGTTCCTTTTCTTTCTATATATTTTTCAAATGAATGGGGTGGGCATAGAAAATGTTAAAATTAATCATAGGCCAAATCATTTCAATCTGGTGAAAGTGCCACAATAGATATCCTCAATAATAATATCATTTGTCCATCAATAGTGAAAATTCCCTCATGCTTGTTCAAAGGATAATAATACATAATACCTAGAGCAAGGTAGGAAGGGATAATAAGATTGGAATATCTGAATCTTAAATCAGTCATTCATGGCTACTACATACTAAAGAAGGAAATATCTATAGTGGATGGTTATTACATGGGGTTAGGAACCCTAATCGAGTAATATGAAAATACACTATATAAGTGGAGAGATGGTCATCTAATCATGACTATCCATTCATTGGAATTGATAGATTCTCTATCTTCCTGATTCCTAGAGAGAGAATCTCTCAATTGATTAATGGATCCAAGTTTGTCTTCTTGGATCAAAGATAGTGGATCATGGTGATCATCACTACATTGAAGTGGTCATTAGATTTCTGCGCTAGCACTCATATTCTAACATATGGTGCGTGCGCAAATTCTAGAAGTGTGTGTGCATGATATAGAGGGATTCGATGTCGGGTCCTTCAAGAAATGGATGTTGGTCACCTACGATGAGTGTTCACGCATTTAATTGGAACAAGTTATTCATTTGTTTCATATTTGTGCTCTGATTAAACTATGTGGGATCCTCAGATAGTATTGGGGATTGATTTCTAGAGACGGTGGGTTTTCATCACTCTGATGATCAAAAAAAAATTAATTCTCGACCCATTAGCTTCTGCTGAGTGCCATGGTACCTTTAGATTTTAGAAGAGTTAAGAAGAGTTGAAGAAGTCAAATATGTATCCAAAATGTAAGGAAATTTTCATGTTTCGGTAAATTTGGTTGAGCGGGAAAAGTTTTTAGAATCCATCCCAAACCACTTTTTTCTCACCTATAAAAGGAGGAGAGTAAATCATACTTTTTGACACTTGTACTATTCACAGATGAAGAGAAACGAATATGAGATCACTATAAGTTTTTAGAGAAAAGGAGTTTTCAACTTAAGCATTCCTGGGGAAGTTTTCCAGATAAAAGAAGAAGAAGGGAGATCATATTCAGTTATCAGACTAGACCGAGTAATCAGGCTACGATTTCCAGACTGAGGTAGAAGCGGTTTAGATTTATTTTAGCAGTATTCTGGAAGAGTTATATTTATGTACTAAACAATATAATGGGTAATAAGACTGGGGAATTAGACTAAGTATCATTACAAATTTTAGAGAAGTTATTACCTGCTCATGGAAAGTTCATGACTCTTTAATAGGAGGTAAAGGTTGTTTCTTAAGTAAGGGAACTTAAAATAAAAATATATCACTCGTTCACCCATCCCCCTCTAAGTGATACTTAGATCCTGGTTGGGTAATCTCAATTGGTATCAGAGCAAAGGTTCCCTTCATTCACTCTTTACTAAATTTTTTTAAGATAAGTTGTGATGGAGAATCTAAATTTTGTGAACAATGAGTGAATTCTGGTCTTCAATGGTAATAATTGTCATATATGGAAATATATAATGTTGTTTTATCTTATGTATATTGGGTATGATGTTCTTGAAGCTACAATAGATGTATTTACTCATATTGATGATAAAGTTCCTCTTACATCTGTTTATGAGAATAATCTTGAGAATGATACCAGAGCTAAGAATGTTTTACTCTCATCTCTTTCTGGAAGTGAGTTTCTAAGAGTGAAGGGTGTTGTCACTGTCAAAGGTATCTAGGATAAACTGAAGAACATTTATGATAGAAATACAAAAGTAAAGAATGAAAAATTAAAAATATGGAAACTAAAGTATGAAGACCTAAAGATGGTGAATATGAATTAGTTGGTTATTTTTTTACCAGGTTGAATGAAGTTGTTATCACTATTAGAATTATTGGTGAAAAGTTATAATATTATACTATTTTTGAAAAGATCTTGAGAATATTCCTAACAATTTTGATGAAAAATTTTCCTCATTAGAAGATAAATATAGATGATTTTCATATTACTCTCATCACTTATGATATGAGAAAGGAGATATTTATGAAGGGTAAAACAAAATTTGATCATGAGATGTCTTTCAAGGATGCCAAGCAAGGAAAGTCCAAGAAGAATCTTAAATAAAAATATATTGTTGAATTTTATTCTAAAAATTAGGTATGTAAAAATATTCATAAATTTTTATCCTTGTTTTCTAAAAATGTAAGAAGAGGTACAGGAATGTATAAGGGAAAAAATCTTTTGAAATGTTTGGAATGTGAATTCTTTGGGAACTTTACAGTGAATTATCCTCGAAGAAAGAAAGAAGGGGATAGTGATAAATAATAAAGAAGACCGAGAAGGTCTTTTAAGAAACATGGTGATAAGGCTATGTCTTATTCTAAAGGGAAAGATAAAAAGTTCTTCAAATCTAAAAGAAGAAGCATTTTTTACAAAGATGATGAAGAAGAAGAAAGTGAAGCTGAATTAGAAAATTTTACTAATCATGATGGTGAGAATAATTTTATTACAATAATTAACAATGAAGAATTCGGAAGCAGTAGTTCTGAGGAAGAAAAAACTTGATTAGAATTTCATCTAAAAGAAAAGTTTAAATAATGTCTAAGAAAGATTGGAATGCTTGAGAAACAAATCAAAAAATTGAAAAATGAAAGTTCCTCAACAAACAACCAAAAATGTTTTCTTGATGAGAAAGCTAAGATGTTGGGAGAGATTGATAATTTAAAGAAATCTATTGAAAAGGAAAAGAATCAGAATGAACATCTAGAATTTAAGTTGAAGGTAAAAGAAGAAGAGTTGAAAATTTTCCAAAAAAACCTTATAAGGCTGAGCAAAGGGTAAAAAGTTTCAAAAAATCTATATCTGAAGTTATTAAAGTATTTGGGAAGGTAAACCTAAGAATGATCAACAAAAGTTACCTTCAAAGGTTAAAAAGAAAGCTAAAATTGTTTCTGAGAAGAATAAAGTTGGGAAAGTTATGTATGTGGCTAAAACCAACAAATTGGAGAATTCAAAAGTTTATAAAAATTATAAGTCCTAAAAAGTTTCTATTACTTATATTTCTAATAAGTATGAAAATAAAAATGATCTAAAGAAAAAGGTTTTGGGTGATAACAGAAATGTTGGTGGTCAACAAAGTTTGGATAAGAAATATAAAAGGTTACTGAGAAACATGATCACAATACCAGACAGTATAGAAGTTATAGAAGAAAATATTCTTTCTATAGTTACTACTGATATTGTGGGGGATTCAAACATATAGAAAATATGTGTTGGTTTAATCAACAACATTACTACTATTCCAAAAGTTTCAGAAGGAAAAGTTTTAGGGGGATTTGATCCCTTCAAAGGAAGAAGTCTAAGAAGGATGTTCAAAAGAAACCTGAGAAGGTTAGTGTAAAAGTTGAAAATAGGTTCCAACCCCTAGAAACTATTCATGAAAGGTGTAAACAGCTTATACATATAGAAAAGGGATGTCTTGTTTTGTTACCGGCACAAAAAAAAGTTTTTTAACAATTCTCAGAAGCTGGATGTGAAGAAAGATAAAGGGAAAGAAAAAGATCTTATTATTGAAACAGTTCATAATTATACTGAAGGAGAATAACATTGGATTCTTGATAGTGGTTATTCTTCTCATATGATAGGAGACTTAAAGTTTTTGAATAATTTTAAAGACTTCAAAGAAAGAACAATGACATTTGGAAATGATGAATCCCTTCAAATCAAAGGTATTAGATCTGATTTTATTGGGAAAGAAAAATTGAAGTCCAAGAAAACTTTGTTTGTTGGTGGGCGGAAACACAACTTTGTAAGTGTTTCAAAACTTTGTGATGAAGAAAAAAATCATTTTTAGATAAATGGATTTTTTTTAAGAGTGAGGAAAATGGAAAAATAGTTACAAGAGGCCAATGTGACAAAGGAAACTTGTTCCAAGCTGGTGAGGTTCAAAAATCTTATTACCTAGGCATGGTGGAAGTGAATCAGTTGTGGAATAAAAGGTTGGGACACATGTGTCAAAGAAACATGATAAAGCTATCAAAGTGAGACAGTGTCTGTGGTATTCCTGATATGTCAAGAATAATAGATTGGTGTTGTAAAAATTTTCAGAATGGAAAGATTAAAAACTATATGCATAAGAAAGCTTACATTTGCTCAAAATGACCTCTAGAACTTATCCATTCTGATATTTGTGGGCCAATGGCCAAATAGTAAACTTATGGAGATAAGTACATC
Source organism: Viscum album (assembly GCA_963277665.1). NCBI lineage: Eukaryota > Viridiplantae > Streptophyta > Magnoliopsida > Santalales > Viscaceae > Viscum > Viscum album. The sequence continues at coordinate 1,375,537,049 of OY728134.1, forward strand.
ATTACTTTCATTGATGAATTTACTCTCATTACTTCTGTTATGTATATGAAACATAATTCAGATGCTCTAAAAATGTTTAAAATATTCAAGAGGAAAGATGAGAAGAAATGTGAGTATTCAGTGAAGAAGTTGAGAATAGACAATGGTGGGGAATACAAAAATGAAGAATTTAAAATTTATCTTGAGAAGCGTGAAATTTAGCATGAGTTTAGTAAACCATACACTCCTCATCAAAATGGTGTTGTTGAAATGAAAAAATAGAAATTTTGTGGAAAATGGGGTGAACTATATTACTTGAACATGGTCTCTCTCGTTACTTTTGGATGCAAGCCATGAGCACTACTATTTATATTCAAAATTGATGTTTCTACGGGCCAAGTTCATATATGACTCCATAAAAAATGTGTTGTAACAAAACTCAAAGTTTGAAACACTTAAGAATTTTTGGGAGTCCATACATTATAATGAATAAAGGTGGAAACCTTGGAAATTTTGAGCAAAGAGGTGAAGATAGAATTTTTCTTGGCTATGCTCTGGAAGGAAGAGGATACAAATGTTTCAATAAAGAAACAGGAAGAATAGTTGATTCTATTGATGTAAAAGTTATTTAAAATGTTAAGGAAGATACTAATCAAACTTTTGTTGATAAGGAAGATGATCAGGATGAAATAATTTTTGTTAACAATTCCGATAAGGATACGGACAATTGTAATCCTACTCAAGAAGAAGAATCGGACTCATCAATTTCTAGTGATGAGGAAAAAACTTGAAAATCTCATCCTATGTTGAGGAAGCAAGTATAAGCACAAAACATTATTGGTGATCAACATCAAAATTTTCAAACAAGAAGAACATAAAAATCTATTACACATACTTCCTTGTATTCAAAAGTTGAGCCAAAATATGTGAATGAATCTTTTGAGTATCCAGAATTGGTTTGGGTTATGAATGAAGAGTTGGATCAGATAGAGAAGAATGATACTTGAGAACTCATATCCAATCCAGATAACAAAAATTTTATTGGTATAAAATAGGTTTTCTGGAACAAACTGAATGAAGATGGTGAAGTGATAAGAAACAAAACAAGATTAGTGTGAAAAGATTACTCACAAATTGAAGGAATTTATTTTGATGATACTTTTGCTCTATTATAAAGGTTATAAACAATTAAAATATTTATTACTAATTTTTCATAACAAAGTTGTAAAAAAATTCAGATGGATGTGAAATCATCATTTTTGAATGGTGATCTTAATGAGTAAGTTTATATTGAACAATCATGTGGCTTTATTGTTGAGAAATATGAAATTTGTGTGTGTAAATTGAAGAAATCATTATATGGGTTAAAGCAAGCTCTGAGGGCATGGTATTCCAAATTGTATTCCTGATTAAGAAAGGTGAGTTTCAATAAAGGAAGAGTTTATAGTAATCTGTATATTAAATAAAGTTATGAATTTCCCCTCATTGTAATTATTTACATTTATGAGATTATCTTTTCTAGGGATGATGAAAGAACTTGTGAAAGATTTTCTGAAGAGTTGAAAAAGTTGTTTGAGATTCCCATGCTAGGTGAAATAAAATACTTTCTTAGGTTAAAAATATCACAAAAGAAGAAATACATTTTTATTTCTCAAGAAAAGTATGTTAAGGAACTTCTTAAGAATTTCAGCATGGAAAATTTCAAACCATTTTCCACACCGATTTCAGTGGGAACCAAGTTGACTAAAGATAAATAAGGCAATGAAGTTGACTCTAAAGAGTTTTGGAAGTTTATTGGAAATTTTTTTGTATTTGACTGCCTCAAGAACAGACATTGTTTATGTTTTTACCTTATGTGAAAGATTTCAGAGTGATCTAAAATAATCATGTTATTGGCTAGAAAAATAATTCTCAGATATATCAAAGGCACAACAAATTTTGGAATCAGGTATGATAGCTTAGAAATTATTAACTTTTTTGGGTATTAAAATGTTGATTGGACAAGAAATGTTGATGATATAAGATCCACATCTAGTGGAGTTTTATTTTTTGGAAAAAGTAGTGTTAGTTGGCATACTAAGAAATAAAACTCAGTTACTCTTAGTACAGTTGAAGCTGATTATGTTGCTTTTACTCAAGATGCTACTCAACTTATGTGGATGAAGACTTAGTTGGAAGACTTGTTGAAGTAAAGTTACCATTTATCTTGGGTTGTGATAATCAAAGTGAAATTAACCTTACAAGAAATATGTTACAACATTCTCATTCAAAACATATTGATATCAAATACCACTTTATCAAAGAGCATGTGGAGAAGAATGAGTTAAAGCTAATAGTATGTTCCTACATTGGAACAAGTTGTTTATATTTTCACAAAACCTTTACCGAAGGAACCTCTTTATAAATTGAGGTTGAACATGGGAATCCAATCATTTTCTCATCAAGTTTGAGGTATGTGTTTTTTTATCTCTCGTATTTTCTTTGGATAGTGTTTTCAAGGGGGATAAATGTTTCATAAATCTATCCATTGATATGTGCTAAAACTTTTAAGGAAGCATGTATAAAGGGAGAGTTTTGGGTAAGCTGTGAATCCATCATGTAAGTGTGTGAACTATTCTAACTATTTTTTGGAGTAGTTGTAGGAAAATTTTGTTTATAGAAAAGTTGAAGAAGTAAAGAAAGTTGTGAAGGAAAGATGAAGATGTTTCATGAGTCACTACTTTTGGACAGCATGGTTCTATTATCAATGATTATTGTTTTCTACAATGAGTTAGATCACGTAGGCTTATAATTGTTGATAAGTAATTCATTACTTGAGGTTACAAAGTTTGGAGATTTATGAACATTGGTTGACAAAAAAACCAAAGGGAGAGATTGTTGGGACCAAGTTGGCTGAAACTTTTTCTTGAAGCTGAAGAAGTTTGTTTTGAAAGTGTAGTCTTTTGTTTTCAAAGAAGAAAAGAAATCAATTCAATTTGTAAAATCTGATCATCAGACTCACCATTTTATTCAAGTAATCAGACTCAATTTTCTTAAGAAATTCCATCAGCTTGAGAATAACTTTTTTGGGAGAAAAGGAACACCATACTTAAACTAGGCCTAAAAAAGAATGTTATAATCATAATGAGGAAGTGCTTCAGAGTAAAAAAGGATTCGATAAAAATATGACGATGCTTTATTGTTTCTTAATTCTCAAATATCATAAGTTTTCTAAAAAAAATTATGCAAGACTTTTGAAGGAAAGGGGGAGAACAGGTGCTTCCAATCGTATTGAGGCTTGGTTGGAAAGAAGGAAGTTATTAGAAGAATGGGAAGTTACAATACTTTCCATTGAAAGTCAGATGATGCTATTCTAATCCTAATTGTCTCAAATTTATGAGGAAGTTATGATTACAAGATAAATTTTGTAGAAGAAGGAATTTGCTGAAGTTGATTTTTTTTATCTCGGTTCATCGGTGTGAGATCACGAGACGCTAAATTGCTTAAAGGTTGGGAAGGTTTTCTTGAAACGTGAGAAGACGAAGATACTAGTTTTTAGTAAGACCAATAAGCCACAAGATACAAATCTTCAATGATGGAAATTTGTGAATGTTTAATGTTTATGTGAATTGTAATCATAAAAGGAAATAAGTTGTTACTGACATTAGTATTTTGGACGCGGTGTTCCACCGATCATCGGAGTAATCCTAACATCAATCATCAAACATAGTGATGGTTTCAAAAGGGAATCAGAGGTAGATTTTTTTTCATTGGAATTTGATGGGGTCGATAAAACAAAAGAGGGAAGTCAGTTGGGACCGATGCATGTAAGAAAGCCAGAGACCGATCAACAATGTAGTCAACTATTCTCATAAAGATGAATTTTCGGTTCTTTTCAGCTGGGTCAAGAAAGAAAGAATCTATGATTTGTTTTCAATTGTGTCATAAGTCATCGAAAAACATGTGGATCTGACCATCGGATTAGAGATGACATTGATTCACATAGGAAGAAAGAGACCGATCCATCAGGTGTAGGCTGACACAAATAACTCAATCGGATACAGGATGATCAATCTGAGGAAAAGAAGAAAAGTCAAAACACTTGAAGTGTTTTCAAGGGGAGTATTGAAGTTTGAAGAAGTGTTTGTAAAAGAAGGTTAAATTTGATGTTGAAGTGTTGTTGATATTTGTTTATATATTTAGAAGTTTCAATTATGTTTTTAGCAGAATGATTTCAAAATTTTATGTCTATCAGTTGGTATGGAGCATTGGAATGAGATGGTTGTTTTTCAGTTGGTTCGAAGCATCGTAATGATAATAAATCTATATCTTCATATGATCAATTGGTATGGAGCATATTAATGAAGATATGGTAATTAAAATCGAAATAATATTGAATAATGATAGAAATACTAAAGCGAGTTGAAGTCATGAGAAGATTTGAGAAGGTTTGAGAAGATTTTAGAAGAGTTAATAAGTGTTGAATATGGAAAAAAATGTATCCAAAATGTAAGTAAAATTTCATGTTTCAGGAAATTTGGTTGATCGGAAAAAAAATTCAATATCCCTTCCAAACCACTTTTGGATCACCTATAAAAGGAGAGTGCATTGTACTTTCTGATGTTTGTATTGTTCATGGGTGAAGAGAGAAGAAGGAGAGAGCACTGGAAATTTTTAGAGAGGAGTTTTCAGCTTGAGCATTCCTAGGAAATTTTTCCAGACAGAAGAATAAGAAGGAAGATCATATTCAGTTATCGAACCAGACTGAGTAATCGGACTGGGATTTCTGGACTAAGGCAGATGCGGTTCAGATTTGTTTTAGCGGTATTCTGGCAGAGTTATATTTCCATACTGAACAATCAAACTGGTGATCGAATTGGGGAATCAGACCAAGTTTCATTACAAAGTCTAGAGAAGTTATTACCTACTCATGGAAAGGTGATAACTCTTTAACAGGAGGTGAAGGCTATTTATTAAGTAAAGAAACTTAAAATAAAAAGATATCACTTATTCAACCCCTCCCCCTCTCAGTAATACTTAGATCCTAGTTGGGAAATCTCACACACATACTGTTATGTATGATGCATGCAGTGGGTATTATTCCTTCATTGATAAATACACCTCTAGAGGAAATATTGGTGGTGGGATAGTTGATGTACTCCAAAAGTCTTGACTTTGTTGAATAACTTTGTATATTTTATATGAATGCATATCTTATAATTTTGTGGTCATACAGTGGTAGATAATCACTTCAAGGGTACTCACACTATACCTCTTCAAGTATTTTTCGAAGTTTGGAAGGATGGAGTGACACATGTCATAATAATATGGCCTAATGGTTTTGAGCATTTCTGAAACACACGCATCATCTTGTTCATCAGAAGCCCTTTGAGTTTTCATTGGAAATCTACTGAGAAAACATGAGGAGGTTCATTAGTGTCAGGGAATTAGTTTGGATTTTTCCTTCAAAAATAATGAAGTTTAACAAAGGAGTGACCTCACACAGACCACTTGCTCAAGTGACCTAGCACAGGTCACTCACTCCAATGACCTCGCACAGGTCACTCGCTCTGGTGACCTCATATAGGTCACTCGCTCAAATGAGTTTATGGAAGTATCTTACCAAGGTTTTCTTAATGTGCATACCAAAAGGTGCATGAGATAACTAGGGTGAGAGAGGTGCATGGGAGCACTGTGCGGAATACTTGCACGGTGATATCAAGAAAAAGTGTTGGCGGGAGGAGGAATTCTTCGAACATGTAGCCCTATTTATAGGCGACAGGTCACCTGTGTGATTGACCAGTGTGGTTCACCTACACGGTCGACTTGCGTGATCGACCAGTGCAGTTCACCTGTGTAGCTAACCTATGCTACCAACCTACACGGTGTGCATATGTACTTGATCTTTCATCCCCCTATTTCATGCCATAAGTAGTAATGTTTGAAGTCGGCCTAAGGGTATGCAAGAACGTGTGGAGGCTAGTGAATGAATGATTCATCAACATCCATATTCCTCTACCTTGGGATCAAACCCTCTTCTTCCGATTAGATCCAATCTTGAGGGGGGGATTTTATTAACACTCATTTTTTCACATGAGGGTGAGAAGATTCAAAGGAAAATATCTCAAGTAATAAAGAAGTGAATGGAATCAAGGAGAGTCAAAGAACTCACCCAATCCAACCTACATGCAACCCACCTACGCGCCAAGGGGACCGCGTAGGCCCTACCTGTGTGGCCCAACAGAAGTAATCACACTAGTATGAGAGCCCTGCATGAGACACCTATGCGGTGGACCTACGCGAGTGGCCTACTTTTCTCAGGGTCCTGAGTTTGCCTATAAATAGGATCCTCGGTCTCCTCTTTTGACATAACTAAATAAAGAAGAGAATGATTGAAGCTATACTTTCCCAAGTCCTCCAAACCCTCAATTAGTTCCTTAAGCCTAGAAAAGAAGGGGAAATTAGTAGTAATCAATGGATTTTGGTCCCTCGAGGTTTAGAATACCAAGAACCTTGAGAGGAAACACTCTTCCCTAGTCAAAATTACTATGGTAAAGTACCCTTCCATTACTCAAAACTTGAGAATCGGTCATCCAAATAAACCTGAGGAGACCCTTGGAGCCTAGAGAAAGGCCTCGCACAAGTGTTTTTTATCAGGTTGTCTATCACCTAAAGGCATCTCCAGCTCACCCCAGGTATACCCTGCACGAAGAACCTTCATCTTTCCTAGGTCTACCCTACACAAAGAACCTTCAAATCGCTCAGGTATACCTCGTGCAAGATATCTTAATCTCACCTAGGTCTACCTTGCGTGAGACATCTTTAGCTCACCCAGACCTCACCTGTGCGAGCCACCTTCTGTCTTCTTGGGCCTCACCTGCACAATCCACCCTTTGATCCCTCTTTCATACAAAAAATGGTTGGGCACATATTCCCTTGGATCCCTTGTATGAGGGGGACCAATCCAAGGACTCCCCCAAGGCCTCCATATATGTATAATCAGATCATAGGGAACATTAGTGTGCCCTCTTGATTATAAATTATCATGGTAAAGGAGGTATTGTATTTTTCCTACCTAATATGTGGGATCCTCATAGTGTTTTCAATTATACATTCACATGGTAATGAGGATCTCAACCTTAGGGATAATGATGAGACCCCGAGGTTTAAAATAATAGAGGAGATGGGCATATCAAAGACCATTATCTCTCCCTAATTCCCATGAATGACTCCACCCTCATCTATTGGAAGACAAGGAATAAAATGTCTCGACATAGAGTACTTTTACGGATCTTCCTCTCACCTTTCCATAGGGAATCCCTCCTGGAGTAAGCCTCTAGTCTTTCTTGCAGGGTATTCCCCTGTATTTTGTAGCCCCGGCCACATCCACCAACAGACGAAGGAGGTCATGTGGTTTTCCAGATCTTCTACTTTCTCTTGTTTCTAACACCAAACATGACTCACATGTGCTTAGAGGTTAGTAATGATCATAACATATGTACCCAAGTGGTACAGGCTCCTTCTTGGCATCCAAAAGACCCAGGATCAAATTTGGGAAGGGGAGAATTTCCAAGTACTGTAGCAGTACTATAGCAGGGCACTACAGTAATACTGTAGCAGTGGTGGGACTGTAGCAGCATGGCACTGTAGCGGTGGAGGTACTGTAGTAGACACTGTAGCGGTGGTGGTACTGTAGCAGTACTGTTCACTGAGGGGTCCTTTGGGCCAAAAAATGGGCTTTCAAGCCTTGTATTTAGGACACTTGGCCTTGGTCCTTTGGGATATGTAATGGGTCTCCCTCTACCCAGACTTAAAGAAGTCTTTGCTTTAATAATAAATTGAGTATTTGGCCCCAACCTTTAAAAAAACCTATCTCAATAAGGGAATCTTTTTTCGGATCTTCCTCTCACCTTCCCTGGAGCCTCCTAGTTAGTTTAAGACCCAAAATCATGTTATCACTACCTCAAAGGTCCATATTCCCAATGAGGAAACACCTTGGACCTCCTAATTTCCACTCCTCCATGGAAGTGTTTACACTATGCCCCACCCAGAGGCCCATGGGTAGTGAACATGTAATCCCTAAAGGTGAAATTACCAAGGGGAACGTGTAGAGACCCGAAGCTTGACGTACATGGACATTACATTACTTTTGCGGAATACTTAATACATAACAAAAATAGACACACAAGGATCGTAATAGTTTAGTGTCTTTGGAAACTTGGAACATAAAATTCTAATCATGTTGAAAGATCTTCAACAACTCCCATAACGATCTTCCCCTTTTTGTTTCCTTACCTAAAACCTTTATTTATTTCCTGGGGAAAATAAAGCATAAAAAGGGTGAGCTCAAATGCTCAGTAAGGGAAAACATAGAGAACATAAAACAATCCATAAACATTTGAAAGCAAAAACTTGAACATGAAATTTAAACATCAAAATCTTGAGCAAAGACATAAATCGTGGAAGTACGTAAGGCATATATCATAATGGAACATCAACCATGATAAAATATAATGGGAATAAAACATGTAATTGTGGAAACCATTCAACACATGTTATGATTTCCATAGTATCCAATGCATTACTGCCAAGACCATCTTAGTGGACAAAGTCCCTTTCTGAATTGAGTTCACTCCTCATTTCAGTCCTGTAATACTGAACCGGATTAACTTACCGTTCCATCCATGTCTATCAAATGAGATATAAATCTTTACCCAATGCATTGGAGGGAGATATAGGTCTCACCCATCTCATAATGAAATCATTCCTACTTGTGCTACAAAATAAACATAAATCATTCATCATAACCCAAAGAATAAAATGGGTTTCATAAACATCATCCAATCATCACATAATCCATATAAAACAAATGGATATTTCATCATAAGAAAAGTGAAACCATGTAAATCATAGAGACATTATACTTGAATCATACACATATAAAATAATGTCATCTTAGATGGAAAATGATTTTTATAAAACACTTGAAATGAATTCTTGAGGAAAATATCCTTTCTTCTTCAAAATCATTTTCTTTTCACAAAATTCCATGCAATTTTAAAAGAAAAGTATTTTGTTGAAAATAGTCATAAAATCTTGTAGAGTAAGCTTCATGAAAATGAGGCGTTATGAAACCATAAAAATCCGTTCACGCCGTATAAGTTAAAAATAACATTCTTCTCGTACTTTTGTTGGAAAAGTCAAAAAGTTCCCCGTGTGGTAAAAAAAAGTAAGATTACATTCATAACATGTGGTAAATTCCAAAAATGGGTAAAAATGACTTTAAAAATACATGAAAACATTTTTATAAAATATGGGCATGGATGAAAACAATAACCCCAGTAAATACTTACGAATAACAATCTCGGATAAGAATGAGATTGGAATAGTTATCCCTTACCTTAGGTCTGATATGCTTCGTACGTATCTGAACCTCCTGTATAATGATTTAAATAATTTCATTGACTTATTACAGAATCATATTCATTGTTATGATATCATATATGGTTCACTTATGAATTTATATTACCCATTCTTTTGTAAATTCCATGTTAAAGAGCGTTTTGGGTAAAATCGTTTCATTTGTCGTTCGTGTTTTGACTTGTAATTATTCATATGATTACTTAGATCATGATTACTTAATTCCAGAATATAAAACATGATTTATATATAATATATATTCAGAATATACATATATATAATAGATCGATAAATGGAATGAAATACACTGTTCATGGAGACGGTAGGCCGTACGTACGCATGAACGTTGTTTTCGTTTCCTTTTTGAATTGAATGGAATTAAGTAAATGACATACATATATATATACATAAATCCAGTATCATTATTATGTCATATATTTCATGATTACTTATTATATATACTTTATAATCATTCATGAATGATTAATCATTGAGAATGAATCTCATCGCGTCGTGGAGACGGTAGTCCGTACGTACGCACGAGCGATGATATCATTCTCATAATTATTGAATTGAATTAGAGTGGATGATACAATATATCAGAATCAGTATGATGTTATAATAACTATGTATAGTTATTCTTTACACCATTATACCCATCCAAGTAAGGTGGTGTTGGAAAAACAGATTACACCACGGCGTGGAGGCGGTATTTTGTACGTACACATGTGCGGTGATTTCGTTTTCCTTAGGATGGATAGAAGGTGAAATAAGGTTGTTTCATATTTATAATAAAATATCAGTATATGAGGGATACTGATGTTATTACTTCATAATTAAACAATTAAAGAAGAGGGAGTAGAAGAAGAATGGAACTTGAAGAAAATGGTAGAAGGTATTACCTCTTTCTCGAAGTGCCTCCTTTAAACTTTCTCTTAGGGCACTAAAATTGATCTTTGAAGAAGACCAGGACCTCTAGGATGTTTATAGGGAAGTGGAGAAGAGAATTTGGAAGGGGTTGGCTGAGTTTGAATGCTCAAAGTGGTGTGAGGAAGAGAGGGAGGAGGTGCCCTTTTATAAGGGAGGAGAGGGGCACCTTTGGAATCCTCAAAAATATTAGTTTAATATAAATTTAAACCCCGCATAAAAACCTCCAAAAATGACTCAATTCGAAGATTAGATGAGATAGGGTTGTAATCGCATCAACCAATCAAATTTAGACATGTTTTGATCTTATTTTAATCCTTATCATTTTGATTTATCTATTTAAGTTTATTTGTGGTAATAAAATTCTAAATTTTAAATGGTTATAAATAATCACTTATGTGTTGTTAATTTTCCATAATTGGATACTTTATTCCATTGTAGACTATATAAATTTCAATTTATAATTTTTAAATATTTTTGTGATTTTTAAACAATTTAATAATATGTTATTTTTATAAAATAACAATAGTGTCAATTTTGACACTATTCATTTATTTGAATTTAAATAAAATCTACATAGAGGATATATTCGAACTAAAATATTTAATAGATTCCTAACATGTCAAATTTGTCTAGAAAATTCGTGGAGCACATTAAAAAGTTCATATAATATTTATTTTAATATTTTTAAAACCATGTATTTGGTATATCTCTTAATAAAATAATTAGTACAACATTTTTGTATAATTATTTAATATAATTATTTGTTTCATAAAAATTAAAAATAAAGTCTTTTGATGAATATAAATATCAAATCTTTTATAATAATAATTTTACTCGAATTTATCATCTTAAAATAACATGTAAATTGTTATCTTTACTAAATTATGAAAGTGACAACTTTGGAATCATTTAAAATAAAATATTATAAGTGTCATAATCTCCTTAATAAGGATCCAAATGGTCAACAATTCGTCCAGTGGATGATGAGGGTTTATATATACACTAATAATAAGTTTTGTGCAGATTTTGGGGCCTTTTGATATGTATTACTATTTCAATAAAAACTGTATTATTGATTTTTCACTAAATAAATAATTTATGCATCATTAATGTATAAGATAATAAGGTAATTAAATAAATCTTAAAAATTACAAATAAATTACCATGATAAAGAAAAACATTTTATCTTTCAAATGAGTATTTATAACCGAATTTATATTCTGTATAAACTTATATTAAAAATACTTTAATTATTAAAGTTGAGTGAGACATATTTCACTTTCCTTTAAATAAAATAAACTAAAGGTCTTAATCACCTCCAAGTGGGTTCTAATGGATTCCATTTCGACCCAAATATGACTTAGGAAGAATTATAATCATCCAATTGTATTAAGACAAGTATTAGGATAATTTTATAATATTATATTTACCCTTAATTACCCGATTTACCTTTTACTATGTTAAATAAAATTTACCGTAGTTACTATTCATAATGCCCAAAAATAAAAAGTAACTTATTAACATAATTTGGACCCACTGATTCCAAATATGGAATCCATTTTTTTAAATTCAATACACAAAAGTTGCAGAAATTAATTTAAAATTAATCTCGTTGTTAAGAAAACGTGTTTTAAAAGTTAAAACATTACAAAAGATTGAAATGTTTTTACCTATGAATTCAATGTAAAATTAATGTTAATGACATACATTATATTAAATGGTAAAAATATATTCTATTTATACTTTAAAAACATTCAATATTATAATTTAACCATATAAATTATTGCGATGAAAAAAGTTTTTTTTAATTAAAATATAGCATGTTTTTACTATTCATCAAAATATGAAAGTTACCAGAATAATATGAAAAAATTATCCAATGTAAATTTTTATTTCCTGATTCCAAAGAATAATTTTATTTTGTCAAATTGATCTTATAAACATATCAAAAACTAGATTTAAAGTGGGTTCACTATCAAAAGGTGGCAAAACTGCATTTTTTGAAAAATACTTATTTTACCTGAAAATTTTATTTTGTTCTTATACCATGTTCTAGAAAATGTGTTAGATGAATAATAATGTTATAAAATTCAAAATTTAGTTAATACTATTTATAATGGCTAGTTCATAATAATATTATAACAATATATCGTTGTTTAGTAAAACCCGATATTGCGTACAACACACGCTATCAAGGAAGGTCACGATTGCATGTAATGAAAGCCAAGTCAGGGTTGCGTATACTGCAAGCACAGGATAATCTTGGTGTAGCGTACAACAGAATACATCAATGAAATTAAAAAGAATATTTTTCATAAAATCTCGGGGTGTTACAGAACGACATACTTTTCTCAACATAGAGTCCTTTCCTCGATCTTCCTCTCGCCTTTCTTAGGGCCTCCCCCATAGTTGTAAGCCCCAAAATTCTAAAATACATGGGCTTTGATTCATGTACAAATGGGATACGTGGGAAGTCTCCCTAAGGTTCAAACCCAACACCCCAAACTCACCCTAATCTTTTCTAGACCATATTCCCAGTAGGGACTTATCTAACCTAGGAGGCTCTATCCCTTCCAGGTCCCCTGGTCTACTTCGATATAAGTCACACACCAACTCTTGACTAGGTACCTTTCACCTAGACGTCTTTATCGCATGATGTTAAACTGTATGGTTTGGTCTTCATCACACGACCTTAAAAGGTATGATGTGTCCCGTTAAGTGGTATCGAACTATGTGGGTTTTTATTCCTTTCACAAGGATATATAGAAATCCCACATCATAGGCTTGATCTTGACACCAATACAACCTCCATCTTCCTGGATGAAAATAAATTGCAGAGCGACCAATTGTGTGGCTTAAAACTAGCATCAAGATAATAAAAGACATAATAATATCTAATCATTTACAAAAGGGTGTCATCTATGGGGAACCTTGGATACATACAAATGTCTCCATCAATAAAAAAATCCTCGGATACATATATATGATTCTAAATCCAATACATTCTAAGAATTTATTATTAATTCATGGGTGACTCGTTTCATATTTGGAACTTAATAAAGGATTCGTGAATATGTCTTAAATCTATAATAGGGTCCCAGAGTAGGAAATAATTCCCCTCAAAAGGGTGTGATGAGCCCAACATCTCATCCTATCTACCAATGTGAGTCCCTAAGCATTTTTTGATCCATTTCCCAATGACCACCTACCTTTGGAAAGCAAGGTCATGAAACATCCCGAATAATGGGACTGTTAGGTGTTTTCGGTTCCACAAATAAAACTCATTGGAAACCACCTAAAAAAGACGTGGATATATGTTCCTGACGTGAATGGTTGTGCCACCACCACCACAAAGCTCCATTCATACCCCACATGGTTTTCAAGGATGAAATAGTATTGAAATACAGTAACCAAGTATAGAAATGTTATAAGAAGTAAGGTGTGTTCTCCAAGTGAGTGAGAAATGATAGTTCTTAAGTCAGAAGTGAGAAGCACACAACCTCCAATTTCCAAGTAAATGGTTCTAGTTGAACTTTTTTGAATTATTACTAAAACATTAATCTCACATGTCCATTGGAAACAAGGATACATTATTCCAGTTTTGAAATAAATGTCGTTTATGGTGTTTCATAATCAGCTAATTGTTTAGTGATGCATGAATCATTGGTAACACATGATGAATATAGAATATAAGAGTGAGTTATGATCAGTTGTGGCAATATAAATCTTTTTCAAGAAAAAACTAAAATTGGATGTTAAGGATATACCCAATATGGTATTTAGACTCCATGGAGCTAAATACCTTTGATATTATCGATGTATATACTTGTTTAGTTTGGATAAAGAAACCTTTATAAATAAAGGTAAGACACAAAGCTTTCATAATTAGTTCAGTTAGAGAGCACGAACTATGTTAAGGGTAAGTTAGTGGTAACTATACTTCATGAGATTCCTTTAAGAATCTTAAGAAATGTGAAAGTGAGGTATGGTATATCCATGGTTAGGATATATGAGTTACTTCAGGATTGTGTGTCAAAGAATATCTTGACCAAGCATTCATCTAACATTATAATGTAGCATGGAGTAATTCCTAAATGCACATTACCTTATACGCATCAAAGTTATGATATTGGTAAGGAGGATTTATGGTGATTCTTACATTAAAACATTGATCATTTAAATGTAGCATGGAGTAATTCTTAAATGCACATTTCCTTATACACATCAAAGTCATGATGCAAGTAAAAGGATAATCAATGTTAAAACTAATATGCATTGAATATACTTCTATTTTTCAAGACATACTTTGAAAATAGAGACATTATCCCATAACCATATGCCAAATATAATGAAAAAAGGATATCATATGAGTTATAGTATGATATAAATCTATTATGTCATAAGAACATGTGTTTAGATTCAAAGAGTTTGTTATGATATAAACAAACTTGCATCAAGAGAAACACAATGTGCATCTAAATTTGTTATCCTAAAGTTTTATAAGGATGTTATAGAAATCCATATGATAGAAAAGTGACATTCATGTGCTATGCTATATTTTCTATAAAAAGTTGCATGGATCTACTTGAGATAGTGGGAGAAATATTGAATTGTATTTAGTCAATGTTTAAGATGCATAAATAGTTATCAAAGGAACAAGTTCCACTAGAGCTTGTGGGAAATAATTTTCCAGATACATGTATTGTGTAGGAAGAATAAAGCTATTGTAATGATTATGTATTCACCATGGCCAGTGATACATTATTCATTGAGAATAATGAATCCTACAAGTAATAAGTAAATGGAAATAAGCTAAATTGACAAGATCAATTAAAATTCAATAATGTATTCCATGTATCAAAGTACAAGGGGGATTATTATTTTGAATATTGTGGTGGTATTCAAGTGAAACTATACATGGATGGTACAAGTGTGGTATCAATAAGGATCGGTTAGTAACACCAATTCATTATGCCTAAATTCATTAGAATTTTACTTGTCATAACTACTTTCTATGATCATTTTATTAAGCATTGGATTTCAAGACCTCCAATCGTGGAAGGTGTATATACGACACAATCAAAAAGGGATGGTGACACCATAGAATTCTAATAATGGGTGAAAATTAATGAAATTCAAATTAAGATTAAAGTAAGCAACTAGATCATAGAATATTCATTTGGAATGAACCTTTACCATGTTTCTACAAGAGGTTAGTGGGAGCACTACTTTTTTTCAAGTAAAATAAGTTTAAAATCATATAGAAAACAACTATTGGTCTTACAGTTAGTTAAGACTAAAATGAAAGTAACTCTCTAGATTTTGACTTACAGTAGCAACCTAAGTTCTAGGGAATGAAATCTACTAAGGTAGATCTAACGATTTCTTAGACCCATTAAATAGTACATATACTGAGAAGGTATTGAAAAATACAAGTTGAAACAATTTGAGAGAGAATCATTTACAATGTTAGATGGAATAAATCTCTCCAAGAAGACATATATGGGGCATTGGAGGAGATTAATGTGGTAAGTAGAATTTCATATGCTGTTGTGATGGATTAATCGCATATTTCATGCTATGTACTAGACATGATATTGCCAACATATACTTTATGGTAGGAAAATATCAATTATATCCAGGAAAATTGCATGGGAAGTAGTCAAAACTATCCAATTGTACTTAAAAGAGTACAAAGGATATATAACTGGTACTTGGAGAAGAAGGGACTCTAGTTTTAAGGGGACAGAATAGATCAATATGATCATATATTGTATTTAGGCTAAGGTAATGAGAAATAAAATCTCATTAAATCTAGTGGTAGATATATCTACAAATATAGAGTGAATTACAGCTTCGGAGGCAGTTAAAGAAGCAATATACAATACGTAATGTTTTGTTCCAATTATTGGAATCGCACCTAGTAAGTAGAGTTTTATCATTATGATAATTCTTCTACCAGTTATCCAATATGTTAAGTTTATATAGTGGAAAAAAGGATATATACTCAGGGTTTACATCTCTTGAGGAATCTTACTCAAGAAGGTGAGGTCGCAAATAGCATAATAGCCACATAGCGGAGATGTGGTAGGCCCATGACTAAAGCTATACCTCAGCAGAAACATGATCCTATCATGTGAGAGAAAACAAGGTTAGTTAGAAAGTTGTCTCTAGTGCAAGTGAGAGTTTTATAAAAATGAGTTTCCTAGACCCAACTTTATTAGTACTTTTGATTACCATATCATGTATACAGTGAGTTATGCATGATATACTCTTACCATGATAGTGTTAATATTTCTGTATTCACTATTTATATGGTAATGTACAAAGATTATTTGTTATATCAAATGGTTATAGTAGTTCTCATACTATATTGAGAACCTTGATATACTATGACATTAATCTTAAACATATGTCATATGGTCTAGATACATCATTCTGACTAGACACAAATGATGTCTGACTATCAAGTGTTAGGGGATCATAAGCATTAAGACTTCTTCTCATGAAGTTTGCATTTGGTCATCTCGAGTATATGAAATCATGAGGATTGACCCGCCAATAGAAACACCACATGTTTCGGGTGTCATTGGTAGTTCCTATCTGCGAACATGTGTAATGATCACCTAACTTGAGATTATTATTAGTATATACTATTTAATCGTGTACTTTGATGCAAGGAAAAAACTATGGCAATGAATTTTTAGCAAGGTAACTTGTGTTGGGTGCGTCATTGATAGTATAGCATTGATTGAATAATCAAGATAGAATTTGTCGATTCTGATAAGAAGATATATCTTGGGACTTGTTGATTAGGATGGTAGTACATTTATTAAATCCATGGTCATGGTAGAAGTGGGTAAGTTCATCCAGTAAGTTCAATGAATAATAAATCAAGAAAAGGTGATGACACAAAATGTGTGTCTTACTTTATGAGATATCATGAGACAAAGAGATTATATTACACAGAGTGTGTTCATAGGATGGTTATCATTGATATGATTATTCTTTCTCTTCAGGGGCCTTGATGGGTTGCTAGACTCCACTTGCGGTATGTGAATAGTATTCACTTTTATTGAGATAAGGGCCTAGAGGATCACACACAAAAGTGTATTCAAGAGTATTCCTTGTTCTGGTAAATAGGTGTATAGGACATGGTGGGCCCCACCATGGGGTCCGAGAGTTGTCCAAGTATTAAAAATCACCAATGAATAAATAAATTTATTATTATTCAAGATAGAATAATTGGGTTGAATTTATTTATTAAAATTATTCACGGTGTATTAAGTGAATGCATGGAAAAATATTATACAAACGAATATTATTTTAATATTCAAGATTTGTTTAATATTGTATGAATTACGAGTCAAGTTAACGACTCAAGTTTATCATGTAATATATATTTATTATATATTAAAAGTATGTGATAAAAATATAAATGACATTATGATGCAATTAGTTCAATATAACATGTTATTTGCTACTTATTTAGTGATCGTTTTATTTCCATGGGTCGGGAAACCCTTTTCGGGTATTTGAGCATCCACTTTATAAGCATAGGAGAAGCTCTTTTCCAATGACTATTTATTCATTCAGAATTGAGATATTCTCTCTTCTCCTACATCATAGAGAGAAAAAGGTTATGTTTGAGCGATCAATCTAAGAACACCTTCACACATCAAAAGAACAAGATCGAGGTGATCGTCGCAACATCTAAGGAATCGTCAGAGCACTATGCTAGCACCTAGAATTATACGATCTGCGTACATGTGGATTCTTGAAGCATGTGTAGATGATCTAAAGGGTTTTATCCTCAGATCCTTTGAGCAACGGTCGCGCAATGATCTTTTTTCGAGTGTTCTTCGATCCAAATGAGGTATTCGTTCTATTTCTATTTATGTTCTTAATTAATTCGTGTGAGATCTTTGGACCTCTATCAGGGCTCGGATCGCTAGAGATGATGAAGTTACATCACTCTGGTGGTGAAAAATTTTAAATCTATGGCTCATGAGCTTTCGTTGTGCACCCTGGTACCAACACTTGCATCCACCCTTAATGTAGTGGTGGATTTCTCATCATTTTTTTCACCCATATATGTTTAGAATTTGATTTGTAACATGTACTAGCAAATGAAACAATATTGGTACAAATGGAATTTTCTATAACATGGATTACCTTTTTCTATGAGATTGAAATAGAAAGATATTTTGATGAAAAGCTCTTCTTGCCACTAATGTGAGTCTTTATAGAAGAAAACTCTTATCAGGACCATTCATGGTAGCACTTCTTCTTTTCTCAGTGGTTTGAGAAGATTCTACCTATGTTGATTCAATATTTTTTTAGTTTGACTTCCAATTCAAGACACTTTATGTTAATGGAAGTCTTTTCAACCTTAACTAATCTCAAAATTTATTCCCATTTTACTTTTAACCTTCTCAATCTAATCCTCGTTCTTTTTTATACTTTCTTCAAATAATTTTCAATGTTTTTAATTATTTTGGATTTTATTTCCAATTGGGTATCCTTGACACCATTGTAGCTTTGTGAGTTTCTTCTCAAGCATGGATCTTCTCCTCACAAGCTTTGCTTGTCTTATTTATCATCGTTTTTTTCAAATATTCTTCATCCAGCGTGTCTTTTTCTTTGTAGAACCATAAAAGTTATTCTTTACCTTCCGTATCTTTGATTGAAGTTTTGTGCATTCCAATCTTTTATACCAATGATTTTTCCATTGCACTAGCTTCCAACTCTAGCTATGATTTCTCTTCCTATGGTCCCATGATAAACACAAGAATATATGTGATAACTTCAACAAGGAAATTTTTTAAATAGTCCTTTATTTCAGAGTAAAATTCCTCAAGTGATTCAATCTTCACATATTTTTTGTAACCTAAAACAAATTATTCAAGATGGAACTTATGAACATATTTAATAGATAAAGCGCCACTTTGATTTCCTTTAATTGGTGGTGTATCCTCATTTTCTTTTGATATTTTTCTGAACTTCTTTGTCTCTTTCTTCTATCCAGTCATCAAGGTTTTGGCTGAAACCTCTATATTGGTCTGGCCCTTCTTCAAATTTTCAATTCATATGTGATTAATAAAAAACAAGTGGGAAAGAAAATAGATCCAATTAGAGGAAATTTGGATTATCTCTGATACCACTTGAAATGCCCCAAAAGGATCGTACAGTCACACTGAGAGGGGGGTTGAATCATTGTGAACCAGTTTTACCAAATTCTTTTACTCTTTTCAATTACCACTATTTATTTATTTGAACCTTTGTATCGGTTAAGATATATGAATATCATTTGAATTCCCTCAACACATTCACATTGCATGCATGATAGAAAGTATGAAAGCATAGCACGCGGTATTTTTACAAGGTCAAATCCCAATGTGGGTATCTACTCCTTGCTATGTTCGATTCAAGTTCGAGACACAGATATCACTAGTGTAGAAAAGTTATTACAATGTTTTAGAAGATATAATCCTTAAACCAACACTTATATTGATGAATTTTACTCCATAGGAAACCTTAGGGTGGGTTTGATATTCACATCCCTAGGAAAATCACCATATCCTGATAGAAGGTTGTCACCAGATAGTTGTACAGTCTCCTGAGTGGTTTGGCTCTAGTCCTCAACGGTCATTCCAATACACTACTAAAAATATCTTTTTCTATGCTTTGGATGTCATTTAATCACAATAGTAGGATCTTCTTCCCCAGTAAGAGGTCTTTGACTTCCAATCTATCTTCTGTTACAACATCATGCAAGTTGTCCTTGTTGTATCAAGTATCCTAACATTCAGACCTTATTCAAGATTAGGATCATTGGCCTCTCTCATCCAAACACAATCTTCTTCCTCAAACAAACAAAATCTGAATTAGGCGGCAGTAGTGTTGGCCTTGCTCTGTCTTCTTCATCTTACTCTTTTATTCTTCGACGCACAAGATCTGTTTTTCATAATATCACCGGCTTCTCTCTCTTTCTTCGATACTCAATATTTTCAATAGTATATAGTATTGGTTTCTCTTCTTCAACTATATTTAAGCATTATATTCTTCTTCATTCTTTTATTCATATAATAGCATGAATATTATTTCAATAATTTGAATATGGAAAAACTCCCCTTAAATTGAAGCAGTCTTATTCACTACTTAAAAATAGTCAAAAGAACACTCGATAAAGCCTCCAATTTGATCACCATAAATGATTTTTAAAATTTTAGTATTTGAAAATCCCAAAATTATAGATCATTGGTCTTCTCAATTTCTTCTCACTTAATTTTCCTTTTAACTCGACTTGAATCATGGCTTAATCACCAGCATCGTGATATTAAATATTTGAATTCTAGAACAACATCGCCTGAATTAACTTCTTGATTTACCTTTTGTGATGTCTTTAATTTCTCAAATAGATAAACCCTATGTAAGGATGTGTTAATTTTATATATCTACTAGGAAGATCGGTTTACCCTTATGTATCATCTTGAAATCTTTTACATATCACCCTGCTATATCTTATGGACTTCTTCTTTCATTCAAACACGCTTCTTCCAAATTTAATATTCTATAGTTCTATTTTAACTTCCAAAACTACTCTTCTATAGACTCTTGTGGAAAGTCCCATCCCATCCAACTCCACTCCCCCCGCACCCTCACCACCACCACGACAGCACCGGCGCTCGTTCCCCGCCGCGACGGTCGCTTTCTCGGAAACCCCTCCCTGCATCCCATGCTCTGGCGCCAGTGAAGTCTCTCCCACTGAGAGTGTTCCCTCCTAGGGTGTTCTAGGTTTTGGAGTTCCTCTGTCGGGGTTTCCTCCGTTTGGTGTAGGAGATTTGTAGGCGTATTTCCTCAGTCGGGGTTTCTTTTGGATCGAAGGTTCGGACCCGATTTGCGGTGGCTGTATTGACGATTCATCGGCGTATCCCCTCCCCGGTTCGATGTTTTGTAGCCTCTGCTCTAGGATATGCATCTCCAACACCACCCTCTTAGATCTGCAATGGAACTCCCTTTTCAGTGATTCGCGGCAACGTCCATCCTTCTAGCTTCCCAGGATTCTGGTTGTCCTCCCGGAGTGCAAGAGTGGCGTTAGCGACGGCCCTACAGGACCCCGGTTCTTCCAGATTTGCATCTGTGTCGGTTCTCCTTCGGTTCATTCTGCGTCTGCAATGGCTTCAGGGGTTCTCTCGGTTCCCAAGTCCTCAGCTACAAATCTGCGATGGGCCCCTACTGGTTTTCCACTTTGCGAAGGAGCTCTTGCTTTTGGACTTCGATCTTGGTCACTGTGGGGACCGAGATCCTGGATTCTCATCTCGAAAGTTTGTGATCCTGGACCTGGATCTTGACCTTGAACGTCGCCTTTTCGCCTTTGCACTGGGTTCTTGATCTGATGCGCAGAGGTTCCTCTATATTGATATTCTGCTCTAGGGTTGGGATCACGAACTTTTCTTTGACGTCGCTTTCCCGATTCACATCCTCCATCCAGGAGATCCGAGGTGTGGGTAACGACGGTCAAAGCAAAGGCTCTTGTTTAGTTTTGGCAGGTCTAGTTGGTGCTCCGCCATTCGTTCCCTCAGCAACAATTATGGAGAATGACCTGCCAGAAGTTTTCAATTACTGGTCGGGAAAACTCGACAGTGGAATTATGTACGGCAGAGGATACTAATCTCCAGAATCGCCTATCCTGCCTCCTGGTGGGAGAATTTTCATCTAACAGATCTTATAACCTGAACGCCCTGAAGAATACGCTGCTGTCGATTTAGAGACTGGAAGGAGGAGTAGCTATCAGAGAAATCGAGGCCGGGATGATTATTTCTGAATTTTCTAGGGAGTGATAAGACCGGAGTGTTGAATGGACGCCCGTGGTCTTTGATAATCATCTGATTGTGGTCAATGAATTTGCTAATGGATTCAATATCAGCGGGATGGTTTTCTCCCATTCCCCTTTCTGGATTCAAGTTAAATACATCCCCTTTATCGGCACCAGAAATGAGCAAGTCATGCGCGGGATTGGGAATTCCATAGGGGAGTTCATTGATTGGGACGATTCAGACCCGTGGTGTCCCTCTATGCGAATCAGGGTTATGGTGGACATCTCACAACCTCTTATGCAGAGTTTATTTCTGAAATTCTCAGATGACAAAACCTGGGTGTCTCTTGAATTCGAAAAACTCCCTTCTGCTTTTTTTGTGGCATTATTAGTCATGGGGTTAAAGAGTGCGGCATGAAAAAACCAGATTCAGAGGAACATTTGATGTTGCAGTACGGACTATGGTTGAGGGCCAAACCCTTGGAATGTTTTTCCACTTTGGAGGCTGATAAACAAAAGGCTATGGATATGCTCAATAGGCAGGTTGTCTTTGACCCCTTGGATGATAAGGTAGTGATTATCCCTCTGGGCCTTTCATCCTTACTCACTGCCTCAGATTGTTTGAACCATCATCGCCTAGGGGGAAGAACATTATAAAGTTGTCTGGCCAACCTTCCTCACCTATTCCCACTCTGGTTTTTCAGGAAGCTATGGAGGCCCACTCTCATGAAAATCTAATGTCATCTGCGGGGGTGGGGGGATCACCATCTCCTTTCACGGGAGTGGAGACACTGTCAAACCCCTACCCCCTGCTCCCTGTTGATCCAGACCAGGAAGGCCCACCTCCTGGCGCACCTTCATCAATCCGTCGAGGCTTAACGAATGAGGATTTGATGATGGATCCCTAGTATGCTTCTGACAGCTTTGTTCCTCTTCATACAGGTAATGATATTGCCAATACAGAGTCGACAGCTCCACCAGCATGAACCGGAACAGGGGTCCTGACCTCATCTAAGCCCCCCTACGAGCCATGTAAGATCTATTCCAACCCTCGTGACCCTGGTCTTTCTCCTTCATCAAATCTTTCTAGGCCCTTACCTGAGGATGACGTCAGCTCTCAGGGTGATAAGAGGTCGGGTGTTTGTAATTGTCACAAGTGGATGGGAGTTTCCAAAGGGGTTTCAGGCTCTTCAAGTCTTGATTTGGTCCTTTGTGGCTCTAAGCGGAGCCCTGAGGCTTCGTTTTCAGAGGTACGTCTCCCAAAAAGGTGGATAGTGATGGGTGACGGTTCCCTTATTGATGTTTTTGAGGCGGAGGCTGGCTTGAACCAGCCTCGCCATTCGCAATGAAAACCCTTTGCTAGAACGGTCGTGGGCTTGGCAACCCACGGTCAGTTCGTATGCTCCGCCGATGGATCTCTAAGTATAGCCTCGACATGGTCTTCCTGTTCGAGACCATGCTAGAATGCAAGGATATGTGAGGAATTGCTTCAAAGGTTGGGTTTCAAAATTGTTTCTTAATCGAATGGTTGGACCATGCTGGAGGCCTATATTTTATGTGGAGAGAGGACTTTAACGCTTTGGTGGTTAACTTCTCCAATCACCAATTCAACGTCTCAATCCGCCAGTCCGGGGAACCTACGTATCACTTTGTGGGGTTTTATGGCTGGCCAGGAGTGAGCGATAAATGGAGATCTTGGGAGTTGGTCATTTCAATCAGGAATCTGCTCCAGGGCCCCATTCTATTCGGTGGGGATTTCAACAAGATCCTATATCACCATGAGAAGAAGGGCGGAGATGGTCGGAGTGCCTCTTCTATGCATCTCTTCCAGGAATGTTTGCTCTAGGCTGGTCTTTCGGATCTTGGCTTCATCGAGAGCCCTTTTACTTGGTTTCGTGGACGTGACCATGCCTCTAGAATCTTAGAAAAGCTGGATAGGTTTGTGGCTTCTGGCGACTGGATGCAAACGTTCCTGATGTATGGGGTTTCCCATCTCCCTTCGGTCACATCTGACCATTGCCCCATTTTTCTCCAGCAGCAGATGGTGCACTCGGGCGATAAGCCAATGCAGAGTTTTCATTTAGAATGCATGTGGATCCACAACAATAGCTGCAGGGATGTCGTTGAAGCCGTTTGGTCCTCCTCTCATGACCAAGTGTGGGATAAAACTAAGGATGTTTCTACACAGTTGTAGCATTGGAGTCAACAACACTTCAGGAACTTTGACCAGAGAATTTTCTGGCTCGAGAATGCTCTGGCCAAATGCTACGAAAAACCTTCTTCTACTTTCCCTTTATAGGAGTTTGTGTCTATGGAAAAGTAGTTGTATGATTCCCTATGAGATAAAGAAAGTTATTGGTTCTCTAGGTCAAGGGAGGCCTTTATCAAACAATGAGACAGTTATTCGGGAGCTGATTGATGTATTTTATAAAAAACTTTTCTGTTCCGAGAGTGGCACCCCCAAGGGGACCTTATGAGTTGTGTAGAGCCTATGGTGATAGAAGCCATGACATCGAATCTCAAGGTGGATATTTTGGGAGAGGAAATTGTGGAGGCCCTGAAGAGCATTCATTCCTCAAAGGCACCTGGTCCAGATGGGTTCCATGCCCTTTTCTTCAAGCGGTTTTGGCATATTGTGGGCTCAGATATTATTTCCCTGATTCAGGGGTTATGGGCGGGCTCTATCGGTATGGAGAAGGTTGATGAAACCCTTATCGTTCTTATCCCAAAAATCTCTGGTCCGATTAAAATTTATGATTTTAGGCCTATCAGTTTATGCAATGTGGTCTATAAGATCTTCTCAAAAGTCATCTCTCATCGATTAAGTAGGGACCTCCCCTTTATCATTTCAGAGAATCAGAGTGTGTTCATTCCTAAGAGGCTTATCACAGATAATGCAATTGTGGCCCATGAAATCTTCCATTCTATGAAAACTCATTAAACCTCTAGGAGGGGGATTCTCGTGATGAAGTTGCATATGTCAAAGGGTTATGATAGGGTGGAATGAGCTTTCCTGGAAGAGGTTATGAGTAAACTGGGATTTGGATCAAAATGGGTGAGAGCAATTATGAGTTGTGTTAACATTGTTTCCTATAGCATCAAAGTTAATGGTTCACTCACAAAGTCCTTCAAACCTTCCAGAGGTCTTCGGTAGGGTGACCCACTTTCCCCATACTTATTTCTCCTCGTCACTGATGTTTTCTCTCATATAATATCGAAAGAATCTCTAGATGGATTTATCCACGGGGCCAAGGTTTTTCGACAAAGTATTCCTATTTCTCACCTCTTCTTTGCTGATGATTGCCTCCTTTTTTCGAGAGAAACTTTTCAGGAGTGCCAGGAGATTCTTCGAATCATTGAGGCTTTCTCCATTGCCTCGGGTCAACGCGTCAACTTCACTAAATCGGAGATCTCCTTTAGCTGAGGTGTGCAAGAAGGGATGAGAGACACTATCGCTGGTTTGTGTGGTATTGAGGTCGTAGAGAAACATAAAAATTACTTGGGCCTCCCGACAGTCTTTGGATGCTCCAAAAGAGAGGTATTTTCCTTCATCCTGGATAAAGTCCACAGAAAAATCTAGGCATGGTTAGGAAAGAATCTTTCTAGGGCTGAAAAGGAGGTCCTCATTAAAGATGTGGCCCAAGCTGTCTCTTCCTATGTTATGTCCCTCTTTAAGCTCCTGGAGTTCTTTATCCATCAACTTCATTCAACAATTGCCAATTTTTGGTGGGGTCGTGCTAATGGGAAAAATCATCTTCATTGGATTGTTTGGGAGAAGTTGTGTGCTTCTAAGGCTTGCGAGGGCATGGGATTTCAAGATTTGAGTATTTTTAACAACGCCCTTCTGGCCAAGCAAGGATGGCACCTCTTACAGAATCTGGACAACTTGTGTGCTAGAGTTATCAAGGTTTATCAAGGTTAAGTATTTCCCCCATGTTGGTTTCTTGTCTTCTTGACTGGGTCCTAGGCCGAGTTTTTTTTGAAGGAGTGTATGGGGGGCGAGGTCTGTCTTGAATCGTGGAATCTATTGTAGAATCTCTTACGGTGACTTGGTCAATATTTGGAATGATCCTTGGCTACCCGGGTTGGATGGTCTTACTCCCACTTCTTCGCTTGCGCTTGGTAATGAGCATGTTGTGGTGAGAGATCTCTTGGTTGATGACCTCTCCGGTTGGGACCTTCAGAAGCTCGATCTATGGTTTTCCGAACCCGAATGTAACGTTATCCTGGCAGTTCCCGTAGTTCACAATGTAGGACCATACAAGTTGTGTTGGTCTCTTGATCCATCTGGCTGCTACTCCATCCGCTCAAGATACAGGTCGAGCGTGGCATGTGAGGAAGGCTCTTGTCTTCCTTTATGAAAACATCTCTGGAATCTGAATGCACCGCCAAAGGTCAAGCTTTTCGTTTGGAAATTATGTAGGGGAATCCTTCCTACTCGCGCCTGCCTGGCCGGTAGGCATCTTTCTGATAGTGGCCTTTGCCCGCTCTGTGGGGTTACGGCGGAAACAGATTTCCATGTTATTTTCTCTTACTCCTGGGTCACCGAGCTTTGGTCAACATGTGCGGCTCATGATCTCTCCCTCTGGAGAAATCTTGGGGACATTAGAATTATTGTGGGAGAGTGGTTCAAATCTTTACCTGCTCAAAATATTGTGGGGGTGTGCATCTGTGTTTGGATTATATGGTTTCGTTGTAATGCCTTCATTTTTAAAACATTGTCAAAGACGACAGAGTGTGGCTTGCTAGGATGCACACCTGGGGATCTCAGTGGATGGATGTTGAGGGGGTTTGTCCTCTTATGCTTGTTCAATCCTCCCAGACCAGCTGGATTCCTCCCCCACCCGGTGTTTTCAAACTTAATACTAATGTGGTGATTCCTAGCGACAATTCAGTTGGAATCAGGGCAGTTCTTCGGGATCATGCTCGCTCTCTTATTGCGGCTCATCATTCCTCAGATATTGCATGTTGGTATCCTCTGGTGGCAAAGGCCATGGCTATTTGGAAGGGTATGTAGTTTGTCTCGTCTCTTGGTTGGAAGAATATTATGGTCGAATCTAACTGTCAAGTTATTATCAACACTTTGAAGGAGGAAGGAGGCGGCCACCAAGCTTTCGCGTCTATCACTGACACTATCCACTAGTAGAAAAATGGTTTTAACATCGTCAATTTGACGTCGGTTTCTTATAAACCGACGTAAAATATGTTTGCGGAGACTTTTTGGCATCGGTTTTTTAAAAAACCGACGCCAAAAAGAAAAAAAAAATTAGTTTGGGTGTCTGATTTTTTAAAAGTCGACGCCAGCAATTTTAAAAAACATATTTTTGGCGTTGGTTTTAAAAGTTATGCAGGAAGTTGATCTCCTCTAAGAGAAGTCTTAAAGAAGTCCAACTTTCAAAGACCATAACTTTTAATCTGTAACTTCGTTTTAGCTCCACGACCAGTCAAATCAAAGCTTAATAAATTCTCTAAAACATTGTAATTTTTTTTATTTTTGGCGTCATTTTTCATAAAAACCAGTGCCAATTTTTTTTTCCGCATCGGTTTTTTTAAAAAGCGACGTCAAAACAATTTTTTTTTAGTTTTTGGCGTCAGTTTTTAAAAAAACCGACACGAAAAGTATTTTTTTTTTAATTTTTAGCATCGTTTTATTTAAAAACTGACGCCAAAAATAATTTTTTAAAACTTTTTAGTGTCGGTTTATTTAAAAATCGACGCCAAAAATGATATCGATTTGTATTTTTGACATCAGTTTTGTAGAAAACTGACGCTAAAAGACCAATTTAAATCCTCTTTTGCGTCGGTTTCAAACAAAGCCGACGCCAATGAGTATTCGCCAATACGCGGGATCAGAATTTCAATTTTTTTCACAACGCGCGTTTAACTTTTTAAAATCCCGCCTACATTTTCATACAATGCTATCAAAAATATTTTTGTTTACTATATATAAATCCATTTTCTCCTTCGTTCATCATTTTCAGCATCTTCGATTCAATCAAGTTTTCAACATGACTTCAATCATTAATTTGAACACGGTACCTATTCTAATCATTTATTTTCTTTATTATTATTTTCCTTCATTTCTAAACAACTCTATTAGCTTGCTTATAAAGATAATTTATTCTTATTATCGAGTTACAAATATAAAACATTCGGATGAGATTTACCAATTGTAGTGTAAATTTAATTATCGATCGCCATTTTCATTATCCTATGAGTTCTACCCTAAATATAAGAGATATGATGATAAACAACGTATCATTTCGATGGAAGCTCCTAAAACCATTGAAATATGTTTGAAATATTATGTTTATTTTATTTTATTTTGGTGTATGTGATTTTAATTCATGTTTATCATATTTTCTTTGAAACGAGTTGTATCAATCGAAACTTTGACATGTTCAACTTCTGATGACCATAATTTTTGATCTGTAACTCCGTTTTAGCTCCACGACCAGTCAAATCGAAGCTTAGGAAATGATCTAAAACATAGAATAAGAAAAAGTTACTTTTTGGCATCGACTTTTGTAAAAACCGATGTCAAAAATATTTTTTTTCATCAATAGCATCGGTTTTTTTAAAAACTGGCGTCGAAACTAATTTTTTTAACTTTTTGGCATCGGTTTACAAAAACCGACGTAAAAAGTCATATTTTTTACGTCGGTGGCTTCAACGTTGGTTAAAAACCGACGTTAAAGACCATTTTTTCTACTAGTGATCAGATCTTTGGTGCCCTCCTTTTCTTCATGCTATTTTTCCTTTGTTGGGAGAGAGGGTAACCGTGCGGCTCATTTTATGGCCGCATTCAGGCATGGTCGAGGGTCTTGCTGTTGGCTTTCTTCCTTTCCCTCTAAGTTATGTTCTTTGGCTTTGGATGATATATAAGTTGAGATTTGTCTTCAAAAAAAATATAGCCTATTGTTAACCCTTACATATGCATTGGAAACTCTTACATGTGACGGTGTGACGATGTGACTCCAGTACTTTATCAACTCATCAGCCTTCTAAGTACTCTTATGTGTCCTCCTGTGAACTGTTATAACCCTTAAATATCCTCCTGTTAACTCTTAAGTTTCACAATGTGACTTGGGTACTTGGTCAAATTTCATTCTGCCCACAAAGTGCCCTTACACATTCCCATTGTGATGACACATACGTATCTAAGTATTTTACCTTGAAAAATCATAGTGTGACTCAGGACTTTTCCAATTTTCAATCTTGAAGGTCTGAGCAAACCTTGTGTATTATTCAGAGTTTCAGAGTTACTCTTAGATATGCCTCATACTCTTTGGGTGACTCTTACATATGATATTATCTGTCACATTTTAGTATAAGCTTCCGAAAATATATTATGTATGCATTGAGATGTGTTACATATCATAGGAAAACCTTACGTAATGTGTTGCGAATCACAGTGTAAACTCTCATGGACTTTGCTAATTCTTCATCTTTAGCTCAGAGTGTTTCTTACATATCATCCTGAGAATCTTACGTATCACATTAAGCTCAAACACTTTTTGTTATGAGGAAACCTTACGTATGTCAGGTCTTAACCAATTTTCAGCTTTAACTCAGAATTCCAGAACTTCTTCAAATCAGCTCATAGACTTTAAATCTTCCCAGGAAATCTTCGGTCACTCAAACTTATCTCAAAACACTATAAATGACTTTAGGAATTTATAAAATCTTCTCATAACTCTTCAGCACAATTCCCAAAGTATCTTTTAGCATATAAATACTCTTCTTGAGTATTTCAATGTATGTTCATTGGCTCATCACTTCTAGCTTCAAACTCAGGATTATCAAATCTTTATCCAAGTGATATTCTCCAATGATTACACTTGCCTTTCATGCTAGATAATCCAAGGATGGTTTCTCAATCTTCCATATAGCTTCTCAACTTCATAAAGAACATGTGGTCAATAGTGTTATCTTCATCCAAGACTTGTCATTGATTCACATAAAATCTAACTCAGAAATAATCATTTTTTTGCGTCCTTGAATATGTTTATCCAAGAACTCCAAGCAGCAGCAGCTTCTTCGCTTTCTTTAGCAACATATGAAGGGAACTTCATTTACATGTACCATGGTAGAAAACAATACATAGGAACATCAGTTGTACCTCATACATTCAATCTCTTCATATATTGATCTCTTCATCATTATCCAACATCACCATATATTGAATTTACTCTTCATTGACATATTGACAACAAATACAACAAATGCATCTCTCTGTATCACAAGCCAATTGGGCACTTTGGTGACGTACATGGAATTTTCTAAAATGAGTACAAAGAGGATTCAATGGACCTATGCTAGTAGGTGGAGATTTCAATAAAATTATTTTTTACAAAGAGGAAAAGTGGAAGAGTGCGGAGAATTCTGAATCTAATGCATACTTTTCAAAATAGAGTGGATGACACAAGCTTCACTAATCTGGGTTTTGAAGGTCATCCTTTTACATGGTTTTGAGGTAAAGGGTCTAATACAAGAATCTTTGAACTATTAGATAGATATTTGGCTTCCTATGATTGGAAGATTATATTTTCTTCATTTAGGGTCTTGTATTTATCATAGATATCATTGGATCACATTTCTATTTTGTTATATTTCAGTCCGTTTAACATACACATGAGAAGGAGATTTAATTTCAGGTTTGAAACAATGTGGATTAAAGATAAAAGGTGTGAGGAGACAATTGTGAAGGCGTGGAACCAAAGTGTTGTGTCTATTTCAAACAAGATTCAAGATGCGGCGGTTGTTCTTTGGTCTTAGGGTCGCAAACAATTTGAGAATTTTGATAACATCAATTTAAAATTAGAAAGTGATCATCATTTTTTGTATGGTATGGTTTGGAATGAGGGAACCCTTGAACGAGTCAGGTGATCAGAAAATCAATAGGATTATTTATTATAGTATAAGAAAAAATGCTTGTATATCATATCAAATGAGGAATGTCCAGAAAGGAGATTGTAACACCATGTTTTTCATCAAAAGGAGATGAAAAAAATGTCATTTATAGGCTGAAGGGTGATAATGGTTTTTGGATTGAGAGTAAAGGAATGAAGTCTCTTATTACAGGTTATTATGAGAAGTTATTTCGGTCTGAGTTGGTGTCCATTATAGATGAAATCCATGACTGCATTAGACATGTGGTGTCTACTGAAATGTTGCTTAGAGATATTAATGGAGTAGAGGTTGTAAAAGCTTTTAAAAGTATGCATCCAATAAAGGCCTAGAGTTCATATGGTTTTCATGCTATTTTTTGCAAGAAGTTTTGGCATATTGAAGGTGGGGATTTTGTCCAGCTTATAAATGGCTTCTGGAAAGGCATTAAGCCTCTTAATCCTTATAATGATACTATCATTTCCTTGATTCCAAGGGTCTCAAGACCAAACACTAATGTGGGGTTTAGACATATCAGCCTTTATGATGTGATTTATAAATCATACTCAAAAGTTTTGGCTAATAGGAAGCGATGAGTTCTGACTATGATCATTTTGGTTGCACGAAGTGCTTTTGTGCCACACAAATTAATTACTAATAATGCGATTGGTGTGTATAAAGTTTTCCACCCAATGAATGTTCATTTGGTTACTGAAAAAGGCACAATGGCATTGAAGCTTGATATGATGAAAGCTTATCATAGAGTTGAGTGGAGCGTCTTGGAATTTACACTTATCAAATGCGGGTTTCATGAACCTTGGGTTTGCAATGTCATCAGATGTATTACTTAGTTTCATATAGAATCAAGGTTAATGGTGATTACATAAGAACTATTAATCCAACAAGAGGGTTATAGCAGGTTGACCCCATTTCCCCATATTTGTTTATCATTGTGGCAGATGTTTCACAAAAATCATGAGATAAACATAAGTCAAGTCTAATCAGTCGAGACAAGATCACATGGTGGACAGAGTCCCATAATGGATTAGGTTCACTCCCTAATCTCATACATGATATCTCATGAGGCTAAAATATTACCCAATGCATTAGAGGACTATATAATTCTGAGTCTGGCTGTCACATTCATATTATGTACATGCATATATGTGTTACATAAGGAAATAAATCATAAAGCATAAACATAAAAATTACCAGAAAGAAATGGGTTGCATAATCTTGTCTCATAACATAATTAAAAGAAATTTCTTAAAGAAGGCATTTGAGAAATGGTCATAAGACATGTATTACCCCATTAAAGGAGTGGAGAATGAGCTAGGTATATATGTAAGAGACATATATACAGAATTTAGAAGCGTTCCTTATAATTAAAGAGAGGGATAAAGTGATTTAGAGAGAGGGTGGTCATAACCCAAAGAAATTGGTGGTTTAGAGAGATCTCTTACCTTGAGTCTGATTCGTCACGTGTGTTCTTCGTCTTCCTGAATAATAAGTTTGTGTTAATTATTTACTTGCTTAATAACATTTTTCAAGCTTATTATTCCTTTTATTTTATTAATTACCGTGTCATATTAAATTACTTGAACATTTAGGTTCATGTCGGATGTTTTGACGATATTCCGCTTATTTGTCCAAAATCACTTTGGTAAGTTGACTAAGATCAAAGAAATTATTAACCCGTCATCTCCATGATAATAATCACGGCATAATTGTCATTTTTATACATCAAATATACTTTTAAAACCAATCATGAAAGATGGTTATGAAAAATGAACCACGTTAAATCATGGAGACGATATGTCATACATATGCAAGAGTAACGTTTCCATTTTTCAACGATCGTGATGGAAAGAAGACAAGTGTTATTTTATCTTTTCAGAATGATCTTTATGTCATAAATATCATATTATTTCTTTAAATACACTTACATATATCATCCATGTGATGCAATAATAAAAAACGAATTGCATCATTTCGCAAGGCAATAGTCCACCATACACACGAACGACGTTATCATTTTCAATGGATGACAAGGTAAGAAATTATATGATATATTACTTTTTCAGAATGATTAATATGTCATGAATATCATATATAAATATTAAATTCATCACCATAAACAATCGTGTGAGGCAATGATGAAAAACGAATTACATCGATTCGCAAAGCGGTAGTTCATCGTACACACAAACGATGGTTTTCTTTTCCATTTGATGAAAGCGAAGATGGATTTAAGTTATGTCGTTAACATAATAACATCATAGTATATGAGAGATATTCATGTTATTATATGAGTATGATTGAGCAAGATTTGAAAGAGGTGGAAAAAAAATAAAACAGAGATGCTTGGTTAAAAACGTTATTCTCTTCTTCGGACCACCTCTTTAGGATTATACCTAAAGCCTTCTTAAGATTGGTTTCCTAATCAAACCAAGGATTTTGGGACAAGGGGGGAATTAAGGAAGTAATTTGGGTAGGGTTTGACCAAACCAATGGGTTTTGAAAGTGCGGAATGGAAAGAAGAGAGGATGCCCTTTTATAAGAGATGATGAGTGACATTCTTGTAAATACCCAAAACTATTCAATAATAAGAAATCAATTTCAAGTCAAGTGCCTCCAAAATTGGCGAATAAATGAGTGGAGGAGAGCTAAGGTCGAGCCACACCTCTACCATTCAATAGAAACATGTTTTAAACATGTTATCATCTTTAACTCTAAGGTTACTCACTTTTACTTTTTAAATTTTTTTACCACAGTAACTATTTTTTTACTATTTTTACTATTAATTGTGATAAAAAATTAGGTTGACATTACTATATATGCTGATTTCAAATATATAATCCATTTTATCAAATTCAATTCACAAAAATGGCAAATTTTAATTTAAAATTAAACTCATATACGTGTTGAAAAAACAGTTTTCCAAAATATACATTTTTAAGCATAAAATGATCTTATAATAATTATGTGAAGCAATCATAATTAAATGAACCTCAATTCATATTTATAAATATATAATCTATACATTCCATGTAAATCATTTCTCATTAGACGCTATTTTAACTAGTTAGAATGGAAAAACATTATTCAATTTAAAACAGCTTTCAGAAAAAACATGTTTTTAAGCATAAAAATAAACTAACATTAAAATTCAGTATAAAATGATTTAAATGTACTAAATTGGTTGAAATTTAACTTAACAAATACTTCTGTTATTTTGAAATCAAATTAAAAGATTAATGGGTATTTTAAATTACTTAATTTATTAAAAAGAAATGATAGTTTTTACCAAAAATAGGTATTTTACACTTTATTCAAAAATCAATATTTTCTGAAAAATCTCAGAATTTCACCCCAAGTTAATATCCATATGTTAATTTCAGAAATGTTCATTTTATAAAATAACATTTTTAAAAATTCCAAAAAATTAATTATAATATTTTCTAAAAAACAATAAAAATCATTTTTGAAGAAAACGTATTTTTTAGAAGGATAAATACCTATTAAAAAAATGAGTGTATTTTCCAAGCATTTATAAATTGAGGAGAACATTTATTTCTATTTCATAAAATAGTTAAATCATATCCATAAGCCCTTAGGGCAGAAATTAAACTTTCAAAAATCAGAGGCATCTATTGATAAAGGGCGGATAAAGATGTCTTGATTGAAGTTATGAACCAATTTATTCTAACATATGTTAGGTCTATGTTTAAGCTCCCAGGAAACTTTGTTGATCTAATTCATTCAGCCTTTGTAAATTTCTGATGGAGGAAGTAGATGGAAGAAATAAAAAGCATGGGTTGATCGCGATATGTTGTGTCTTCCTAAGATGTCAGGTGGCTTGGGATTTCAGGGGTAAATTTAATGACTCTTAGCTAAACAATTTGTAAGTTGCTCTCATCACCTAATTCATCATCGGTGCAAATTTGGAAGGCAAAATATTTTCCGAGAAATGATTTGCTGCATGCGAAGCTCTCAGCCCGAGACCAAAATTTAGGAGGATCCCTGGATACCGGATTCAGATTCCAGGTTTGTGGTTTCAGAATTTCCTTCAGGCGTAGGCAGCACTGTGGTCCATGATTTAATTGCTAATAACTTAGCACTGTAGCCAATCCTATGGAACTCTTGTTAGAAGAAATTTAGTCTTCTGGGTCTTTTTTTAGTTGGTGCTCCTTTCACATTGTGAGGGGAAAAAATATGATTCGCGTCATATAGCTAAATTCGGGGGAGATTCTTGGTATGATGGTTTACCTTTGTCCATCATGCCATTTATATTCAATGCTATGGAACTCTTGTTAGAAGAAATCAAGAGATAACGAGCATTCAACATAAAAACGAACACATGATAATAATGGAAGAGGAATCACTGCCAGTAACAAGCCTTGGAACTAAATCTACATACCCGAAAAGGCTCGCTCTCATCTTTGAGTTTACTGGTTTGATTCAAACCCTAAAACAGCCCTCCTTGATCTTCCCCTTCAATCATTTTACAGACAGAAAAAGAAAATCCTCAGCACAACGCCCTAAAACGTTCACGGCACACCACTCGTCCAATAAATTTCACCTGAACAGAGAAGATAAAAACTTCGTCTTCGTACTGGCCTGCGAACTTGCCCTGGACCGGGCCCGGGCCTGGGCCTGGGCCTGGGCCCGGGTGGCACACACCCATTGTCGGGGAGTTTCAATGTCATTGCCCAAGGCTGTCGGCATGTGCCAACTACCCGTTTCTGATTCCTGCATTTTTATCAAAAATAACATTTCATTGAAGCTGCACTGCACCAAGAGAGATCATCAGGCCAGGCTGCAAATCAAGAAACCTGAGTGACAATGGAGTAGATTGGAGGCCTGTGTAGGACAGGCCGGTTCCTCAAGAAACTTAACCGAACCTGCACACCATTGATAGCATTTTATCTAAAGAAGCCAGCAATCAAATTCTAGGAGTGTTACCTCCCAGATTTAAAACCATGGAGATGGAGAAGGCGGGATATTCAAATTCTGAAGAAAGTATATTTAAGATTTGAATTCAACACAACATAAATATGTCCATTTTCAACATAATGTAGTTCTGCAATCACCAGTTGTGTATATCAGAAAGTACCTGGTGCTTTTCTTTCCACTTGGAGAAAAAGCTACTCCCTAAAAGTTCGAATAAATGGTCACGCATTTCATCATTTGTCACAAGCAGACAATTAAGTCTGACAGCAGCATATAACCAGTACCTCCAATAAGGAAATGACAGAAAACAATGTGAGCATCAGAAAAACAAAAAAAAGATAGAAAATCAGACATTTTAGAATAACATTTCTTACCAATCATCGTTTGAACCAGCGGGAGTGAAATAAAGCGCACCATATTTTTCCCAACCCCTCACTTCTTCCTTGTTCTTAGCAATGAGGGCAGGACCGCCAAACACGCGATTTCTATGCAAAATAATAAGTGGGTATTTCTTTGATGAACTCATTTGGCGTACAACATTTACAACAGATTTGAGCTACAAAAAAAACAACTAACATTTCAATTTCCATCAATCTATATAAACAACCAACACATACAAATAGAAAATTGTTTAAGAAGTGATATTCAAACCTGGAAGAAGCTGAAAGAAGGTTGATTTAAAAGGCCTGCATTTGCACCATCTATGATTGCATCAAATGGGCCGTGCCGTTCAAGCCAATCCTAAATGAATTCAGCTTCCAAACCAATTAAAATCTGATTGACGATCCATGAATCTACACCAGATTGAATGTGAAGTTCAAACTTTATGTTACAATAAAGTTTATGTGGTGGATTGCTTGTTTTAATGCCATGCAATTTATTACAAATAGAGAAGTGATTGCAATGCCTAATGCCTTGAGCAGTCCTCCAATCGCATTGCTTTGTAATCACTTTACATGCACTGTACCAACCCCCCCCCCCTAAAAGTAAAATTTTGAGAGGTTTTACAAAAATTATTCTCAGGAAATGTCTCAAGGTGAAGATATTCTTAGGAGAAGATCTTGATGAACATGCTGGAAAGGAATATGTTTCATCGAAGATTTGGATTAGAAAAAGCTGATGAAGAAGGGCAGCCTGGGTTTTTCAATGGCATATGATCGCACAATAGCAAATACTTGTTTTTGAGGGGGAAAAAACACCATACTACATATAAACGTGAAAGCGCTAGCTCTAAAATTGGTTAGCTTTTAGCAAGGATGATAGGAAACTTTGTACAAAATGCAAAGGTGGCATAGTCATTTGACATAACTTATGATATACATGTCAAAATGAAAGCTGTTGGAACCCATTTAAGTGTAAATGGGTGAGTCCCACATCGGACTTACCCGTCTTGTATATTGGTTTCCTAATCTATAAAAGAATATCCTCACCTCACATTGAGGTAAGGGGAATTCACCCAACTACATGGTATCAAAGAGATTTTTATCTCGAACCCTCCCTCCCTTGCGGATTCCCGGCGTCCTCCCGGCCCCGCCTCTCTCCCTACTGCCCTAGCCATTCCCGGCGGGCCTCCTCTCCTGTCCCGGCGCAGCCCTCTTGCCCAGCTCCTCTCCGGCCTGCCCTCTCCCCGGCGGCCCTCTCCCCGGCGGGGCCCTCTCTCTCCCCGACGCGGCCCGCGCCGGCTCCTCCCTGCGGATTTCCTCCCCGACGGCGCTCCCTCCCCGCGGCTCCCCG
Source organism: Viscum album (assembly GCA_963277665.1). Classification (NCBI taxonomy): domain Eukaryota; kingdom Viridiplantae; phylum Streptophyta; class Magnoliopsida; order Santalales; family Viscaceae; genus Viscum; species Viscum album. Next base: position 1,375,574,751 of record OY728134.1, read on the forward strand.
CGGTTCCCGACGCCATCACCCGCGCGGCCCCCGTCCCGGCGCTCCCTCCCTGCGACGCTCCCTCCCGGCCGGCCCCGCCCGTCGCGGCACATCCCGTCGCCGGGCCTCCACTCCACGCGACGGCCCTCCCGACGGATCTCCTCCCAGCGGCGCTCCCTCCCTGCGACGCTCCCTCCCGGCCAGCCCCGCCTCGCCCCGACGGAACGCCCTCGGCCCGACGCCCGCGGCTCCCGGCCCTCCCGTCGCACCTCCCTCCTCTCGCGCGGCTCCAGCGCGGCTCCCGGCCCTCCGGTCCGACGCGGCTCCCGTCGCGCCTCCCTCCTCTTGTCCCAGCGTCGGCCCTCCGTCCCAGCGCCGGACCTCCCATCATCCCTTGCTTGCTCATCCACCACAGCTCGAGCCCTTGACCTCCATTACCGCCTTAGCCATCCACCGCCTTCCACCCTCCATAAACTTTGCCCCCAATTCGGTTCTCACCTCTCCTTCCATTGTGAATCCTGCAAGTTTGTCAAACATCATCGGACGACGTATGCTCCTCGCCCGGAACCACGTGCAGCGGCTCCTTTCGCTCTTGTTCATTCCGATGTATGGGGTCCTTGCAGGGTTCCTAGCCAGTCAGGGTACCGTTATTATATCACCTTTATTGATGATTACTCCCGCATGACCTGGCTTTATCTTCTTCGAGATCGAACAGAGGTTCTCTCAACCTTTCAGACATTTTTTCAGGAAATCCAGACACAGTTTTCTCTCCCTGTGAAATGTCTCTGATCTGACAATGGGCGAGAATACTTATCCACTCATTTTCAGCAGTTTATGAGGGCCCACGGCATCATCCATCAGACCTCCTGTCCTGATACCCCTCAGCAAAATGGGGTGGCCGAGCGGAAACACCGACATATCTTGGAGACCGCTCGTGCCCTCCTTTTCCACCGCCAGGTCCCTCTTCTTTTCTGGGGGGATGCCATACTCACTGGCCACTTCATCAACTCGACGTTAAGAATGCTTTTCTCCATGGTTTTCTTGACGATGAGGTCTACCTGCAGCAGCCCCCTGGTTTCTCTGCCTCTGGTGCCGCCTCCCATGTCTGCCGTCTCCGTCACTCCATCTACGGCCTCAAACAGTCTCCTCGCGCCTGGTTTGGCCGCTTCAGCACTGTCGTCACCGCCTTTGGCCTCTCTCGGAGTATGAAAGATCACACCGTCTTCTTCCGTACGACGGCACACGGCTGTCTCTTGCTTGTAGTTTATGTTGATGACATCATCATCACAGGGAGCGACTCCAGAGGCATCGCCCGCCTCAAGACACATCTTCACCATCACTTTCACACCAAGGATCTTGGACCCCTCACGTACTTTCTTGGCATCGAGGTCTCCCGAACTGCGGACACTATCTCTCTCTGCCAGCGCAAGTATGCTCTTGATCTATTGCAGGATGTCGGGTTGAGCACCGCCACCACAGTTGACACTCCCCTTGAGCCTGGGGAACGCACCCTTCATTCCGACTCGGAACTCTTTCCTCATCTTGAGAGTTATCGGCGCTTGGTCGGTAAACTCAACTACCTCACCATGACGCGTCCCGACATTGCCTGTGTCGTTGGCAAAGTCAGCCAGTTCATGGAGCATCCCACCTGCTCTCAGTGGGATGCTGTCCTCCGCATTGCCAAGTACATCAAGAAAGACCCTGCACGCGGCCTTCAGTACTCACATCATGCTCACATGGATGTTGAGGCTTTTTGTGATGCGGACTATGCCAGTTGTCTCGCTACCCGCAAGTCTACTTCGGGATTCGCCGTATTCTTCGCCGGTAATCTCATCTCTTGGCGCAGCAAGAAGCAGACTGTGGTCTCCCGTTCTAGTGCCGAGGCAGAGTATCGAGCCATAGCCACTGTCACTACTGAGATCCTCTGGCTTCGTCATCTTCTCCAGGAGCTCGGTTTCCCGGCATCGACTCCTGCTCATATCTGGTGTGACAATCAGGCTGCCACGAAGATTGCCTCGAATCCCGTCTTTCATGAACGGACGAAGCATATCGAGGTGGATTGTCACTTTCTCTGCCACCATCTGGAGTAGCACTGTAACAGCCCGAGATTTTATGAAAAATATTCTTTCTTATTTTACTAATGTCTTGTGTTATACGCTACACCAAAAGGAGCTTGCACAACACGCATCCTTGACTTGCCTTGCATTACACGCAATCGCAACCTTCCTCGATAGCGTGTGTGGTACGTAATCCTGAGTTTCACGAAACAATGATATGCTATTAAAATATTATTAAAACTAGCCGTTATGAATAGTAATAACCACTTTTTAAATTTTAGAAATTTTAACTCTCAAAATGGACTTCATTTTTGGATTCGGAGTATCGAATTTAGCCTAAGGTGAAATTTTGGTACTTTTCGGATAACTTTCATATTCTGATGAATAGTGAAAATTACTAAATTATAATTAAAAACAACTTTTTTAATCGAAATAATTAATAGTGATAAATCATTAATTTGAGTGGTTTTAAAGTATATTTAGAATATATTTTTACAATTTAATACAATGTTGGTCATTGGATGTAGTTTCACATTTAAACTAGACATAAACAAGTGTCAATCTTTTGATAGATATTGTTTCTTAAAAACACGCTATTTGTTTTAACAGCGGGATTTAATTATAAAATTAATTAATGCAACTTTTATGTTATGAATTTGGTAAAATAGACTTCATTTTTGAATTCGGAATATGAAATATAGCTTGGGATGAAATTTTGGCATTATTCTGAAAAACATCAATTTTTGATGAATAGTGAAACTACTAAGTGGTAGGTTAAAAAAACTGAATTTTGCATAAAACTTAATTTTACCGCTTCTGTGAATGGAATTTCAAAAATCCGAGAGACACGGTTAATATCAAGGACTAAAATGTGGTTCAATGAGATGAAAATAATTTTTTGGTGAATAGTAACTTTTTACTTTTTTTTACCGCGGTTAATAGTAAATAGGGTAACTAAGGGTAAATATGATATCACTATTACCCTAACACATGTCCTAATTCTATTGGACAAGTGTAATTCGACCAAAAACAAACTTAGGAATAAAATATGACCATTTAGGCCCACTTGGATTAGATTAGGACATTTATTATTAATTTATTTAAAGAAGGGTTAAAATAGCAAAAATCAAAGTTTAATAAGTAAATAATTTTTAATATGGGGTTATACATAAGATAAATTCGATTGTAAATATTCATTAGAAAGCTAAAAAGATTTCCTACATGATGGTATTTTATTTGTAATTTTTAGACATCAAATAATTTAATTTATTTATGACACAACGATGATGCAGTAATTATCTTATTAATGAAATATGGACATAATTGATGTTATAAACACCAAAATAAATATAATTTGAAAATTTTTATGAATTCCACTAATTTTCTAGGTTACCATGATATATTAATGTTGATTTAATCAACTTGGTTCGAACATTTAATTCTGTTATGACTTTCACAAAAATCATATATCAAATAGTGTCAAAATTGACACAATATAGTTTTTAAATCAAATATTATATTATTAATTGTTATTTTATTCCTAAAAATCTAAGGTTCGGCCAAATGACTTAGATAAGGATATATATATTAATAATAAACAATTTGGGGTTCGTTTGGCATGTTATAGTAAGTGTATTAACCATATAGTAAAAGAAAACAAAAAGACACGGTAAATGTTAAATTATTTAACTTAGAGTTAAATCTAATTGATAAGGTTAAAATAATATCCTAAACTTGTCTAAATTCTATTGGTTGATAGGATTTCGACCCATCCTTACTTTAGCTTCGAAATAAGACCCTTTGGAACCATTATAAACCGATTTTGACTTTAATATAAAATAATATTTTGAGATATTCCTAAGGTGCCCCTCTCCTCCCCTATAAAAGGACACCTCCTCCCCCTCCTCCTCACACCAATTTGAGCACTCAAGCTCGGCCAACCCCTGCCAATTTCTCCTCTCCACTTCCCTAGCAACATCCTAGAGGTTCTGGTCTTCCTCAAAGACCAATTTTAGTGCCCTAAGAGGAGGTCTCAAAGAGGCACTTCAAAGAAGAGGTAATTACCGTTACCAATTCTTTCATCTTTATTTCTTCTTCCACTTCTTCTTCTTAGGTTGTTTCATTATGAAGTAATAACATCAGTATCACTCATATACTGATATGTTATTATAAGTATGAAACAACCCTATTTCACCATCTATCCATCCTACGGAAAAAGAAATCACCGCGCGTGCGTACGTACGGAATACCGTCTCCACGCCGTGGTGTAATCTATTTTCCACCACCACCTTACATGGATGGGTATAATGGTGTAAAGAATAACTATACATAGTTATTACAACATCATATTGATTCTGATATATTGTATAATCCACTCCAATTCAATTCAATATTTATAGAAATGATATCATCGCTCGTGCGTACGTACGGACTACCGTCTCCACGACGCGATGAGATTCATTCTCCATGTTAACCATTTAAGAATGATTATAATGTATATATAAGAAATAATAATGAAATATATGACATTATAAAGCTACTGGATTTATGTATATATATACATATGTATGTAATCTACTTACTTCCATTTCAAGACAATAAGGAAAGGAAAACAGCGTTCATGCGTACGTACGGACTACCGTCTCCATGAACGGTGTTTTTCATTTTATTTATCTACCTATTATATATATATATATACTGAATATATATGATATATAAATCATATTTTATATTCTGGAAGTAAGTAAATCATGATATAAGTAATAATGATGTCAAGAACAACAAGTCAAAACACCTACGATAAATGAAACGATTTTACCCAAAACGCTTCTTTAACATGGAGTTTACAAAAGAACGGGTAATATAATGTCATAAGTGAACCATATATGATATCATAACAATGAATATGATTCTGTAATAAGTCAATAACATGATTTAAATCATTATACAGGAGGTTCGGACACTTACAAAGCAAGTCGGACCTAAGGTAAGGGAAATATCACAATCTCATTTTTATCCGAGATTGTTTATTCGTAAGTATTTACTGGGGTTTATTTTATCATCCACATCCATGTTTCCTCAATATGTAATATTATTTCCATCCAACTACAATGGTTTAAATCCAATTTTACCCTTTGGTTAGTTTTTAGTAAAAGATATGAAAGGAATCTTTTGTCGTTTATCGTACGAGGTACATTTTGACTTTTTCGACAAAAGTACAAAGAATGTTTTTTTTAACTTATACGGCACGAACGGATTTTTACGGTTTTATAAAGCCTTATTTTCATGAACCTTCCTCCAAAATATTTCATGACTATTTTTAATAAAATCTCTTTCTTTTAAAATTGTATGATGTTTTGTGAAAAGAAATTGATTTTGAAGAAGAAAGGATATTTTCCTCAAGAATTCATTTCAAGTGTTTTATCAAAATTATTTTCCATCTAAGATAATAAAGGGTTCTGTTTCTATCCATATTTTTACATTGATGGAATTATGTTTATGAATTCCTTTATCTTATATGAATGGTTTTATGATGTCATGTTGTTTAAGAATCCCATTTTTATTACATGGGTGATGCAATGATGTATGATTTATGATTTTGTGGCACACATAAGAAAGGATTCATTAAGAGATGGGTGGGACCTATATCTCCCTCCAATGCATTGGGTAAAGATTTCATATCTCATGAGATAGACATGGCTGGAATGGTAGGTTATACCGGTTCAGTGAAACAGGACTGAAACGAGGATTACTCGATTCAGAAAGGGACTTTGTCCACTAAGATAGTCTTGGCAATGAGTCTTGACTAACAAGAAATGATTCTCTATGATTATGTGTGTATGCCACAATGAGTAATGTTTTAAGTTATGGTTTCATTTTCACTACTATGATTTATCCCATGTTATGAAATTATGCTCTCTTTTGCAGGTTAAGATTTCCAAAAATGTTATGTTCTTATGAAAATTATGTGATTGATATTTCTTTTGTTTACCCTTACTGAGCATTTGAGCTCACCCTTTTATGTTTTCTTTTCCCCAGGATATAAAGAAAGGTTTTAGGTAAAAAAAAGGAAGATCTTTGTGGGAGATTTTGAAGATCTTTCACCAGGATTAGAAGATTACGTTCCGAGTTTCCAAAGACACTAAACTATTACGATCCTTGTGTGTGTGTTTTTGTTATGTACTAAGTATTCCGCAAAAGTAATGTAAAGTCCATGTAAGTCAGGTTACGGGTCTCTACAAGCACCATATCGGTTTCGGCCATATCCCGACGGCCGATCAGCTTGCCGATCTCTTCACCAAAGGTCTTCCCGGAGCTCGTCTTGAGTCTCTCACTTCCAGGCTGGGTATTCACAGCCTCCCTGGCCCAGCTTGAGGGGGAGTTTGAGATTGTCTTGTTATTCTTTTTGTGTGGGACTCTATCCAATCTGGGCATGTCCAGCTTGAGGGGGAGTGTTGGAACCCATTTAAGTGTAAATGGGTGAGTCCCACATCGGACTTACCCGTCTTGTATATTGGTTTCCTAATCTATAAAAGAATATCCTCACCTCACATTGAGGTAAGGGGAATTCACCCAACTACAAAAGCTAAGAGGCATTTTCAAGATAAAAATAAGGATTAGATTGTACAAGTGCGGGGCAAAAATAACTTTAAGAACATGTTAGAAAAAAAATGTTGAGAGGTGCAAAAATATGTGTGAATCGATGGCTAAGGAGATTTGAAAGTAGTGAAATCCACTTTTGAAGACTCAAGAACTTGTAAATCAAGTGATCAAGAATCATGCTTGTGACGGGAAAATGTCCAAGAGAAAGCCTAAACTAAAGAGTGTTGCAAGTTGTGATATTTGTGTAAAAATGATGAAAATTGAAATAGATACAAATATGTTAAAAAAAATCGTGAAGTGATACGAGAGGTGAAAGCTAGAGCATTTGATAAGTTGGGTTATGTTTGAAAACACTCAAAAAAAATTGTTTATATCATCCATCATTTATAACAAGAGTTCTGTGAAAAGAAAAAAAAACATTAGCTTCATTTTTGAAAAAAACGCTTACACTTAAATTACTGGAAAAAAAAATTATACAAGGGACAGAAAAAACATTTTTTTTTTAAGTAATTTGAAAACACTTTTCACAAAGCACTTGATATATGTGATAAGTAATATAAGTAATTTTTTCTAAGTGTCATCAAACACAGCTTGAGTGAAAAAAGTGGGAAAAAACATATTATAGGATTGCTAACAGCAGAGAGAGACAAAATGTGGATTTGGACCAAATGAGATGAATAATTAACGAAGAGAATAAAATCATAGTTTCAGAATGTGATATTAAGGTAAGACGAAAGTAATATTTTATCAAGCTATTTAATAAATGCGATGATTGAGAGATTATAGATAGTAAAGAGGGTGGGTTAAATTTGAAGGTGTCGATGAGATGCAGATATACCTTAATTAAATAGGTTGATCGATAAAAATAATGAAACCTAATAAAATGTTGAATGAAGAAAAAACACTTTAATTCCTAGATTTAAAAATAAAGGAGACATACTAGATCATGCTAATTATAAATGGGAATAAATAATTGACAAAAGACCAGGAACATACTAACATATCAGAAAACTAGTTTGGTTTTCTCTGTCACAGAGGTCAACCATAGAAGCGTTATACCAGCTGAAAATTTTGATGGAAAAATAAACAAAGGAACAAAAAGGACATATACATGGTTAGTTAGAAGATGTGAGTCACATCAATGTTTAGGCGTCATGCCATCTTTATTATTCATTATAAAATAACCCCAAAACCTCTCCTAGAGAGGCATTTTGGGTATTGGGTCAACCTCTCCTTATCATTCTATATGGTATCAAAAGAGGTCTGATCCAAAAAAAAAAAAACTCCCTCTCGTTTGTCTAACTCGGTCTAGGGTTCGATTTTTTTTCCCCTGAGGGGGGCGGCGGGCACATGGCCCTAATTATATGCCACCACCCCCTCCTATGCGTCGACTCCCTCCGCCCGTTCCCGTCTCTCCTCCCTCCTCCAGCTCCGCCATCCGCCGCTCCCTCCCGTCCGACAAAGATCTGGTCGGCCACGTCTGGCATCCCCTTCTCCTACACCGCCGTTCTCCAGCATTCGCAGCCCCCGACGAGACCCCCATGGCGTCGAGATCCACGACATCCCCATGCCCCCGTCACCAGGACGATCAATCGTCCACCTCCCTGAGCGACGACCGACGGCTCCCTCCCGCCCACTAAGTCGTCGCTGGTCAATAGCGCCTGCGCACTTCCCTCCTTCGTACGGCGCTCCCCCTTTGTGATGCACCCCTTCTCCTACGCAACGGATCCAGCAGCGACGACCTCCTTGTGCACCGCCCTCCCCTTTCCCGACAACCCCTGTGCGCCATCCCTCCAACAGGTTCCCCCCCTGTGGGTCAACCCTTCCACACCTCCTTTGCGACGCTTCCTTTACACGCCGCCCCTCCTTACGGGCCGACCTTCAGTGCGACACCCTCCAATGCAACGGCACCTTCTTCGTCGCCTCTCCGAGTGCAATCTCTCTTCGCCGTCGCACGCATAACCTGCTGCAAAATGATTTCTTTGCCTCTATCAGGTTCTTCACTGCTTCCTGCTGTTTCTCAGACCTTTGCTATCAATCAAAATTTAGGGTCCACAAGTCGAGCGCCGTTCCACCCGGCCTTTTTGGGTCCACAGGTCGGGCGCCGTTTCACCTGGCCGTTTGGGTCTGCAAGTCGGGCGCCGTTTCAACCAGTTGTCTGGGTCCGCTAGTCGGGAGCCGTTTCACCCGACCGTTTTGAGGCTGTTTGTCGGTCGCCGTTTCATCCGGCATCTTGAAACAAGGGTCATTCTTAGCAAGGGAGCATAAGAGTTCTACGATGGTCATCTTTCCTTTAGCACCAATAAGCGAAAGCACAACAGGTGGAGCACAACCAGTGGGCAGTGCATACGGGCGTTGTTCATTGGTTTGCACAGTCGTTTTCAGCGACATCTTCCATCATCCATCTTTTTCCATCTTGAGGGGAAGCTACGATCGCGGATAATTTCTTTTTATTTCGTCTTGTTTTGTATTCAAGTTGGGCATGTCCAGCTTGAGGGGGAGTGTCGTGGATGATTATTGTTGTTTGCTTTGTTTTCTTTGGTTTGTTTTCCTTGCTTTGTTTTCTTGTGTATCCAAGCTAGGTACACCTAGCTTAAGGGGGAGTGTTAGAAGATGTGAGTCTCACATCGATGTTTAGGTGACATACCATCTTTATTATTCATTATAAAATAACCTCAAGGCCTCCCTTAGAAAGACATCTTGGGTATTCGGCCCACCTCTCTATCATTCTACAATGGTTTTCATTGATCTAAAAAAATCTATGACAGAGTACATGGGAAAATTTTATGTAAGACATTGAAAAAGAAACATGTTTGGGTTGCATATACCTACATTATCGATGACATGTATGCTGGAATTAGAACTTGTGTGAAAACAAGGTGATTTTCCTAAAAAAATTCCTATAAATATTGGTCTAAATCCATGCCAAACGTCTTTAATTTAAATTAATTTTAATCAAGGACTTAAATTTGAAAAATTCCAAAAAAAGCACTTTCTCATTGAACTTTTAAGAATTTTAAATTTGAAAAATATCAATGAAGGATCTGATGATGGAATTAATTACATCTAAGGACTTTAATTTTATTTGTAAATGGTTGTAAATGTAATGAAGAGTTATAAATTTATCAACGCATTTCAAGTAACCCTTACATCATTTACAATTGCAATTCATTACATTTACAACTGTATTCAACCATGTACAACTAGAATTATATTTATGCTAAGAGTATTTTTATTTTTGACCATTTACATTTAATTTTTAAATCATTTACAATTGCATTTTATTTCATTTACAATGGAAATCATATTTCCGATAAGAACATTTTTATTTTTGTCCATTGACAAATTTAAATTGGTTAATTGAGATTAATTCATGTGTGTCCTTTACTAATGTTTTTTAGATTTAAAGTTCTCATCTGATTTTTTTTTCAAAATCAGATCCTTTTTTTAAATTTTTTAAATTTAAGATTTTTAAATGAAAATTATTTTATTTTATTTTTCCTTAATTTTAAAGGTCTAAACTACACATATATAGAAAACTGTGTCAAAATAATGCAAAAAACGTTGGGAGTTGTAACGATAGAGAGAAGTGATTCACAGAAGAGTAAAAGGGGAAAACAAAAGTGAAAGAATAACTTGGACAGAGATTTACGTGGTTCGGAAAATGATCCCTACGTCCACGAAGAGGCAGAATAACTTCACTATAATCCGGGAGCACAAAATACAGAGAGTATCAGAGTTTCACACTCACAAACCCTAGCCCGAAATGGGCTTCAAACGTAGGAAGATGATCCACTGTTTCACCAACCGCACAGGAAGTTTGCGTCACTACAGTGAAAGGCGGCTAGAAAGTCCTCTTCTTCACTCACCAGTGTACGTGCTTCCATTCACAGCTTCAATTTCAAACTGATGATTCATGAAATACCAGTTGTTTTCCTCTTGTGCTCCCATGGTGTTTTCCCATATTCTGCATCTCATCCTCCATTCATCAGTGGAGACCAACAGAGGCACAGCAGTGCCTCAACTTCTGTATTACCATGAGCTTCGTCAACATGTCTGCCGAATTGTTGGTTCCACATATCTTCTGCAATGTCAGCAACCCATCCTGTATCAAACCTCTGATGAAATGGTACTTCAACTGAATGTGCTTTATCCTGACATGAAACACTAGGTTCTTTGCAAGATGTATAGCACTCTGACTGTCACAGTGCAATACATTCTCATCTCACTTTCTTCTCAACTCATCCAAGAAGTTCTTCAGTCAAACCATCTCTTTCCTAGCTTCTGTTACAGCAATATATTCTGCTTCTATGGTGGATAAAGTCAACACCTTTTGCAATTGTGACATCCAACTTACCGCAGTTCCTCCACAGGTAAATACATAATCTGTGGTGCTCCTCCTGCCGTCGACGTCACCTTCAAGATCAACATCCACATTCCCCTGCAATGAATTTCCTTTCCCAAAGCACAAAGATATCACTTTGTTGCTCTTCAAATACCTCAGTATCCACTTCACAGCTTCTCAATGTTGTTTTCCAGGGTTAGTCATGTACCTGCTCACAACTCCTACTGCATGAGCAATGTCAAGTCGAGTACATACCATGGAATACATCAGATTTCCAACAGCTAGTGCGTATGGAACCTTTGTCATGTACTCAACTTCTTCTGTCGTCTTTGGTGATTACTCCTTTGATAGTTTGAAATGACCCATCAGAGGAATAAAGACTGTCTTTGCTTCCAGCATACTGAATCTTCTCAAAACATTCCCAATATAGTATGTTTGTGATAACATCAGGGTTCCAGCTGCAGGATCTCTCTTGATCTTCATCCCCAAAATCTTGCTAGCTTCTCCAAGATCCTTCATTTCAAACTCCCCAATCAACTGCTCTTTCAACTCATCAATGCTCGGCATACATGATCATGCCATTAGCATGTCATCCACATACAAAAGCAATATAATATGTTCATCACCAAAGGATTTTATGTAGCAACATTGATCCATGTCATATCATTTGTGTGCATTTTTAGTCATGAATGCATCAAACTTTTTGTTTCACTGTCTGGGTGTCTGCTTCAATCCATACAAGCTCTTTTGGAGTTTGCACACCAGGTCTTCCTTCCCAGGCTCTACATATTCCTATGGCTGCTGCATATAGATGTCCTCCTCCAGATCTCCATGAAGGAAAGCAGTCTTGACATCACGTTGCTCAAGATACAAGTCTTCTGACGCCACAATGCTGAGAACCACCCGGATAATGGTAAGCTTCAATACTGGTGAGAATATTTCAGTGAAATCCACTCCCTCCTCCTGTTGGAAGCCTTTCACCACCAGTCATGTCTTGAACCTCCTCTTGTCATCGTGTTCTTCCTTAGCCCGGTATACCCATTTGTTCTGCAATGATTTTTTCCCCTGTGGCAAATGTGTCAACTCCCAAGTATTGTTGTCATGTAATGAAGAAATTTCTTCATTTATGGTCAACTCCCACTTACTCGACTCCTTCAACTGCATTTCTTCTTCAAAACATTTTGATTCTCCACCGTCGATCAATAACAAATAATGTAAAGATGGTGAATACCTCTGCACAGACCTTCTCACCCTTGTTGATCACCTCAACTTCACCGGAGTAGTGGGTTCCACCGGTTCTAATGTCTCATGCTCGGATACATCTTCAAGCTTCACTTGCTCTTTGCACTCTGAATCTATTTTCCCATTTTCATCTTTAGCTGCATGACGATCTTTGTACATAACACTTTCATTGAATATCACATTCTAACTCTTGATGACCATTTTGTTGAGATCATCCCAAAAGCGATAACCAAACTCCTCGGCACCATAGCCAATAAAGAAACATCTTTTAAACTCAGCATCAAGTTTGTCCCTTGCATTAGCATCAACATGAACATATGTCAAACTGTCAAAGACTCGTAAATGTGAGATTCTTACCACCTTACCAAACCAGAGCTCCTCGGGTAGACATTCTCTCATTGGCACAGATAGACTCTTGTTGATAAGATATGTTGTCATATTCACTGCATCAGCCCAGAAAGTCTTGGGCAGCCCCGAGTGTAACCTCATACTCCTGGCACGTTCATTCAACGTCCTATTCATCCTCTCTGCGACACCATTCTGGTGTGGTGTTCATGGGATAGTCATCTCCCACCGAATTTCATTATCAGAACAGAATTTCCTGAACTCCTGATTGTCATACTCTCTGCCATTGTCAGACCTCAAGCATTTCACCTTTGCCCCTAACTCATTCTCCACCATGACCTTCCACTTCTGAAACATATTAAACACATCAATTTTTCTTTTCAGAAAGTAAACTCGTACCTTCCTTGTTGAGTCATCGATGAATGTCACATAGTATTGTGACCCTCCGAGGGAAAGTACTGGTGCGGACCCCCAAACATCAATGTGCACCAGGTCTAACTTCCCAGCATTCGGTGTTCTACTACCTTTTGTAAAAGACGTCTTCTGATTTTCAAAGATACAATCTTCACATAGGCCAACATCCACTGACTTCAGCTCAGGTGACAGCCCTTTTGTTGCCAGCACCTTCATCCCCTTTTCACTCATGTGGCCGAGCCTGTTGTGCCACAGTTGTGAATCTCCGACAGCTTCCAGTGACGCAGCCATGTCCATGCAAGTTTTTGTCTTGTTGTACAGGGTGCCAGTCTTTGCTCCCCGAGCTATAGCTCCTTTGGTGATCTTCCATGCACCACCAGTGAATGTGGTACTCAACCCTGCATCATTGAGTTGTCCGACAGAAATAAGATTTCTTCTTAAGTCAGGGATATACCTCACGTTTTCCAGAACCAGGAGACCCTCACTGTTAGTCTTGATCCTTGCATCACCTTTCCCCACAATCTGTAAGGGTTCATCATCAGCAATATGTACTTCGTCAAAATTTTCAGAAACAAAATTGTTCAGGAAACTCTTCTCTGATATGAAATGGAAAGACGCCCCTGAGTCTAGAATCCAAGACTCCATAGAGCTATCCACACTCAGCAGCAATACATCATCAGTTCCTTTAGCCGTCGTGTTTGCTTCATGGGTTTCAGGTCCCTTCCGTTTTTCTCTGCACTCTTTCTTGACGTGTCCTTTCTTCCCGCAAGTCCAGCAGGTAGGACCAGTCCCCTTACCAGTCCCCTTTGCCTTTGCTCTACTCTTTCCTCTTGACTTGGATCGTTCTCTACGATTGTCTCGTTGTGCATACCTTCCTCTTCCTTCAACGTTCAAAGCAGAACCAGAGAATTCGTCTGATTCTCTTCTTCGCATATCATCACGAGGATCAGGTCTCGTGCATCTTTCAGAGCCAACTTTGTATTCCCTGAAGTACTGCTCACAACTGTTACAGTTTCTTCCCAACTGTCAGGTAATGAAGATAGTAAAACCAGCGCACATACATCATAACCAAGATCAATGGTCATCGATGCCAGCTAACTTATGATGGTGTTGAAATCGTTGATGTGATTTGCAACAATTCTCCCTTCAACCATTTTCAGGTTGAACAATCGTCGCATCAAGTGTATTTTGTTTTCCGCAGAAGGTTTCTCGTACATATTTGCGAGAGCTTTCATCAGTTCAACCGTCGCTGCTCACAGCTGACTTATGATGGTGTTGAATTCGTTGATGTGATCTGCAACGATTCTCCCTCCAACAATTTTCAGGTTGAACAATCATCACATCAAGTGTATTTTATTTGTCGCAGAAGGCTTCTCGTGCATATTCGCGAGAGCTTTCATCAGTCCAACCGTCGTCTTCTCCTCTTCTCTGATATTGAACGCCACATTTTTTGACAACGTCAGGCGCACAAACCCAGAACCTGTCGATCCAGCAGCTCCCACTCCAACTACTCCATATTCGTTGGCTGACAGATGCATCTTTCACTGATAAAGATAATCCTCGATCTGCATCCTCCAATAATTGAAGTCAGTTCCGTCGAAGCAATTGATCTTCACCTTGCCTTCTTCCATAGTCATCGTTTTGTTCGAAGAATCCAAACTTAACCTCTGATACCAGTTGATGCGAAAAACGTCGATAGTCGCAACAACAGAAAGAAACAATTCACAAAAGAGTAAACTTGGACACAGAGATTTACGTGGTTCGGAAAATGACACCTACGTCCACGAAGAGGCAGAATAACTTCACTATAATCCAAGAGCACAAAATACAAAGAGTATCAGAGTTTCACACACTCACAAACCCTAACCCAAAATGGGCTTCAAAAAGTGGAAGACGGTCCACTGTTCCACCAACCGCACAGGTAGTCCGCGTCGCTACAGTGAAAGGCGGCTGGAAAGTTCGCATCGGTGCAGTGAAAAGGTGGTCACCCAAGTCAAAAGTGTTACAGTGTTGTTGACCCCAAAGTCCAACCTGCTACAGTAGTCTTGCCAAAGTCCGCACTGCTACAGTGCGCTGTCGGTGTCAGTCAGTCTGTGAAAGTTGCGGCCCGGTGCGCAGTACGGGTCGAAAGCATTCGGCCCAAACATCATCCAGAACGGATCGGGTACACCAATCCAACACAAATTGCATGCCTTTTGCAGATGATGTAGTCATGATAAGGAGAGTTAATGAAGGGAAGATATCATAAGAGTTAGAAAAAGACAACTTCAGAATAACACGGCTTTTTGATCAAGTAGAAGTAAAATGAAAGTCAAAGAATTCAAATATATGGACCGGAGTTTAACAAAAAGTGCATCAACTCAAATATAGAGGTGATAATTGGAAACCCAGTCACATAGAAAGTCAAAGAATTCAAATATCCTGAATTTATCATACAAAATAATGGTGAAATAAAGAATGGTGCAAAACATAGGATTCTAACCAGGTGGATGAACTGGAAATAAATTTCAAGTGTTATTTGTAATCAAAAAGTGTTTTTAGCCCACGAGGGTTAAGTGAGTTGATAAGAGAACTGCATTGAATAAAACTTTCCCTATGCTAATTTGGACATGTGAAGAAAAGCCCCTTAAGAAACTCCATTTAAGCAACTGAATCAATTAGATGTTAGCCAAAAAATTAGTTGTAAAGGAAGACCAATGAAAATTTTGAGATAGGTAAATAGGATAGATTAACATATAATTATAGTATCAAACAACAATCAAGAGTGCAATAAAGGCCTGGTCTGGGACCAACTAGATCGAGCCAAGGCCCACCACCGACCAGCCCGACAGAACTGCGCAGGCCAGTCAAGCAACCTGCACAGTGATATTTCCCACTCTTACAATCTAATCCCTTTATCCCACAATCAAGAGCGCCATAAAGGCCCGCCACCAACCGGCCTGACAGCACTGCGCAGGTCAGCCAGGCGACAGCACAATGCCCAGATGGTGGCCCACACCTGGTCCAGCGAATTTCTTAGATAGCTCAAACTTGGCCAGCCATTTTTTATTAAAATTTAAAATATATATATATAATAGGGCCAGGTTCAGGCCAGACTGTGCCGAGCCATCCAGGCTGATTAGGCTCAAATCCTGGGCCTTGGTCCAACCTGAACCGCAGTTTGAGTCAAGCCGGGCCCAGGCTGGAGGGCTGGATTTACACCCCTCTGCCTACAATCGCATATTTGCATACTGTTAAGAGTATTTGATGTTTTTTAGTATTTGTATCCCACATCGGTGTGGGTAGTCTATTATACTCAATTTCTCATCTATAAATTAAGCACCCTACCTCGTTGTGAGGTACGAGTTCCATTCTTACATGGTGTAAGAGGGTTAGGTTAGCCCGTTGCTCCTCATTGCGCATTTGCCCCCTACTCGCCCTCCTCCTGCGGGAAAAGCCCCATCGCGAAGGGACGTCACCTCCCTGCTCGCCTCCACCCTCCAGGAAGACGGTGCCTCACCGCCCCTGCACCCCAACCCCAACAAAGCGCCCTTGCCCATTCCCGACGCCCCCACCCCGTGCGCGACGCCCCCCCCCCATATGTGACGGCCTCCTATGCGCCATCCCCTGCCTCTTGTGCGTCGCCTCTCCCGGTGCGAATAAGCGACGCCCCAAAATGCACAGCACAACTCCGCCACCATCAATGTGGATATTTCTTTTATAACCTAATTGATAGTAGGATAATCTAACCGTGCAATTTCAGCACATGTTCAATACCAATTGTGCACCTTCAGCACCTTGTCACCGTGCATTTTCAGCGCCATCTATGGCGTCATCAAATGTCACTTTATCCAATGGCGATACTCCAGCGATGTGTCTATCCCAACGGTCTACCTCATGAGTTCTTGAATCTGGTGCCTCAGAGCACATCACTGAAGATGCAGGTATTTTCCAAACCTACAAATCGACCTCGAATGGCAGTAATATTAGTGTGGGTACAAATTGTTGGTTATGGGAGTTGTTCAATTACACCTGACTTACATTATTTGTTGTTGCTTTTGTTCCCACTTATCCCTTTAATTTACTATCAATTAGTAAACTTACAGCTGATTTACAGTGTCAGACCATCTTTTCACCTATTTCAGTTATATTTCAGAAGCAATCGACGACTCGGATGCTTGGTAGTGGACGTCTTCAGGGTGATGTGTATGTGATTGACTCAGCCCCAGTTCTCGTTTGTCCTACCACTTCTCCTCATGCCCTCCAACTTCATTATCGCTTTTGTCATCCGCCTGCCGCCATTCTTCAAAAACTCTTTCCCGGGTTGGGTCCTCTTCCATTTAACTGTGAGTCCTGTCATTACGCAAAGCATCATCGGATCACCTATGTTCCCTGGGCAACCCCACGTGCATCCACTCCTTTTCATTTGGTACATTCTGATATCTGAGGACCCAGTCCTAGTCCATCTAAACTGGGTTATCGATGTTTTGTTACATTCATCGATGATTTTTCACGAATGACTTAGGTCTATTTGTTGAGGAATCGTTCAAAAAAATTTACCGTGTTCCGTTCCTATTATCAAGAAATCAAACCCAGTTTTCTACTAAAATTCATTATTTGCGTTCTAACAATGGTCGTGAATATTTATCTGGACCTTTCCAGACTTTTATTAATGATCATGGCATAATTCATCAAACTTCTTGTCCCAATACACCTCAACAAAACTATGTTACAGAATGAAAGAATCGTCATCTGTTAGAAGTTGTTCGTGCACTTTTATTTCAGAAAAAAGTTATGACTGTTTTTTAGGGGAGATATCATTCTCACAACCAGTTATCTCATCAACAGACTCCCATCGTCTGCTCTTCAGAGGGAGACACCATTTCATTCTTTATTACCAATAATATCACCTCATTCTCCGCCTCTCCGCATTTTTTGTTGTGTGTGCTATGTTCGGGATATTCACCTCTCAGTTACCAAATTTGATGCGCGTGCTCTCAAGTGCATCTTTCTTGGCTATTCCCGCACCCAACGCACCTATCGATGCTTCTCTCCAGATTTGCATCGCTATGTTGTCTCAGTTGATATTTCCTTTGTCAAATCATCAGTTATTTTTGTTCTCGAGTTCTCACCACCATCTACTCTTCCTGATTCCGAAGTTATTTTACCATATTCTCTCGATACATCACCACCCCTATGTTCCCAGTGACGTTGGATCCCGATTTGGCTAGGCATATACTCGCCGATCAAGCACACTTGCCACCCCGACACCTGATGTTGTTACCACACCTGACGACTCACCTGCTCCTGATCCTCCATCACCGGAGTTGCCTATTGCACTTCGCAAAGGCTCACGTTCCTGTCAGATTTATCAGGGATTATCTGCGGCTACCTCACGAGTTGTAGAGACACTTGTTGATCACTCCATGCCGCGAACTGTTGTTGAGACCATATTTCATCCCGACTGGTTACAGGCTATGCAGGATGAACTCCAAGCTCTGGACGCCAACCACACTTGGGATCTTGTCCCTCTTCCTTAGAATAAGCAGGTGGTCAGTTGCAAATGGATCTATAGTCTACATCAACGCCGATGGCTCTCTTAATCATCTCAAGGCTCGTCTTGTTACCAAAGGTTATGCGTAAACATATGGAATTGATTATTTTGACACATTATTTCCAGTGGCATAGATGACCTCGGTTTCACCTTCTCATCTCTCTTGTTGCCTCCTCACTGGTATCTTCATCAGTTGGATGTTAAAAATGTTTTTCTTCATGATTTTCTTAATGAAGTTTATATGGAGCAACCACCTGGGTTTGTTGCTCAGGGGGAGTCCTTTAAGGTTTGTCGCCTTCGTCGATCGTTGTATGGACTCAAGCAATCGTCACGTGCTTGGTTCAGCCGTTTTTTGCACCGTTATGCTTAGTTTTGGCATGTGGCAAAGCATAAAGGATTCCTCTATTTTCTATCATCAATCTGCAGCAGGAAGCATCATTTTGGTGGTCTATGTGGATGGCATTGTTATTACTGGCAGTGATGTTGTTGGCATTGATCGACCCAAATCTTTTCTTCATCAAAATTTTCAAACAAAAGATTTGGGTCAACTACGATATTTCTTGAAAATTGAGGTCTCCAAATGCAACAAAAGAATTTTTCTATCTCGGAGAAAATATGCTCTTGATCTACTGCAGGAGACTGGCATGACTCAAGTTGACTCAGTTGACTCACCCCTCAAACCTGGAAAAATGTCACTTCATACTGACAGTGAGATATTTTCATCACCCGACAGATATAGACGAATTGTTGAAAAGCTCAATTACATAACAATGACTCGACCCAATATTGCTTGTTCAGTTAGCAAAGTGAGTCAGCTTATGAAATCTCCAACAAAAACGCAGTGGGAGGTTTTTCATCGCATTGTCAGATATGTGAAAAAGGAACTAGGATTAGGTCTTCTATATTCTGATCATGGGAATACAGATATTGAGGCATTTTGTGATGCAGATTATGTCAGATGTCTCTCTTCTAAAAGATCTATGTTTGGTTTTGCGGTATTTGGTGGAGGAAATTTGATCTCGTGGCAAAGCAAGGAACAGATGGTTGTCTCCCGATCTAGTGCAGAGTCGGAGTATCGTGCAATGGCATATGTGACTGCGGAGATTATTTGAGCACAACAAATTCTACAAGAGAATAGGTATTCTATCAAGAAACTGACACGTATCTGGTATGACAATCGAGCTGTTATCAAGATTGTCACAAATCCAGTCTTTCATAAGTGAACCAAGCATGTTGAAATTGATTGTCATTTCGTTCGTGGAAACTTTGAAAAGAAGATCACCTTCGGCCATGTTGACACCTCTGATCAACTTGTAGATTTTCTCACAAAAGGGGTTTCTGGACCACGTGTCCAATTTTTGTGTAACAAGCTGGGCGTGATAAATATATATGTCTCATTCTTACACATACTAATCGAGGATAGAATAACAGAAAAAACACAATCAAGTAGCTGCCTCGGGGCTTGATAATCATGCTATGATGAAGTTTCAGCACAACTAATACTACGATCATGATAGTTGCAACATAAAAACAAATATGTTGCATCAGTTTGTGCTACATTATTCCTGGAAAAGCTTTTGTTGACCCACTGTGGCATTGCAACATATGACTAAAAAGATGAGAAATTTACAGGTGGTTCATGAAAAGACATTCATTATCCATTCAATCCACTTTTATTGTTATTTACCATAAAATCCTGTTTTGCATTTCTTAATGCCTATTGATCATTTTCAAAGAAAAAAAAAATCAAATATCAACCTTTCATTTGAGTAAACCATCTCCTGCCACCTTAATGATGACATTTTCACGCTACTGATTTAATATTTTCCACTAACAATCTAAACTTATCAACCCACGCCTCCATTTTTTTTTACATTTTCAACTCCCCGCTAATAAAACAGAATCCCCGGCCCTTCTTATTTTTCTTCTTTGCTTTTTCAACATACTTTTAGTCAATCACTCATAAACATTTTTTTTCTATTTTATTTTCCACATATTCCTCGTTCTTCCATAAAATCAAGAATTTGCTTATATTTATTTTGCATATCCGCAAAAATTCCTACGATCACCAAAGCATTAAAAAAATAACCAACTACTTTAAAAACTTAAACTCCTGTAAAAAAACATCAGTAACTTCAAACAACAAAAAAATTCTTTATAACTTAACCTTTCATTAAAAAAAAAATTGGAAGAAATGTCTAGTTTTTAAGGTGGAAACTAGAAACATCTATCCATATAAGCATTTTGTTACAAAAAAAATAAAAAACTGTTTTGATTGAGAAAAACAGGTTTTGTTTACAGTTGCAACACCAACTGACAAATGTATTTGATCTTCAATAATGCACAGAAACAGTAAAATATTTTTCAATGTTACACAGGCTTTCTTTAAACAGCGATAGAGAAAACACCAGACAGATAAACATGTATGTCTCCAAAATGTAACTCTGACAAATGCTTTGTCGAACTTGCAGAAGAATATTTAACAATAAGGTACAGCAACAGTGACAGCAACAACAGCAGATCGATCAACTAGATCAAAATATTTATGTCTCCAAAGTGTAGCTCTGAAGGCAACGACGCACTGTTATTTACAAGCACACAGCTCCTTTTTCTATGAATATTTGTATCTTTAGAAAATGAATATCCCAGCATTTATCCTGACGGTTGAACATCTCCGGGTCAAACAATTCCAAAAATACCGCATAATCAATCGCGAATATTTGAATTCAAAATCATTCTGAAAGAGTTGTAACTTCCCTTAAAAATAGAAACAATTTAATCCGATGAGTACTAGCCTTTGAATCGACCGTAAAACAGCTTTAAGGAGATATTTACTTCTGGTGAGACTCTTACAGAAAACGCGGATAATATCTTGAATTTAAAACTTTGCCATTAGATCAAGTCAAACGTAGGGTTTCTTCACGTAGTGACAAACTCCCAAAGTAGGGTTGACAACGTACGGCTGATTACAAAAGTAGGATTGATGAACCATGCGTTTATTCCTCAAACTTAGGGTTGTTGATCTATACTTTTCCAACAGCGTAGGATACATGATTCATACGTTACACTTACAAACGTAGGGTATGAACAGTGTTTTCATATTACTTTCAAACATGTCCAGAATACTTGATCAGATATCTTCCCACGGATTAACGACCTGTGTGCGCTTTCAGGATAAAAATAAATATTCTAATGAATATTATCTTCCTGAAATTCACTTAAAACCAACTTTATTAGTAACATAAATGTGGGTTTTTGTAAGCATTAAAATCAAAAAGAAATTAACAAAATTGTTGAATCAACGCATGATCAACATATTGTTGTCGTGGCTTCAACTGAGAGATTCACTCACTTTAACCTCGTTCTGATACCAATTTTTGATCCCACAAGGTTAAATACCCCGAGAGAAGGGTGAATCAGGGTATATCGATTAAAACCAATCCCCCTTTTGGATTCTGTCATTAAACAAAACACTCTTATTTTCCCTTCCAGTATCAAAGTATAAATAGAAATGAAAACATACACAAGACACGTCAATTATACTTGGTTCACTCTAAGAGGGAGCATACAAAGTCAATGTGTCAACGTACCAAAATCCACCATAGCGCATTGTTGTTACAAAGTTCGGAGCGGACTCACTATTCTTCCAGGTTCACTACTCGTCACGTGTTGATAGCTCACTACTCTCTCTACTGTAGAGTACTCACTGTTCCTTTAGTAGATAACCTTGGATTTCTTCCATCAATGTTGTTTACACCACTAATGGTGTGTTGTGAAACTCTTCTTTCATTCAATTGGTGAACACCAATTTACCACATAAATTATAGGTAATTCTCATCTGGTTAGGGCAACTTTAAATCTCATGCAACCTTTGAGCACAATTCGCGCAACTTCCCAACTTTGGCAAAACTTTCGACTTTCGCGAAACTATCAAATCTTCGTGAAACTCACTTGGTCATATAGACCTTCGCAATTGATGTGCATGTAACTGTATAGCAACTGGGTCCCACTGGCAGCACAAGAACCCCGCCTTTCTGATATGGTCATCGGGCCCTAGTCCGCCATGCAGCATCAGTTGCCCCGCAAACACGTGTTGACCCCTCTCGGGCCCACCCACGTGCCCAAATGGAACTCAGACTAATTATTGTCCCTATAAGCAATCACTTTATCTTTCAGTGTATTTTTTCCTCACTCACACACATCCTAAGAATCGTCCCAAGAATCATCCCAAGAGGTAACTCATCCTGACACTACTTCATGTTAAGCTCGCTTAACTATGGAGTTCTAATCAGAAAGGTTCTCAAAAAGAAATGTGCGTCATGTTGGCATAGGTAATAGCATTTAGGGTTTCAACCCTAACTTTCTGGGGTGTCACATTCATCCCCCCTTTAGAGCACAACATCCCAGTTGTGGACCCTATATTTCAGCCCAAACAGTGTCACTGCACTTCTGATTGAATACCCATCTGATACCACTTTAACAACTAGGCGTTGCTGACAACACAGGGACCCCGCCTTTTCAATATGGTTGTCAAGTTCTGGCCCACCATGCACCCTATATTTCAGCCCAGACAACGTCCTAGTTGTGGACCCTATATTTCAGCCCAGACAGTGTCACTGCACTTCTGGTTGAATACCCATCTAATACCACTTTAACAACTAGGCGTCGCTGACAACACAGGGACCCCGCCTTTTCAATATGGTTGTCGGGTTCTGGCCCGCCATGCACCACTAATTGCCCCGCAAACACATGTTGACCTCTCCCTGGGGCCTACCCACATGCCCAAACAGATCATCAAGCTAATGACTACCCCACAGGGCAACACTTGTTCTTTCAGTGTGCTTTGTCCTCACTCACACACACCCAAGAAAACGTCACAAAAGGTCACTCATCCTAACACTACTCTAGACCAAACTCGCTTAACTGTGGAGTTCTAATCAGGTTGGCTCTTGAAAAGAAAGGTTTGTTGACATGTAAGGTAACATTTAGCCTTTTAACCCTTTAACAATCTGGGGTGTTATAAACTGTTTCGCACAAGAAGTATGTTCACGCAACTCTTACGTGAAAACAAAGCTTTGATATTCTCTAAAGGTTGGAATCTTCAAAAGAGGGGGTAGTAGCCTATTTATAGGAGTTGTCGACCCTTTGTGCAACTTCCTCGTTCGCTGTCGGCACTTCGCACAACTTCGAATGTTTTGTCTGCCAGACTCCACCTTCGAGCAAATATCGCCAACATTTTTTGTTCACATAAGCTTTTGAAAAAACATGTCGCCTTTGTTGTCGCTTTTTGTGCGGAACCCACCATCGTCACGCAACTCCGTCTTTCATGAATCTGTTAAACTTTCGCAAAACTAATGTCTTTGACATATTTCGATGAAGCGGCATCAAATCACCACTTTTGCGCAACTTTCAACATGTTCGCGCAACTTTGCACTTGCGCAAAAAACCTTTCTTTGCTCTATTTTTCATGCGTGACTTCTCGAAGACATTCCAGAGCTTCCAAACCCCATGCTCCACTTTCTTGGATAGCTTCAACCCGTCTCTCACTATAGATACTTCGGGCACGCATAAGAGTACACCATCCTGGGGCTTTGTACACAACCCAGAAACTTTGATATGACAGCGAGAGCGCATTTTGCCCAACAACAACCCCATTTTCAAGAAACATAACAGCCCCATTTTCAATTTTGGCTACAATGACATCAAAATAAGAGAAGGTATAAAAACAAAAAAAAATGACAGAGAATATGATATATTTTCAACATGTTTTCATTTTCTTAAATTAGTGATGAAAAACAAGAATAGTGATATAATGATTTTCTATAATGGAGTCCCTTGGATCGGTTTTTTACCTATTTATTATGAAACTATAATGGTATAGTTTGAATAAAGATGGAAATTATTGTAATTTACAAAAAAAAATGAAATGAGCCAATTTTAGCATTGGAGGCTTACATTACGATGACTTGTGACCTTTTTTATTTAAATTTGTTTTATTTTATTCGGGATATTATTGTCTTTTAATCATCTTTAGATTTAAAAGGATTCTACCTTGTGAGGGCTTGCCAAGTGCAAAAAAGTTTTTTTTATTGGATTTTTTGGTTATTCCCCCCAAAATCTCCCACAATTTATACAAAAAATGAAGTTCAAAGAATTCAATATGATGTTACAACAATGTGTATGAGTTAACTAGAATATTTATGTCCGGGAAACAAAATGCTTCACCCCTGGAAAAATACTAAGGTTAAAAAAAATTAATAAAATAGTTTATCGATGCCATACCTGGAATACCTTGAAATTAGCCTTTTTTTCTTTTTGGCGAGCTAAATTGGATAAGGAGCTCGCAAAATTCTCTGTTTCCAATGGATCAAGGTCAATACAGGCAAGCCTCTCGCCACAAGAATAACACACCCCCGTCTTATCTATCCCACTTCTGACCACATTCCATTTTCCACTTCCCAGCCATCCATGTCCATGCCACCCACCACCTCCCTTCTGCACCCCATCCCTTACCTTCTCTGCATCCCAATTGTCCTCCCCAACTTCTCCAGCTGCTCCAGACTTAAACCAATTCTCCACCACCATAGCGCTTGATTCCTCCACTTGTCTCACAGTGCACCGCAGCCGGTGCAGCATCTCATAAACTTTGTCAGTTTGCTTCAAATCGGAACTAACCTTCAAAAGGGCAGAAATCCCAGGTTCATCGATCATAACCCCGTGCTCGGCCATGTGTGCATCCACCTCGTAAGCCCTGTCTGCCTCACCCTTCCTACAAAAGCCATGTAAGGCCGCCTCATATGACCTAAGCTTTGGTGCGACACCATGATTTTTCATTTCCTTCACCATATCAAACGCCATTTCTGGGTCCTCAATTCTACTGGCTAACCTAGCCATGTTAGTAAATGTAGCCTCGTTTGGTCTAACTCCCTTTGACTTCATTTCCCTAAAAATTTCAAAGCCCCTTCTCCAACCCAAATCCCATTCAGAATCACACGAAAGAACCGCCACGGCACAATGAGAACACAGATAAAGCAAACAATTGTAGTGGTACTGGTAAAGACGAACGCCATTTCTTTTGGCCTCGTCATAAAGTTGAAGGGCTTCGATGATCCGGCCGTGTTTCGAACACTCGTCTAGTTTTCGCTTTAGTTTTCCTTCGGGGGAATCTAGACGTAGCCTTATCTTTTGTTTCCGGGCAACGACCGACTTTTGCAATTTTGTCAGCGCAGGGGTGACGTTATAAAGGGAGCGGGAGACTGCGTTCTTACATAAATGATTTATATTCAAAGCTCGGGGGTGCACAGGGCAATGATAGTGGTGGAAAGAATTGTTGATGAAGAGGGAAGGGGTCTTCGTGAGTGAAGAGAGACAAGACTTCCAGGCTAGCGTGGACGAAAAGTATTGGTTCAGACGTGGAAGCATCCCTTCCGATTAGCAGATTTGTAACAGCGACTCGACGTACAGAAAGAAAGAGAATAAGAGGCAGACCTCCAGCCTTGTCTCCAATTGCTAGGGCTTTCATCAGACCTGAGTAGCAGAGATAGCTGGGGGGGAATGGAGGCGCCGTCCTGTTTGGTTTATGGTTTAAAAAAAATGTTTTTAATTTTATGTTTGGTTTATATTTTTTTATTATCGGTGTATGGATAATATTGGGGATGGCAACGGGTCGTTTCCCCGCCTATTAAATAGCTACCCGACCCAGAACCAATTAGATCTAGAAAACCCGTATATTTTATTCCCGACCCTAAGCTCGATTAACTTTGCATTACCCATTGAATACCCTAACCTGTTTGGTTTTAATTGTAAAAAAAAAAAAAACTAATATCACCGGCGGAGCTACGGCGTCGTGCGGCATTGAGGGCGGCCGGAGGGATGCGACGTCGCGGTGAAGGGTGGGCCGGCTGGGGCGGGTGGTTGTCGGGGTGGGGGATGTGTGGGTCGATAGGGGTCAGTGGACACCGATATTATCAAAATAATTAGATTTTGGTATTAGAGTACCCTGTTTGTGATACGTGAAGCTGGCTGATTAATAATCAGTTAGGGGATTTGAAAACTGGAACTCTACTCAAACCTGATTAAAAGGTACCCAAACTCTATATAATCCGGTTGAGTGGTACTGGCGCCGGATTTTCGAGTACCCATTAATATTGTTGTATTAATTATTATTAATTTATTGACTATATATTGTAAAATGGTGATGAAATTATAAAAAGATGTTTATTTAATTTGTTATTAATTCGTTTTAAATTTATAAATGATTTCAAAATATTGAAATTATAAACGTGTATTTAGATAGGTTAAAGCAGTTGAGCAGGTATTTCAAAATATAATGGATTAGAGTTGAGGTTTCTCAAATTTCAAGGGTATATATATATATTTCATACAAGTTATGATTTGCATGGTATATTGTTTTATGCAATACGTGATTGCAGTAAAATGATAAATAGTTACCATTTCATGTTTCATCAATGTAAGTTATCTTTAAATGAAAATGTTTCATATTTAAATGAAATGTTTGGGAGTTGTATTTATGTATACGATACATGTACTGGCTAAAGCATTAACTAATGCGTTGAAACAATTGAGTTGATGCATGCACTATCGAGGAGCTTCCTCGATAGCTATATAAAGGCACTGTCATATGATGGCGGGTGTGTGATTATTCTTAAGCTTGATCGAAACTCTTCGTACCTGAGGTTCTCTTTCTTTTACCTCCTTTGCATCATGAGTAACTAGCACATCATGGATGACATAGAGCCTTGCATGTACAACATGTGATTCAAGTGCAGCTCATGGATACATTATGGAGGTGGGATGCCTATGTTTACCACATATGTGATCTTTATCAAACACATATGGAGATCAAGAGTTGCAGCAACCTCTTCGGTGTAAGGCATGCCGATTTACATTGTACTTCATTTTTTGTATTTTTTTGTGCAGGTTTCATATTATCTTGCATGTAAATCATTAAACAGGTGTTTCAATTTCTTCTGCTGCTTCTGATAAATGTTATTAGGCTCTAACAAAGTCCTTCTGTGGTACTAATAAAATTAAAATTTGATAATTAAAAAGTAATCAGGTTCTGGTATCAGAGTATCATGTCATTGATACCTGAACCTACCCGATTAATAATCGGATAGGGGATGTGAAAACCCAAACTCTACCCAAACCAGATTAAAGGGTACCCAAGCTCTATATAACCGGGCCAGGTCGGACCGGGTGCCCGATTTTCGAGTACCCATTGTCATCCCTATATAATATCATAATTCAGCTTATATTATATTTGTAAATTAATTCTATGTTTAAATATCGTCACATTAATTATTATTAATTTACTGACTATATATTGTAAAATGGTAATAGAATTATAAAATATGTTTATTTAATTTGTTTATTAATTTGTTTTAAATTTATAAATGATTTCAAAATATTGAAATTATAAACGTGTATTAAGATAGGTTAAAGCAATTAAACAGGTATTTCAAAGTATAATGCACTAGGGCTGGGGTGATGAGTTTAAAAAATAAACAAGTTTTAAACACATTTAGGTTTTGAAAATTTAAACAAATTAGAGTTTAGGTTTCTCAAATTTCAAGGGTATCTAATTGGGTGTCATCCCTATTTAAAAAAGACAATAATTTATATTTTTTTATTTCCATTTTTTTTTCATTTCACGTCAATAGAGAGGTCTTCACGGACAATGTAAAGATGGTGTGATCTCAATCAAGTATGGTTGAAACATCGAACTTGTAATTGTCTCACTTAGACATGGTTACGAATACTGATGGAGATATGTCCTAAACACACACACACGTATATATATTGTGTACAAATAATGATTTGCATGCACATAAGGGTGTATTGTTTTATACAACACGTGAAACATTAACTAATGTACTGAAACAGATGAGTTAATGCATGCACTATCGAGAAACTTCCTTGAGGGCTATATAAAGGCATTGTCATGTGATGACAAGTGTGTGATTATTCTTAAGCTTGGTCAAAACTCTCTGTACCCGAGGTTCTCTTTCTTTTACCTCCTTTGCATCATGAGTAACTAACACATCATGGATGACAGAGAGGCTTGCATGTACGACATGTTATTCAAGTGCAACCCATGGATACATTACGAAGGTGAGATGCCTATTTTTACCACTTATGCAATCTTTATCAAACACATATGAAGATCAAGAGTTGCAACAACCTCTTCGGCGTAAGGCACGTCGGTTTACATTGTACTTCATTTCTGTATTTTTTTTGCAGGTTTCATATTATCTTGCATGTAGATCCTTGAACAAGTGTTTCAATTTCTATTGCTGCTTCTGATAAATGTTATTAGGCTCTAACAAATTCCTTCATCGGTACCAAAGAGATCATTGCTTAAGTTTTATGAAATCATGCATGAAAATGAAGAAGAAATATAAAAACAATGCATCATCTCACATTTTTGGAATTTTGATTCTGTAAGGGGTTTACCCTTACATATTGGGCCATGTAAAGGTAACTAAATCCCCACCCTTATGCAGTTGGGCTGGGTAAAGGTAACTAATGCCTTCCCCTTACGCATCTGAGATGCGTAAGGGTAACCAATGATCTCCTGCAAAGGTAAATGGTTTATGTGTATAGGTTATGTAATTTTTAAAAGAGTTATGTAAAGGTAACGAGTCACTCACCCTTATGTGAGAGGCTACGTAAACGTAATAGAGGTTTTCTTAAGGCCACGTAAATTTAAAATGGTGTTTTACCTTTATGTAGTATTTCTAGAAGGCACACATAAGGGTAATTGGGTTTTTTCTGAAAGTTGCGTAAAGGTGAGACCTCATGTACCCTTCGATGAAACTCATAATTTTAGATCAATAATTCTGTAATTCAATATTTTAATCCCACCGATTTCATATTTTAAGGGTAATTGTCACCATTTTAGTTTTTATTAATAATCTGAGCTTAATTATGAAAATGGCCAAATTTTGGAATTTAAATATTTTTATGTCATTTTGTATTTCGGCTATAATTTATTTCACACTAATCCAACTTGTGGAATTCTTTTTTTTGGCTTCCATACATGTTAGGCTTCGTTTCATTCAACTAGAACCAGAACCCAATCCAACATTTTGATCCCCAAAACTAGCTCACAAGTCAGGCCTCATAATACATGCACAAAACGAATCATTTTTTAAATATGGGGTTGTACATCATAAAGTACCAACCCAAATGTGATTAAAATCCACATGTTGATAGAAAAAATTCCAAGTAACATTTTTCATAACTCTGTTCGTGCGGCCCCCCTCGCGGTCATAATGGTATGGGAAATTGAAGCATTGGAATTTGAACAGTCACCATGCCATAATTATTTTCCGAAGTAAATCTACCATACTTTCTTCAATACATGGAAAATTAAACTCAGATTTTGTGGGTGAACATGCAAGATAAAGACAAACAACTTTAATGAAGAACTTTTTTTCTTTCAAATTCAAGTATTTATTTGGGCTACCAGACACAAACTTATTGTTGGATCGGGTTATACCAAATATGCACAAGAGGGGGGGGGTGAATTGTGTCTTTTACAATTTCTTCGAGAATCGTGATGATTGCCAAATCTGTCCTTTAACTTTATCAGAAAGTCTATGAAGTGAAAAATAAATAAATTGATGGATGCACGAATGTATAGTGGTTCGGGGAACAGAAGGCCCCTAGTCCACTCCACCAATGCTCTACTCCACAAGCTTGGTGATTTTCACTATCTGATCCCCTTATCAACAGACCGTCCACAACTGAGTGTAGGCAGTTTACACCTTTACAAGATAAGACTAAAACATAGCCTTCTGGTTCATACACAGAACCGAATACACGACTTAGTATGAGAAGCCGGTTACTTAAAATGAAAATAATATTTGTCTAAAAATACTTTCTAGTTGTTCTTCACAGTTGAAACAGCACACAACTGACAGTAGATGGATCGTTGTCTTCAGAAAAGATATTCTTTAGGTAAGAGAAATTCTAAATTGATCCAGTTGAAAATAAATCTCGAAATAAAATCAGAAACTTTAACAACAATAGATTCACGATAGATCTTCGATGTAGAATAAGAATCTATAATAGCTTTTTCTTTTCTTCAGAAAAATAGAGTCTAATAGATCTTGGTAGCAGCAGATCAGCGTGACTCATATATCACTGTAAAAATTGTAGTCGAAAAACTCGAGAGCTTGTTCTTTTAATATTTTTCGCGATGATTAATCTCTCTCTTTAATTCAAAATAACACAGATATATAAAGAATAAAGACGATCATTTTTTCAAATCTAGATCCACAAATGTCACCTTAAGAATCGTGATATTCAAATGTTTGAATAACAGAGCAATCGTAACTTCCCTTAATAATTGGTACAAAATCCTCCTCTTAAATCAATATTTTGAATAAAAAATAAATGGATTTAAATCAGTCAAAGATGTGCTTTAATATCGGGCTTTGAATCTGTCTTGAAATCAGCCTAATATTCTTCATAAAGACAGTTGCATGGTAAAGTCGTATTTTAAATCTCCGATGCTAAACGTAGGGTTGATGATCTATTCTTCAAACGTAAGGTTGATCTCAAACGTAAGGTTGATCTCAAACGTAAGGTTGATCTCAAATGTAAGGTTGATCATCCATACTTTTCTATTCAACTTCCAAACGTATGGTATATTATCCATACTTTCCTCGTTAGCAAAATGTAAGATACATGATCCATACTTTTCGATAGAACGTAAGGTTCATTATAAAAGTAAGGTTGATGATCCATACTTTTGCGAAGGAAATATAAGGTTCCATACTTATGTAAGGTTATTCTTCCATACTTTTATGATATTACAAACGTAAGGTTCCTTCCAAATGTAAAGTTCTTTTACTATACTTTTCTGATAATGTATGATTGATTAACCATACTTTTCTGAACTCCCGTAAAGTAAACGTAGAATTTTATTCTTATGCTACGCTCTTCAACGTAGGGTATGAACAGTGTTTCCAGAACACACTAAAATGATTTTCGAATACTTTGTCAAATATTCCACATGGATTAAACGCTTTAATATTATTCCAAAATAGAAATATAAAGCATATTAATTTCCTAAAATATAATCAAAGTAAAATCATTAGAATAGAAAACAAGGGTATTTTTGAGCATCAAAATCATCATAAAAAGATAGAGTATTGTTGAAATAATACATGCTCAAAAATATCCCCTAATCATAATAGTATAGAGTATTGTTGAAAACAACACTTGCTCAACAATCTTCCCCTTTTGATGATCACAAAACCCATGAAATAACCCATGAAATTAATTGCATATAATTTAAAATTTTGCAAGGATAAAATAATATTTTTATTTTAACAGAATCATTTCAACAAGAAATAAATAAAGTGTTATCTATAGTTCTCCCACATATAAAGAAAATATTTGTTAAAAATTATTTAAAATTTCTTCCCCCTTTATAAAGTAAAATAAATAAAATAACATTTTGTGTTTATCCAAATTTCTACAACAAAGGTAAAACATAAAAACAATATAAAATTTTGTATTATATCCAAATTTATTCCCCTGAGAAAAAGATTTATCCATTTTTTAAAATAAAATGTTGTGTTTATCCAATTTCTCCCCCTTTTTTGTGATATCAAAAAGAATGATAGAATAAGGAATATAACACATTTAATATAACACTAAACTTAAGTAAATGCTATCATAAACTGGTTATTAATAAATGATTATGGATTCTGGCATTCTAACATAGATAGAATAGCAAAAAAAATTAAAAACACATAAAAATGAGATTCAAAAATATTTTATTGAAAATATATGTACAAGTACATAATTGATAGAGGAATCAAGGTTGGGATAAAAGAGTGGAAAATAGTTTCCAGCGCCTCTGAACAAATTCCTTTAGCTCTACTAACTGCATTCTCAACCTCTTCATCAGTCCATATCCTAACTAAATTATCAGATCTCTTCCTTCATAAGTCAATTGAATATCTTCAATCAGATTGACTCTGAAAAACTCATGCAATCTGGTCAACAAGATGATTTTGATTATCTAATAGAATAGATAATGGAACACCATTACATTGTAAGTCCTACAATATGTCATTCATATTGCTCATTACAGTTTTAATGGCCTAGAATATCTTGAT
This sequence comes from Viscum album, assembly GCA_963277665.1. Taxonomy (NCBI): domain Eukaryota; kingdom Viridiplantae; phylum Streptophyta; class Magnoliopsida; order Santalales; family Viscaceae; genus Viscum; species Viscum album. Next base: position 1,375,607,427 of record OY728134.1, read on the forward strand.
TAGATCAGGAGAAGTACATGATGTACTTTCTTGACTGCCCCTGATAGTTGCCAAATATTTCTCCATGAAAGTTTTGAATTCTTCCAAATCTAATTTTAGTACAATTTCAGATTTTAATTTTCCAACTTCGGATAACATCTCCTTAAAATCTTCCACTTCTATTTTTGAAACTGAACTTTATTTAAAGTTCTGAAACTTATGTTTCTCCTTCTCTAATGCTCTTCTCAAAGAATAATTTTTAGCTTTAATTCTATTAAGTTTTCTGATTAACTCCTCCACACGATTATTCTCAGAATCAGAGGCACCATGTACTTTATTCTCAACTTGATTTATCAAAATTAAAGGCAATGATTGAGCATCGGATCTCTGATATGTATCCTTCTCCACTGGTTGCTCAACCTATTTTTCCTCAGAGTCATGAACTGACTCATCCACATAAAAATTTTCATTTTAAATTTCAGTATGAACTTCAGATAGACTCTCTCCTCTGTTCACATTTTCATCAGGCTGTTTCTCCTCATGAGAATCTTCATTTACTTCCTGATAAAACACTATTTTATTGAATATTTTATTGATAATAAATGAAATAATTTGCTCACATTGTGTTAAATATGTTTATTTATAAAAGATTTGGGATTTGATCATTCATTTGAAAATTTGGTGAAAATTCCAGTTTTACCCTTAATAGTGCACTGTAGTATTTCGAAGATAAATATTTTTATATTTATTATTTGAATTTTAAATTTTTTAACTGTGTTTATAACTTCATTTTATACAACTTTCATTCAGGACACTAGAGATAAAGAGTGCATTTGGATAGAGTAAATGAGCCATTAATCCAATGGTGGGCTGGACTCGGCAGAATGGACATGAGTTCTGTATTTGGGCCATATATTCTACATACGGGCTTTGATTGAGCCCAAATTTTGAGGAAAGCTCGGGAACATCATTTGAAACAAATCATCCTTCTGGAAGGTCGGTCAATTCACGCGTTTTGGAGGTCAAATGGGCGGTGAAAGTTGGAATAAAATATTTGGCTGAGTTTTTCATTTCACACTTAAAAAGTTATGTATCCCTAGCCCTCACAAACTCTATTTAAAGGGGGTTTTAACTCTTTGAGAGGGAGGGTCGAGGCTTTGGGAAGGTGTGGCCGAAAGGGTGTCTCTTGGGAGCCCCTCACAACTCTTGGAAGATGTAAGCCTTTGTGCAAACCTCTCTTCCAAAAAGGCTCTCCTCTCTCACCTCTTCTTTGTATTTCTTTTCTTTCATGTTTGTTTCTTGAATTTTTCTTCAAATAATCTTCTGTTTTCATCCCTATTATTCTTCTATTAATCTTATTAATTGGGTTGGAATCAAGAGTGGAGACAATATTGGGTTCTACCCTTTCAATCCGTTGCTTATGCAAAACGTCTCCACGATGACTACACCACCCATGGAAGAGTAGTTCTTTTTAGTAATCGATCGACCTCTATCCTTCTTCATTCATTTATTTTGAATCAATGAGCTAATGTAATTCACATATTATGATCTATTAATTGAGTTTTCAATTTAAATGAAACTAAGCAAGCAATTTAATAGTTAACACAAAACACGCGAGGTCGGGAATTGTGTGAACTGTGAGAGCACAACCTTAACCGGTAATTCAAAACCACACGGGATCAATTTGTAGAGTTCAAATATAATCCCTAAACTCAATTAATACTCATTTCCAGAGTGGTTATGTGCCTTAATTTACCACTGACCATAAGCTAATTTTAGAACATCAATCAAAGCAGGGTGTTGCGATTGCATGTTCCGAAGTTAGCCTAAGGTTAAATTCACTTCAATCTTCGTGGTAAAGTTAATTCTCATAGGGTTCGGGATTTAACAAATTAAGGGATCATAATTAAGTGAATATTAATTTAAATGATAATGATTAATAAATTATTGAAGAGGTAGAGTTAGATCGATTACGTCTTTTAAATATTGTCTAAACAAACATCTTTTTGTTGTGTCATTTTAATCAAACTTCATTTCAAAACTAAAAACAAAAAAAATACAATCTTCTTATAGCAAACTTCTTCTAGATTCATAAACTATAAACAACCACCCCATCCTTTCAAGTAGTGTTTTTATTATCTTTTATTTTACTTCTATAATACCTCTAAAAATTGTTTTAATTCACTTCCTCCTTTGAGAGACGACCTTGGTCAGCCACTCTGCTGCACCTAAGTACCCCAAAATCATACTAATCATTTGAGGGCGCCCACGACAGCGCTTTATCAAATTGGCGCCGTTTCCGGGGAGGCAAGTAATTATTTCAACCAATTAGAGGTATTTATTTTATTTTACATTTTATTCTCTTCCTCTCTTCTTTCTTCCTTCTTTATCCAATCTGATTTTTCTTCTTCTTCTTTTATTTTCTTCTACTTCTTTTTGGACCATAAACTCAAACTTCTCATTTTTATTTTACTATGGTCCACTTTATTTCTTTTCATTTTTATTTAATCTATGACACGAACTAATCCTGAAGATATCTTAGATCTTGACCCTGAGATTGAACGTAGCCTTAGGGCTCGAATCAGAAATTCTCAGTCTACGGGAAGTTTCAATATTCATCCAGTTGGTGAATTCCTCTCTTCTGGAAACATTGAAATTGGAAGCTATTCAAATTCAAACATAAAAGAGGAACCAATGACTGGAAACAATGGAAATGAACTTAATAGAACCATTCGAGAATTGGCTGCACCTGTTATTAACTATCAACCAAATTGTATTGCATACCCAAATCTCGAATCGGACTTTGAACTGAAATCTGGGTTAATTCACTTACTTCCAAAGTTTCATGGCCTCTCTGGTGAAGATCCTAATAAAAATTTGAAAGAATTTAATGTGGTTTGCTCAACCCTTAAACCGAGAAATTTTTCTGAAGATCAAATCAAATTAAGAGCATTCCCATTCTCACTTGATGGAGCTGCAAAAGACTGGATGTATTATTTACAACCCGAAGAAGTAACTTGTTGGAACGATTTGAAACGTCTTTTCTTGCAGAGATTTTTTCCAGCATCAAGGACCACATCCATTCGAAAGGAGATATTAGGGATCAAGCAAGCACAAGGGGAGTCAATGTACGAGTATTGGGAGAGATTCAAGAAGTTGTGCGCAAGCTGTCCGCATCACCAAATCAGTGAGCAACTCCTCATCCAATACTTCTATGAAGAACTCACACCCATGGAGAGGAGCATGGTGGATGCTGCAACTGGAGGAGCATTGGTGGACAAGACACCAGCAGCCGCACGTGCATTGATCGACAAGATGGCCCAAAATTCCCAACAATTTGGTGATCGAGGTACACCACATATCAGGGGAGTACATCAGGTAAGTCCTTCTTCTCTTGAGAGTCATTTGATTGATACCAAGTTAGAAGAATTGAAAACTATGGTGATGAAAATTGCTTTGGCACAAAAGACATCTCTACCCCCTCCTTCAAGGCCTTGTGGCATTTGCACTGAGACAAGCCACCCAACTGACTGTTGCCCACAACTATAAGAGACAGAGGATTGCGCAGCAGTATTCCCAGGGAGACCATTTCAGCAGCAACAACAACCATATCCCCAAAAGAAGTTTGATTCATTTGCTCCAATATACAACCAAGGGTGGAAAGATCAACCGGACATGAGGTATGGATCTGGACAACAACAAAGGCCCCCCTTTCAACAAAACTTCCAGCAGCCTCCACCTTACCAGCAGGGTTTCCAACAACCCCAAAGGAGATTTGAAGCCCAAGCATCAGCAAGTCAGCAACAAGGGAATCCTCCACCAAAGGTAGATTCTAATACTGATGATCTTTTGAAGCAAATTGTTCTTAATCAACAGAATGAGCTGAAGAGTCAAAGTTCGGAGCTGAGGGAGTTGAAGACTCAAATGAGCCAGATTGCCACCGCCCTCCATGAACTTGTAAGTAAGAATTCCGAAAATCTACCTTCCCAACCCACTCCAAATCCAAAGGGGAATGTTATTTCCATCACATTGAGAAGTGGGAAGCAAATGAACGATACATCTGTACCTACCATTCCACCAGGATTCACCTCAACTCCAGAGAAGCCGCATTCCAAACCAACTGATGAGAAATCCAAGGAGAAAGATAAAGGTAAGAAAAATATTGATGATGTTCCTCCTAAACCCCTTCCTTTTCCAAACAGGGTTGTTCAAACCAAGAAGATGGCTGAAGAAGAAATGCAAAAGGAGGTTTTGGACACATTCAAGCGTGTGAAGATCAACATTCCTCTACTTGAATCCATTAAGCAAATCCCAAGGTATGCCAAATTCTTAAAAGAACTTTGTACCAATCGAAGAGGGCTCAAGGGAAATGAGAGGATCAAACTTGGAAGGAATGTCTTGGCACTCATTACACCAACTCTAGCAATGCCAACAAAGTGCAAGGATCCCGGGACATTCACTATCCCATGTACCATAGGGGAGTTGCACTTCTCTGATGCTCTTTGTGATTTAGGAGCTTCAATAAATGTGATGCCTCACTCTGTATTCTCTTCCTTGCAGGTTGGTGAGTTGAAGCCAACAAGAGTAGTGGTGCAATTGGCGAATAGAGCTACGACATATCCAGCGGGAGTCCTTGAGGATGTACTTGTCCGGGTAAGAGACATGATCTTTCCAGTGGATTTCTATGTTCTTAACATGGAGGATGATCAGGTAAGTTCTCATGCCCCCATTATCTTAGGTAGACCCTTCCTCAAAACTGCAAAAACTATCATAAATGTCAATGAAGGTACACTTTCCATGGAGTTTGGAGATGAAGTTGTGATATTTAATGTTATGGATTCCATGAAGTACCCCTCAGAGGACCATTCTGCTTTTGTTATCTCCCATTTTGAACCACCAAATAAAAACTCCATAGAATTTGATTGTCCTATGCTTAGGGAGATTATGAGTATTGGTTCGAGTTTGATGTCTAAGAGCACTTCCGCACATGTTTCTGATACACAATCCTATCTTGGATTTGATTTTGATGTGGATTCATATTCTTATTTTGATCATGTTCACTCTGATTATGAAATGGCTGTTGAGTATGCTGATGGATTTGATGCTTTATTCTATGATTTTGAGGATGTCTATTCTGATACTGATGCTCTTTGTGCACATATTTCAGTTCCTTCAATGTCTCCATCCATACTACACCCTCCTTCATTAGAACTCAAGCCATTGCCACCAAATCTGAAATACTCATACTTGTTGAGTGGTGAGAGATTACCTGTTATCATTGCTAACAATCTCACTTTTGAACATGAAGAAAAGCTTTTGAATATTTTGAGGGAGAACATCAGGGCGATTGGGTGGACCTTGGCTGACATATCAGGTATTAGCCCCTCCATTTGCATGCATAGGATTCTCTTGGAGGATGGGGATAAACCGGTGAGACAACCACAAAGGAGACTCAATCCCACCCTCCTGGAAGTTGTTAAAAAGGAAGTTGAGAAATTGCTCGAGGCAGGTATAATCTTTCCCATTTCAGATTCACAGTGGGTAAGTCCAATTCAGGTTGTGCCTAAGAAAACTGGTTTTACTGTTGTTAAAAATGAGAAAGATGATTTAGTTCCAATGAGGGTGCAAAACAGTTGGCGTGTGTGTATTGATTATAGGAAACTAAATCAGACCACTCGCAAGGACCATTTCCCCCTCCCATTTATTGATCAAATGCTCGAGAGACTAGTTGGGAAAACACACTATTGTTTCTTGGATGGATTTTATGGATATTTTCAGGTTCCTATAGCTCCAGAGGATCAGGAGAAGACTACATTCACCTGTCCCTTTGGCACATTTGCCTACCGGAGGATGCCATTTGGACTTTGCAACGCCCCAGGTACCTTCCAGAGATGTATGGTGAGTATTTTTTCTGATTTTATTGAGACCTACATGGAGGTATTTATGGATGATTTTACAGTGTATGGGTCTTCATTTGATGAATGTCTAATTAGTTTGGGAAAGGTGTTGAATCGTTGTATTGAGAAGAATATGGTCCTGAACTTTGAAAAGTGTCATTTCATGGTAGAGCATGGCATTGTCTTAGGGCATGTAGTGTCAAAACATGGGATAGAGGTTGATAGATCAAAGGTAGATATTATTTCATCCTTACCATATCCTTCATGTGTGCGTGATGTTAGATCTTTCCTAGGTCATGCAGGATTTTATCGGCGCTTCATCAAAGATTTTAGTAAGATTGCTCTTCCTATGTCAAGATTACTTCAAAAGGATTCTGATTTTGTGTTTGATGTTTCTTGCAGGAATTCATTCGATGAGCTAAAACAACGTCTGACCACTCCACCTATCATACAACCCCCAAGGTGGGAGATTCCTTTTGAGCTTATGTGTGACGCCTCCAACTTCGCGGTTGGAGCTGTCTTATCTTAGAGGGTGGAGGGGCGTTCACATGTGATCACCTATGCATCAAGGACACTGGATTCAGCCCAATCAAATTACACAACCACAGAAAAGGAGTTTCTTTCTATTATATTTGCTTTAGATAAATTCCGTTCATATTTATTGGGCTCTAAAGTAGTTGTTTTTTCTGACCATGCAGCTTTGAGGTACCTCCTAAAGAAGCCAGATGCAAAGCCATGACTTATCCGTTGGATGCTCCTTCTTCAAGAATTTGATATTGAGATAAAGGATAAAAAGGGATCAGAGAATTTGGTGGTGGACCACATGAGTAGGCTTACTCACACACTAGAGGATGACACCTTGGACCAGGTACCACTTCAGGACACTTTCCCCGATGAAAATCTCTATACCATCTCAGGTACGCATCCTTGGTATGCTGATTTAGTTAATTACATTGTTTCCTCTGAAATCCCAGCAAATTTGAAGAAGCATCAAGTCCAAAAATTAAAAAGTGAGTCTAGGTTTTATGTGTGGGATGATCCTTACCTCTGGCGCATGTGTAGTGACCAAGTTATTAGAAGGTGTATTCCTGATCATGAGTTTGAGTCTGTTTTGCAATTCTGTCATACACTTGCATGTGGTGGACACTTTGGACCCCAACGGATAGCTAATAAAGTTTTGGACTCTGGATTATATTGGCCTAGTTTATTCCATGATGCCCATGTGTTTTTTAAGTCACGCACTCGTTGCCAACACACTGGGAACATTTCTAAGAGACATGAGATGCCCCAACAACCCATACTATTCTGTGAGATTTTTGATATATAGGGCATTGATTTTATGGGTCCTTTTCCTAGTTCATTTGGATTTTTGTATATTTTGGTTGCTGTTGATTATGTGAGTAAATGGGTGGAGGCCAAGGCCACCAGGACTGACGATTCTCATGTTGTAGTGGATTTTGTCAAGGCTCAAATTTTCTGCAGGTTTGGAGTACCAAAGGCCATCATCAGTGACCAAGGGACACACTTTTGCAATAGGAATTTTGCTTCTCTCCTTCGAAAGTATGGGGTGACACACAAAACATCAACACCATACCACCCCCAAACAAATGGCCAGGCTGAGGTTTCAAATCGTGAGTTGAAACAAATCTTGGAGAAAACCGTGCAGCCAAATAGGAAGGATTGGAGAAAGCACTTGGATGATGCATTGTGGGCTTATAGGACAGCATACAAGACGCCCATTGGTATGTCCCCATTTCGGATTATTTTTGGGAAAGCGTGTCATCTCCCCGTGGAAGTCGAGCATCGGGCATATTGGGCTATAAAGAAATGTAACATGGATTTGGCCCAAGATGGAATTCAAAGGAAGTTGCAAATTCAAGAGATTGAGGAGATTCAACTGTCATCATATGAGAACTCAAGGATCTACAAGGAAAGATCAAAAGCATCTCATGACAAAATGATCCAACAAAGGGAGTTTCATGTTGGAGAGAAAGTCCTTCTCTATAGTTCACGACTGAAGTTGATGCCTGGTAAGTTGCGTTCCAGATGGTTAGGTCCTTATATTGTGTCTAATGTTTTTCCTTATGGTGTAGTGGAGATCATACAAGAGGACACTGGAAGGATCTTTACAGTCAATGGGCAACGTTTGAAGAGATACATTGAGGGACATCCTACTGATGCAGTGGATTTTATCACACTGCATGACCCCATCATCACTTGATCACATCAGGCTGTTCCTAACCCTTTCACTTTTATATTATTTGTCCTATTTAAAAATTCTACATTTCATGTGCATATATCATCTCATAGGTTCACATTGAGGACAATGCAATATTTTAAGTGTGGGGGAGGGAACCTTTTAGTTTAGTAATTTCAATTGCTTTCCTGTTCAAAAAAAAACCAAAAAACAAATTGTGTGTTTTTCAAAATTTGTGTGTTTATTTTACAATTTTCTGTGTGTTTTTGAAACTTTTGGGCTGAAATGATTCTCATCGCCATTTTTAAATCCATATCAATAAGTGAAACAATTTACCCCTTGAAACTAAGCTTAAATTAATGCTGAAATGACTTTGTTTCAAGTTCAAATATTTAGTAATTTCATGAAAAGTACGCTGAATTTTGAATCCCATGCCAATCTCACTGTCTTTATATTTGAAATCACTTTCCTGTGAGGCTTTTAAACCATTATTTTCATATTCTTTACATTCACCTCACTTCTTGAGAGAACCAAACCATACTTGATTTAACCAGAATTTGATCTATTCCTGTCAAAACTTGAGGGTTTGAGGTACTTATGTTTAAATGATTGAGGCATTTGTTTGGTATTAAAGCCCCTATTTCAAAGAATCCTTTTTTATAATGGCCTACCTTGAATATTTAATCCTTGTAGCCCTTAGAAGCCATGCACAACCTGTTAGGTTAAGCCACATTACAAGCCAATTTTCCCTATCCAACCAACTCTTGAAGTGAAATTGCATAATCTAGTTGAGCTTAAGTGTGGGGGAAGTTGTCTTGGGTTTTGCCACCACATTCTGTGATACTTTGGGTGGAAAATTAAATTCTGAAGAGATGTGTTTGCTGCTAAAGAAAGTCATTATATTGAAAGCTGTGCCTTTTCTGGAGCTTTCATGACAAGTGAAGCTGTGCCTTTTCTGGAGCTTCTAATTGAGGTGGAAAGCTGTGCCCATCTGGAGCTTTCAAGAAAATCATGTTTGAGAAGATTGACATTTTTTATGCTGAAATGATGAATGGTGTAAACCTTTCATGACTTTTCATGATGATGGAGCTGAATTGATACTATGGGGATTGAAGAAAAGACCATATTTAAGTGAAAATTAGATTAATGCAATTTTGCTTCAAAAGAGTCAAGCCCTCCTCATTCAGCCTCAGAGTTTTTCACATCTTAATCCTACCAACCGAAAGCCACAGAACAACCCTAAAAAGTCCTCATGATAAACATATGTCCTTGACTCACATCGGGTAGCGATGTAGGAATCTATCAAGCCTATGGTGACCCTTGTATGAGTTTGGATGAGAAAGACATTGCAAAAAAATTGATATTTGAGTGATGAGAGAAAATTCAAGCGAGGTAAGTGTTTTGTGCATGGGCGGATAAATGAAGTGGAAATATATTGAATGATATAAATGGAGAACTTGAAATAAGGTTTTTTATGAGGCATGATATCTTTTGATTCTTGGTGTGAAATTGATTGATCTTAAGTATATGTGTTTTAAAATTGGTTTTGATTTGATATTGATGTTTACTTGATATGAGGTTTTGCCCAGGTGTGCAAAAGGGTAAGTGTGGGGGAGTTGATAAAACACTATTTTATTGAATATTTTATTGATAATAAATGAAATAATTTCCTCACATTGTGTTAAATATGTTTATTTATAAAATATTTGGGATTTGATCATTCATTTGAAAATTTGGTGAAAATTCCAGTTTTACCCTTAACAGTGCACTGTAGTATTTCGAAGATAAATATTTTTATATTTATTATTTGAATTTTAAATTTTTTAACAGTGTTCATAACTTCATTTTATACAACTTTCATTCAGGACACTAGAGCTAAAGAGTGCATTTGGATGGAGTAAATGAGCCATTAATCCAATGGTGGGCTGGACTCGGCAGAATGGACATGGGTTCTGTATTTGGGCCATATCTTCTACATACGGGATTGGAGTGAGCCCAAATCTTGAGAAAATATCGGGGACATGATTTGGAACAAATAATCCTTCTGGAAGGCCGGTCAATTCACGCGTTTTGGAGGTCAAATGGGCGGTTCAAGTTGGAATAAAATATTTGGCCGAGTTTTTCATTTCACTCTTAAAAAGTTATGTATCCCTAGCCCTCACAAACTCTATTTAAAGGGGGTTTTAACTCTTTGAGAGGGCAGGTCGAGGCTTTGGGAAGGTGTGACCGAAAGGGTGTCTCTTGGGAGCTCCTCAAAACTCTTGGAAGAAGTAAGCCTTTGTGCAAACCTCTCTTCCAAAAAGGCTCTCCTCTCTCACCCCTTCTTTGTATTTCTTTTCTTTCATGTTTGTTTCTTGAATTTTTCTTCAAATAATCTTCTGTGTTCATCCCTCTTCTTCTTCTATTAATCTTCTTAATTGGGTTGGAATCAAGAGTGGAGACAATATTGGGTTCTACCCTTTCAATCCATTGCTTATGCAAAACATCTCCACGATGACTACACCACCCATGGAAGAGTAGTTCTTTTTAGTAATCGATCGACCTCTATCCTTCTTCATTCATTTATTTTGAATCAATGAGCTACTGTAATTAACATATTATGATCTATTAATTGAGTTTTCAATTTAAATGAAACTAAGCAAGCAATTTAATAGTTAACCCAAAACACGCGAGGTCGGGAATTGTGTGAACTGTGAGAGCGCAACCTTAACCGGTAATTCAAAACCACACGGGATCAATTTGTAGAGTTCAAATATAATCCCTAAACTCAATTAATACTCATTTATAGAGTGGTTATGTGCCTTAATTTACCACTGAACATAAGCTAATTTTAGAACATCAATCAAAGCAGGGTGTTGCGATTGCATGTTCCGAAGTTAGCCTAAGGTTAAATTTACTTCAATCTTCGTGGTAAAGTTAATTCTCGTAGGGTTCGGGATTTAACAAATTAAGGGATCATAATTAAGTGAATATTAATTTAAATGATAATGATTAATAAATGATTGAAGAGGTATAGTTAGATCGATTACGTCTTTTAAATATTGTCTAAACAAACATCTTTTTGTTGTGTCATTTTAATCAAACTTCATTTCAAAACTAAAAACAAAAAAAATACAATCTTCTTCCAGAAAACTTCTTCTAGATTCATAAACTATAAACAACCACCCCCATCCTTTCAAGTAGTGTTTTTATTATCTTTTATTTTACTTCTAGAATACCTCTAAAAATTGTTTTAATTCACTTCCTTCTTTGAGAGACGACCTTGGTCAGCCACTCTGCTGCACCTAAGTACCCCAAAATCATACTAATCATTTGAGGGCGCCCACGACAGTGCTTTATCACTTCCTCTAAAACAGGTTCTTCTTGAATAACTTCAGTAGGTTGCGCAAATTGTTCTTGAACAGATTCAGTTTGAGCCACTTCAACTTCTCCAGGCTCTGCCTCTGCCTGAGGTACAACTTCCTCTTCAATTTGAGGTACCACCGCAATATGAGAAACAACTTCTCTTACAAATCTATAGCTTAAAAGATCTTTAGTTATAACAGCATTTGTTTGAACATGCTCGTCACCAGCTTGAGCTGCTCTGTGTAATTTCCTCTGAAGTCCCTCTTGATTGCCCTCATCAGCAGGTGCAACGACTGCTTCAAATCTAATTCTCCTTGATGTTTTTAAAACATCACTAGTCCTTGATTCTACTATTCCTTCTTTGGTTTTCCCAGGTTGATCTCCCTGAGCAGACTCCTGATCCTCATCAACACCAACAGGCATAATCTTTCCTTTCACAGTACTCCAAAAAAATCATATTTTTCTTAAATTTCCAGTATTAAACACATTAATGTGATGACATCGTACTCTGACATCTACTAATCTCACCATATCAGACTTAAACAATAATTTTGAAATAAACCTCCCATAGGGATAAAAGTTCATTCTAGCCTTTTTTTGATAACAGTAGTTCAAATACCTTATCATATAATGAGGAAAATTCAACATTATGTCACTCATAAACAGAAAAATCAAATACATATCAGGATATAAAATCTTCTCCATTTCTGACATCCTTGGGGAAATCCCTGTTTAAACAAATTTTACAAGAATTTTATGATCTGGCTCCAGATCCTTGACTAACATTTTTCTAATATTCTAGAACCAAATAAAAATGTCATAATGTCCTTTAACTTATGTTCATTGTCTCCAATGAATTTCAAATCAAAGTGATAAACTCCCTCATGAGGGAAGTTTAATATTCTAGCTATTTCCACAGACGAAATAGAAAAATCCCGATCTTCAATTTTTGCGAATATGGAGTCCTCTGTATCTCCAAGACTGAACTGAACATATTTAAAGAAATTTTGCAACTCTACCTCATACATAAATTCTTTGTTTTCATCACTGAACATTTATTTGAGATTCTGAAAATCCAAATCTTGCTTCAGTATTAGATTGGTCTGGTACAACCATTCCAAATCAATTACTTTACCCTGTAAGATCTTCCTTCCTGACGAACGTTGATGCTTGGCATTACTAGCTTCTCCTTCCTCGACTCTCTTTTTCTTGACCATTTCTATCTCAAAGTTTTGAAGGCTCAAAGGTTTAGGGTTTCGAAGGTTCAGTCAAAGGTAGACGAAGGCGATAAGGGTTTCGGTGTTTCGAAAGGTTTTAAGAAAATGAATGGGTTTGGAATTTGAAACGGTTTTTGACAACCTTGATTCCCATGTCATTACATACATAATAATCATTACATTATTTAAAATAAAGTAAAAACGTATGCGGGAAAACAAATTATAGCAGTACAGATGAAATTTTAAATTATTCTAAAAACAAATAATTAAATTATTTAAAACAACGAAGATTAAAATGAAATAATAATTAATATAATCAAATAAGTAAAATTAAAATTAAAATTTCATTTAAAATTAAATAAACCTAGATCCCCCTTAATAAAATCAAACCTTGTAGTGAGAAGTAGTTTAGTAAAAATATCAGCTAATTGAATTTCAGTACTTACAAATTCTAAGAATATATCCTTCTTAAGAACATGATCTCTTAGAAAATGATGTCTGATATCAATATGCTTAGTCCTAGAATGATTAATAGGATTTTTTGAAATATTTACTGTGCTTGTATTATCACATAAAATAGGTGTATTATTAAAATTTAGTCCAAAATTCATAAGAGTGTTTTTCATCCACAACACTTGTGCACAACAACTGCCTACAAACACATATTCTACCTCGACTATTGACAAGACAACTGAATGTTGTTTTTTACTAGACCATGAAACTAAAGATTTTCCTAAAAAGTGACATGTTCTTGAGGTGCTTTTTCTATATAATCTACACCTTCCAAATTCAACATCTGAATATGAAATTAAATTAAAATCAGAAGTTTTTGGATAGAGAAGAGATTGAAAAACAGTTCCTTTTAAATATCTAAAAATTCTTTTGACGTCACTTAAGTGAGATTCTTTAGGATTTGATTGAAACCTTGCATAAAGACACACTGATTACATTATATCTGGCTTGCTATCAATAAGATATAATAAACTACCAATCATACCTCTATATAACTTACTGTCAACTGATTTTCCAGTTTTATGCAAATCAAATTTTATATTAGTACACATAGGAGTTGCATATGTTTTGCTGTTTTTAAGTCCAAATTTCTTTAGTAAATCAGTAATGTATTTTCTTTGATTCAAAATATTTCCAAAATCTTTTTGATAAATTTGAAGTCCTAAAAAGAAATTTAATTCTCCCATCATACTCATTTCAAATTCTTTTTGCATTAAATTTGAAAACTCATGACAAAGTTTTTTGTTTGTTGATCCAAAAATTACATCATCAACATATATTTGAACCAATAAAATATTAGAGTTTATAGTTTTCTTAAATAATGTTAGATCTAACATTCCAATGGTAAAATCATTTTTCAAAATAAAAGAACTTAATATTTCATACCAAGCTCTAGGTGCTTGTTTACGGCCCTAAAGATCTTTAGTAAGTTTAAAAACAAAATCTGGTTTTTAAGAATTTTCAAAACCAGGAGGTTTCTCAACATAAACTTCCTCTATTAAATAACCATTTAAAAAGGAAGACTTAACATCCATATGAAATAATTTAAAGTTCATATGTGATTCATAGGCTAAAAGGATTCTAATGACTTCTAATATAGCTACAGGTGTAAAGGTCTCGTCATAATCTATACATTCTTCCTGATTATATCCTTTAGCTACTGGTCTTTTTTTATTTATAGTTATTATTCCTTGATCATATTGTTTATTTATAAAGACCCATTTGGTTCCTATAACTGGATAGTTCTGTGATCTTTCAACTAAATTCCAAACTTCATTTCTCTTGAACTGGTTTAGTTCTTCTTGCATTGCTATTATCCAACATTCATCAACTAAGGATTCTTCTAATGTCTTAGGTTATAATTGGGATAGAAAGGCAGAAAACTCAACTAGATTTCCTATATTTCTTCTAGTCTTTATTTATATGTCTAGGTATCCTATAATAGTTTCGAAAGGGTGATTCTTTAGGGTTCTAGATTGTCTAGGTAATACACTATTAGGTTCATCAGTGTCATGTTATTCTGAACTGGACTGAATTTTATTTATATCTTTTTCAAAATCATTTTTCAATTTCTCAAGTTCTCAAGTCTCATGTTATCATTAGAGTTAGATTCATCAATTTGATCTTTCCTTTTCTCAAAAGGATCATATTCATCAAATTTCACATGAACTAATTCTTCAACAATCCTTGATTTTTTATTAAAAATTCTATAAGCTTTGGAAGTTGCATAATATCCTAAGAACATGCCTTCATCAGATTTTGGATCGAATTTAACGAGATTTTCCTTGGTGTTTAAGGTGTAAACATTGCATCCAAAAACTTTAAAGTATGTTACTTTCAGTTTTTTGTTATTCCAGAGTTCATAGGGTGTATTTTTGAAAATAGGTCTAATTAAAACTCTATTCATTATATACCAGGCTGTACTTACAGCTTCTGACTAGAAATAGGTAGGAAGACTATATTCATTTAACATAGTCCTATCCATTTCCTGAATATTTTTATTTCTTTTTTCAACAATCCTATTCCGTTGTGGTGTTCTTGGTATAAAGAAGGTGTGTTTAATACCTAAATTTGAGCAAAAGTAATTGAATTCCAAATTCTCAAATTCTTCACCATGATCACTTCTTAATGAAATTATTTTAAAACCTTTTTCATTTTGAACAGCTTTTTAAAAACTTTCAAATATAGTAAAAGTTTCATTTTTATTTTTTAGAAAATAAATCCAAGTAAATCAGAATAGTCATCAACTAAAACATATACATATAATTTACCAGCCAAACTTTCTATTCTTGAAGGTCCAAACAAATCCATGTGGATAAGTTCTAGAGGTTTAGATGTAGAAATTTTTTTAACAGATTTGAAGGATGATTTGTGTTGCTTGCCAAGTTGACATGCATCACAAAATCTGTCACTATCAAATTTAAGACTAGGTAAATCAGAAACTAGTTGTTTCTTAGAAAACTTATGTAAAGCATATATATTGCAATGTCCAGGTATTTTATGCCAGATCCAAGATTCATTTATCTTAGTAATTAAACAATTTACTTTTTTATTTACACAAGGAATTTAAGTCCAGAGTATAAACTTTATTAGTTCTGGGTGCTTTAAATTTAAGCAATTTATCTTTAAAATCAGAACAACAATTGTTAGAAAAATCAACAAAATAACCATCATCACATAGTTGAGAGATATTTATTAGGATGTGTTTCAATCCTTATTCATAGATTACTTTATTGATTGAGACAACTTATGGATCTCCAACAGTTTTAATGTCAATTATTTTACCTTTGGCATTGTCACCAAATGTGAATAATCCTCCATCCTTTTGAGTTAATGTTTTAAAGTTTTATGAGTTCCCACTCATATTCCTGGAGTAGCCACTATCCATATACCATATTTCAGTTCGGCTTCTGTGACCTGCTTCCTGCACAGGTATTCAACCAAAAGTTTGTTTTGGTATCCATATTCTATTGGGTCCAGCAGTGTTAGCTATCAAAGATATGAAAATCCAGACTTGCTTTGTTTTTCTATAATCAATAGAATCATATAAACTGCTTGCAACAAAGACTTTCTTAATCCTACTTATTTGAGGTTTCCTTAAATAACAGTTTTTAGATATGTGACCTTTTGTTCCACTGTAGTTGCAAATTATACCTTTTGTACTTGGAACAAAATAGTTCTTATACAGTTTGGGTTTCTCACCTTTACTGCCTATTCCATATCTTTCCTTTTTAATCACATTCTTTCCAAGAATTTCATTTAGTGAATTTTCTCCTTTTTTAAAAACAAGAGTTTCATTTTTGTATGTCTTTACTTCTGTTTGCAGTGTTTTTATTTTAGTTTCATTATCTATACAATTTGTATTTGATGAATTATATTTTTTAATTAACTCTTGATGTTGTTTTAGCAGTGTCTTTTTCTCCTAAAACAACATTGTGAATATTTTTTAGTTATTTATGTTTCTTAAATAAGGAATCATATTTTTCTTCTAGAATATTTCAGTAGGATGCAAGTTTATCATTTGAACAACTAGAACTAGAATATGAATCAGATGAGTAATAAGATTTTACCTCATTAGTTTCTACTATAAAACACATATTTTCTTTTAGATCCGATTCTTTCTTTTTTGAGTCAGACTTTGATGAGCAGCTCGAGTCTCTAGAAACACTCCAAGTAGCTTTCATTACTCTTTTGTCTTTCTGCTCATAATCATTGTTTTTGAAAATTTCTTTTTATTTCCTTCTTTTAATTGAGGACAGTCAGGTCTTATGTGATCCATCTTTTTGCATTTGTAGCATCTGACTTCCTTTGGATCTTTCTCATCTCTCTTGAAGGATTTTTTGAATCCTTTATTTTTCTTATAAAATTTACTGAATTTTATGGTCATCTGTGCCAGTTCCATTTCTGAATCAGATGAGTGAGAACTTTATTCATTTTTGATTTTATGTTTAATCTTTCTACTCTTCTTCCGAGATGTAACTTTCAGAGCAGTATTTTCTCTTTTTATCAAGACTTTATACTCATTAGCTTCATCTTCCATCTCAACTTCATACATCATCAGGGTTCTAATTAATTCTCTCATAGTTAGATCTTTGGCTGGTGATGATTGCCTAATGGCGGCCGATATTCCATTCCATTTGGGTGGTATTACTCTCAGTACTGAAAGAGCGCTGTCGTGGTCACCCTCAAATGATTAATGTGATTTTGGGGGTACTTAGGTGCAGCAGAGTGGCTGACCAAGGTCGTCTCTTAAAGGAGGAAGTGAATTAAAACAACTTTCTAGAGGTATTCCAAAAATAAAATAGAATAGAATTAAAACACTACTTGAAAGGATGGGGGGTGTTTATAGTTTATAAATCTAGAATAATTTTTCTAGAAGAAGATTGCATTTTTTTTGTTTTTAATTTTGAAATGAAGTTTGATTAAAAAGACACGACAAGAAGATGTTTTTTTAGAAAATATTTTAAAAGACGTAATCGATCTAACTCTACCTATTCACTCTATTATTAATAATTATAATTTAAATTAACATTCACTTAATTATGATCCCTTAATTTGTTAAATCCCAAACCCTATGAGAATTAACTTTACCACAAAGATGAAATTAATTAAACCCTAGGCTAGCTTCGGAACATACTATCGTAGCACCCTGCTTTGATTGATGTTCTAAGGATAGCTTATGGTCAGTGGTAAATTAAGGAACATCACCACTCTGGAAATTAGGATTAATTGAGTTTAGGTATTGAATTTGAACTCTACAAATTGATCCCGTGTGGTCTTGTTTTACCGATTGAGATCGTGCTCTCACAATTCACACAAATCCCGACCTCGCACGTTTTGTGTTAATTGTTCAATTGCTCAATTAGTTTATTATAATTTTAAAACTCAATTAATGGATCATGTTTAGTGAATTACAGTAGACCATTTATTCAAAATAAATGAATGAATAAGGTGAGAGGTAGATCGATTACTAAAAATAACTACTCTTCCATGAGCGGTGTAGTCATCGTAGAAGCAAATTGCATTTGCAACGGTTTAGAATAGGTATAACCCAATAACGCTTCTACTATTGAGTTCCAGACCAAAGAGGAAGATTAACGAAGAATAAAAATGAAAAAAACAGAGGAAAACAGAAGAAATTAAAGAGGAACTAAGAAGTTTATTGAAAGAGCAAAAACATTACAACAAAGAGGAGGAAGAGAAGAGCAATTTGGAGGAGATCCTAGCTTGAAAGCTTCCCTCCTCCAATGGTGAATTTAAATAGCAAGGAACCACTTAACCTCTGCTCCCAATCCTCTAAGTCACGTCCCAACCCCTCCAAATGAGAAAAAAACTAATTTATAGAGTGGATGGGAGGCTAGGTTTAAAGAGGTTTCAAGTGTGAATGGGAAATCTCGGCCAAATATTTTAATACAACTTGGACCGCCCATTTGACCTCCAAAACGCGTGAACCAGCTCTCCTTCCAGAAGGATGATTTGTGTGAAAATGAATCCCCTAGCTCCGCTCAAAAGTTAGGCCTAATCCAAGCATTGATTAAGAAGTTATGGCCCAAATATGGAACCTATGTCCATTCTGGCGAGTTCAGCCCAACTTTGACTTTATGACCCATTTTCAACAACCAAATGCACTCTTTAGCTCTAGTGTCCTGAATAGAAGTTGTAGAAAATTAAGTTAGTAACACTGTTACAAATTTTCAAATTCAAATAATAAATATAAAAATATTTATCTTTGAAATACTACAGTGCACTATAAAGGGTAAAACTGGAATTTTCACCAAATTTTCAAATGAATGATCAAATCCCAAATATTTTATAAATAAACATATTTAACACAATGTGAGGAAATTATATCATTTATTATCAATAAAATATTCAACAAAATAGTGTTTTATTAAGTACTTTCAAGGTTTGATCTGCTTGTTTGATAGGATCTCCCAAGGCAGTGATGTTGTTGACAATCTTTGTGAGCCTTCCATTCATTTGAGTGATACTTTCACCATCAAGCATTCTAAAAGTATCAAATTTAAGTTTTTCTGTAGCACACCTCATTTGTATGACATTGTCAGTCCCTTCATAGGCAACTTCAATTGTCTGCCACATCTCATATGTAGTAGGACATTGAGATACTCGATTGAATTCATCTGGTTCTAGACCACAGATGATAGCATTCACAGCTTTTAAATTTATGTCATACTCTGCTTCAGTAGCTGCACTCCATATTTTAGGTTTCTAAGGAATTTCATAAGGAGTAATAATTTTTGAGTAGACTTGGTATCTAAGATTTTTCAGATAGATGATCATCCTCTACTTTCAACATCCATAGTTTTCACCATTTAAGTACAGAGCTCGAACCATTGACATTCCATCTCGTGTATCAGCCATTGAAATCTCTGAGTATAATCCTTTGAAACTTTCAGCTTATTATAGCTTTATCAAAAGAAATCCCACCCTTTTATACCAATTTTTGGACCAGGTTATACCAAATATGCACAAGGGGGGGGGGGTGAATTGTGTCTTTTACAATTTCTTTGAGAATCGTAATGATTTCCAAATCTTTCATTTAACTTTATCAGAAAGTTTATGCAGTAGAAAATAAACAGATTGAAGGACACACAGATGTATAGTGGTTCGGGAAAAAGAAGGCCCCTAGTCCACTCCACCAACGCTCTACTCCACGAGCTTAATGATTTTCACTATCTGGTCCTCTTATCAACAGACTGTCCACAACTGAGTGCAGGCAGTTTACACCTTTACAAGATAAGGCTAAAACATAGCCTTCTGGTTCATACACAGAACTGAATACACAACTTAGTATGAGAAGTCGGTTACTCAAAATGAAAAGAGTATTTTTCTAAAAATACTTTCCAGTTGTTCTTCATAGTTACAGCAGCACGCAACTGACAGTAGATGGATCGTTGTCTTCAGAAAAGATGTTCTTTAGGTAAGAGAGATTCTGAATCGATCTAGTTGCAAATAAATCTTGAAATAAAATCAGAAAATTTAACAAAAATAAATTCATGATAGATCTTCGATGTAGAATAAGAATCTTTAATCTCTTTTCCTTTTCTTCAGAAAAACATATTCTTATAGATCTTGGTAGCAGCAGATCAGCGTGACTCGTATATCTTTGTAAAAATTGTAGTAAAAAAACTCGAGAGATTTTTCTTCTAATATTTTTCACAATGATTCATCTCTCTCTTCAATTCAAAATAATACAGATATATAAATAATAAAGATGAGTATTTTTTTCAAATCTAGATCCACAAATGTCACCTTAATAATCGTGATATTCAAATGTTTGAATAACAGAGTAGTCGTAACTTACCTTAATAATCAACATGAAATCCTTCTCTTAAATAAATCCTTTGAATCATAAATAAATGGCTTTAAATCAGTAAAATATGTGCTTTAATATCGGGCTTTGAATCTGGCTTGAAATCAACCTAATATTTCGTATAAAGACCGTTGCACGATAAAGTCGTATTTTAAATCTCCGATGCTAAACGTAGGCTTGATGATCTATTCTTCAAACATAAGGTTGATCTCAAACATAAGGTTGATCATCCATACTTTTCTCTTAATCTTTCAAACGTATGGTATATTATCCACACTTTCCTCTTTAGTAAAACGTAAGATATATGATCCATACTTTCGATAGAATGTAAGGTTCATTATAAAAGTAAGGCTGGTGATCCATACTTTTGTGAAGCAAACGTAAGGTTCCATACTTATGTAAGGTTCTTCTTCCATAATTTTATGATATTACAAACATAAGGTTCCTTCCAAATGTAAGTTTTTTTACCATACTTTTCCGATAACATATGGTTGATTAACCATACTTTTCTGGACTCCCGTAAAGTAAATGTATAATTTTATCCTTACGCTATGCTCTTCGACGTAGGGTATGAACAGTGTTTCCAGAACACGCTAAAATGATTTCTGAATACTTTGTCAAATATTCCATGCAGATTAAATGCTTTAATATTATTCCAAAATTGAAATATAAATAATATTAATTTCCTAAAATATACTCAAAGTAAAATCATTAGAATAACAAATAAGGGTATTTGTGAGCATCAAAATCATCATAAAAAGATAGAGTATTGTTGAAATAATACATTCTCAACAATCTCCCCTAATCATAATAGTATAGAGTATTGTTGAAAACAATACTTGATCAACACTTATGGTAGATGGATTTTGGATCGAAAATGATCACCCCTCTCCCTATATATATGCACATCTTCTTCCATTCCAAGGGATAGTCATTTTCAGGGGGCTAAGGTGGAGTCTTTCTGCTGTATCATTTCTTTACATTTTCAATATATATTAGTTTATATTTCTTCTTCTTCTTTTATTATTTTTCATTTTATATTTTGTGTTTCCCCCTCTGTGATCCTTCTAATCTCTATGAAAATAGAGAAATAACCCTCATTGTCATTCGAGGCGGGGGAGGGGGGTGATGTTTTGAGTTCATTGTGCTTCAATGTTTCTCTCTATTTTATCTTAAGGATTTCAATAGTTGTAAAAATGGTTTTGGTGTAGGGTTCACCCCTCTATCACTACTATTGTAATCTTCTTCCCGTTCATTTGTTATTCCTCTCTTTCATCAATATAATGTTTCATATGGGGTGGAGTAACATTATGATGATGATGTGAGAGAGTATTATCCCACATATAGAGGATCAATGTGGGATAATAACAATTTAATGGGAAGGAGTTTAAGGATATAATTGATCTCAACATTGGATAGAATAATGAGAATATTTTAAAGAATAAGGATTGTGTCGTTGTGAACTCCCTAGGACAATAGTTTTTCTCTCACTAACATCTTTATGTTTTCACTTAATTGTGTTTTTCATTTTCATTTCTATATTCATTCTTCACATTATTTTATAAAACCCCCATTATATTAGTAGTTTATTACAAAAGTATATTCCAATCTTAAATAATGATAATAGAATTATAGTGTGTGTGAGTAGCCTCCATGAAAGATCAACCTTAGGGTGCGCACTATGTTGCATTCTTAAGAAAATAAGAAATTATTGGTGAGAGATTCACAAAAAATCCCTCTTAGAAATTTAGTGTCATTTTCGGTGATGCCAATTGATTTCAAAAACTTTATTTAATAAAAAATCTGAAAAAATCATAAATTAAAAATAAAAATAAAAACAGGATTCATTGATGATGAACCATCCACTTCTTTGAGTGAAATAGTTAGAATTTTAGCAAGATAAGTGTGTGATGTGTTTACGTCTAATTGTAATAGAGAGGTTTCAAAGAGCTCATACACTACAAAAAAATGTAAATTAGTGACAATTATAAATATCGCTAATTAGAGACACCTCATTTACCGATATTTTTGAGAAATGTCGGTAAATCACACCTCATTTACTGACATTTCTAAAAAACGTTGGTAAATTTTCTTTTTTGAAAATTAGCAAAGTTTATAAATATCATTAATTAGTAACACCTAATTTAACAATGTTTTTGAGAAACATCAGTAAATCAAACCTTATTTAGTGATATTTCTAAAAAACATTGGTAAATTTCCTTTTTTAAAATCCATAATTTGTTTATGTTTATATATATATATATAATTTGTATAATTTATATGTTTATATTGATATATATATATGTCTATATATAAATTTATGTTTATATATATACACGCGTGTGTGTGTAAATATATATGTTTATGTATACATATATATAATTAGCCACATTTTAAAATACTGGTAAAAATGTTACTAAAATAGTCACGTTTTCGTAAAAATGTGACTAAATTTAAAATATATATGTGTTTTTATATGTAAATATATGTATATATATATATATGTTTATATATTTATATATGTTTGTGTGTGTTTATATATATATAAATATATATATATATGTTTAGGTTTTATTTTATATATGTTTTTTCATTTTTTTTAAAATGGATAGGTTAATTTTTTTTTGAAAATGTGTGTGAAAGGCAATAGCGCCGCTGCCTCCTTTAAAAAAAATGAATTTTTATTTATGTGTTATTTTTTTACTATTTTTAATATATATTTTTTGTTTTATTTTGTTTTTATATATATATATAAATAAAACCAAAAAATTTAGTAGAATTTATCTGCTATTTAATATCCAACATTATTGCCATTATAACTGTTTGAATTCTGACAGAAACCTTCAGTGAGAGCTCTCTTTTATAAGGGGGCTTGCCCATGAAATTATTCTGTATTTCTGATATGAGATTCAGGTTCTTTCTTTCCTACACAGAACATTCTGCATTTCTGATGTGGGATTCATAAATGTTTCAAGTATGTGACTTTGAAAGATTATAAAATATTAACTATAAGATGAATATAAATGAAACTTAAAACATGGATTAAACATATAAGAAATAGTTAATAATTAATTATTTAATTAGTGATTTAATTATTAATTATATAATTATTAATTATATAATAATTAATTATATAATAATTAATTAGTTAATTATAAATATAATTATAAATTATAAATTATTAATTAGTTAATTAGAAATATAATTATAAATTATAAATTATAAATTATAAATTATAATTATATTTCTAATTAGTTAATTAGTAATATCATTATTAATTATATAATAATTAATTAGTAATATAATTATTAATTATATAATTAGTAATATAATTATTAATTATATAATAATTAATTAGTTAATTAGTAATATAATTATTAATTATTTAATAACTAATTAATTAATTAGTAATAAAATTGTTAATTATAATTATTAATTATTAATTATTAATTATTTGTTATATAATAATCAATTAGTTAATTAGTAATATAATTGTTAATTATAATTATTTATTATTTATTATATAATAATTAATTATTTAATTATTAATATAATTATTAATTATTAATTATATAATAAATAATTAGTTAATTAGTAATATAATTATTTATTATATAATAATTAATTAGTTAATTATTTTAATAATTGATAATTATAATTTTTAATTTTTTATTATATAATAATTAATTAGTTATGACATCCTCCTCTACTAACTGCACCTACCTCAAGAGATACTCCTACAAATATTTCAATATCACCTCCCTGAGGGTTACACTATACATGTCTAGGAGTTCTTGATCATGGTGCTACCTCATCCATGGGGGTCCATCCATGATCTTCATGTCCTACTTCACAGGAGATGTCGGGAAATAATGATCTATCTGACGTCATCTATCGTAATCATAACACCTCCCCTCTAAGAGGTGATAAGATCCTTAGTAAAATCCCTGAGCCACAGTTCCTTGCTTCTCCATTTAAAAATGAAAACTCTTCCTCCTCTATGATCACTGCATCTAATGGATGCTACCCATTGTAGATAACTCAACCACATGATTTTCACCACTAGATCCAATTTACCTATGACCCTTTACTAGAATGATTGTAGTCACTAGAGCCTGCTCTAGAAATCTAGCATAAGTGGGTAGAAATAAGGAAGCCACACTGGCTTGACTGTCTCTTCAGAGGCCCTGATTAAACTTCCTTGCTAAGAAGAAGTTATATCATAGCATGTCAAGTGATTAATGTATAAGGTCAGTGACCCTCATGGAATACTCATACATATAAATATAACCCTGACGTAGTATAAGAAGCTCATAAATCCAAACTGAGTGCAATCACAAAGTGTAATACTCCTCATGAAACAACTTCTAGATGTCAAACCATGATAGTGTTGTCTTTTCATGGGTATGAGTAACCAAACTCCACCATAATTGTACTTCTCTATGGAAAATACTGGCTTCTAGTGAAACCATATGATATGTTAGGGTCTGAAATATCTTGATGAATCAAACCACCAACTAAATCTAATTCTCCACTTCCTGGGGATCAGGATCACCATGAAACCTATGAGTCCTATAGAACTGGAACTCACATAACACACTCATCCTTCCCATATCCTCATCTTATTTTGCTGGTAATAGCTAATGATCTATTAGAAAGGGTGTTACTATTAGACCCCAAGAGAAAATACCTATTAGGATGACCCATGAACTGAGGCCACATCACTCATCAAATCATTTTTACAATCCTGAATCGATAACCTATCTGACTATCTTCACAAAGGCTTTGTGAAAATGACCATGACATACCATGGTAAGATGAGTATATATATTTTTGGGGATATGGCTCAAGAAGTAAATTAAAAGGACTAATTCATATACAATGCATGCTTTGTTTTTCCCTATAGCCAATGTCACCGTATGTTGAGTTGACTAGTTGATAGTCAAAGTCCTAATGTATGGATATGTTGTTCACTACACCAACATTCGGTTCTCTATCCTGAAAGATATACTTGAGAAACTTTTACAACACTTCCATATGTTCCCAAACCAAATCATCACCATGTGAATTTCTCTACAATGACCTGAGGTTAAACCCCTCTAATACCACTCTGTAATGTCCTAACCCCTTGAGGATCTCATATAGAGTGGGAATAAGTTTAAGAAACCGGTTTCTGTCTATAAAAGACTTTGGAATATTCTTGATGTTATTCCAGAGCAGCGCCTTCAGACGGCGTGCGATTCTGAGCCCCGGTGTGGTCGGAATTAAATTTTCAGTGCGTTCACATTGGACACGCCAAATAAATGGGATAACTCCTAAAAGGTATTTCGGATTAGAAATCTGAGTGTACAGATGGGTCCGAAATGGGGGTTTTACCCTAGGAGCAATATAAAGCATGTCGTCACGGGATGTTTGGACCCCTCGCCCGTTACCGGAACGTTAAACGGATAAATAAAATAATTAATTTATTCGTTTAATGGTTAAACTCAATTATCTCTTAAACGATTGCTCGGATAAGAAAACCGAGGGCACCTTTGAGTCAGGAATGTTCCGTTTACCCTAGGAGGGGTGTAAGTTTCGCGGGCGTGGGCCTTTTGTGGAAAATGGCCCCAGGGGCGTTTTCGTAATTTATCAGGCTTGGACGTTAAGTTTTATAACTTTCGAACGGAGCCTCGAATTAAAATTCCGAGACCAGCGTTGGTCTCAGAACGTGGAGTTTACCTTAGGGGAGGCTTAACCTTGACCCCGCTGAGGGTTCAGGTACGGGGCCTACGAGTGGGGAGTTTAAGTGTTTTCTATTTAAACACTTCTCCCCCCCTTGTTTGTTTCCCCCTGGCGTAAACCCTCCTAATGAAGAAGAGGAAGAAGCTCCTCCTCCACCCTATCCTCCCCAAGGTGGTGCGCGGCTTCGGCGGATCAACGACGAAGCTCCGGGCTATGCCCAACAAGGTAGGAGTTTTCATTTGCGTTTTAAATTCCCGTAATCTTCTTCAAATTAAATTACTTGCATTGAATTGCTATAGAATTGTTGAGAGAAGCTCAAAAATTCATAGTACATGTTTTGAGATTTCCAACTCTTATTTCGGATTTGAATTCCGAGCTCCGAGGCGTCCGCAGCTGTCCGACAAAGTTTCGGGTGGTTTTTGGGCGTTTTTCCGGCGAGGGTCCGGCGGTCCGAAGCGGCAGCGGCGGTCAGCGCGAGCTCCAGGTGGCGGCGGTCTTCAGGGCGAGGCGGTGCTGGGTGGGCGAGGCGATGACTCTAGGTGGGGCGAGGTGGCGGTTCCAGGCAGTGAGGCCGAGCTCGCCGGGGCGCGACGGAGAACCGGGGTCGCGGCGAGCGACCCCACGGGGGAAACAAAGACCCGCGTCCCGCGGGTCTTCACGTGGGACGACCGGCCCTTGGTCAGTCTTCAGGTGGAACGTGGGTCCACGGCCAGCCCGCACGACTGATGCGCGGGCCGGCGCTGCGAGCCGGGCCGGCCCAGGCCGGGCGGACCGGCTGGTCCAACCCAAGGGGTTTGTCCCCTTTGTTTTCGGACACCCGTATCTTCCACTACGGGTGTCCGTTTTGCATTCCATCTGCGGAAGTGAGAACCTCGGCTCGAGGAGGAGAATATGAGTTGGTTTCTGGGGTTTTAACTTCCGAGATGGGGGCCTCAGTGGCGCGACGCATACGTTAAGTGGATTGACCTTTTTCTGGGGGTTCGTGTTTTGAGCGGCGCAGACACATCTGATGTCTGATTTGAGCACCGTCAGTAGCGTTGGGACCCTGGTGCCGAGGCGGAGTTTTCCAAGGGGTTTTTGGACATTGAAGCTAGAGTTGAGGCATGGCCCCCACGACCCGTCTTTTGAGCTGCGAGCAATGTTTTGTAACTTTTTCATCGGACATCCGTTCGGGGTGTGCGAGCAGTCGATTCAAGGTGTTTTTCCGAGGGCATTGCAGTGGCGCAATCCGCCCGCTTTTAATTCTGCATGATGGTGCGGGCCCCACGAGGTCCGTTTTGGGCGTTGATGGTGAATTTCTATCTCCTTCACTGGTTGTCTGTTTCAGACAAGTGTTTAGTCAAACTTGTGTACTTTTCTGAGAGGATCGCAATGGTGCAATCCGTTTGTAGTGCTTTGGGACCGGGATGCGGGTCCCATGTGGCACCGCTCATGTGTGGTATGACAATATGTGTCTTTTTCTCCAGATATCCATTCCATGCAAGTGAGCATTTCTTTTGACATGCCTTTCCGAGGGGATCACAATGGTGCGATGCGCCCGACTATTTTTGGGGGCTGAGGCTCGGGATCACAGGACGCCGTTCGGGCATAAAGTGGCGTTGGTGACTTTTCTGTTGGGTATCTGTTTGAGGCAAGTAAATAGTCTATCTCACATGTTTTTCTGTAAGGATTATAGCAGTATGATCCGTTTGGAGGTGCAGAGCCTCATTCGAGATCTAATTAAATGTGGAAGCAAGTAAGGTGCTCCGGTGGTGGTTCGTCCTATTGTGTTTGTAGCGGACCCTTGGCGTGTGATCGTATGCACTCCCGTGTGAGTGAGGTAATGCTTGAAGAGATGTAGTTGGTCATTCCTGGTCCGATGAGGTGGAAATTTAGATTTGTTACGTTTACGCCCTTCGCGTTGACATTGGGTGCCGTGTGCACGATAACCTTTTGGCTGGAGACGTGGTTTGGTTCCTCTGTTTCTTCAACTGTGAGGTGTTTCAGTACCGTGCCCCTTTCACCGGACTGCGGCACTGTTTACGACTACATGTTCTTGTACAACATGGGTGTTTTCCCACTTTCTGGGGTGAGTTGTCTCGGTCCGCTTCGACAGTGACTCAACGGATTGGAGTGTGATCGCCCTGAGAGGCCCGAGGAGTTTCTCCCGTCCCTTCATGTTCCCTGGTAGAGTTCTTGTGGATTCAGTCTGACCAACACATTACGCGGGCACCGATCCTCTACCCAGGAGGTTGTTTCTAGCAAGGTTGGCCAGTTGTACCATCCAGTAGGGATGACCAGTGAGCTACCATCTAGTAGGGATGGCTAGTGGGGTACCATCCAGCAGTGATGGCCAGTACAACGGTGTTCACCAAGCAGTACCATCTAGTAGGGATGGCCAGAGCGGTTCCGGGTTTACCTCTAGCGGGGTTGGGAAGTGGTCCCCGATGCCGGGTTTATCTCCAGCGGGGCTGGGAAGTGGTCCCCGATGCCGAGTTTACCTCCAGCTGGGCTGGGAAGTGGTCCCCAATGACGGTTCCGAGCCTCCCTCCAGTGGAGTACCATTTTACGAGACTGGGCATTGGGACTCGTCAACGACTTTAGCCAGGTCTCCCTCTAGTGGATTACCCTTTTACGGGACTGGGCAGTGTGGCACCCATCAACTCTTTCCGGGTCTCCCTCTAGTGGGAACCTGTCGACTTCTAGGGATTACCCTCCAGTGGGGCTGGGTAGGGGGTCGCCTGTCGACTTTGAGGAGACCTCTCGACTACGGGGAAGTGACGAGGTGTGGTTTGACATTCCCCCAGAACTCTCAAGTATGATGGACACTTTCCCCACCAAGAAGCGTCCTTGCGACATGACATAAAACCGTGTGGGCGAGTCAGTGCCGCCCAAAGCAGATAGTGTCAAGGTGCAGTGATTTGAGCCCCTTGACTTGCAGTTTGGGGCAGATGTGTGGGATGCTGGGCATCGATGGTGTTTACTTCTGGGACTGTTGGAGACTCACTTTTCTTGGGCTGAGCTATGGGATAGAGATCCCCTTATGATCTTTTTTAGGTTTCTTGTTGAGAATATGGACATTTAAATACCTCATTCTAGTACCCACTCATTGGGCTTGGTTACTCTCCTTCTAGGAGTGAAGAAGATGCGCGAGGTATGACATGTGCTTTCCGTGTCTAGATTCTCGTGGTTGGTCAAGTCTACTCTCCTACTATAGGTAGTTAAGACTCGACAAGAAGTTCCATCTTCTCAGTGTTTCCATATCCTTGTGTTAGGACGAGTTTAATTCCTTTCTCTTGGTGGGTTGAGCTGTTCTCTTTACTACACTCTCTGTTGTACTCCTTTACTATTCCCTGTTCGATCTACTGCTCACCTCTTCAGTACCTCCTTTGTTACTCCATAGAGCCTTCGGGGCATCCTACTGAGTATTTTTATACTCACCCCTGCTTGGGATTTGCCCGCACTTGGTGATCCCTTGCAGATGACGGACAAGTTGGTCGTGACTTCAGCGGAGCTTAGTAGATCGGGATCTTTGACCACGTGCGGTGGTCGTAGTCGGGTTCTAGGTGTGGGACTCTCCCAGATGTTTAATTTTGTTTACCTATTGCCGGGTTGTGGCACTTTTCTGGTTGGGCGTATGTTTTCCCCTTTTCTTTTCAGTTTACTTTCAGCACTTTCTTTGTACTGTTTAGAGGTCGATGCACTTTTGTGGTTTATATATATAGCAGTTTCACTTTACCTTACTTTTCTTTTCTTTTACTCTGCACTTCTGCATTGAGTGGGCTGTGTGTGTGTGTACAGGTACTCAGGCAAAGGCCTCCCCGATTTGTTTAGCCTTCGGCGCTTGTCGCCAGCCCCTGGCCTATGGAGGCGGGCTTGGGGTAGTTGTGGCTCGAGCCTGGGTAGGGTCGGGTCGTGAAAAAGTGGTATCAAAGGTGGTTCATTCCTTGGGATGTTGTGAAGACGTCCCTAAAAAGGAATTGGTTGGGATCTAGGGCAACAATGTCAATGTGTCTCGATAGCGGCTCTCAGGCCAGGGAGTCCAATGATGGTGCGGTGTCCGACGTATCCATTCACCAGGACCTTGATAACCCACTTGTTGACTTGACATGCTGAGACACCGGTTGCAGGGAAAAATTGGTTTGTGCATCACCTAGGATTGAGTCTTTGACTGTCCTTCTTGAGTCAGCTCCCCATTGTTGTTACGGTTGTATACATATATGCTCATCTGACCGCGAAACTCCTTGATAATATTCAGGATGTCTCCGCAAAGACAGCCAGCCACGATATCAACTTTGGTTCGTGACGACGACCCTGTGAGCTATGGGGCCTCAGTCTAGGACCCATCATGCAATCCCCTTTCTCCGGGTGGGCTGGTAGCACCACCCCACCTAGTGAGCAATAGACAGCTTCAGCAGAGCAGATTGATCTTGAGCGCAGGTTGAGTGCACTCCATGAGTTCCAGCGGCAGAGACCGCTGAGGTTAAGTGGTGAGCCAGACCCTCAGGCAGCAGAGGTTTGGCTAGAGACAGTGGTTTTCCTTTTCAGTCTTGTGCAGACACCGGCAGATCTTATGGTGGCCTTGGCTGCTAGCCTTTTCCACGGAGCAGTTGGGCGTTGGTGGAGTCTGGTGACTCAGTTTCTTGACGATTTGTCACTTTTGTGGGGTGACTTTTAGCTGTTGTTTTGTGAGGAGTTTTAACCCTCCTTCTTACGCTCCATTCAGAACCAGGAGCTCCTTCAGTTTCAGCAGGGAGGGATGGCAGTGATTGAGTACGCGACTAGGTTCACGGACCGTGCACGTTTTCACCCGAACTTGGTCTATGATGACAACTTCTGAGCACGGAAGTTTGAGCAGGGTCTCCGCCGAGAGGTTCATGATATCATAGTACCTTTGGGAATTTCCAATTATGCCAAGGTGTTAGAGTAGGCGTTGGTTATAGAGAGCTTCCTGTCGCGTTCTACAGTTGGTGGTGGCAGTAGGCTCGACAGATCTGAGACGTCTGCCGTAGCTAGCAGGCGTCGGCTGACAGAACCTCGACGTAGGTGTCTTTCCGATAACCGGACTTAGGGGCATGGTCGTACACCACAATGGTGTCAGAGGGCACCAGGGAAGGCCATGGAGGGTCGGTGCTATGCTTGCGATGAGCGAGGTCACTTGGCACGGGACTGCCCGACTAGGCTTGTTGAGAATATCGGGCAAGCAGCAGGTGCACCACTGCGGCAGAAGCAGCGCCGTGATCATAGTAGCACCCAAGGAGGTGGTTCTAACGGAGGAGCGGGAGGAGATGGTAGTGGGGGATGACTTTATGAGGTCTTCCCATCACCACCAAGTGGTCCACATCAGGCTCCGGGAGCTGACAGTTGGGACCGCAGACAGCCGCGAGCTTTGGATGTCTACGATCCTACAGAGCATGAGGTGGTAAGAGGTACGCTCTACAACTCTTCTACTTTTTGTAGTAGAATTGTTAGGCTCTGTGTGCTAAATTCTTTTCTCCCTACTCCTTTCTTGAGTTATTACCAGGGTGACGCGGGGTGTCGGAGTAACCCTGTGTCGGAAGGGTAGAAGTCATGGAACCTTTTTCTTTGGTCGATGGTAGCGACTCCTTCTCCTTTCGAGCGTGTAATAGAGTCTTGGTCATGAGACATCAACTGTGAAATCTTGCATGACTAGATATCATTGTTTCACCATATGAATATTCTGAAGGAGGGAATCAATGGGCCTTGTTCCAGGTGCGGGCGGTGATTCCAGTTGCAGCGTGTGACGTAGAGGTACGACCGGGGAGGTGAGCTACCCCCAAGGTCCTTCGGACCGTTTGAGATCGTGCAAAGGGATGACGAGGTTCCCTACCGCCTTGCCCTAACCCCAAGGTCGGGAGTGGGTGCACGACGTGTCCCGTGTGGCTCACCTGAGAAGAAGTGTGCGTGCTCCTATGCACGTCATCGGCAAGGGAAGGCCTTGCATGAACAGATCAAATCCTTTGGTCTGTGTGCGGTGGCGTAGAACTGTACAAGAGTTCTTCTGGGTATGGAAGAGCTAGGTGTGGGCTTAGTACCCTTAGTTGTTCCCCTAGTTTTTCTTTTCGGGGAAAAAAAACTTGAAGGAGGGAATGATGTAAGAACCTGGTTTTTGGTTATAAAAGACTTTGGAATATTCTTGATGTTATTCCAGAGCAACGCCTTCAGACGACGTGCGATTCCGAGCCTCGGTGTGGCCGGAATTAAATTTTCAGTGCATTCACACTGGACACACCAAATAAATGGGATAACTCCTAAAAGGCGTTTCAAATCAAAAATATGAGTGTACATATGGGTCCGGAATGGGGTGTTTACCCTAGGAGTGACATAAAGCATGTCGACGCGGGACATTTGGACCCCTCGCCCGTTATTAGAACGTTAAATGGATAAATAAAATAATTAATTTATTCATTTAATGGTTAAACTTAAGTATCTCTTAAACGGTTGCTCGGATTGGAAAACCGAGGGCTCCATTGAGTCCAAAATGTGTCGTTTACCCTAGGAGGGGTGTAAGTTTTGCGGGCGCGGGCCTTTTATGGAAAATGGCCCCAGATGCGTTTTCATAATTTAGCGGCCTTGGACATTAAGTTTTATAACTTTTGAATGGAGCCTCAGATTAAAATTCAAAGACCGCTATTGGGCTTAGAACGTGGAGTTTACCCTAGGAGAGGCTTAACCTCGACCCCGCTGAGGGTTCGGGTACGGGGCCTACGAGCAGGGAGTTTAAGTGTTTTATATTTAAACACTTCTCCCCCCTTTTTTGTTTCCCCATGGCGCAAACCCTCCCAATGAAGAAGAGGAAGAATCTCCTCTTCCACCCTCTCCTCCCCAAGGTGGTGCACGGCTTCGGCGGATCAACGACGAAGCTCCAGGCTACGCCCAACAAGGTAGGAGTTTCCGTTTGCGTTTTAAATTCATGCAATCTTCTTAAAATGGAATTACATGCATCGAACTACTATATAATTGTCGAGAGAATCCCATAAATGCGCAATAAATGTTTCGAGCTTTCCGACGCTTATTTCATATTTGAATTCCGAGCTCCGAGGTGTCCGCAGCTGTCCGACGAAGTTCCCGGTGGTTTTTGGGTGTTTTTCTGGTGAGGGTCCGACGGTCCGAAGTGGCAGCGGCAGTCGGCGTGAGATCCGGGCGACGGTGGTCTTTAAGGCGAGCCGGTGCTGGTTGGGTGAGGTGGCGGCTCCAGGCGGGGTGAGTTGGCGGCTCCAGGCGGCGAGGCCGAGCTCACCGGGGCGCGACGGAGAACCGGGGTCGCGACGCGCGACCTCGCGGGGGAAACAAAGACCCGCATCCCGCGGGTCTTCGCGCGGGATGACCGGCCCTTGTTCGGTCTGCGGGTGGACCGCGGGTCCATGGCCGGCCTAGGCCGGGCGGACCGGCCGGTCTAGGCTGGTCCAGCCCAAGGGGTTTGTCCCCTCTGTTTTCGGACACCCGTATCTTCCACTACGGGTGTCCGTTTTGTATGCCGTCTGTGGCAGTGCGAACCTCGACTCAAGGCGGAGAATATGAGTTGGTTTTGGGGGTTTTAACTCTTGAGATGGGAGCCTCGGTGGAACGACGCATACGTTAAGTGGATTGATGTTTTTCCGGGGGTTCATGTTTTGAGCGTTGCAGACACATCCGACGTCCGATTTGAGTGCCGTCAGCGGCGTTGGGACCCTGGTGCCGAGGAAAAGTTTTCCAAGGGGTTTTTGGGTGTTGAAGTTGGAGTTGAGGCATGGGCCCCACGACCCGTCTTTTGAGCTGCGAGCAGCATTTTGTAACTTTTTTATCGGACGTCCGTTCGGGGCGTGCGAACAGTCGATTCAAGGTGTTTTTCCGAGGGCATTGTAGTGGCACAATCTGCCCGCTTTAATTCTGCATGATGGTGTAGGCCCCACGAGGGCTGTTTTGGGTGTTGACAGTGAATTTCTATCTCCTTCACCGGGTGTCCATTTCAGACAAGTGTTTAGTCAAATTTGTGTACTTTTCCAAGTGGATCACAAAAGTGTGATCCATTCGTAGTGATTTGGGAGTGGGATGTGGGTCCCACGTGGCACCGCTCGTGTGCAGTATGACAATATGCGTCTTTTTCTCCAGATATCCATTCCATGCAAGTGAGAAGTTCTTTTGATGTGCCTTTCTGAGGGGATCACAACAGTGCGATGTGCCCGACTGTTTTTGGGGGCCAAGGCTCGGGATCACGGGACGCCATTCGGGTGTAAAGCGGTGTTGGCGACTTTTCCGTCGGGTATCCGTTTGAGGCAAGTAAATAGTCTAGATCACATGTTTTTCCATAAGGATTATAGCGGTACGGTCCTTTTGGAGGTGCGGAGCCTCATTTGAGATCTTATTAAATGTGTAAGCAAGTAAGGTGCTCTGGTGGTGGTTCTTCCTAATGTATTTGTAGTGGACCCTTGGCGTGTGATCGTATGCACTCCCGTGTGAGTGAGGTAATGCTTGAAGAGATGTAGTTGGCTGTGCCTGGGCCGATGAGGTGGCAAGTTGGAGTTGTTACGTTTACGCCCTTCACATTGATGTTGGGTGCCGTTTGCACGATAGCCTTTGGGCTGGAGACGTGGCATACTCTGGGAGTATGTGAGAACGCTGGGAGGTACATGTGGATGTTTGTATCTGAGAACATTTGTGTGCTTGGTTGGGGTTGAGTTGGGGCCACAGGTCGTGTGGGCCCCATGTGCGTGTCGTTCTACTTTACGTACCTTTGACCTCTCGCGATGTAGAGGGTCCCCCTGTTCTCGATTGTTGACTAGTAGGGTTGAGTTTCCCCCTGGTCCTGTTCACGATGGTTCCGACCAGTAGGGTTGAGTGTTTTCCCCTGGTTCTATTCTCGATAGTTTGGTCAGCAGAGATGGTTTGGTTCCTCTATTTCTTCAGCTGTGAGGGGTTTCAGTACCGTGCCCCTTTCACCGGACTGTGACACAGTTTACAACTACATTTGCTCGTACAACGTGGGTGTTTTCCCACTTTCTGGGATGAGTTGTATCGGTCCGCTTCGACAGTGACTCAGCGGATTGGAGCGTGATCACCCTGAGAGGCCCGAGGAGTTTCTCCCATCCCTTTGTGTTACCTGGTAGAGTTCTTGTGGATTCGGTGTGACCAACACATTACGCGAGCACCGATCCTCTACCCAGGAGGTTGTTTCCAGCAGGGCTGGCCAGTTGTACCATCCAGTAGGGATGACCAGTGAGCTACCATCCAGCAGGGATGGCTAGTGGGGTACCATCCAACAGGGATGACCAGTACAATGGTGTTCACTGAGCAGTACCATCCAGCAGGGATGGCCAGAGCGGTTCCAGGTTTACCTCCAGCGGGGCTAGGATGTGGTCCCTGATGCCGGGTTTACCTCCAGTGGGGCTGGGAAGTGGTCCCCGATGTCGGGTTTACCTCCAGCTGGGCTGGGAAGTGGTCCTCGATGACGGTTCCGAGCCTCCCTCTAGTGGAGTACCCTTTTACGGGACTGGGCATTGGGACTTGTCTATGACCTTAGCCAGGTCTCCCTCTAGTGGATCACCCTTTTACGGGACTGGGCAGTGTGGCACCCGTCGACTCTTGCCGGGTCTCCCTCCAGTGGGAACCCGTCAACTTCCAGGGATTACCCTCCAGCGGGGCTGGGCAGGGGGTCGCCTGTCGACTTTGAGGAGACCTCTCAACTATGGGGCAGTGACGAGGTGTGGTTTGACATTCTCCTAGAACTATAAAGTACGAGGGGCGCTTTCCCCACCGAGACACGTCCTTGCGACGCGACCTAAAACCGCGAGGGTGAGTCAGTGCCGCCCAAAGCAGATAGTGTCAAGGTGCGGTGATTTGAGCCCCTTGACTTGCAGTTTGGGGAAGACGTGCGGGATGCTGGGCATCGATGGTATTTAATTCTGGGACTATTGGTGACTCACTTTTCTTGGGCTGAGATACGGGATAGAGATCCCCTTACGATCTTGTTTGGGTTTCTTGTTGAGCATATAGACATGTAAATACCTCGTTCCAGTACCCAATCCTTGGGATTAGTTACTCTCCTTCTAGGAGGAGTGAAGACGTGCGGGGTATGCCACGTTCTTTCCGTGTCTAGCTTCTCGTGGTTGGATGAGTTTACTCTCCTACTATAGGTAGTGAAGACTCGACGAGAAGTTCCATATTCTCACCATTTCTAGCTCCTTATGTTAGGACGAGTTTACTTCCTTTCTCTTGGTGGGTTGAGCTGTTCTCTTTACTGCACTCTCTGTTGTAATCCTTTACTATTCCCTATTCGATCTACTTCTCACCTCTTCAGTACCTCATTTTTTTTATCCCTTGAGCCTTTGGGGCATCCTACTGAGTATTTTTATACTCACCCCTGCTTGGGCTTTGCTCGCACTTGGTATGCCCTTGCAGACGACAGACAGGTTGGTCTTGAATTCAGCGGAGCTTAGGATATCAGGAGACTGGACCGCGTGCGGTGGTTGTAGTCAGGTTCTAGGTGTGGGACCCTCCCAACTGTTTACTTTTGTTTACCTGTTGCTGGGTTTTGGCACTTTTCTGGTTGGGCCTGTGTTTGCCCCTTTTCTTTTCAGTTTACTTTCAGCACTTGCTTTGTACTGTTTAGAGGTCGATGCACTTTTGTGGTTTATATATATAGCAGTTTCACTTTACCTTACTTGTCTTTTATTTTACTCTGCACTTTTGCATTGAGTGGGATGCATGTGTGTGTACAGGTACTCAGGCAAAGGCCTCCCCGAGTTGTTTAGCCTTCGGTGCTTGTCGCCAGCCCCTGGCCTATGAAGGCAGGCTTGGGGTATTTGCGGCTCGAGCTCGGGTAGGGTCGGGTCGTGACAGAAAGAAACATCACAACCTAATACCTCCTCCAATATTCCATAGGGTGGAAAAAAGTATTGATAAGTCATAACTATAATGGGTGACATTTCTATAATGTACTTGTTTCATGTAATAACCATCTCTATGTTAAAGTGTAGAGGAATATAAATTAAAGACTATAACATCCAAAGATAAACCATACATGAAATAAACTGTAGGAAAAAAAATCAGACTATTATCGAATAAAACAAAATTATAATGTGTAAAAATACACACCCAACAAGAAATATAATGCCAACCTGAAAACAACTGGAAATAAAGAATGTTGGGAGATCCTGACTCCTGATATCCAAGATTGACCTCCAAACACAGTCAATTAACCAAGGAATCATAATGATCCATCATAATCACCACCGATTTGGTTTTTATCTACACAAGACAAGAAACCTTTTGAAAAAATCCCATTGAGGGGTGAGAATATACATACCTAGTATGATTCCCTGAGAACTGAAAGGGAACACTAGACGATATGATAGAAGTAGTCAGATCAACCCAAAGAATGTGGGAAGAGAAACCCAAACACACACACACACACAAATATATATATATATATATATATATGATAAAAAACCTAGATGAGGGAGAAAGGGGACCTCCAACTCAAATCCCATCCAAAGCTATTGAGTAAGCATACAACTGCAGAAGTCCATATCAAATGACCAAAATCAAACATAAACTCACCATAATTTGGGTACAGGGTTCCACCCCCTACAACTTGACTCAATAGATGTAATTCCCCGACCCCAATTACCCAGAGTCAGTGCATTATTACATAATATTAGCATGATCACAAGAGATGAGGTCTCGAAAGACCGATTAGTTTAGTAGCCTTGGAAGTACTAGATACATACATAAGTTTTACATTACATTATGAAATGAAAAATAACAACATTGTGCCCCATTTTAACATACTCATATACCTTATCCTATCACTGCAGATCAATCATAATATACTTATTCACATCTTGTGAAAAAGAAAACATAAAAAAGGGGTGAGCTCAGATTCTTAGTAAGGATAACAATATAGCAGAAACTATCATAAATAAGCATAAACATTTAAGGCAATGTATAAGACTAAAACACAAGCCTTTTAAACTTAAAATTCAGCATAATATGGCAAAGATAAATCAAATAATTCCATTTATTTATTCACATGGATATTATACTAGTCAAATAATAACATGTAATATCAATATCTAATTTCATAATGATGGAATGCATAATGCCAGACATCATAACCACATAGTCATGGCCTCATGCCAGGACTACAAATAAGATTTTTTCAAGGCCTTATGCCAAGACACTAGTTTGTCTCATGAGACCTACCAATGCATCGACGGGATATAGCGGTCCCCACCTGTCACTTACTACATCCAATGCATTCCTCATATGAAAAGGTTGAGACATAACATAAACATTCGTATTTAAAAGTAGCATACAAAATGTTAATACTTTAACCATAAACCATGAATGGTATAAAAATAGCATATCCACAGTCAAAAATATCACAAAACCATCAATAAAATATGGAAGATTGTATCATAATAAATCAACTTCAAACAAGCGTAAAATCCAATAAAGGATGTTGATATAGATGAAATCAATCCAAAAAATTATCTGAGTGAAATATCTCTTTCTACTTTGAAATCATTCAAAAGTAAAGAAAATATTTATTTTGAAAATATTCTTATAAGATTGTAAGGGAAGATTCAAAGGTGTTATAACAACAAAAAATATCCTCACCTGCCGTATAAGTTAAAAAATATTCTTTCCTTAATTTTTCGAAAAGGTCGTAAAGTACCTTGTTTGGAAAGCGACGAAAAGATTCCTTTCAAAACA
Source organism: Viscum album (assembly GCA_963277665.1). Lineage (NCBI taxonomy): Eukaryota > Viridiplantae > Streptophyta > Magnoliopsida > Santalales > Viscaceae > Viscum > Viscum album. The sequence goes on from OY728134.1 coordinate 1,375,646,328, forward strand.
TTTTATAAAAATTAAAACAAGGGTATAAATGAATTTAATCCATAGTCTAGGAAATAGTTAAAATGTTTTGAAATATATCTTAAGAAACATGGACGTAGATGATAAATAATTCCCAGTAGATACTTACGTATAAACAACCTCAGATAATAAAGAGATTGTAAAATTAACCCCTACCTTGTACTTTTTCTTAGTCGAGGGTATGTTAACCTCCTGTATAATAGTTAAATCATTGTTATTAAATTATAAAAGAACCACATACATAAATATGATATCATATATGATCTTCTAATATTGCTTTGTTAATAATATTTCAGTAGTATCATTGTTTCGGGTGTTAACAGATTCATTTTCCTTTATATGTTTTGTTACGTAAGTCATTTTTGTTATGGATAGGATGTATTTGATTTATATACATAATGATATTAATTTATTAAACATTATTTTTAATCATAAAATGAAAATTATTCTTGAATGGTTACGATGGAGAATGAATCTCATCGCGTTCGTGGAGACGGTAATCCGTATGTACGCACGAGCGACGATATCATTCTATTGATGGTGAAATAGTATGTAATTAGATGGTATATTATATATATATAATCATTAACATGTTATATTTATTATTTAAATAAATTATACTCATTATTATACCCATCCAAATAATGAAGTTTTGAATAACAAACTTCACCATGATGTGGAGATGGTAAGCCGTACGTACACACATATGGTGACTTTGTCATTCATAGGATGGATAGAATAATGAATATGGTTATACCATATTTATAATAATATCATAGTATATAGAACGTACTGGAGTTATTATTTTTGTATGTAAGCAACAAATAAAGAGGAAGTGGAAGAAGAAAAGAACTTTGAAAGAGGTGATGAAATAATTACCTCTTCTTCGAGTGCTTCCTTTTGATTTGATCAAAAGGGATCCTTAGGTTGGATTTCTGACCAAATTAAGGCCTTTAGGTTGAATTGAGGGTAGTTGGAAGGATATTTGAGCAGGGTTTGGATGATTCAAATGTCTTTGGAGGTGTTATTTTGAGAGAAGGGGAAGTACCCTTTTATAAGAGAGGTGAGAGTCACTTTAGGAAAATCTTGAAATATTATTTTATTATAAAAACATTTTCAGTTTCTAATGGCTCCAAATAGATTTATTTAGAGGATAAGGTGGGGATGGGTTGAAATCATCTTGACCAATAGGTTTTAAATAAGTTTAGGTCACCATATTAACCTTATCTTTTAGATTTAACTCTTAGTTAAATAGTTTAACTTTTACCATGCCTTCTTGTATTTTTATATTACATGGTTAATAAAATTACTATAAAATTCCAAGAGAACCTCAAGTGGTTCATTAATGATATATATATAATTATATAATTCCTTTTTCTGAAACTTATATTTTTATGAATATTATATCATTTAATAATATAGTATTTTTTTAAAAAAAATTCATTTATGTCAATTTTGACACTATTTATTATTTGGTTTCTGTGAAAGTCATAACAATCTGATTTCTTCAAAAAAAATTAATTTAATCAACAATAAAATGTCATATTAACCTATAAAATTCATGTAATGCATCAGAAGTCTCAATTTACATTTATTTTAATATTTATAATATCAATTATTTTAATCTTTCATTAATAAGGTAATTACTACATCATCATTGTGTCATAAATAAATTTAATTATTTAATGTCTAAAAATTATAAATAAAATACCATGGGGTAGAAAATATTTGTATATTTTTAATGAATATTTATAGTAAAATTTATCTTATGTATAACCCTATATTAAAAATGGTTTAGTTATTAAACTTTGAATTTTACACTTTTAACTCTTCTTTAAATAAAATAATAATAAATGTCCTAATCTAACCCAAGTGGATAAAAAAGGATCATATTTTATTACTAAGGTTTATTTTGGTTGAAATAAACTTATCCAATAGAATCAGGACATGTGTTGGGGTAATTATAATTTCATTTTTTACCTTTAATTACCATATTTACTTTTAACCGCGGTAAATAAAATTCAAAAAGTTACTATTCAAAAAACATTATTTTCATCCTATTGAACCAAATTTTACTTACTGATATCAACCATATCTCTAGGATTTTTTAAATTCAATTCACAGAAGTGGTAAAATTACGTTTTATGCAAATTCACAAATGTGCCTAGAAGGTGGGTAAAAGGCATTAGAAAATTCAATAAAATTTTATACATTTAATCTTATTATAAAATTACTCCAATGAATTAAATTAGACTTATATAGGTATTATGTATCTATTTTTACTTAAAATAAATAAAAATAAAAATAAAAAGTTATTTAAATAAAAAGTCGGTTTTAAACAATAACGCAGTGTTTTTCATTATTCATCAAAAATTGAAAGTTTTCAGAAAAATACCAAAAATTCAACCTAAGATATTTTTGATATTACGAATCCAAAAATAAAGTCAATTTTGGAAAATAAAATTTATTAAATTTCAAAAAGTGGGTATTACTATTCATAACGACTAGTTTGATTGGTCGTGGTGTGCTAGAACTCGAAGTTGCGTATAACGTAGGATATTTCGTTATTCAAAGAGAAGCATACTGTGGAAGATTGGGGTGATACATTCTGTCCTCCTTCAAATAATTTCATCCTTGAAATTTCTAGAATATTATTGCATAAAAATATTTGGGTGGTTTTTCATCATAAGTTCTTCAGGTTCCCACGTTTCCTCTTCCATTTTATGGTTTCTCCAAAGAACTTTTACCAGACGAGTCATTCAGTTTCTCAACACTTGTTCTACAGTATCAAGAATCTTGACAGGATCTTCACAATAAGATATATCAGGTTCCAGATCTATTTCTTCATAGGTGAGTACATTCATTCGGTCAAGCTTGTATTTTCTCAACAGTGATACGTGGAACACATCATGAATTTTGGATAGACTTGGTCGCATTGCCAAATGGTAAGCTATAATTCCAATTCATTCTAGAATTTTAAAATTTCCAATTTACCTGGGACTTAATTTACCATTCTTACCAAATCTTATAACACCCTTCCATAGAGATAATTTCAAGAAAATATGATCTCCTGCTTGAAATTCTAAATCCTTACTTCAGTTATCAGCATAGCTCTTTTGCCTACTTTGAGCTGCTTTGATGTGGGTTTGGATAATCTTCACATTTTCCATTATTTACTCAACAAGTTCTGGACCTACAAGTTTTCTTTCACCAACACCATCCCAACATATTGGTGTGCGACATCTCTTTTTATATAATGCTTCATATAATGCCATATGAATACTTGAATAGAAGCTATTGTTATAGGAAAATTATACTAGAGGTAAATAATGATCACACATACCTTGAAAGTCATGTGAGTAAGATCTTAACATGTCTTCTAAGGTTTGAATAGTCCGTTCTGATTTTCTATCAGTTTGAGGGTGGCAGGCAGTGCTCAAATGAAGTTTAGTATCTAGGTCGTTCTGAAGACTTTTCCAGAATCTTGATGTAAAATGGGGATCACGATCAGAAACAATCGATAGGGGTACACCATGAAGTCTTATAACTTCATTAATATATATTCTTGCTAAACTTTTAAGTGGTAAATCTTCTCTTATAGAAAGAAATGTGCTAACTTGGTAAGATTATCAACAATGACCCATATTGCATCATTCCTTCTAGGAGTCTTTGGTAGCCCCATGACAAAGTCAATCATAATATCATCCCACTTCTACTCAGGTATGGGAAGAGGTTTCATGAATCCTCTAGGATTCTATCTTATAGCCTTCACCTATCGACAAACCATACATCTTGACACATAATCAGCAATCTCCCTCTTCATGTTGTCCCACCAAAAATATTCCTTCAAATCTCTATACATCTTAGTGCTACCAGGGTGCATAGAGAAATTGGAGCTATGAGAATCATCCAATAATTCCCTTTTTAGATCAGGAATATCGAGAACACAAAGTATCTTCCCAAATTTCAAAATTCAATCTTCATATATGAAGTCAATCAATCTCCCATTAATCACAATATTAATCTTTTTTTGAAACTCCTCATCATCAATATGAGAAATTTTTATCCTTTCTAGTAAAGATGGTTTGGAAATCATTTGAAAATTTATTAATGTTTCACCTTCCATTATTATTCCCATATCCATATTTACTATATCCATGAACATATAATCCATTTCAACTCTCATCTTGTTCAGGACTCCATGATCCTTTCTGGTCAAAGCATCCGCCACCTTATTTTCCTTCCCCGGGTGGTAGTGTATATTGCAATCGTAATCCTTGAGTAGTTCGATCCATCACCTTTGCCTCATGTTGAGTTTTTTTTGTGAGAAAATATACTTCAAACTCTTGTGATCAATATAAATCTCACATTTTTAACCATAGAGATAGCATCTCCATATCTTTAGAGCAAAGATTACAGATGCTAACTCAAGATCATGAGTGGGATAATTTTGTTCATGAATTTTTGCTATTATGATGGATATGCAATAACCCTATCATTCTTCATAAGGACACAACCCAATAATTTCTTTGAAGAATCACTATAAATAATAAACCCATCATTCCCTGATGGTAGAGTCAATATAGAAGCATTGACTAAACTTATCTTCAATTCCTCAAAACATTCTTTACACTCTTTTTTCCAAATAAATTTAACCCCTTTATGTGTGATATTGGTTAATGGGTTATCCAATCAGGCAAAATTCTGGACGAAACCCCGATAAATAACCTACTAAACCAATAAATATACGTACCTCAGTTATACTCATTGGTACTGGCCATTCTTGGATTGATCTTGTCTTAGAAGGATCAACAGAGATTCCATCCTTAGAGACAATATGGTCAAGAAAATAAATCTCCTGAAGCCATAATTCACACTTGCTAAAATTCCCATATAATTCATTTCTTCTAAGAGTCATTATAATAGTGCGCACGTGATTTTCATGATATTCATAGATTTTGGAGTATACCAATATATCATCAATAAATACCACTAAAAAGTCATAAAGATATTCCTTGAAAACTCTATTAATTAGATCCATGAAAACAGAGGGTGCATTAGTCAGTCCATAAGGCATTACTATAAACTCATAATTCCCATACCTAGTTCAAAATGCTGTCTTTGGAATATCTTCTTTCTTCACGCACAACTAATGATATCTATATCGAAGGTTAATCTTTTTAAAATATCGAGCTCCATGAATTTGATCAAATAAATCACCAATGCGAGGTAAGAGATACTTTTTATTTATTATTATAACATTGACCTCCCTGTAGTCAATGCACAACATCATAGATCCATATTTCTTCTTAATAAAAAGAACAAGGTCTCCCCATGGAGAAACACTAGGGAGAATAAATCCTTTATTACTCAATTCCTTTAGTTGTTTCTTTAGTTCCACTAATTCCACAGTGGTCATTCTATAAAGGGTATTCAATATAGTCCTTAAACTAGGAATTAAGTCAATGGAAAACTCAATTCCCCATTTTGGAGGATGTCCAGGTAAATCCTATGGAAACGCATCAACATATTCTTACACAATGGGTACATACTCTATTTGAACATTCCCTTCCTCACCTATAGTTATTTCACTCTATTCCTCCCCAATAATTGAATTTATTAGATCCACTAGGGGTGGATCTAGATGAGAAATAGATGGTGATGTTTCTGATCTAAATATAAGGGATTCTTTATCATCATAAAAAATTGTAACCTCCTTCTTCTTACAATAGATTTTCACATCATGGTCCAAAATTCAATCCATGTCGAGGATTATATCAAATTCAATCATGGGTATGACAATAAGATCAGCATATAAAACACGTTTTAATTCCATAATGGTAACCTATTCACAAAACTTTGTTGCAATGATACTTCCCTTAGGAATTTTGACTGAAAAATACTTTGTTAAGTCAAATTGAAAACTTCTAATTTTCTTGGAAAACTGAGATAATATGAAAGAATGCGATGATACAGAATCAAATAAAACATTGGCTAAATTTTAGGAAATGATTAAAGTACCTTCCACCACATCTTTCAAAACTTCAACCTCAGCAGTTGTGATCACTTAAGCTTGGCATTCCTCCCTCGTCCTTTTTTGAGGTAAGTTTCCTTTGTGCTTAGAACATTCATTTTCATAATGCCCCATTTCTCTATAATTGTAGCATTCAAAATTGATGTAAGAACCCGGTTATTATTTTTGAGGTACGAGCTTCTTCTTTTCTCTTTTCCTTAAGTGTTTTTGAGAAAATATGGAAAATGGGAAAAAAAACTAAATTTTGAAACTACACGCTGTGTACTTTTTTCCACACGCCGTGTGCTTTTGGCTGTGTGGAATGGGTACACAGGGCGTGTAGCCATGACGGTGACGAAGGGTGTAGAAACCGACTACACGCTATGTAGTGGTACCTTACATGTCGTGTAGTCAGTCGGCATGCCTAAATAGTATGGCAGTGGAGCAGCCGATAGCTGGGCGACAGTACATGCCGTGTACTTGGGAGTACATGCCGTGTACTCATGTCAATGGATGAACAGTGTGGCGGTGCCGCCAGAGGAACAGTTAAATGAAGGAAGTACACACCGTGTACTCAGAAGTGCACGCCGTGTACTTTGTTTTTTCAGCTTAAAGCTGGTAGTAGCCTCCTCATTTGGCAGAGGAGGCATTTGAGCCGTTTTGGAGCCAAGGAGGATGGATGAACCTTTGAAGATCCACCGGGTATTCGTCTGGAATCCGATTCAGCTTCGGATGATCTCGTTGAAACCGCGCGGGTAAGCCCTTTGTTCTCCTTACGCCATTCTTACCAATTATTTCCCAAGGGAAAGTTATTTACATTTGAATGGGTTTTGTTCTTCGTCAGATCTACGCCATTCTTGGGCGTTTCTGGAGTCGACATTCGGGTATAAAGTTTGTTGGCAAATAAGGTAGGTGGCTTGGTGTAAATTTCCAACTGTCGTGCGTTTTTGTGCATTTTCGTGCCACGAATCCATGTTAGGGTGTCTTGTGGCTAATTCCATTGCTATATTTAATACCTAGAATTGCATAGGTGATTAAATTGTGATAATAAAATGCTGGTTGGGATCGTTGCTTGGATCCGGAACCACCCCACGGGTGTGTTCCACTATTTAGTCGTTTGGCCAGGATACCTAAGGGTATGCCTTTAAAGTAGTAATCGTAGAATTTCCTTGAGAGGAATTGATTTTTTACTGCATTTTGACATGTTGGGCATGGCCTGGTTACCTATTTAGCCTGATGGAGTTGTTGTGATTAGCCTGTGGGCACTGCACTGTATTAGCCTGAGGGCGTGAATGTATTAGCCTGAGGGAAACATACTATTTCGCCTGAGGGCAACCTTTTGTGCCTGAGGGATTGACTTCTTTGCCTGAGGGTGACACTTCTTACGCCTGAGGGAAATTTCTGTTATGCCTGAGGGCAATACCTGCGGGTTGGATTCTGGATAGCCTGAGGGCGTGGTTTTACTATATTAGCCTGAGGGAAAGCTTCTGGCTGGCCTGAGGGCTTGGTGCTATTGAGCACAGAATGTTACTAAGTTAAATGATTAAATGAATAATAAAATGGCAATATAACTGGTAGTTAGTTACTTTTGAGTACTGCTTACTTTATTGCATGTTACTACTGCACACTGTAGTTTCATGCTTACACGCAGTTGGGCATGTGCCTTTGGTGGGTGCCTACTGAGATATATTTCTCACAACCTGTTTGGGTCATGCTTTTCGGCCCAAAAAGATTACATTTCTGCAGGTGTGGATAGGGGTAAGAGTCCCTATATAGGTACTTGACTGTTGTGGTGGAGTAGGAGGGCATGGGACCGAGCCTAGGCTCGCGATGCCACTGCCAGCTGTTTTGCTTTATTTTGCTGTACTCTGCTTTTGTTATACTGTATTGATGTATAACATGTTCTGGCTATTTTCTTAGAACTTGGAACATGTAGCATCATTATTTACATCCTGTTGATTATATCCACTACTTTAGTTTATTTCAGTTGTGTATGGTTTACTACTTCCACTGTTTGTTATATGTTTTATTTAAATTCCGCTGCGCTACACTTTGACAAATGAGGGCATAGTTTCCCCACTATTAGACCTGGGCCCTCATTGCTAGTCGGTAGCCTCTGGCGTTTGGGGAAATGCGCTTGAGGTCACATGGTGAACCGGGCTCGGGGCACCCGTTGCGTGGCACCCAGACCTGGGATGTTACAAATTGGTATCAAATGGGTTATTTTCTTTGACTTACTATTTGGAGCCGTAGTCAGGGATAGGACAAATAGTAGTTGGTAATAAGCTGTGCCCGGGCGTAGCTAACCCGTGTATAGGGAAAGGCCAGTCTACCTCATATTTTGCAATTATTTTGATTTTACAATTTTACAGTTGGTATGTTTTCACCGTTGGGTAATGCACCTTGAGATTGTGCACTTTATATTTTATATATGGGTTCTATTTAGTTGCAACCTGATGAGATGAGGGTATGCCGTCTCATGCATCATATAGGCGTATGCTAGATGTCACATTCCATGCATAGTTTCCATGCCATGTAGGTGCATTAGAAATTCACATGTTGTTGTGGTAGTTATTGTGCTAGAAAAGAAACCTGTTGTGATAGTTGCTTGATAAATACCTGCTCTATGATAGGGTATTCTTGTGTGATCTTGTTTATATAATGGATGCCAAACTTTGGTTTTTGGGGAGTATGGGCCCCCATTGACCGGAATTTGGTGGATCATTGACTGTTTATTGGTTATAACACATATGAGATGTCAAACATTGATTCGTGGGGAGTATGGGCCCTCAAGGGTCGGAATTTGACACTTAGGTGTTGGTTTCAGTATTTTCTGGGGTCCAGGGAAGTTTTTAAGGCATACTGTCCGGAAACCCAGTATACACGCCGTGTAGTATTTTTATACACACCGTGTATGTTCTTCTGTTCAGGAAGAAAATGAACTTTTTGATTACACACCGTTTACCCTAAGTACACTCCATGTAGTCTCTTCCCGTGTCACAAATTGTGTTGGCGATGACATGGGGAAGGGAAAGGCTTGGGGCGAACACGCTGTGTAGCTTTTGTACACACCGTGTAGTGTTGACCCAGAGTCCGGCCGTGTAACTAACAACACAGGTTGGTGAACTCCTTGACAGAACACGCCGTGTAGTGTGACCTGGGGACTCGGCCGTGTAACTAACAACACGGGTCGATGTCACCTCTCCCTGAACACGCTGTGTACCTGTAGGACACGCCGTGTAGTCTTGTCCGAGGACATATCGTGTGGAGTTAGCCGTGTGGCTGGAAAACGGGGTGTTGTACACACCGTGTATGGGTGTAACACGCCATGTAGTATCAAGCCGAGTAGTCGGCCGTGTCACAGACGACACAGGCAGTTGTAAAATAACACCGTACACGCCGTGTAGTTTTTGTTCAACGGGAGCCGTGTGGCTTAGCCGTGTATAAGGACCCGAGTAGGGGAAGAGAAGTCAAGTAAACTCCATGTAGTCAGTGTACACGCCGTGTAGTCTTGTTTTTAAAATTTGGAATGCCTTCTTCCTCTTGTTCCCTTTGTGGTTCCTTCGTTTCCGTCTTAATAATCTTGAATCTGAGGCGTGCTTTTGACCTTGTAGTGTCATGCTGCCCAGATGACCGCGATTTGTTTCCAGGAGAGCGACGACGATTATACTCTAGAGATGGTGGGACATGGGCTACTAGTTGATCCTCCAGCAGAGCCAGATGCGACACCAGCTGCTATACCGGACACAGGAACGGAGGCGCAGTTTTGTGAAGGCTTTATGCGGTTCATGCAGACCTTTCAGAGAGCACCGCAGGCTGCTACATCTATGGCTGAGCTGACACGTATCTTTTAGCAGCAGCATCCACCTACGTTCTCAGGGGATGGAGGACCACAGGCTACAGAGTCTTGGCTAGGATCAATGCAAACTATTTTCGAGCATCTTGAGATGCCTCCAGGGCGGAGGGTCAAGCTCGCGACTTACATGCTGCGTGATTCCACCAAGAGGTGGTGGGATGTTACCACCCAGTCAGAGCATCACAGACACATGGCGTGGGAAGATTTTTAGGTAGTATTCTATGACTTCTTCTTTCCTGGGACGCTGAGGGAAGATAGAGCTCGAGAGTTCATGAATCTGCAGCAGGGCGCTATGTCGGTGATGGACTATTCTGCTTGTTTCACTGAGCTTCAGCATTTTTCACCCGTGCTGGTGGGTGATGAGACGTTGAGAGCCAGAAGTTTTGAGGATGGTCTTCATTATGAAATCCGAGTGCTGGTGAATATTTTCAGGTTGCCTACAATACACGTTATTGTGAACCAGACGCTGATTACAGAGAGGAACCTGCGGGAAGATAATGGTGTGGGCCAGGGCGGTTCAACACCAGTTACTAGTACTATTTCTACTGGCAAGAGGAAGAGACAGATGGAATTATCTCAGGGTGGCAGTACCAGCCATGCAACATCTTCAGGTGGCCCGATCAGGTGCTACCAGTGTGCCAGAGAGAGGCACAAGAGACCGCAGTGTCCACGAGACCCAGTGGAGTGCTGAGCTTGCGGCAAGATGGGTCATCTGCAGTGCTTTTGCAGGGAGTTTCTACCAGTGGCTAGTGAGAGGGGTTCTGTGCAGATTCTGCGTGCGGGAGAAGGACTAATGGATTCTTACCAATTAGGGAACTGGAATATGTCAGGGTGTGCAGGCAGAGATGGTGGTCGTGGCCGTGGTAGCCAGACACCAGGATCTCAGAGGCAACAAGGCGGGACAACTCAGGGTAGCCAAGCTGTGTCGCAGGGCAGCGGCACTGGGTAGGCTTATACAGTGCAATGGATCCAGCACGAGCAGGATCCCGGACCTTCTACAGTCATAGGTACTATTCTAGTAGCTTCTATCTTATCTTCAATACTTTTCGATACGGGTGCTACACATAGTTTCATATCTGTACCCGTTGTGGAGAGCCTTGGGCTCGATGTTTATTCTTCTTCTGATATCATGACTCTATACAATCCGTTGGGGACTAGAACGGCTAGTGTGCATCGGTGTAAAGAGTGCCCCCTTGAGGTTGGTGGGTGTCATTTTCTTTGGGACCTCTATGTCTTAGAGATGACGAGCTATGACATAATTCTCGGGATGAACTGGTTGGTTCTATTTCGAGCCTTTGTAGATTGTTATCATTGTAGGGTGAGTTTTACATCACCAGAGGGTGGAGAGTTTCTATACAAGGGATAGTGGGATGTTCAGGCGAGTCGAGCTGGACCAGAGCATCATGGGCGCGGTGGAGTTACGACCCAGATTGCGAGCTTATATCTGGATGACTAGGGGAATTTTCAGACAGATTTACCTCCAGTTTTTGATCATTTCAGGGATGTCTTCCCAGATGAATTTTCGGGTATACCTCCGGAGCGTGAGGTGAATTTCTCTATTGAGCTTGTGCCAGGGGCAGCACTGATCGTACCACGATTCACTGTTTCATTTTCACCCTTACACCGCTGTGTTAAACATATTTTGTATTAAAAATTATAAAAATATTATCAAATTGTGCTTCATGTTTGATTCAATAATTTTGTGTTTATTACTGTTAAATAGGTCAATGATACTTGTTTTGACAATTACAATGTAGGTGGAGGTGATTTGGAGGGCCCTTGATGAAGTGGAAGAAAAATGGGCCAAAATTGCATGGATCCATGGACATCTATCCACTGTTTTGAATAGTAAACGAAATCCGTGCATCCAAATGGGATGAAAATTTTTGGGCCTGTCCAAAATTCAATATTCTACATTTCATATTAAGGAACCCAATCCTGATTCGTCTTTTATGGGGCCCATCCGAACTGATCTGTCCAAGCCACCGAATTTGGACCAAGTCAAATGCGGTGTTCTGTATTTTATCAATATCTTGAGATGTAGTTGTCCAAACGGTTCCAAACTTTCGGTGGAGACATTAAAGAGGTAGGGATACAACTTTTATATTTTCTCCAAAGCGAGATAAGACTGTATGAAGGAAGAAACGCGTCGTACACGTGGATTTATGAAATCTGTGTGCCCAAAACCACCTCCCACATTTCCTATAAAAGGGCACCTTGGGCTCCTCATTTGTAAGTTCGACCAAGGAGTGAAGTGCTGCCAATTTGGAGTCCTATAGAAGTCTCCTAATCACCTTGGAGGTTCTGGAGGCCCCTATCCTCATAGGGGGATCAACAATGAAGAAGGAGTTCAACCCGAGCTTCCTCCTCCTCCCGATGTCGAGCTAAAAGTTGGGTGTTCGTTGTGAGGGAGCTACACACATGTCAATGGAGTTTCGATGCATAAATTAGCTACTGGTTTGGATTAATTTGGGTGTTTAAACATTTCATTCCATGTATCTTATTTTATTTTAGATTTTAATGCTTGATTTGATGCATGTGAGTGTTATGCTCTTAATTTCTAACCGATTGGTGTGAGGTTTTGAGTGCGTGACTTGTGTTGTTCCGATTGGAAATCACAAGAATCCTTTTCATACCTACCTTATTGAGATTTCAATATGCTTTGGAAGCTCTTATTCCATTCATAAGTACTGGACCTTGACAATACGATTGTTACGTCAAGGTTTGGTCCTTAAAGCATTGAAATAAAAGCTTAGGAATTAATCGGGATTCCAATTAACTCCAACCAAAGAATTACTCTAAATCCAAGATGAATCTCTATAAACAATGAACTTTATATGTGTGTAGTAAAATCAAATTGACCCTTTTATCTCATATTTTTCAAAATCCACTTGGTCACTCAATTTTTAAGCCATTTCAACTAAGTCATTGTTTTAAACTGTTTTCAAAACCACCCCCTCTCTTAGTCATTTTTATTAAAAATACACACTCTAAACCTACCAACGCTCCTTGAGAGACGACCTAGGGTCTGACCTAGACTATATATCATCCTCAAAAACATAATAAATTTGACATGTCACGACAGCGCGGTCAAATTTTGGCGCCGTTGCCGGGGAGTGCTTTGGTTTTTTGTGCGTGTTTTTGATAAATTTTTTGTAATTTTTGTGAATATTTGTTTGTTTTATCTTCTACCTTTGCATTTGTTTTTGTGTTCTAATTTATTTATTTTGTAGGTTCTTTGTATGACGCGTTCTACTCAGGGAGACCTACAAACTTTCGAACCCGAACCGGAGAGGATCCTACATCAACAAAACTGAGACATACAAGACCACACTTTGAAGGAGGAGACATCAAATATTAAAAATCTTCTTGATCCTTCTTCTTCTTCTAAAACCAAAGTTAAAACTGAACATAACTTGTATATCATGGCTGAAAATAATAGAACACTAAAAGAACTAACCTCACCTGATGTTGATATCTAACCCACCTACATTCAATTACAAGGCGAGGCACCCAATTTTGAACTAAAATCTGGTTTAATTCATTTATTATCAAGATTTCATGGACTGCCTGGAGAAGATCCTCATAAGCACTTAAAAGAATTTCATACTGTGTGTTCAACCTTAAAACCTTCTAATATGGATGAAGAACAAGTGAAGCTTAGGGCATTCCCATTTTCATTAGAAGACACTGCAAAAGATTGGTTATACTATGTCAATTCACCAATTAGGGGTTGGGCAGACATGAAACGCCTTTTTCTTGAAAAATACTTCCCAGCCTCTCGAACTGCAACTATAAAGAAAGAAATATGTGGTATAAGACAATCTCAAGGGGAAACATTACATGAATATTGGGAACGCTTTAAAAGGTTATGTTCAAGTTGCCCACACCACCAAATAAGTGATCAAATTTTAATTCAATATTTTTATGAAGGTTTGATTCCTATTGATCGAAATATGATTGATGCTGCTGCAGGTGGTGCATTGGTAGATAAAACCCCAATTGCTGCAAGAACCCTCATTGAGAACATGGCACAGAACACTCAACAATTCGGTACACGGTCCAATGTTCCCATTCGAGGTGTCCATGAGGTGCAAAGTACTGAGTTTGAGAAGAAGTTAGACACGAAGTTCGAAGAGGTAAGTACCCTTCTACGACAACTTGCTCTCTCCCAAGGGAAATCTCAATCTCCTCCTCCCATCCATTGTGGAATCTTCTCTTCTGACACCCACTATTCTGACCAATGTCCTCAATTGAGAGAAACTTCTGAGAGTTGTGAGGCAATATTTCCAGGACGCCCCTTTAACCAACCCTTTAGGCACGAACCATACTATCCATCCAACCAAGGGTGGAAGGACAACCAAGCCTATAGGCAAGGGGGGGTATTCAAACCAACCTCAACAGAAATGGAACCAACAGGGTCAGAGTAGTCATCCACCACCACCCAGAAATCCTCAACCACCCCAAAGGCCATTCCAACCACCCCATCCAAAAACCGAGCCTAGCCTAGAAGATATGATGAAGAAAATGGCTGCCAATAATATCCAATTCCAACAAACCACCCAAGCAGCCATACAAGACCTAAAGACCCAACTAGGCAAGCTTGCCAACTCGGTGGGGGAAATCCAAAGTCATGGGTCGGGTAAACTACCATCTCAACCAGTAGTAAACCCTAGGGATAAAGGAAATGTTAGCGCCATCACCCTTAGGAGTGGAACACAACTCAAAAGCCAAATGACCCCTCCATTAGAGTCCTCCCATCCAAAGGAAACCACCATCCCAACTGCTGAAAATGGTCCAAGAGAAGAAAACCCTTTTCCTGAGAGAAGCCCTTCCAAAGGAAAGACTGTGGCTGTTGATGAGCCACCTATCCCAACCATTCCCCTTCCATTTCCTCAAAGGGATTCCCAACCTAGGAAACAAAAATAAATCGAACTTGATAAAGAAATCTTGGAAACTTTCAAGAAAGTACAGGTTAACATTCCTTTGATTGATGCTGTGAAGCAAATTCCAAGATATGCCAAGTTTCTGAAGGATATGTGTACACACCGAAGGAGGCTTCATGGTGATGAGAAGGTGATCCTGGGGAGGAATGTTTCAGCATTGATAGAGTCATCACTTCCTATCAAGTGCAATGATCCCGGGACATTCTCGATTCCGTGCACCATAGGTGAGTATTCATGTTCCAACGCTATTCTTGATTTGGGTGCTTCTATTAATGTGACGCCTCACTCTATTTACTCTTCATTGCAGGTCGGTGAACTGAATCCCACTGGTATTTTCGTTCAGCTAGCAAATCGGAGTACAACACACCCCTCTGGTGTGCTAGAGGATGTTCTTATGAGGGTGCAAAATTTAATTTTTCCTGCTGATTTTTATGTGCTTAAAATGGAAGATGATAGGATGAATGGACATGCCCCGATTATATTGGGGGGACCTTTCTTGAAAACCACCAAAACCATAATTAATGTCCATAATGGTACATTATCTATGGAGTTTGGTGGTAATATTTTCCACTTCAATATCCTTGATGCCATGAAGCACCCCTCAGAAGAACATTCCTCTCTCTCGGTAAATTCAATTGATGTACTCCCTTCCCCTAAAATAACTTCATTTGTTTCCCCTGATCCCCTTTCTGAATTTTCCTCTTTGATAGAAATCCTTGGAAATTAATCATGCATTGATTGTTGTAGCGGTCTAGAGAAATGTCATGCGTGTTTGTTAATTGATGATTTCTTGAACACAGAGGATCACATGACCATAGATGATACTTCTAAGCTTGTAAAAGCTCATTCCTCATCTGAGGATGTTACCATTAAGCAGTTAGATGAGATCAGTGACTTTTCACTTTCACACACACTTCTGTCAATCCAAAATCCCCCAAAATTGGAGTTGAAACAACTGCCTCAAGATTTAAAATACTCATATCTTGAGAATGGAAACAAGTTGCCCATCATCATTTATAGTTCACTCCCTCCTGAGCATGAATTGCGACAGATTGATATTTTGAGGAAGTATAAAAAAGATTTGGGATGGACACTTGCTGACATTCCAGGCATTAGCCCATCAATTTGTACACATCATATTTTATTAAATGATGAGGCTAAACCAGTGAGGTAGTCACAACGTCGACTGAACCCAAACTTACTTGATGTTGTTAAAAAAGAAGTAACAAAATTTTTGGCTGCTGGAATCATTTACCCTATCTCTGACATCCAATGGGTCAGTCCCGTTCAAGTAGTTCCTAAAAAATTGGCCTTACTGTAGTTAAAAATGAAAACAATGAATTGGTTCCAACTCGTGTGCAGAATAGTTGGCGTGTCTGTATAGATTATCGCCGACTAAACCAACACACTAGGAAGGACCATTTCCCATTACCATTCATTGACCAGGTGCTAGAGAGGCTAGCAGGGAAGTCCCATTACTATTTCCTTGATGGGTATTCTGGATACTTTTAGATCCATATTTCCCCAGAGGATCAGGAAAAGACAACCTTTACTTGCCCCTTTGGTACATTTGCTTATAGAAGGATTCCATTTGGTCTGTGCAATGCTCCAGGTACTTTCCAACGATGTATGGTTAGTATTTTTTCAGATTACCTGGATAATTTCATGGAGGTTTTTATGGATGATTTTACTGTTTATGGATCCTCTTTTGATGAATGTTTGAGTAGTCTTGCTTCTGTCCTATGTCACTATATTGAAAAGAATCTCGTATTAAATTATGAGAAATGCCATTTCATGGTGCGACAAGGCATAGTTTTGGGACATGTCATTTTTGGGGAAGGTATCCAAGTGGAAAAATAAAAAGTAGATATCATTTCATCCCTACCATTCCCTAAAAATGTTTGGGATGTGCGGTATTTCCTGGGTCATGCTGGATTTTATCGTCGTTTCATTCGTGACTTTAGTAAAATTGCACTCCCCCTCTCCCGATTACTCCAAAAAGAAAAAGAATTTTATTTTGATAAAAAATGTGAGGAAGCTTTCAATAAGTTAAAATGGAGTCTCACATCACCCTCGGTAATCCAACCACCTCGGTGGGATTTACCATTTGAGCTCATGTGTGATGCCTCTAACTATACAGTTGGGGCAGTCTTATCACAAAGGGTCGACCGAGCTCCACATGTCATTGCCTATGCCTCACGTACTTTGGACCCTGCCCAAGCAAACTACACCACCACTGAAAAAGAATTTCTTTCCATTGTGTTTGCCTTGGATAAATTCAGGTCATATCTTCTAGGGTCCAAAGTCGTTGTGTTCTCAGACCATGCAGCCCTCCAATATCTCCTAAAGAAACCAGAAGCCAAACCACATCTCATTCGCTGGATGCTCCTCCTTCAGGAATTTGATCTAGAAATTAGGGATAAAAAAGGAGCAGAGAATGTGGTTGCTGACCATATCAGTAGGATTCTCCCATCCTCGGACATTGACTCATCCCCCTGTATTCCCATAAATGAATTGTTTCCTGATGAGCAATTGTACCGAGTGCAAGATGTTATTCCTTGGTATGCTGAAATTGTAAATTATTTGGTAGCATCTTGCATTCCTGCTGATTTCACCAAAAACCAGGCCGACCGTCTAAAACATGAGTCCCGTTGGTACATTTGGGATGACCCCTACCTCTGGCGCACATGTAGTGATCAAGTTATTAGGCGTTGTGTTCCCGATAGTGAGTTTCAGTCTGTCCTTAGGTTCTGCCACACACTTGCTTGTGGGGGCCACTTTGGTCCCCAACGGACTGCTCGCAAGGTCTTAGATTCTGGTCTCTTTTGGCCCACATTGTTTAGGGATGCCCATGAATTCTATAAATCTTGTCCTCGCTGTCAAAGAATGGGGAATGTCTCTAAAAGAAATAAGATTCCCGAACAACCCTTACTCTTCCATGACATTTTTGATGTTTGGGGCATTGAATTTATGGGATCATTCCCCAATTCATTTGGGAACCTTTACATTCTTCTGGTAGTGGATTATGTTTCAAAGTGGGTAGAGGCACGAGCCACGAGGACAGATGATTCCAAGACAGTTATGGAATTTTTGAGAACCCAAATATTATGTAGGTTTGGATTACCTAGGTTTATCATCAGTGATCAGGGTTCTCATTTCTGCAACCACACAATGCAATCTCTTTTGCGCAGGTATGGGGTTGGGCATCGAGTGTCTACTGCTTATCACCCACAAACAAATGGTCAAGCCGAAGTATCAAATAGAGAGGTAAAACAGATTCTTGAGAAAACGGTTCATCCAAACAGAAAAGACTGTAGTCTTAGACTAGATGATTCATTATGGGCTTACCGTACTGCATTCAAAACTCCAATTGGCATGTCACCATATCGGCTAGTTTTTGGGAAGAGTTGTCACCTCCCTGTTGAGGTAGAGCACCGGGCCTACTGGGCCATTAAATAATGAAATTCTAATCTTTCTGGTGCAGGTATTCAAAGGAAGTTTCAAATTCAGGAGTTGGAGGAAATGAGAAGAGATTCATATGAGAACTCCCGAATTAATAAAGAGATAATCAAGGTTTCCCACGACCGTCTCATCCTTCATCGTCAATTCCACATCGGGAAGAAGGTCCTCCTCTACAATGCAAGGCTGAAGTTGCACCCTGGTAAGCTTCGTTCCCGTTGGTTTGGACCTCAAATTGTTACTAATGTCTCTCCATTTGGTGTTGTCCAGGTTCAAAATGAAGACACCAAGCAAACCTTCACTGTCAATGGGTAGCGGCTGAAACACTTCCATGAAGCCATTCTGGAGTCCCCAATAGAGGAACTCCATGTTCAAGAAGCGGTCTATGAATAACACTCACCAGGTTTTATCCTTCCTTCCCACAGTCTCTTTTATTACAGTGAGGACACCGCATTCTCTAGGTGTGGGGGGGGGGGGGGGGTGGATACATTCCTGGGATAGTTAGGAATTTTCATTGTTTTCTCCTTTTGTTTTCTCTTTTTGGCCTTCTTTATGGTATTTTCATTTTTCCCCATCAACAATTTCGAAGTTCCATGATTTTACGACCATAAAGTGGGGAAAGTAAAAATACCATAACGAAGGCTAAAAAGAATATTTGTATGAATTTAACATCAGGGAGTGATTTTTAGTGAATTGGTTTTCTGTCAATGATATAAATGGTCGTATCTATGTGAAACCTTTGAGATGATTGATGCCCATTGTGTGAGTAGTTTTTGGGAAAACTGTGTCACTAATATCTCCAAATTTTTTTTGCACCAAACCACAAAGTGTGATTATTTCTTACTTAATATAAGGTAAATATATGTTGGGTTAATATTTTTCAGCTTTAAATTATATTTCCATACGTTCGTTCCTTATCCGATCTGTTTCATTACTGTACCAGATTGACCTATGTGTGTGTACCTAATGTCCGACTGTTGTACGCCCTAAAAAAAAAATTGTTGTGCCTTGGGCAGGTCAAAAACCACTCCTCCTCAACCTTTGATCTTGTTATAACTATTGCAATTAGTGTTGTGAGGAGATCAAACAAAGGTTGAGAGATGAGTGTGAGATTTGTTCCAATTGCAACTTCAAAAAAATAATAATAAATGAGGGGAGTGATGAAATGTGCAACATATGGGGATATCTAGGTCGGGAGCTTATGGTTTGACTTCTAGGAATGCTTAAATGAGTGGGTCTTGAAATATGATTGCAAAGGATGTAGGACAGGTTCAGTGACAAAATCATTTAAGCTGAAAAATGTTAAAATAACATATATTTATTGGATAGCAAGTGGAAAGAATAGCATGGAATGATTTTCACACACACACATGAAGAGTTATTGTCATGCTTTACTTCTGAATTCCTTTATCAATTGGGTATCATGAACCTTTTTTAATTTCGCTATGATATGATTTATGGGACATCTTTTTCTATTTTCACTAGGAAGAACTCCTTGGTGTGATTGGTGAATTGATCAATTTACTTTAAATAAAATTCCCTCAAATGCTAAATCTTCATGATGTTGTAAATATATATATATATGCATCATTGTATTTGGATATGTGACCTTGCCCAGGAGTGCAAATGTTTAGGTGTGGGGGTGTGATCATACCACGATTCACTGTTTCATTTTCACCCTTACACCGCTGTGTTAAACATATTTTGTATTAAAAATTATAAAAATATTATCAAATTCTGCTTAATGTTTGATTCAATAATTTTGTTTTTATCACTGTTAAATAGGTCAATGATACTTGTTTTGACAATTACAATGTAGGTGGAGGTGATTTGGAGGGCCCTTGATGAAGTGGAAGAAAAATGGGCCAAAATTGCATGGATCCATGGACATATATCCACTGTTTTAAATATTACATGCAATCCGTGCATCAAAATGGGATGAAATTTTTTGGTCCTTTCCAAAATTCAATATTATACATTTCATATTAAGGAACCCAATCCTGATTCGGCTTTTATGTGGCCCATACGAACTGATCTGTCCAAGACACTGAATTTGGACCAAGTCAAATGCGGTGTTCTGTATTTTATCAATATCTTGAGCTGTAGTTGTCCAAACGGTACCAAACTTTCGGTGGAGACATTCAAGAGGTAGGGATAAAACTTTTCTATTTTATACAAAGCGAGATAATACTGTCTGAAGTACGAAACGTGTCGTGCAAGTGGATTTATGAAATCTGTGTGCCCAAAACCACCTCCCACATTTTCTATAAAAGGGCACCTTGGGCTCCTCATTTGTAAATTCGGGCAAGGAGTGAAGTGCTGCCAATTTTGAGTCCTAGAGGAGTCTCCTAATCACCTTGGAGGTTCTGGAGGCCCCTATCCTCATAGGGGGATCAACAATGAAGAAGGAGTTCAACCCGAGCTTCCTCCTCCTCCCGATGTCGAGCTAAAAGTTGGGTGTTCGTTGTGAGGGAGCTACACACATGTCAAGGGAGTTCCGATGCATACATTAGCTACTGGTTTGGATTAATTTGGGTGTTTAAACATTTCATTCCATGTATCTTATTTTATTTCAGATTTGAATGCTTGATTTGATGCATGTGAGTGTTATGCTCTTAATTTCTAACCGATCGGTGTGAGGTTTTGAGTGCGTGACTTGTGTTGTTCCGATTGGACATCATAAGAATCCTTTTCATACCTACCTTATTGAGATTTCAATATGCTTTGGAAGCTCTTATTCCATGCATAAGTACTGGACCTTGACAATACGATTGTTACGTCAAGGTTTGGTCCTTAAAGCATTGAAATAAAAGCTTAGGAATTAATCAGGATTCCAATTAACTCCAACCAAAGAATTACTCTAAACCCAAGATGAATCTCTATGAACAATGAAATTGATATGTGTGTAGTGAAATAACATCGACCCTTTTATCTCATATTTTTCAAAATCCACTTGGTCACTCAATTTTTAATCCATTTCAACTAAGTCATTGTTTTAAACTGTTTTCAAAACCACCCCCTCTCTTAGTCATTTTTATTAAAAATACACACTCTAAACCTACCAACGCTTCTTGAGAGACGACTTAGGGTATGCCCTAGACTATATATCATCCTCAAAAACATAATAAATTTGACGTGTCACGACAGCGTGGTCAAGCACCGGTGTCCATTCCTCCTTATAGGATGGCTACACCTGAGCTTCAGGAGCTCAAGAGGCAATTAGAGGAGTTACAGGTAAAGGGATTTATCTGACCCAGTACTTCTCCTTGGGGTTCTCCGGTCCTTTTTGCGAAGAAGGCAGATGGTACCCTCAGACTTTGCGTGGATTATCGAAAGCTGAACCAGTTGACGGTTAAGAACCGATATCCCTTGCCAAGGATAGATGATATGTTTGATTAGCTTCGTGGAGAATGAGTGTTCTCGAAGATTGACTTGAGATCTGGATATCATCAGCTACGCGTGAGACCATCCGATATACCGCTTACAGCTTTTCGGAGCAGATATGGTCTGTATGAGTACTTGGTTATGCCGTTCGGACTGACGAACTTACCAGCAGTTTTCATGGCTCTGATGAATCGTGTGTTCCATCCGTATCTTGATTCTTTTGTGGTAGTATTTGCGGACGACATCTTGGTGTAATATCGCACTCGACACGACCATGCCACCCATATTGAGATCATATTAGTACACTGAGAGAGCATCGACTATATGCTAAGCTCTCAAAGTGACACTTTTGGATGGACCAGATCCACTTCCTGGGTCACATCATCTCAGAGGCAGGAGTTTCAGTAGACCCAGAGAAGGTGAGAGCAGTAGTTTCCTGGGAGCAGCCTAAGAACGTGTTTGAGATAAGGAGTTTCTTAGGGAGGGCTGGTTACTACAGATGCTTCATACAGGACTTCTCCCACTTAGCAGCCCCATTGATAGGTCTGACTAAGAAGGGTGTAAAGTTCGTTTGGTCAGAAGCTTGCGAGAAAGCTTTTTAGGACCTGCAGGGAAGGTTGACATCAGCACCGATCCTGATACTCCTAGAGCAGGGGAAGAGCTATACAGTTTACTATGACACATCAGGTATTGGATTGGGAGCAGTGTTGATGTAGGGTGATCGAGTCGTTGCGTACGGGTCTCGGCAGTTGAGGCCACATGAGAGGAATTATCCAACGCATGATCTCGAGTTGGCTGTAGTTGTTCATGCATTGCGCTGTTGGAGACATTATCTGTTGGGAGAGTATTTTGTGGTTTTCACCAACCACAAAAGCCTCAAGTATATCTTTACTCAGCGTGACCTGAATCTGAGGCAGAGAAGGTGGGTTGAGTACCTACAGTCCTTCGATTTTGAGCTTGCCTATACACCTGGTAAAGGTAATGTAATAGATGATGCACTGAGCAGGAAGACTCAGATACAGGTAGTGCAGGAGGCCAGTGGTGAGTGGAAGCTCATGACTTTGTTCTCTGAGATGCATCTGGAGGTACATGATAGTCAGGGGAAGAATTATCTTTCATCTTTAGGTATGAAATCTACCCTCCAGGACAGAGTGAGGATGAGTCAGCTATCTGACCTGGAAGGCCTAGTTCTACGGGAGTCGGTGGCAAGTGAGGACCCTTCTCCTGGTTGGACGGTAGGCGATGATGAGGTTCTGCGTTTCCATGGACGAGTATGGGTTCCAGGGGACATACACGGGGAGCTTATGCAGGAGTTTCATCCTTCGGCTTGGGCAGTTCATCCCAGGGTTACCAAGATGTACCGTGACTTGAGACATCATTACTGGTGGCCGGGTATGAAGAAAGATGTAGCTAGTTTTGTTACGAGGTGTTCCACCTGTCAGTAGGTGAAGGTAGAGCACCAGAGGCCAGCTGGGCTGTTACAGCAGTTACCCATTCTAGAGTGGAAATAAGATGATGTCGCGATGGATTTCGTGATGGGATTGCTGAGGTTACCTCGTGGTAATGACGCCGTGTGGGTTGTTGTGGATAGACTCACAAAGGTAGCTCACTTCTTGCCGATCAAGGAGACCTTTGGTGTGGACGAGATCGAAAGACTGTATATCCGAGAGATTGTACATCTTCATGGGGTCCCTCGTTCTATCGTTTCAGATAGGGACGCCCACTTTACGTCTTGTTTCTGGTAGATTTTTTAGAGGGTGCTGGGTATATAGGTGCTTCTGAGCACAACATACCACCCTCAGACAGATGGCCAATCAGAGCAGACGATATAGGTGCTTGAGGACATGATGCGTGCATACGTCCTAGACTTTGGGGGCTCTTGGGAGAAGCATATACCCCTAGTCGAGTTTTCCTATAACAATAGTTTTCAGACGACTATTGAGATGGAACCTTACGAGGCTTTATATGGTAGGCCATGCTGATCACCTTTGTTCTGGTTAGAGGCAGGTGAGGCAACTTTACTGGGACCACAACTCATGCAGGAGACTTCTGAGCAGGTCCAGTTGATTCGGAAGCGGATGGCTACCGAGCAGTCTCGTCAGAAATCTTATGCTAATCGCCGTAGACGACCCTTGGAGTTCGTGGTTGGGGATCAGTTTTTTCTACATGTTTCGCCAAGGTTGGGACACAAGCGGATCAAGAGACAGGGTAAGATTTCACCGAGGTATGTGGGGCCATTCGAGATTCTGGAGAGAGTCGGGCTGGTTTCCTATCGGTTGTAGTTACCGCATCAATACTGAGCCATGCACGACGTCTTCCACGTGTCTCAGTTGTGCCACTATCATTCAGACTCATCTCACGTTTTCAGCCTGAGGAGGTTGATATGGAAGACGATGCGTCCTTTGAGGAGCATCTGATTCGTATTGTTGACAGGAGCATGAAGGTTCTCTGAGGCCAGTCAGTTCCTCTCATACGGGTGCTATGGCAGCATGGGAGAGTGCAGGACGAGACCTGGGAGCAGGAGGCCGACGTACGTGCTCAGTGGCCAGAGCTGTTCTGAGCTTTATCTTCGCCACCCTGGGAAAGGCAATTCGGGGACGAATTGCTATAAGGGGGGAAGTTTGTAAGAACCCAGTTCTTATTTTTGAGGTACGGGCTTCTTCTTTTCTCTTTTCCTTAAGTGTTTTTGAGAAAATATGGAAAATGGGGAAAAGTCCTAAATTTTGAAACTACAAGCCGTGTACTTTTTCCACACGCCGTGTGCTTTTGGCCGTGTGGGATGGGTACACGGGGCGTGTAGCCATGCTGGCGACGAAGGGTGTAGGAACCGACTACACGCTGTGTAGTGGTACCTTACATGCCATGTAGTTAGTCGGCATGCCTAAACAGTAAGGCGGTGGAGCAGCCGACAGCTGGGTGACAGTACACGCCGTGTACTTGGGAGTACATGCCGTGTACTCATGTTGACAGATGAACAGTGTGACGGTGTCGCCAGAGGAATAATTAAATGAAGGAAGTACACACCGTGTACTCAGAAGTACATGCAGTGTACTTTGCTTTTTCAGCTTAAAACAGGCAGTAGCCTCCTCATTTGGCAGAGGAGGCATTTGAGCCGTTTTGGAGCCAAGGAGGACGACCGAACCTTTGAAGATCCGCCGAGTGTTCGTTTGGAATCCGATTCGGCTTCGGACGATCTCATTGGAACCGCACGGGTAAGCCCTTTGTTCTCCTTACACCATTCTTACCAATTCTTTTCTGAGGAAAATTTATTTATGTTTGAATGAGTTTTTTTCTTCGTCAGATCTATGCCGTTCTTGGGCGTTTCTGGAGTCAGCGTTCGGGTATAATGTTCGTTGGAGAATAAGGTAGGTGTCTTGGTGTAAATTTCCAACTGTCGTGCGTTTTTGTGCGTTTTCATGCCAAAAACCCATGTTGGGGTGTTATGTGGATGAGGCCATTGCTATATTTAATACCTAGAATTGCATAGGTGATTAAATTGTGATAATAAAATGCTGGTTGGGATCGTTGCTTGGATCCGGAACCACCCCAGGGGTGTGTTCCACTGTTTAGCTGTTTGGCCAGGATACCCGAGGGTATGCCTTTAAAGTAGTAATTGTAGAATTGCCTTGAGAGGAATTGCTTGTTTACTTTATTTTGACATGTTGGGAATGACCCAGTTACCTGTTTAGCCTGAGGGCGTTGTTGTGATTAGCCTGTGGGCACTGCACTGTATTAGCCTGAGGGCATGAATGTATTAGCCTGAGGGCAACATACTATTTCGCCTGAGGGAAACCTTTCGTGCCTGAGGGCTTGAATTCTGTGCCTGAGGGAGACACTTCTTACGCCTAAGGGAAATTTTTGTTACGCCTGAGGTCAATACCTGTGGGTTGGATTCTAGATAGCCCGAGGGCAAGCCTGAGGGTGTGGTTTTACTATATTAGCCTGAGGGCAAGCTTCTGGTTGGCCAGAGGGCTTGGTGATTTTGAGCACAGAATGTTACTAAGTTAAATGATTAAATTAATAATAAAATGGAAATATAATTGGTAGTTAGTTACTTTTGAGTACTTCTTACTTTATTGCATTTTACTACTGCACACTGTAGTTGCATGCTTACACGTAGTTGGGCACAATTCTTTGGTGGGTGCCTACTGAGATATATTTCTCACACCCTATTTGGTTCATGCTTTTCGGCCCAAATAGATTAAGTTTCTGCAGGTGTGGATAGGGGAAAGAGTCTCTATACAGGTACTTGACTGTTGCGGTGGAGTAGGAGGGCATGGGACCGAGCCTAGGCTCGCGATGCCGCTGCCAGCTGTTTTGCTTTGTTTTGCTGTACTCTGTTTTTGTTGTACTATATTGATGTATAACATGTTCTGGCTATTTTCTTAGAACTTGGAACATTTAGCATCATTATTTACATCCTGTTGGTTATATCCACTGCTATAGTTTATTTCAGTTGTGTATGGTTTAATTCTTCCGCTGTTTGTTGTATGTTTTATTTAAATTCCACTGCGCTACACTTTGACAAATGAGGGCATAGTTTCCCCACTATCATACCTGGGCCCTCATTGCTAGTCAGAAGCCTATGGCATTTCGGGAAATGCGCTTGAGGTCACGTGGCGAACCGGGCTCGGGGCACCCGTTGCGTGGCACCCAGACCCGGGACGTTACAATTGACAACCTCTTTCTTTCACTTATAATCACATGCTTGGTGGCCTTTTTCACCACACTTGTAAAAAACTCCCATTCCCTTTAGGCAAGTACCAGGGTGTTTCTTACCACATTTACTGTAGGATAAAAATTCATCTTTTCCCTTCTTCCCCTTATTTCCATTTCTAGAGTGTTCAGCCGATCTCTTCTTCTCTTGCTTTGTTTTAAAGTCGTAAGACTTAGAGAATTATTTTTTCTATCTTGATAGCACATAAGACTATATCTTCGTATGACGAGAATGATTATAGGACTAATGCTCAACGAAGAAATGGTTTTAACCCATCAAAGAATCGATCAATCTTACTCCTTGGGTTATGTATATAATTTGCTGTATGTCTTGCTAACCTTGTAAAGTTAGCCTCATACTTTGCGACATTCTCATCCTCATTTTTCCTTAGACTCAGAAATTTTCTTTCCATATTCGCTCGTTGGTCATGAGGAAAGTATTTTTCTAAGAAAATCACTTTAAACTCCCTCCATTCTATATTTGATACTTCTTCATCCTCCTTTGTGTTTTTAATTAATGACCACTATTGATTTGCATCTCCTGTGAGGTGATAAAATACCATGACAACTTTTTCCCTTTCGCTACTCCCCAAAGCATAAAATATTTTCTCTAAGAAACTTATCCATTGCTCAGATACAAATGGATTTGTAGTCCCATTGAATTCTTGTGGTTTTTGCCTCATGAAGTGGTCTAACATTGATCCTCTGCATTGTGGATCAGGGTGATCCATATGGGTAAGGTTATTATTCATAACCCAAGTGAGTTTTCCCAGTATGGTTATAAGATGTTCAACACCAGTTGCATCACCAGATCCACTATAATTATCTTGAGTAGGAGGGAAATCCCTACATGGATTACGTGCATTCACTACTGGAAAATCAACCTATACCCACAGTTTTGTGAACTGTGGGCAACCGAGGAGTTGGGATAGGTCCCGATCCTATACCCATGGTTTTACAAACCGTCGGTATAACTTTTTTTTCCATGCTGTAAAATCCTCATACCCATTTCCACGCTGTCAACAGCTTTACCCACAGTTTTAAAACTGTGGGAATTAATTATACAAAAACACAACCAACAGGTGTTAAACCCAAAACTTCCAACACCTGCACTTTACCACTGATTCAACTCACCACTAAGCTATGAAACTTCTACTTATATATATAATTATTTTGAGAAATATGTTAATTATATGTGTATCAGCAAAAAAATATGCTCGCGGGTTTCGATCCCTGACTATTCTCCCAAAATTAGCCGTGACTAACCAGACCATCTACACCACTTTGATTTAAATAAATCCAAATTTAGTTTAATATATTAATACATCTCACTGTATCAGAAAAAAACACTCCATGGGATTCAATCCTTGGACCGGGGGAGCAACAAACACCGCCTCACCAACTAGCCTACGAAGTTTATTTGTTTGAATATTTTTATCACTTTAAATATATTAATTTAAACTATGGGTATAGGAGGAAAAACCATGGGTATAGGTTTTCCTACCAAATATTTTTTGTTTCCCGCGGATTTTATTTCCCCGCCAAAGCTATACCCACTATTTTACAAAACTGTGGGTATAGGTCTTCGAAAAAAAATTATGCCCACAGTTTTCATAAAACCATTGGTATAGGCCTTGAAAGAAACACCTATACCCACGGTTTTGGAGAACCGTGGGTATAAGTCCTCAAAAAAATATCTATACCTACGGTTTTTCCCAAAACTCAGGGTATAAGTGACCTATACCCACAGTTTCCATAAACCGTGGGTATAGGGCACACCTATGCCCATAGTTTTAAGTAAAACCATGGGTATAGGTCTATTTTCCAGTAGTGATTGATACAGTTTCCATTGATTCCACTAGGTTCCATTTCTAAACAATGGCATACACTAGATTAGTTTATGAATCTCAATACATAATTCCAAACTAGTAAAATACCTAACATAAATTGAACAATTTTTGCATATAATCCATAATCATAAAAATGTTTTCTTTGAGTAAGAATTTACTCATAAATCCTTCATAATGGTTTGAAAAGAAAATGTGAATTATCCTAAGCATATCCCCCGAGGGTGTTAATACCAAGAGTGCAATAAGTCCCATTGTCGTGTACCAAGATACCCTAGGTCAAGCCTGAAACTCATTGTCGGAGTTTTCACTCCTAGGTACATCTATGCCAGAGCCACCTCTATCTATTTGTATCCATATGGGGATGTATTTGCTTGGAAAACACACATAATATTTACACTACCAATTTTTTTGGATGTTCTTCTATATTAATCCTCAAAGTATATCTTAGGGTAATGTTCTCTAATCAGAGTTGATCTAAATCTAGTTTCTAAGGTTTGTACTAAAATTCCTATGATAACAACTATAATGCCCCAACCCCAGTTACCTAGAGTCGGTGCATTATTACATAACATTGGCATGATCACAAGAGATCAAGTCTCTAAAGACCGATTAGTTTAGTATCCTTGGAAGTACTATATACATACATAAGTTTTACATTACATTATAAAATGAAAAAAAAACAATATTGTGACCCATTTTAACACACTCATATCCCTTATCCTATATCTGCAGGTCAATCATAATATACTTCTTCACATCTTGGGAAAAATAAAACATAATAAAGGGGTGATCTTAGATGCTTAGTAAGTATAACAATATAACAGAAACTATAAAAAATAAGCATAAACATTTAAGGAAATGTATAAGACTAAAACACAAGACTTTTAAACTTAAACTTCAACATAATATGAAAAATATAAATCAAATAATGTCATTTACTTATTCACATGGATATTCTACTAGTCTAATAATCACATTTAATATCAATAGCTAATTTCATAATGATGGAATGCATAATGTCGGACATCATAACCACATAGTCAAAGCCTCATGCCAAGACTACAAATAAGATTTTGTCAAGGCCTTATGCCAAGACACTAGTTTATCTCATGAGACCTACCGATGCATTGAGGGGCTATAGCGGCCCCCACCCGTCATTTACTACGTCCAATGCATTCCTCATATGAAAAGGTTGAAACATGACATAAAAATTCGTATTTAAAAGTACAATACAAAATGTTAATACTTTAACCATAAACCATGAATGGTATAAAAATAACACATCCACAATCAAACATATCACAAAGCCTTCAATATAATATGGAATATTATATCATAATAAATCAACTTCAATAATCATAAAATCCAACAAAGGATGTTGACATAGATAAAATCAATCCAAAAATTATTTGAGTGAAATATCTCTTTCTACTTTGAAATAATTCAAATGTAAAGAAAATATTTATTTTGAAATATTATTATAAGTTTGTAAGGGAATATTTCAAGGTGTTATAATGGCAGAAAATAGCCACACCCGCCGTATAAGTTAAAAAAACATTCTTTCCTTAATTTGTCGAAAAGGTCATAAAGTACCTTGTTTAGAAAGAGACAAAAAGATTCCTTTCAAAACATTTTATAAAAAGTCAAAAAAGGGTATAAATTAATTTAATCCATAGTCTAGGAAATAGCAATTTTTTTTGAAATACATTTTAAGAAAAACGGATGTAGATGATAAAGAAGTACCAGTAGATACTTACGTATAAACAACCTCAGATAATAAAGAGATTGTAAAATTAACCCATACCTTGTACTTTTCCTTAGTCAAGGGTACGTTAAAATCCTATATAATAGTTAAATAATTGTTATTAAATTATAAAAGAACCATATACCTAAATATGATATCATATATGATCTTCTAATATTTCTTTGTTAATAATATTTTAGTAGTATCATTATTTTAGGTGTTAACTGATTCGTTTTCCTTTATATGTTTTGTTAGGTAAGTCATGTTTGTTATGGATAGGATGTATTTGATTCATATATATAATTATATTAAGTTCTTAAACATTATTTTTAATCATAAAATGAAAATTATTCTTGAATGGTTACAATGGGGAATGAATCTTATCGCGTTCATGGAGACGGTAATCCGTACGTACGCACGAGCGACAACATCATTCTATTGATGGTGAAATCACATGTAATTGGATGATATATTATATATAAATAATCATTAACATATTATATTTATTATTTAAATCAATTATACTTATTATTATACCCATCTAAATAATTAAATGTTGAATAACAAACTTCACAACGACGTGGAGACGGTAAGCCGTACGTACGTACATATGTTGACTTTTTAATTCATAGGATGGATAGAATAATGATTATGGTAATACCATATTTATAATAACATAAAAGTATGTATAAGGTACTGTATTTATTATTTTGGTATGGAAAAAATAAATAAAGAGGAAGTGGAAGAAGAAAATAACTTTGAAAGAGGTGATGAAATAATTACCTCTTCTTCGGGTGCTTCCTTTAGATTTGATCAAAAGGGCTCCTTAGGTTGGCTTTTTGATCAAAGTGAGGACTCTAGGTTGAATTAATGGTAGTTGGTAGGATATTTGAGTAGGTTTTGGCCAAGAAAAATTTATTTTTAGGTGTTATTTTTAGAGAAGGGGAAGTACCCTTTTATAAGAGAGGTGAGGGTCACTTTAGGAAAAGCTTGAAATATTATTTTATTATAAAATAATTTTCAGTTCTAATGGATCCAAATGGATTTATTTCGTGGATAAGGTAGGGATGAGTTGAAATAATCTAAAAAAATAGGTTTTATACAAGTTTAGGTTACCATATTAACCTTATTTTTTAGATTTAACTCTTAGTTAAATAGTTTAACTTTTACCATATCTTCTTGTATTTTTATATTACATGGTTAATAAACTTATTATAAAATTCCAAGAGAATATAAAGTGGTTAATTAATGATACACATATCATTATATAAGTCCTTTGGATGAATCTTATATTTTTAGAAATATTATATCATTTAATAATATAGTTTTTTAAAAAAAAATTCATTTATGTCAATTTTGACACTATTTAGTATTTGGTTTTTGTGAAAGTCATAACAATTTGATTTATTCAAAAAAAAATATTTAATCAACCCTAACATGTCATATTAACCTATAAAATTTGTGGGATGCATCATAAGTCTCAATTTACATTTATTTTAATATTTATAATATCAATTATTTTAATCTTTCATTAATAAGGAAATTACTGCATCATCATTGTGTCATAAATAAATTTAATTATTTGATGTATAAAAATTATAAATAAAATACCATAATGTAGGAAATTTTTTTATATTTCTAATTAATATTTATATTCTAATTTATATTATGTATAAACCTCTATTAAAAATGGTTTAGTTATTAAACTTTGAATTTTACACTTTTAACTCTTCTTTAAATAAAATAATAATAAATGTCCTGATCTAATCCAAGTGGATCAAAAAGGATAATATTTTATTCCTAAGGTTTATTTTGGTCGAAATAAACTTTTCCAATAGAATTAGTACATGTTTTGGGTTAATTATAATATCATTTTTACCTTTAATTACCCTATTTACTTTTAACCATGGTAAATAAAATTCAAAAGTTACTATTCACCAAAAATTATTTTCATAATATTGAACCAAATTTTACTTACTGATATCAATCATGTCTCTCAAGTTTTTTAAATTCAATTCACAGAAGCGGTAAAATTACGTTTTATGCAAATTCTCAAATGTGCCTAGAAGATGGGTATAAGGCATTAAAAAGTTCAATTATACATCTAATATTATTATAAAATGACTCTAATGAATTAAATTGGACTTATATAGGTATTATGTATCTATTTTGACTTAAAATAAATATAAATATAAATAAATAATTATTTAAATAAAAATTCAGTTTTAAACAACAATGTAGTGTTTTTCACTATTCATCAAAAATTGAAAGTTTTTAGAAAAATACCAAAAATTCAACCTAAGATAATTTTGATATTATAAATCCAAAAATTAATTCCATTTTAAAAAATAAAATTTATAAAATTTAAAAAAGTGGGTATTACTATTCATAACGGCTAGTTTGATTGGCCGTGATGTGCTAGAATTTGAAGTTGCGTACAACGCAGACTATTTCATTATTCAAAGAGAAACATACCATGGAATATTAGGGTGTTATAATAGATTAGGGAGCCCCAAATTTCAGGGAGGACGTGCACCCCACTAGAGCATTAAGATGATAGAGTAAAACTCCATAAACAAAGGAATTGATCCCATGTTGGGGAGTAACATCTCTATATGAATAAATAATATGGGGAACAAAAAACCTTATGTAACATGGGAGTAACATTGTTGGAATATCACTTATAGTTTAGGGAACCTGAATCTTGGTGCGACATGAGAGTACTGACCCTAAAATCTATCTGATGATCTTGACTTGATCACTACCATCACCAACCATCAACAGAATAAGAATCAATATCAGAACATTTTACCCCATATATCAAAAACCACTATAAATCCAACCATCTTGGTCTACATGGAAACATACTAAGGATAGTCTACACATGAGATAAAATTTGAGTCCAAATGAATGAGATATGAGAGGAATAAGTTGAAGGAGGTAATATAAGACATGTAAGGGGCTCCACATAATGTGTCACCCAACCTCATAACTTGGAAATGTTCTCCTTTGAACATATATTGAAAGTCATGTCAAAGTACAATATGTGTATGAGTCGTACATATCGCGTCTCATCCACTTAGGGATTACCTGTGTGCTATTGTCCATGCACTTGGCTATGGCCTAGTACTATCCTATGGATGTGCACTACAATAGTACATAGTGTGCTCGACAGTATGGGGTCCTTGGTGTGTGCCAGCTAGCACATGTATTGGCCAATGGGGTAGAGTCACATGGTTCATGGGTCTGACTATAAAACATGTTATCCTTAACTTTTTTGAAACCCTAGCACCACATCCAAGGGGCTACATAACGTGTGTTCTTCTAAGATACACATAAAGTAGTTGTATTTTTCAAAAAAATAATTTTTATTCACAAAAATATCTATACCGGCATTTATAGCCGCTATACTCTCCAACAAACCACTCAGAACAAGTGGTAATCACCTACATCTAACGATTGCAGCCCTATAGTGTCCAAAAATCAGAAACATGCTAACCACATGAAGAAATGTGGTGTGTGTCACACACCTACCATTTTTGGTGACTGATCTAGATCCTAGATACATGGATTATAACATAAAAATCATGATCCATCTAGATTGATCTGAAAAATACCAGATCATTCTTCGTTTACCAAAGCACCACATATCCAGGGGTTCAATCGAGCATGAACATGCCCTGACAATGTCAAACCGCAACCCCACAACAAACATAAAATAATGTGAAGAATGGGTGGGAGAAATGCACATGAGAAGGGGTTCAAACATCATTGTGTGAGCATTCTTAGACAATTATTATAGATTATGGCCTCCATGGTGTTATGCATCGAATAACAAGAATAGTTGATATAAACAATATTAATAGGCTCATTTGATAGGTAAACAAATTCTTGTCCAAAAGTAGACACAATATCCATTATTAATCATTTAATAAAAATGGAGAGATCCATAATTGGAGAGACCTACCTCGATTTGTATTGATAATTGGTGAATAACTCATTCTCCATTGATGTGGGAATCCCACTACATTCGTTACCAGTGATCCACCACAATCTGATCACTCATTGTACTCTGATGTGATCCTCCAATGAAGAATGATGAATCTCCTCCTCTAAGAGATGATAGGTTTATAGGAATAACCCTAGTGAAATGATATAACAATGTTTAAATAGTAAAAATTTCTTTCATTGGGTATTTAATAATAAAATAAATTTCAAAATTTATTTATTTCATTTAAGTGAATCACCAATGACTGCCTTCACTGAACGTTCATCACTGACTAACTTTATGGTGCACCTAGGGTAAAACCAACAATCCAAACTCAATCATGGTCTCAGATTTCTAATCCAAGTCTCTATTTGGGATTTATTACACTTTTTTAGGAAAACTAAATTCGTAAAGTATTAATATATTTAATATCCTTATAATATCAATTCCAAGCTCAACAAGTCTCTGAATCTTGCGTCATCTAAAACCCTAGATCCAAAAATATTCCTTGATATATTTCGATGTCTCACAAGATAAAAATAGGGTCACTAAAAATTTAAAGTGTTTTCATAAATTAATTTAAACTTAAACCTGCAATCACGTGGAAGAACAGGTTTTCCAAAGAAAAACTTTAAAATGTTTAAAATATTTTTATATAGAAATCAATATTAAATTGATTCGAACTACCAAAGTTAGTTAAATTGTAATATTATTGAACTAATTTTACTTTAAATCTAATTTAATAATTAATTGATCATTTTAAATAATTTAAATGAATAGTTTTTTTTCAATAAAAATTATAATTTTTTACAATTCATCAAAAATTTAATCTTTTCATAAAATTGTCAAAAAGTCACTGGAATAAATTTTTTACAAGTAGATAAAAAATAAATAGTATCATGTCAAATACATTTTCAAATTTTTTTCAAAATTAATTTTATATTATACGCGCAAATCCCGACTAATCCACATTTTAGAAAACATTAGTTTTCCAAAAAACATTTATTTCAATTTAAAATGGATCTTATGTTATTTATAATTAATATATAACCACTAATTTTATTTTACACATGGGTAAAAAATATAATTTTGATATTTTATCTTTTTCTATTCATACCCACTAACGTATTTTCTATGTTATAATGGTAATGTTTAAAGAATAATATTTTAATAGAGTATCATGTTTTATTTTAACAAGGTTATGCATGTATCCCAAGCTATGGAAGAGATTGAATTTATTTAAAAATAAATATATTGTAAAATCTTGAGGTTCTATATTATCTAACCTGTCACCTATGTCATGCATATTTGTTTTACCTAAAGTTACTAGAAGATATTATAGAGTAGTCATCAATGAGTGTGTGTGTGTGTGTGTGGGGGGGGTGTTAGTATGACATGGTCACACACTGGAAGGTTAATCACACATAACTCCAACATAGTGATGACATTTAATATCAAGTATCTCCCTGGAATTAATCTTACACCACACAATATGTCTATGATTTGTTAAAATGAAATATTCTTCCATATTCCCATTACTAAAAACATTTCTTTTCCCAAATATTTTATTTTAGTTGGTTGATTTCCTTGAATCATGATTTCCTAATGGTGGCCTTAATTAAGGGATAATTCAATTTACTATTGAGGAAATTCCTAGAGGGAATTATTATTGTCCCACATAGAGGAGATTTAGTTCAATACTCTGTTGGTGGTTCCACTCATGCATAACCTTCCAATATATTTATTACAGTGAGAGTTCACACTTAGAAATCTTTATGGATGATTAAAATAGTTTTTGGAGGATTTTAACAGAAGAAGTACCACATATTCCTTACAATTATTAGTTTCTAGTCTCTCTAATGGCCCAAAGGCCATCAAATTTTTATTATAATAAAAACCCCCTTTTAAGGGAAGAAGGGGAAAACCCAAACATAAATCATTACTAAGAGACCCAAACATACATCAAATTTGATCATGATGAAGATTTTCACCATTGCAAGGCTGATCGACAAGAAAGTGTCCTGTGTCAAAGCACATGCCCGATTTGATGGATGATGCCATACCCTCTCAAACATCCAAATCCAAAAATCTTTTCAAAGAAGAACCAAGAGATCCAAATCCTCCTCTAGGGCCTGAACTATGTGTTCGATTCCGGAACCAAAATTAAAACTAAATAGAAAACCGCCAGACACACCTTGAGCAGTGACCACCGTACGCTAAACAATCAAGCCCTTAGCACTGTCACCAGAATCCATCAACACCAGCGAACCAGCACCAAAAGCAGCAATGAAACCATCATGAACAACACCTCCTGGAATGCCGTCAATCACACAAACTATACATCCATAAACAATATGGAAACCATCACTCAAATCCGACCAGGAGAAGAGCATTGGGGTCCTGGTGTCAGAGCAGAGAAAATGCATCGACAACAAGCCAGAAACGTCGCCATGACCAGCAACCAAAATCCCACTGCTTGCATAAAAACATCCAGAATGTGAGCCAACATCAACGATAACAAAAACACCAATAACCCTACGTGAGTTCTTGCAACGTGACAGCAACCCAGATGAAAACACTAGGTAGAACCCCGCCGCCATCCACATGATCTCCTCCCACCACACAACCATGGAAGGCGCTTCATCGACGAAGAGAACCGAGCCACTCTGACCCATAAATAGCAACGCCGAAGTCCAATCATGCTAACCATGGGAGGAGGAAGAAACCTTAAAGGAGGGTTTGAGGAACACAAAAGAATATGGAGCCACATAAAACATCATCAGAACTTCTAGAAATGAATCTCCATAAAAAAAACCCTGCATCACGAAGACCTCCGAATCACCAGATCATACCCAAAGAAACATCACCGCAAGCTGAAATCCCATTGCCGCCTTCAAATCTGCACACGGAGACCGAAACAAACCCCACACCACACCCATAGCCAACCATAAAATGAGGCATCTCCCCTCTATCTGTAGAAACATGAAACCTGACATGGAAACTACACCGCCACCAGGAGAAACCCTAGCCAGTTTGATGGCTAGGGCGAGAGAAGGCAAGCAACGGGATTCGCCGAGGACCAATACCCCAAGGAGATGCCTCCACGAGCAAAGGTCATCTTCCTCAAATGATCCCACAATGGATCTTGTGAAGGATCCGTCATCGTCTCTGGAAGGAAGAGAGACAACGACATGGGGAAAACCTAGGAGGCTAAGCCCCTTACGGGCTCATCCGATCTAGTCTCTTAGTATATGAATGAACTTGCAATCTCAATATTGTTTCATATTAAGATTTTGTGTTATAATTTTATTTCTATTTTTGAATCCCATGATCATGTGTGAGTCTATCCAGTATAAAATTTGTTGTCACCACCCTTAGTCTTGTTTTAATCAAAGTATACAAGAGTACTATTATCATTGTGATTTTAGAGATTCTATGGTTTTGACTGCTTTTTATTTTTTTATTATTGTATATATTTATAAAGAAATGGTTTTTGTAATAAAATTACTACAATTTAGTGTTAATTTCATGAAAAAATATAAAAAATGGTATGAAGAATAATATATACATGTATTTATTACTTTTTGTAGTTTTATTTTTCTATTTTGAGGTTTCTTCCTTCCCCTATCTCTATTCTGTTTCTTTTTTCCTTCGATCTTTATTTTTTTTGTGAATAAAAATAATATAAACGAAAACCATACTTCAATTTTGAGGGAATAATTTAACTTTCTTATATTTTCTCCATTAATATATATATATATATTAATTTTATTTAAAAATTTCATTTTGTTAGATATTTTGAAACGTATTTTATTATTATTATTTTTTGTTTTATTTTTCTATTTTCATATCAAATAAAATAATACAAGAATATATTTTATTAGTTAGATTTTTTATAGTAGTAATAATAATTTTTAATTAACATAATGTGCCCAAAGAGCTTAGAGTTAAGAGAGGCTCCCTTCACTTCAATTCTCATGGTGTTCTATAATACAAGGAAGGTCAAAAGATGCTACATAGAAGTAATTTAATCCATAATCATTTCTAAAATGGAAACATATAAAAGGAAAACTATGTCTCATGTGAAGATAATTTGTCTAATCAATTATGTGATAATCTATATGTTTATTTATGCCTTATTAATTTATAGGTTTCCTAGAACTATTATCAAATAGGTATAAAATTGAATTCAATTTTTTTTCTAGAATAGTCTCTTTAATGAAATTAAACTCATTAAGATGTATTGGAAATAATGTTTCAAACATACTGATATGGTAGGTTTGGGCATAAAGGACCTCAAACTATATAATGGGGTACTCCTCAAGAAAATTACATGGAACCTTCTAACCTCCGATGATTGTTCTATTCAATTACTTGATAATAAATTCATTAAAAAATGAATAATTGTTACTGCCTGTACCTACCCACATCTATTTGTCCATCTATTAGGAAATAATATCATGATATATTATAATGCTGAAAATGTCTCATATGTAAATAGTAATTTCTAAACTGCTCAAGTTTATCATGGCTATCTAGTCCAATAAAGGATGGTGTGGCTATCTCCTAATCACTAAAAGGAAAATCAATTGATTATTTATAGTGTAATGGTGATGAAATTTCCTTTATCTTATCTCACATCATTATAGAGGTTTAAATATATGGATATACCGATAGGGATACACTCATTTGGGTACCAAGACTGATAGATAAATTCATTGGAAGGGACTCTTATATGTACATATATGATGGATATATCATGATTACATCATGGATGATGGGATTCAATAATACATTTATTCCACCTACCTCCATGATCCTAATATGGCGAATCCCAAGAAAACAGATGCCACTATACAACCTTATTCAAATAGAAGGCCTGCATATGGCCCCTTCCTTACACCTATGTCTATGCATGAAGAAAATTATAAACCATATATTTCATTTATGTATATATACTTTTAATTAAATGAAATACATTTAGTACTCCTTTAGAAGCAACTTATTCTTGGAAAAAATTGATAAAATGATGATGACCATCAATAAGGATGGACGAAGTGGGATGATGTAGAACATGTTGATCACTACTACTGCTACTATCATTTCATATACATGGAGAGAAAAAAATGATCTTTCCTTTGAGAATAAATCCTATATTTCCATGAAATAATTAACGTAGTTCATAGGGAGATCATGGCCACTTCCAAAATTCAAATAGGTCCCATGGAGAATGTTTTTTATTACATTTTTATTTAGAGTATTTTTAGTGTTATTGGTAGGGTCAACAAACTATTTTTAAGGAATACCATTAGATGGATCCCTCTAATTCAAATCATTTTAAAATTGAATGTGGATGGGGAGAATTTAGGTGCAAAAGGACCCATGAGTTTTGGTGGTGTCTTATGAACTCATTGGGGACTCATTAGGGGTTTTTTAGTCATTTCATATATAATGGGTGTTCCATTGAAGTTGAATTGTGAGCGATGATTAGTGAAATTAGATATTATATTCAATTTGGATGGATCTCCATTTGGATGAAATTTGAATCAAGTGTGGTGGTTAGAATTCATAAATATCAATCCATGAATGTCCCATAGAGAATTTTTTCTTTCTAGATTGAATTATTTTGGATCAACGATCAACTTATACTAGATGTTACATGAATATTTTGGGAATCCAATTAGGTTATTGAGGCCCTATGAAAGTGATAAATTGTGGAGAAAATTTTGAGATGGTCCTTTTTGACTCTAGTTTTTTATTAATCATTTGTTGAGGTTGATGTGTGTGTTAAATTGCACAATCACATTTGTAAACTCTCATTATGATGCTTTTCTTACTACTTTTTTAATAAATTTACTTGCTTTTGGAACCATTTTATAATGTTAATAAAACATAAATAATAAAAAAATTACTAATATATGAATATAATATGAATAAAATAAAATTATTTATTGTTCAAATGAAGAATATATTGAATATATATGATGTTTTTTTGAGATATGTTGGATTAATAGTTAGGAAGAAGGTGATTTGACAAGTTTATAAAATTTATATGATTATACCTGAGTAAAAAAAATTCAAAGAGGAAAAATAAAAATAATAGCATAAGATATTTTTATAGTTGTTCATATATTGGTGATCCTTTGTCCACTCTTCACCTATCTCTATCCCCGATAGAAATAAATACCACAAAATAATGACTTTTTAATGGAAGTCACAACACAATTATAATAACCCTAATTACAATAGAAATTTAGAGTAGAGGAAAAAACAAGATAACATAACTTTTAATGGGGGGTGTCAACTCATTACAAATGACTATTTCACACTAGGAGTTACAACCCAATAAACCTAAATTTTACTAAATATGGAATAACCCAATTATCCTTTTTTTATAGCTAGAGGAACGACCAATGAATATATACTTTAATGTTTATTATAACTTAACATTAGGTACTATTATTGAATAAAAAGAAAAAACATAAAATCATTCACATATAAAGGATTTGAAGAATGTAGGACCACAAATCCCAATTTAAAAATGTGTAGTCTAATGGTCAAAGAAGTCTTAGATTACTTCACCAGTGATGTTGATCACATTCAATTCCAATAAAAGTATCACAACAGTAGTGATAAAAAATGTGTACGTAACTATAACGTGTAGTGTACCTCTATTATTTTTAACAAACACAGTATGTGTATCCTTAACACTTTGAAACCCTATATTGGATATTTTAATCTCTATTTATTTGTTTATTCACACATTTTAACATAAAAATGATATCCACATGAACATACTCTTCAAAAATTATATTTCTAGTATATATTTCTAGAAAAATTAGTTTTTGAGATATTTTTCAATGATAACAAACTATTTCAGAGATGTTCAAGTCACCTATGTGACTTCTTGACGAATTCCCAGATTTATAATGTGTTATTCATATATAACTGAATAGAATATATTCAATTAGAATATTTCTTTAATTATATTTGATAAAAATAAAAATATGAACACCTAAACTCGATATAATATTAAATGAATAAATTTCATAATTAATAATCCATATAATCAAGTATTAATTATGCTGAAATTACTTAATAATAA
Source organism: Viscum album (assembly GCA_963277665.1). Lineage (NCBI taxonomy): Eukaryota > Viridiplantae > Streptophyta > Magnoliopsida > Santalales > Viscaceae > Viscum > Viscum album. The sequence goes on from OY728134.1 coordinate 1,375,687,407, forward strand.
ATACAAAACAACCTATGATATTTAAAGAAATATTTGAATTTAATATTTAGATTTCCTGAAAATAGAAACATTAAGAACATTAAATAATTGGATAAAATTAAATAAAAATAAGTGTTCTGAATATTAATTAATTTTTGTGGATAAAAAAAATTGAAAACTAAAAGTGCTTTTTAGAAGAGTACAATATTTTGAGGAGTAAATTTTTTTGATGATTACTCATAAGAGTAATTTCTAGAGATTAAAGCATTTATAAATAGTATGAATAAGATTATAATATTTCATAAAAGTAAAATATTTTTGGAAGAGTTCAATAAATTGTTAGATATTTGACATGTAGAATACATCCATAATAAAAATAAGAACAAGAAAATGATAATAAATATAGATTAATTATTTCTAATGAACAATAACCAATAATGCTATAATTATTATTTTCTTCTAAAAGTAGTGTATGTGTCATATAATAGAAAGTATAAATGTAGTGAGGGAAATAATTAAAAATAAATAATTAATATTTTTTCAGTCAATCAATTGAGTGTATGAGTCATTACTTAACTCATATTAATGGGGATTTTACCCCAAAATCATTTCATAAAATATAGGAAAAAACCAAATAATTTATGCAATAAGTATAACTAAAATATATAAAAACAAGGATAAATAAATAATAATGATTTAATTCTTATACAAGTAGTGAAATATTCAATAAATAAAACACATTGTCTCTTTTCAATACTCTTGTTAGAGGGAATAAAAAAATAATTTTTTAGTTATCAAAACATAAGAAATTAAAGTATCAACGAGTCACTAAAAAGTATAACATTTTTTGAAATTATAAAGCTGAATAGAATTTAAAAATCTTATCCCATTTTTTTTAAAATTATTAAAAACATTATTGAATTGAAAAATTAATCCCCTTTTTGAAAAAAAAATCAACTAAATTTTGTTTCAAACTATTATCATAAAAAAATTCTCATTTTTTAATACTAAAATAAACTAGTGTTCCATTTAAAAAATCATAATAGTTTTAAATCTTATTTCTTAAAATATATTCAAAAGATATAATAGATATTAAAAAAGTATATATTAAAAAAAAGGATAACTTAACCTTTTATAAAAAATGATAATCATGGTTTAAAATCTATATTCATTAGATATGAAAATAGTTCTAAAATTTCTATATCACATAAAAAACATTAAGTATAGATGTAAGCATTGTAATTTCATTATACTTAGAATATTTACAATATATTTTAAATTTATCTAATTTAAAATAGAATTAATAAATTATATATATCCTTAAATTTATATAGTCTAGAAATAGATACCGACTTAATAAATATATGAATATTGTAAAGAAAGGTGATAAATGATAGAAGTTGAAAGTATCCCCCTTAATTTCAATTTTTTTCCTTTATTAAATTGCAATATCTTCACAACTGTGTAAGCATATTTCAAAACTAGTGTCTATAGATTTCAAAAACCTCTATTTTATAACATTTATAACACATTATTTATAAACTATAATAGATACAAGGGTTACGCCATGATTGTTATGGGGTCATCTTGAAACAAACTATTATTTAACTACTAGAAAAAAATATTATTGAATATATTTTATATATTTACAATCCAAAATTAAATATTTATACTAATTCATTTCAAATTTCCATTTCAAACATCCATTATATCAAGTGAATACATTATTTTCTAAAAAATAGTTAAATCTAAAAGTTTAATAAATTTGTCAGCTAATTGATCAACTATAGAGAGATAATATAGAAAAATTTAACCTCATAGTACATGATTTATAATATATTGATATATAAATTCAATAATTTTTATTATTTTAAATTGAAAATGTTTTTTATAAATTAAAATATTGGATGATTGATCATAGAAAATAACTAAATTATAAAAACAAACATCAATGTATGATACATTTTTCTTAATCCATAAGGATTGAGAACAAAAACTATTACTAACTATATATTCTACATCAATCGAATATGAAGCAACTAAAATTTTATTCTATTAATACCATGAAACTATGCTTTGAAAATAAAATTGGAACATTTAATTTGAACATGGTCCATCTATTTCACATCCACCAAATTTAGAATTATTATAGACTTTTAAGTAAAATGTTATTCTATAGGGATTAGATTAACCAATACTTAACATACCTTAACATTTTTATTTATTTTTTTCACCACTTTTAATTGATATTCATTATATTCACATTGAAATTTAGCACAAATAAATATAGTATCAAATTTATTCTAAAATTAGTTAAATAATGATAACTATCAATAATTACTCTCAAAGTTTACCATACACTAATTTTATAGATTTATCATAATATAGTTTACAAGATGTTATCATTGTGGTATTTTGGATTTTCTTGAATCTAAACCATATATATTAACAAATTAATTATCATAATTATATTTAATTTTAAAAATTCTATAATTTATTTCACCAATTATATATGCAAGATAAGAATTTTAATACTGCCATTAGGCTCATGTAAAATTAACTTATTATTAAATTTAAAATTCAAAATAAAGTAATTAACTTGAATATAAAAAAATAATAACATTGACTTAATATTGTATAATAAAAATATCATTTGTATTCTTCTTAATGAATTAAGAAGGATTATCATTCCTTTCAAAAAAATTGTTTTTAAGAAAAATTGAGACAATCATTCATACCAAACCGTTGGATATTGAATAAGTCGATAATGTTCATTGAATGTTTTAAAACATGATTATTATATATATAATGATCAAAAAACAGAAGATTTTTTACATATACTTCTTACAAAAATTTAAAAAAAATTAAAAAACGTTTTTTACATTCATTTTGAAAATAATAAATACATGACTAGATGCATATTATAATAAAATTATAATAGATTCTAATATATAATCAAAATAAATTTTTTCATCATCTTATATATGTTCTTATTTAAAATAACATTGATAAACCAATTATCATTTCTTATCATTTTTCTAGATTACTCACGCATATTTTTTTGTATTCATTTATAACCAATTATTCAATAATCATTGGGTAGTTCAACTAAATTCCATAATTTTTTCATAATAAAAATATTTTCTCTTATTACACATCAAAAATAAAATTATTATTAATTAATAAATCATAAATATATTTTAGGGATAAGTTAGAAATAATAGATTTTTGAGCACAAATATTACTTAATGAATTAATTTTTTTAACTCTAGATTAAACATTTATAATGGATTTATCTATAAAACAATCCTTATACATTTTCCAAGATTAATTAAGAAAGTTATTTTCCCCCTAAACATGTGCATTTTCATTTTGAGGTTCTTCATCTTAAAATATTGAATCTAGGATATCTTATTTAAGATGGTATGAATAATCATTGATTTTATTTAAATATTTTCATGAAACTTATCATGAATATAATATTCACTTACCACAATTTCTTTTTTCTAAACATTATAGGTTTTTGTTCATGTGCATGTTTTCTTTTATTTTTTACATGTAATTTTCTTAAAAGTATTTTAGGTATTTTGATGATATATCTATCCAATGTTTTTTGTTTTATGTGACTCTTACCACATTGGATAGGTAAGAGATTTATCCAAACTTCATTAGATTAATAGGATGTCTGAAAATGATTTTTTAGTAATCTAAAAATTCAATGAATTCGCTGCTGTAGTTTTAGAAATTTTACATTATGTAGTTTTAGAAAGTTACTATATTTAATTTAATGAAACTTCTATATATATTGAATTTGTATGAAAGTTGTTTTTATAAAAATAAATCATGTTTATCTCGATTTAATTAGTTTACATTGATGTCTAAAAAGGTCATTTAGATGGTTCAAAAATTATTTAGATTTTAGAAATTCTCCTTCTAAGCTATTGTTTTTCAGAATATTGGTCCTCATGTTTTTTGGTGATATTAGGAACAATAGATGTTGGTTTTATTTGATACATGATTATTTGGAAGGCTAATTTTTCTTCTTCAAATAAATATTTTTGATGAAAGAGTGAATCTATTATTAAAGCCCTTAAAAATTCATTGATGTCTTTTAATGTATGATGTCCAGTTTTTCACAATGTATGGTTCAAAAACACTATATTCGCAATAGTGAAAATTATGGTTCAACAAACCTAATTTTTCAATAGTGAAAAGCATGGTTCAGAAGAAAGACTTCAAAATAGTGGAAATTATGGTTTGAAAACCCTAATTTCATCAATAAAGAAAAGTATGGTTCAACAACCCTATTTTCGCAATAGTGAAAAGTATGGTTCGACAACCCTACTTTCACAATAGTGCAATGTATGGTTCGACAACCCTAATTTAATGAATAGTTATATGTATGGTTCAACATCCCTATAATACTATTCATACCATATGATATGTTACTATTCATTCCCTACTTTCATGAACAGTGCAATGTATGGTTTGACATCCGTACATTACAATTTATTCGGGTTGTGACTCCAAGATTCTAATGTCAGGATCTATGGGTTTTGACTCCCTGTATCTATATTCAGGACTGTTTGGGTTGTGACTCCCATTGTATAAAGTCAGGTTAGAAGGGTTGTGACCCCCCATACAAAAGTCAGTGTCATTGTTATCCCTCCAATAGAAAATGATTCTATAGTTACATTATGATACCCTCATAAAATATTTTTTTAGTGCACACGTATCTCTCATCGAGTAGAGAGGTATAAGAGTAGAGTAGGCTCACTTTAGGAAGAACTACTATAAAAAAATCCTTGGGTTATTTACTTTTTCAACTTCCAATTAAAATTAATAATTAACTCTCTTAAATCATCTAATTAATCAATTTATTTGTTTTAATTTTTTTATGCTGGTCTATTAACCCCCCTCTAGACCATCTAACACTACCTGTTCCGACCTAACAATTTGTATTAGAGGATAAACTTCTTAAAAATAGTTTAGCTCTATCATTATTTTTCTCAATATTAAACATTAATATCATAGGAATTATACAACCCTTTTAAAGAGTTTGTATATTTTTTGAATTGTGGTAACCTATTCCTAGAACTCATAGTCTAAGGAAAATATATTATAATATGGAATGATTGAACCCAAATAATGCCTGGATTTCTTAAAATCAACCATACTTTGATGGAAATGATTATGGATATTGGAGATCCCGAATAGAGGCTTACTTTAAATAGTTTATCATTGAGCACTGTTCTATCATGTCAAAACTGTACAAACATCTTGATGTTGACCCAAATACTCTTATAAGAAATTCTACTACTAGATATGTTTTTAATTATAAAGTTATCAATATTTTATATTTTGATATTAACAGAAGTGTTTTTAGTCATGTGGATACTTGTAAGACATCTCCTGAGATTTGGAATATTCTACAAGTCACTCACCTTGGCTATGAAAAATTAATATGAACCAAGATTGGAATGATTCGTCTTGAGTACCATGGAATTACGATGCGTGAAGATGAAATATTAAACCAAAAGGTCCACAGACTGACAAGAATTTTGAATGGAATTAATTCACTTGACAAGATCTATAAAACCCAATAATTATTGAAATATTCCTTTTATCCTTACTAATGGAATGGCATGACAAGATGGTTTCCATTGATGAAATAAAGAATTTCAAAGAGTACACACTTGATGAATTGATTGGATCACTACTCCAATATGAATTGGAATTGAAAAACATAGATGATGAGGATACCACAAAACGAAATGGTGTAGCATTTAAATCAGTGAATGTTGTTTCTACTCACTCTTCTGATTTTGATCTATAGGATAGAGAAAAAAAGAAGATATGGCTCATATTATGACTAGAGTTTACAAAATAATGAAAAATAAAGGATTCAAGAATCAGTTTATAAGAAATCCTAAAAAATAAAAATATAAGGAATATAAGAAAGGTAAAACAAATTTAAAGGTTATAGAATTAACTTGTTATGAGTGTAAGAAGAAAGGTAATATCAATCCTGGTTTTATAAAACTAATAAATAAAGAAAAATAGAAAAATATGTACAAAAAGGCATTGATAACAAGTTAAAGTTTTACATAAGAATTTGATTCTAGTGAACAATCTATAAAATAAAAATAATCTACTAACTTGTGATTAATAGAAACATCAGATAAGGTTAGTAATTCTTGTTTTTATTCTAGATGTTCTAATTCAATACGTGATTCATACAACCCCAATGTTTTTGAATTAAATAACGAAATTGAAAGAGTAATAGAAGATATTTTCAAAGATGATAATTTATATAATAAACATAAATAAAATAATGAAAAACATATTTTTGAAAATAAATTAAATTTTTAAGAAAATGAAAAATTAATAAGCACTGCTTCTGCTTCTCATTCAACAGTTTATGAAAATTTTAAATCTACTCAAGATTTGAATGAAATTTTGAACCAGGAAGTTTAATGCCATAAATAAAGTTTACCTTATTTTATTCAAGTTCATAAAAAATATCATAAGATGATGTCTTTGAAAAAAATAGATAAAAATATATATGGTTTTTTCTATGTTAGGAGAGTACCCAAAATTTATAAAACTCATATTTTTAAAAGTAAAAATGGTTTCACTTCAACTGGTACTTGTTTTAAATTTTTCTTGAATGGTCACTATAAAAATGATTGCTCTATTAGATTTAAACAATTTTTTGGATTTACAAAAACCTATTTTTTTTAATTATTATTATCTAGAGTACCTTACAATACATGTTTAAATTATGTATGGGTACCTATGAATTTTATTACTAATCCTATTAGACCTAAATTTGTATGGGTAAAAAAATTTCCAAGTAATTGATTTATATAGTAAAAATGCCTCAGATATCTCAAGAACAATATATAGTACATGGATAAGTGATTCTATGGGCATATTACCAGAAACACATAAAATTTTGCCACTTATAACACATGGGATAGAGGCACTGTTACTTTTTGAGATAACACCAAAGGTAATATAAAAGGTTTTGGTAAAGTTGGTATTGCAAATTTTTCCTTTATTTCTAATGTTTTATATTTTGAAGGATTACAAAATAATTTAATTATTATATCACAATTATGTGATGATAGAGTGGATATTAAATTTCAAAATAATAATTGTTTAGTTTTTAATTGTGATTCTTTATTATTTTATGCTAATAGAAAAGATAATATTTATATTATTGATTTTTTTGAACTAACTATACAACATGAAAAGTGTTTGAATGTTGTATAGAATAACAACATCCTTTGGAATAAATTCTTAGGTCATTTCAAATTAATAATGTTACATAAGCTCTCAAAACATGAGAATGTGATAAAACTACCTTCCTTGATGAAAGTACAATTCCATGTTTATGACACATGCATGAATGGTAAGAAACACCAAATTTCATTTAGACCCATCATTCATATAAGTAATAATAGACCTTTAAAATTAGTAAATCTTGATATATTCAGTCCCACTCAAATTTATACCCTTGGTGGAAAGAAATGTACTTTACTTATTATTAACGATTATAGTATATTTACTTGGGTATACATTATTTCTCATTAAATGATATTGTTTTCTAGATTTACTGCTATTTGTAAATTTCTTCAAAATGAAAAAGGTTGTATGATTATTTCTATTCATAGTTATAAAGGAGGTGAATTTCATAATTTATATTTTGAAAAATATTGTTAAAGGAATGGATATTTTCATAATTTTTCTGTTCCTAGAACACCACAACAAAATAGTGTTGTAGAATGAAAAAATAGAACTCTTATTGAAATTGATAAAACTATGTTAAATGAATATAATTTTCCTAGATATTTTTAGGTAGAGGATATTTTTGTTGGATGATATATTTCAAATAGAACTATTATTAGTCTATTGTTAAAGAAATATCCTTATAAGTTATTCATAAAAAAAGCCTAAAGTTAATTACTTTATATTTTTTTGGTTGTAAAAATTTTATTTTAAATTCAAAGGATAATTTAGATAAATTTTATTCTAAGAGTTATGATGGTATTTTTCTTGGCTATTATAATAATAGTAAAGTATATATAGTTTAAAATAAAATAACTATAATTATTGAATAATCTGTTTATTTTATATTTGATGAAAATAATATTAAATTAAAATTTTATTCTAATGTTTTTGATGAAGAGTTTAGATATTTTAATTTTGTTAAAGAAATTACTCAATATAAGAATTAATCAATTGATAGGGAGCTTAATTCTTCTAAATATGATCCAAAATCATGGAAGATTCATAAATGTCATCCTGTTGAAAATGTAATTGGAAATTTTGATTCTTTTTTAAAAACTAGAAATTTTATTTTAAATTTTTGTGCCAATTCTGCTTTTATTTATTATTTTTTCTCTATTAATGTAAATTATGATTTAAAATATGAAAGCTATATTATTGCTATAAAATATGAATTAAATCAGTTTGATAGAAATAATGATTGTACTGTAGTAGAATTATCTAAAGAAAAGTAGGTAATTGGAATAAAGTGGATCTTTAGAAACATGTTGGATGAATCTAGATATATTTTTTTTAAAAAAATCCAAACTTGTTTCTCAAGGATACTCTCAAGAAAAAGTTATAGGAATTTTTGATTCATTTTTACAAGTTTTCAAGTTATTGGTAATTAGAATTTTGTTATACTTTTCATGTTTTCAAGGTTTTAAATTATATCAAATAGATGTAAAAAAGTGCTTTCTTAAATGGTTTTATAACTGAAGAAAATTATGTTTCTCAAGCCACTAGTTTTAAAAGTAAACAATTTTCTAATCAAGTATTAAAATTATCTAAATCTTTGTATGCTCTTAATAAAGAACCTCACACTTGTAATGAAATAATCTCTTTTTTTATTAAATAATGGTTGTATGAAAGTAAATATTTATCCAAAAATTTTTATTAAAAGATATTTTGATTATATTTTAGTTATAAAAATTTATGTTGATGAAATAATTTTTGGTTCCTCTAGTGAAATACCATGCAATACTTTTTCTTCCCTGATGTATTCTAAATTTGAAATGAGTTTAATGGGGAAATTAAAATTCTTTCTTTGAATTTTATTTTTTCAAAGAAAATATGGAATTATTTTTAATCAATATAAGTATGCAAAAGAGTTGGTTAAATTATTTGGAATTGATTCTACTAAATCTAGGAAAACTCATATGGGTAATAATTGTAAATTAGATATTGATGCATCTAGTAAATATGTTGATATTAATGTTTATATAGGAATGATAAGTATCTTTCTATATTTAACTGCATCTAGACTCAATATCATTTTCAATGTTTGTTTATGTGCTATATTTTAAGAAGATCCTAAATATAGTTATATTAAGGCTGTAAAAATAATAATTAGATATGTTAAAGTCACTTTTGATTTTGTTTTATGTTATCCAAAATATAACTATTTTCATTTAACATATTATTTTAACTCTGATTTTGGAGGATATAGGATTGATAGAAAATGAACATAATGTATGTACGATATTCTGGGAAAAATATCAATTTCCTAGTCATCTAAGAAAAAACTATCTTTTGTAGTATCTACTTCAGAAGTTGAGTATATCTCTGTTTTTAGTAGTTGTGATCAAATTTTATAGATTAAGAAAATTTTATGTGATTTTGGTGTTTATTATGAAAAAATTCATATTATTGTGATAATACTTATGCAATTTATATTTCTAAAAACCACATTCCACATTCTATAACAAAGCATATCGATCTTAGATTACTTTTTATTAGAGATCATGGAAAAAATTGTGATATTGTTTTAGAATTTATACCTTATGAAAATCAGCTATAAAATATTTTTACAAAGTCTTTATACTTTTATCGTTTTGAAAAAAATAAAATTTGATCTTGGTATGCTGGTATTTTAACATTTTACTAAAGAATTTTTTTAAGGGGGAGTTTTTTTTTAATTTTTTTTATTTATGAAAAAAAGGAGAAATAAATTGGGGAGATATTGATTGGTTTTAATAATTACAAAAATTTGTTTTAAATTCATTAAATATTTTAGTTTTGTAATCAAACAAAAATGGGGAGATTTTTCGATGGGGGGATTGGTTGTGCATGTGTATATTTTCTTTTATTTATTAACATGTTATTTTCTTAGAAGTATTTTCTATATTTTGATGATATATCAATACACAATGTTCTGTTTTATGTGATTCTTATCATGTTGGATAGATAAGAGATTTATCTAAACATCATTAGTTTATGAGGAAGTATGAAAATTATTTTTTTGTACTCTAAAATTTCAATGAAGTTGCTGGTGTAGTTTTAGATATTTTACAGAATGTAGTTTTAAACAAATTAATATATTTAATTTTCTGTAACTTCTACATGTATTGTATTTTAAAGAAACTTGTTTTAGTATAAATCCAACAAGTTTATCTTGATTTTATTAATTTATATTGAAGTTTAAAAATATTGTTTAGATGGTTTAAAAATTATTTGTAGTTTTGCAATATTGTTTGCAAGCTGCTATTTTCTAGAATATTGTTGATTAAGTTTTTTAATGATATTAGGAGTAGTAGATGTTAGTTTAATTTTATTCTTCATTAATTGAAAATATAATATGTTTTTTCTAAAAATAATTATATTTTACCAAAATAAGAATCTTCCATTTAGAGCCCTTAAAAATTTGTTTAATTTAGTTAATTTATGTTGTCTAGTTTTTCAAAAAGTATGGTTCGAAAACCCTACTTTCGCAATAATGCAAAGTATGGTTCGAAAACCCTAATTTTACAATAGTGAAAAGTATCCTTCGAAAAAACTACTTTCAAAATAGGGAAAAGTATGGTTTGGAAACCCTAATTTCATCAATAGTGAAATGTATTGTTTGTCAACCCTACATTCACAATTGTGAAAAGTATAGTTAGAAAAACCTACATTCATAAAAGTGAAATGTATAGTTCGACAGACCAACGTTCATGAATACTAAAATGTATGGTTTGGAATAAATATGTTACTATTCATACCCTAATCTATGTTACTATTCATTCCATAGATTCATGAATAATGCAAAGTATGGTTTGAAATCCCTATGTTACTGTTCGTTCCCTATGTGACATTACTATTCATTCCTTACTTTCATGAATAGTGAATGTTATGGTTAGACATCCCAAAATTAAATTTTATTCCCTATATGTGTTACTTTTCATAACCTATGCTATGTTACTATTCATTCCATACGTGATGTTACTATTCATTCCTTACTTGTTTGTACCGTACTTTGTTTCTGCCACTTTGTGCTATTATGATGAAAATTAATTTACTATGTATTATGGTTTATTTTCATTTATTTTTCTACTAGATAAATTCATATCAAATCTAAGGATTAAGATATAAGAGATTTTTTTTTGTTTTTGGTGAAATATTAAAATAGAAAAATTAATTAATTATTTCAATGTATTCTAGTAATAAAGTTAGAGGTTTCAAGTTTATTTAATATTTTAATTTACATTCAGTTTGTGTTGCTAGTTTTCAGGAATTGTTTTGACTATGTTCAAAATGGTTTGAATGGATTTAAAACACTATTTTAAAATAATTCAATGCTATTATTATTCTGGAGATATTATTATAAGAGTTATTCAATTTATTTTAAATTGTTCTATTTAATATTTATTATATAGGAATAAAGAGGAAACAGTGCTATGATTTTCATCGAGATATTTATGAGAGTTCTTGACTAAATTTATTTTGACTATCCAAAGTAAGTAGAGATGCTGCAACTGTCAAATAATTATTCTCTATAAAAATCATTATTTATTACAGGATATAAAAAAATAGTAATAAACAAATACACATAGGTTAACATTCTCAATACTCTATTTTTTAAAGAGAAAAGTGTTGTGAACTTTGAACCAACTATGTATTTTCAATGTCATGTGACACCCTATTTCATCACCTGTTCATTGTCTCAAGTGCCAAATTATTTATACTTCAACTATAATTTTCTTAACAAGACAATCCAATCTAATACTCAAGAACCAATACCTGTTCTCTATTTTTTTATCTTCTCATTTTTCTGGTTTCTGAGTATGTAACACTATTTCCCATCTCTCTCATGAACTCTCTTTTTTTTGTTTATGATTTTACACACAAAAACATTATTCTTTATTCTTTTTCTTTGATTTGTGACTCACAAATTCTAAAGTCAGGATCTAAGGGTTGAGACTCCTTGTATCTAATGTTAAGACTATTCAGGTTGTGACTCCCAGTGTATAAATCCATGTTTTAAGGGTTGTGACTCACCATAAAAAAGTCATTTTCATGGTTGTCCCTCCACTAGAAATGTATTTTTTCATTGGGTAATGATTCCCCCATAAAAATAATTTTTAGTTCACATGTACCTCTCACCGAGTAGAGAGGTATACGAGTAGAGTAGACCCACTTTGGACCGAACTACTATAAAAACATCATTGTGTTATTTACTTTTTTTCTTCTAATTAATATTAATAATTAACTCTATTAAATAATTTAATTTATCAATTAATTTGTTTTAAATTTTTTAAGTCAGTCTATTCAACCCCCTCTAAACTATTTTCCACTAACTTTTCCAAACTAACAATAAGCATGACTAGAATTTGAATAACCTAACAACTTTTATTCATAAGATTTTAAATCAAGTTTATCTAAGGGATCGTTAGTGTTTATTATATTAACATTACAAATAAATACTAAAAAATATATAACCACAGGTTCACATCCCTTAAAAAATAGACAAGCTATCATATTTAAAATCGTTCATAAAATAATTCAATAAAAAACATATCGTGTTGTATTGAAAATTTTACCTAAAATGTATTTAGGTGTTTTGAATTTTTTAACACAGTCTTATCCATTTATTTTAAGGTACTTATTTTCCTTTCAACTATTTTTTTGTAATCTTATGGATGAAACATTATAAAAATAACTATTTTATAAACAAAAACATTTAACAATACTTATTTACAATATATCACCGTCTAACACTTCTAATTTATTAAATTATGTACCATTTTTCATTTTTTCATTTCTTATACTAATAAAACAACATTGAAACTATTTCATGTTTATATGTAAGAAAAAATAACAATTTAAATATACTATAATTATCTATAATAAAAAAATACCTATTACCACATATACTAGTAGTTTTGTACATGTCTAAATAATTCAAAGTGAATAAGTCAAACATGCATTATATTTTAATCGTCATTTACATGTCTAAATGATTATTTTTTATATTTACCATTCATGTAAGACTAAAAAACATGTCTTCTATCTTGATTTAACTTGAGAAGATACATAACATTTATATATTTGGATAGATTTTTTAGTATCCTACAATTATAATTATCGTGACTCCTATTCCATGTAGGTTTTTCTAACTATACAACATTTAAACACTTAACATTCTAGTCTGTTAGTTCAGTAATATTTATATAATACATATTTCCATATTTTTTACCATAAGATATGAAATATTATACTTTAAAAACAATAATATTATCATTTAAAAAATTAACAAGCATTCCATCATCAAATAATTTTCAAATTATTAACAGATTTTGTTTCAAACCTTCAACATATAACTCATTATAAATAATAACTACTTGGAGATACCTACATCTTCAAAGCCTTTTACCTTTCATATTAAATTTTCATAAAGGATCACATTACCACTATCACATCTACTAATTGATAAAAATATTGATGCATATTTTATCTTGTGCCTATATTACCCACTATCCACGTACTATGTTTCAATTTTCAAACACCCATGGAATATACCCTCATCTATTGATGTCAATTAGAAAATATTTACTTAGTCAATTTATGAAACAAATTCATAAATAAAATCAAATTATTCCATATAGCTCGATCCAATAGCTATGATGCTCTTTTCCTTATAGTTTATATTTTTTGTTCTCTTTTTTCTATATTTAAATTATGTCATTTAGGGTTGATATGTCCTTTTCTCCTCCATTAATAATATATTACTTTAGAAACATAATTAAAAGAAACATTACTTTTCCCACATAATTTTTTATCATCTCATGTATAATCCCTTCTAGTTCATCTAAAATTTTCTATCATTATCTTCTATATTCCATTTGATACCTAGGAATCCTTATCTCTCAGAATAGAGTATAGCTTAGAGTAAAAATTTTATATAGCGACATTTATGGATATAGTATGATGCCTATATTTTTAGAGGTCTATTATTTAGAAATTATAGTATTTTCCCACTCAAATTTCAATAATTAACCACTATGTTCATCAAGAGTATATTATTTAGAATTATTTATTTCATCAATGGATACCTTATTATCATTCCATTTCATTTGAGATGATCTGAGTACTGTTTCTTATAAAAGCTATTATCTATAGTCAATATAAATGAAATAAAGACATTATAAATACTACTAAATCTATAAAACAAATTATTAACAATTTCTTCTTATCGTATTTTAATTTCATGATATTCATCTCTAAACATCGCATGATTGGTTATTTTATGCTTATTAATCCCAAACATTGTTACTTGTAGAAATATGCAAATATAATTGGATATTTTACATGCTTAGTCATGAAAAAAGTCATTCATAATAAACAATATAAAATATTCATTACCTTATAATTCAAAACTTACTCTACCAATTCATTACCACTTAATGATTTAGGATAAACTTTAAGTAGTATTTATGGTTTTTCCTTGTATATTTAACAATCTATACTATTATTCATGAAGAAATATTCCATTTAATATTTTTGGTAATTGTAGCCACTAAAATAGATCAATAGATGTATTTGATTAATCCATTCATCATTATCCCTTGTTCCTACCATCTTAAAAGATATTTTCATTATATAGTTAATTCAAGGAAATATTTACCATCCAATGATAATTATTTAATAGAGAAAATAATCCATTAAAGAAACTTCACTAATAGGAATTATATTCCTCAAATATGTGGATGGTGAAATGTTTAAGAGAAGGGGGGTGAATAGACCCATTTGGAATAAATTTATTATTATATTTCATCTAATATAAATAATAAAAATAATAATAAAAATAATAGCATAAGTGATTTTAACATTAGTTTAGATCATAGTGATCCCTTTTCTGCTTCTCACTTCCTTATATCATAAAGAGAAATTGAACATAAAAAATAATGAAATTTGAATGGGGATACAAAAAAATTAAAACTATCTTTTCTAGTTGAGTATCAACAAAGAAAAAATAACTTATAATGGTGAGTCATAACCCATTACATATGAATTTTAAACACATGACATAACAAACCAATAAACCTGCATTTTTAAAAATGGATTCAAAAACCATGCATCCTTCCTTTTTCTTATAGGAGGTAAAACCAAATCATCCTACCTTTTTTACCTAGAGGAACAACTAATTAAAATACCTTTTGATGTGTATTATTAACCAACACAAGTCCATACTTTTGAATACAAAATAAAAAACCAAAAATAACCAACATAGAAATGATGGGAATAATGGGGAACCATACAAATAGACTTAAAACTAGAAGGCTGATAGTTGAGTATACTTCAGATCACATCAGCGGTAAGGTTCAACATGTTTAAGTCGAACAAAAGAATCATGAAAATAATGTTTCTAATGTTTACAACACCAAAAGTTGAAACTCATTTTTTTAGTTAACATAGTATATGTGTCCTACAAATTTTAAAACCTTTCTCTAGATATGTAAAACTCTATTTATAGGCTATATTTATGAATTAAAACTTCAAAAATGACACCCCTAATCCCATAATCTTAGAAAATAATAGTTTTATAGTTATTTCTTGAGGAAGTTTTAATTGATTAATTTTTTAATAATAACAAACTAAATCATATTTTTTCAAATATCCCTAGTAATTTCTAGATGATTTACTATATGCTTCACATTTTATTCATCCATAAATGAGAAAAAATATTTTTTGGATTATTTCATTAATTTTTATTATAAAAAAAAACAAATATCTATACATAAAAAATCATTAAACCAAAAAACAAATAAATATAGAAATTAATACTCAGTATAATAAAGATTTAACTATATTGGATCTCCCTAATAATACATGTTAAACTACCTTTGACATTTAAAGAAATAATTCAATTCAAATATTTATTTCTATAAAATAAGTTATTTAATAAAAATAAATAAATAAATTAAATAAAAAATTTGATTGAAGTGTACTTATTTTTGGAAGAATAAAATGAAATTTCATAAATTTAAAAAATTGATTTCAGAAGACTGAAATATTTTGGAATAGTAATTTTTTTAGAAAAGTACTCAAAAGTGTAATATCTGAAAAGTAAAGTATATTTGATGGGTCAATAGAAGAGTAAATCAATTTGAAAATGTAAAATATTTTTGAAAGAGTAAAATAATTTTTAATATTTTAGAAAAAATCAATATATATAAAATAAAAACAAGAATAGGTAAATGATAAAAAACAAAGATAAATTATTTTTATTGGAAAATTATATTTTTATTCATTTCAAATCAATAATCCTTTATAAGTTGAATGGTAACCAAATGTATAAATTTATTAGAAATAAATAGGGGATAATGTTCCATTAGAATATAACCTTATATTATTAGTAATATATATAGTATGATTACTAAAAACTATAGTAAATTTACTCCAGGATGGATCCTCAATAATCAAATCATAAAATATATTGGATATTCATCCTTAGGTCTTGTTTAAATCCTATATATTGACAATGATTTTATTAAAAACTATAATTATGGAATGATCCTAATAATTAATCCATTACCCTTTCTCTTCGGTGAAAATTTCAGGATTGCATCCTTCATCCTTATTTATACTTCAATCGATGCATTTACTTGAAATTACACATCGAGCATATTTACCTTGTAATAAATAAGTATGATCATATAAGGTTCTTTCATGACAACTATTTCCCCCATTTCTCACATTATCCCTCTACATTCTAGTTAAATTGTATTGATACTGGCATTCTCTATACCGGTTTCTAGCATTGTGGTCTCTACTAATAAACCACCATTATCTTTCTTATCCATAACACAATCTTCTCGAGTAATTTTTATTGTACCCCCTATATAGGATCATATCTAAGGCACTTTCCATCCATGAATGTTTTCCATTCTTAACTCAATTAGAGATTAATACATTCATAGACTTCACCATGGGATCTAGGTTTTCCTCTATTATGGGTATTTCTTTCTTTGTCTACAAATGATGGTCCATCCCATTTGGAAACCCATATTATTAATAAACTTTATTTCATAATTTATTACATAATGTTTCATATAAAACAATACTAAAATATGGTGAAACCTAGTCCCTTTGGATGATTAGGTATATAGCACATCAAGTTGATATATATATAACAAACATTATTTGAAAACAACCATGGCACACCCAAAACAACCATTATTCTTTTAAAACACTATGAGATAACTTATTGACATACATAACAATGGGGTGAGATATATAGTCCAGTAATGGAATAAAAATATCATAACTTGATGAAAGATTTAAATTTAGGTCAATATACATTTCAATGGGACATAAAAGTGATTAAAATATTAACATGAACATAAAATCATGGTATATGCTGCTAACATAATGGCAACATGGGAATTTGGAAACATCAGAAAACATTACATCATAATCATAGGTAAAGGAAAACCTTGAAGATATCATAACATAGTATAAAAATTAACATAATGGATTAGGTTTCCTCTATAATACTATAAATGAAATATCATGATACTAAAACATTACACAATGTATTAGAGTGCTATATAATTCCAAGAACACCCATCTCCTTCATATCATGTACATGCATAAGTGTTGCATATAAACCATTCAACATAGGATCATATTTTATCTCATTTAACCCCACAATTAAGGTGTGTGAATTAAATACACAGATTTATCCAATCAAAGGAGGATATTTTTTTCTATTTTAATACATTTGAGTATAAATAAAGATGTTATTCTCAATACAAAAGTTTATCATGGAAAAATCACATGATAATTTCAGAATCATAACAAGGGAGCATAATGAATCATGGCTAGGTTTAAAGAGAGTGAATGGGGTATCTCATAACATTGATATAATGAGGATGTTATATGGATTTGTTTGAACATAATAAAATATGAGAAAATTTTAATTAAAAGGTAGAAGACAAAAAATGTGCTTGAATAAAGAGGAGAAGGAGATGATCTATTACCTTGAGAGGGTGTTTCCAAAATCAAGGGATAAGATTCTTGAGAGCATGGTGGATCTTTGGGAGGGATATAGAGAGGAAAGGAAATAGTATTTTTTAGATATAATGGTTTTGAGTGAATAATAAGCATAGTTTGTGTGGGATTATATTAAAAAAATAGAAGAGAGTTATTTATTATTTTCCAAACATAGGTTTTGGACTCTATATAATAATGTAATAAAAAAACTGTACCATTGGTTTCTCTAATTGTATATTTAAAATTGAAGTATTTTTCATTTTTTTTACATTTTTGATAACCTATATCATTAAAACTTTATCCTTGGTGATGTATAAGTGAGTCTTGTTTACAAAGAAAAGATTTTAAAACCTTAAAATATAATATTGGTTTTAGAGGATTCATAAAGGGTTAAAAATATTAATCGCATAACCTAAAAAACTGATTATATTAAAGATGATATATATATTTTACAATGGATTTATTTTATGGAATACATTACATCTATTTTTTGTCATTATTATGTCATAATATAAGCTATATTTTTATATTGTATTAATTTTTTACCCAAAAATTCAACTATCTCAAAAAATTATGAAAAACTCACCATAGGATAATTTTAACATTATAATTTCAAAAATTATATTTATTTAATTGAATAAATTATATAAGTGTGATAATTTAATCTTTTAAATCAAGAAACCAAATTTATTGAAAAACACTATTTTTTTTACAACAACATTTTTCCAACCTTTATAAAAATTATTTTTGAGATCTTAAAATTATATTATCATTTATATTTAATATATATAATTAAATAATAAAATTTTATTAAAATATAATTTATTATTCAAATTATTGAATTATCCAAAATTGGAATTTCTTTATTGAGTATATATATTATCCAAAATACTATTTGTGATTAATAGTATCAAAATATATTTTTTTATCAAATCATTATTTAATAATTTATAAAGTAAAAAAATATAGAATAAATATAATAAATAATTTAATGAAAATTAAATATATTTATTCATACTTTTAGGGTTAATATACATCACCTGTTATTAAACTAATGAATTCCCTAATGGTAAGATGCGTGACAGTGATATTTTCTCAGGGTGGTTTGATGAACATGGTTTGGGATGTGATCTTGATGAGCATTGATGAAGCTCACATTTTCATACATTTTATACTTTAAATAATTGTTTATAATCCCACCATAGTTTTATTAGATGGGTAATTTTCACCTTTTTAGGTTTTAGTGGTAAATTGAGCTTAACTGCAAAAGTGGTGTTAAATCTAGAATTTTGATAGATTTTTATTATAGGGGTATTTTGGGCATAAAATTTACATTATTATTCAAAATTATGTGAATTTTTTAAATCCCTGATTTATTTCCTACAACTTTTTCTTCAGGAGTGAAGGCTGATTAGAGAATTTAGAGGCCCAAAAAAATTATTTAATTTGGTAAATTTTTCGGGCGGATATCATGAACCCCACATCCATAACGGACACATAAATCGGTCTAAAAACCTCAAAATGATATGGTTCCAATTTTAGAATACATAGGATTCAATGATACAAGTTCATGATGAATTTAAAGTCAAAATATGCTCATTAAAGCATTATTTGAACACTCCAAACATGTGAAAGATGAAACGTCTCACTAGGCAGAAACGGTTCTACTGGGTAATTAATTAATAACATCATTAACATGCATAAAAAATGGATCATATTTTGTAGGGATGCCAAATAATACGTGTAAAAACATTTATTAAGGATGTAAGGAGTTAAAAGACAGGTTTAAAAGTCATAATGTCCAGGGAAGTTGAAGAATTGGAATTTGGCCAGTCAAATGGACATATTAGATGTCTCGGATTAAATCGTCCATAAATCCTACATATAATGTCCAATAAAGCTAAACTTTTTATGGTGAATGGAGGAGACATTATGTAACATCTTTTATGAAGAAACATGTTACCAATTAGTCCATTTAATGAGACATACACATAGAAAAATTTGGAGGATGATTTTGGAGAGAATTCATTCACCTAATCTCCCTATAAATATGTATCCTCACCCCTTCTCAAATCATTGGAACTTATGTATGGTCATTTTCTATTATTTTGTATTTTAATTACATTTTAATAGTATTATGAATTTTTAATGCATTTTTATCTTCTTCATCTCATTCTAATTTTTTTATCTTTTGTTTTTCACCCCATCCTTCTCCACTGTGATCTCTTGTACTCGTGATCATGAGTAACTAACCTAAGGAACTTCCCGTGGGATCAATATAGTGTTTAACCAAAGTCATTGCACATTAAAGTTTATTGTTTATGATTTTATTAGAGTCAGTTCAAGGGGTATCTTAGTGAGTAAGGCGCCTTTGTGTTTCCACTTTCCACTCGAGACTTAACTTTCTCTTCTGTAATATTTTCCCTCGATCGAGGAGGTGGATGTGTGGTCTCTTGGAGATCTTTGAGTGTAATATATATTCACAATCACATATAGAAGAGAATATTCACACATAATATGAAGTGTGTTTATTAATTAAATTTGAAACTAATAATGTGATGATTAAGATTAAATCTGGGTGATTCTCTCGGGAATATCTCCTTTTTATCTAACATCATTTTGTTTGCATTCATTCTGTCTGCATTATGAATTGCATGTTTACTTTTCTTTATCTTGAATTCCCATTTATCAAACCACAATTCATTTAGTTTTGTCTTTTAAATAATAAAAATATAAAAAAGTTAATTAAAAGTAGTGATTGATTGACCACAAAAGATCCTCAAGAGAACGACCTAGTTCAGCCCATATGCTACATTTAGTTATAAATATTTTTGAGAGTGCACATGACAATGATTCATCAAATTAGCACCATTTCCTGGGAGGTATTTCCTCAAAACCCTTAAAAAAACATTTTTTTGAATGACCCGTAGTTCAAAAAACAATTTAATTGAATTTGATCTATAAATTTTGAGAATAATAACCCAATTGAGAAAGAAAAATTTGCAAATAGAGTTTGAATAAATTCACCTAACAGATTAAAGTGATACATCCAGTGATCACTCTAAACCTCCAATGGTTGGAAATATCAACCAAGATTTATGTGATCTTTTTACACCACAATTTTCTAACCAACGAAATCAACTAGCTATTTCGACCTTAGAAAATGATTTTGAATTGTGCATTAAAATGATTCAAATTATTCCTAAATTCCATGGTCTTGTAGGTGAAGACCCCAGTAGGAATGTCCAAGAATTTACAAATGTGCGCTCTAGATGTAGACCCTGAGGTGTTGCAGAAGAATAGGTAAAGTGGAGGGCATTCCCCTTCTCACTCGAGAGAGTAACAAAGGAATGATTGTACAATCTACAACCAGGAGAATTCCAAGACTGGGAAGATCTTAAAAGATTATTCATGCAAAGGTTTTTTCCAGCATCCAGGAGCACAAATATCCAAAAAGAGATCCATGACATTCGCTAATAGACCAGTGAAACACTTTATGAGTATTGGGAGCGATTCAGGAAGTTCTGTGCTAGCTGTCCACATCAGACTGTGGAAGAACACCATTTCATTATTTTATTCTATCAAGGATTGATTGAAAATGATCGAAACCTGCTAGATGAATCATCTAGAGGATCATTGATTGAAAATTCAGCAGCGGATTCCATAGGAATGATTGAAAAGATTACACAAAACTCTCAACAGTTTGGCACGAGAGGCATCCATGAGGTAAAGACTTCTGATTCTTCTTCACCCTTACTTGAAGAAACACTGAAGGAAATAACTAGTGTTATGAGACAAATTGCTGTGAACCAAGTGAAGGAACAACAAGGCCCGAGTCAGGTATGTGGTTTATGCTCTTCTACTTATCATTACACTAATCAATGTCCAGAAGTGCAGAAGATAGAATGTTGTGCTGCAACCTATCAGCAAAGGCAATTCCAACCTCAGAACCCACCAGGGTATGGATTTCAATAAAATTAAGCCAGGAAACCTTTTCAGCAGTAATACCAGAACCTAAAACCATTACAAAAATCTTACAATCATTCCTACCAGCAACAAAAATCATTCGATTCCATCCACAATTATTCCAATCGACCAGCGAGGGAAGCATTGGACAACAACCCTATTTAGATTCATTTATTTTCATTCTTTTATTATAATGTCTTCCCTATCCCACATCATCTCAACTTCCCCATCCATGGAGGGGTAGTATAATTGAGTGATTGGGAAGGGGAGGATGTACCGATGTGCTTTCTTGAGTTCTTGTGCTTCAATAAGATCCCTTCTTCTTTCATAATCTGATTTCAATTATAAATTCAGTTTTAAATTCCAAATGCGGTTGTGTTAGGTTTTAATTTTGTAAATTTATATTACTTTGGTCGATGATCACATCTCTCTCCACCCAATTATAATCTGTATACAGTGGAACAAATTAGGGTCGGGTGGTGAGTGCTCGACTGTAGTCAACACATGTGTATGCTTGCATGTGGAATATTGGTTTATTAGGGAACAATAATTCCTGGTTAGGGATTTCTCTAATTAATCAAGAAAACCATTTACAATCCTACACACATTGGAAGAAGGATAGAAAAATATAAGGTTTTGGATAAGGAATATTCTCATCATAGCCATTTGGACAAGGGGGAGAGAGTACTCGGTAGAAAAATCTCTCTCTAACTAGATAAAGAAAGAAAATGGGGACAGATTTGGAAACCATGATAGCAAAGCACTGGGTCTAGACAAACCCACTCTGATCACCATCTTTCTCATTTGTTTGAAACCAATCAAATCAAGATTCTTATTCATCACACATCATTCAAAATTAATTAAAACCATTTTTTTTCATAAAACCATTAAAAAGTGACAACCTTGTTTTGTGTGAACTCATCTTCAGGAGACTACGTAGGATCAACTAATATACTATACTTAAGAAATTAAAATATTGTTTTACCACGTTCAACTAATGGTGTGATTCAAACTTGGCGCCATTTCTGGGGAGCCAAGTGGTTTTCATTCACTATTTTTATTCACATTGTGTAAATAATTTTCCTTTCTTTTAAAAAACAATAAAAAATCATAAATTTCAAAAACTAAAAAAAAATCTTATTTGTTCACGATGTATTAAAATTGTGATTATTATTCATGGACTGAACAATCTCAAATGTAAGAAATTTTTTACAATAAACTTAATTATTAGTTTCATAGGATTAGTGATAAAGTTCAAAACCTAGAGATCCAAATAGAATGGATTGCTGAATATGCACGGACATCCTAGGAGAAACCCGAACCTAAGACAGAACCTGAACCAGAACGAGTGGTGGAAGAGATTTCACCAATCCTTTTTTATGTTAAATAACCCGATGAGGGTGAGAAAGAACTTTTAAAGGAACTAATTATATCATCTCGTACTCAACCATTGCTCAAGGAGGTCACATAAGTATACATTCCAGCTGATTAACTAATGAGAGATCAACATTTTTTGGAATAATCCTAGAATAGATTTGTTGAAGATAACTTGAAACATGATCTTCCTATCCTTAGTAATGAAACATTAGAAACTTTATACTTATCTCTTGATTTGGAAGATAATGAAGAAGATACACCTGCTGAGATTGAGTTGCCAATGGACATTCCTGAAGAGATCAATTACCAAGATGAATTACTTTAAAGGGAAGATTTATTTATTAATTCTTCATGTTTTAACCTTATTCAAGCTAAATTGTTTTTGAATTCTCTTTATTTGAAATTTATGATACAACACAAATGTAGCATACCATGGATGTTAAAAACAATACCACCCAAGTAGTGATGATTGAAGAAGAAGAGTTGGAAAAACATGGGGTGGTGTGAATAATTCCTTAACAACATTTTTCATACCATATGGAGGAGGAAACCACGTAAGTCAATAGGGAGCACCTCTATATTCTATTCCCTCCCACTTCAAACCTCAAATTTCATCTTTATTCTTTCTTGGGGGTTGGGAACTTTCTTTTCTACTTTGGGGTTCTCTACTTTCAGTGTTTACTGATGGACATTGGGAAAACTCACAAGTGGTGGTTCATATCAAAGAAACCACACCTACCATATTATTGGGGATAATCCACTGTAATTTTCTGACTAGGGGTAGTGAAATCCTAGCACCCACATGGGGGTCTAAACCATGTTCTATCCTCTTTTATCTTTATCTTTATTTTTATTTTTTATTTTTCTTATGATTTATTTTATTTCATGATTTCTAGGTCTAATGGAAGTATCTAAGAGCTTAAATCAAGGAATCCAATTAAAATAATAATATCAGGTTGTATCTTTCCTTCCCTTTGCTTTTATACCTTTATATTTATATTTTGTTGAGTTTAAATGAGGGGTAGTAAAATTTAAGTGTGGGGGAGTGTCAACCTGATTATTTTTTCTTGTGTGCTTTTCATTTTTGTTTGTAATATTTTTATGATTTTTGAGATTTAATGAATATTCTTATCACTTTTCACACATCAATTTATTTTTAAAGAGTTGAAATGATTATTGAAATAATGGATTTTAAATGATTGTTGATGTGAATTATTTTCCCTTGAAATAGATTTTTAATCATTTTTATGTGTTTGACTGATTTTTAAATCCATACCCATGAAACACTAACTCAAAATATTGTTTTCCAATTCTATGAGGTATTCTAAACTACTTTGACATATTCTTCCTAATACCCACACTTTCTTTAGAGAAACTTGGATTTTGTGTGAGAACCATAATTTGTGACTTTTCTCTTTCAAAGCATTAGATTTCATGAAATGTTTTTTATATGATCTAGGAATCTATTTGTCTATCCAATTTTTATCTTGAGACCCACCTTTACATTTATCCTTCGTAAGCCTTAGATTCCATGAATTGCCTTATAAGTTTAAGCCACATTAAAAGCCGATTTTCCCTTACTTACCCACACTTTTAGTATTTTCACATGGATATTTCAAGTTTGAGTGTTGGGGAAGGGCCTTTTGTGTGAATTTATTTGGATTTGTATAATTTATTGGTGGTTCAAGGTGTGTGTAAATATTTTGGGTAGTGGATAATATGAGAATTGGGCATGTGTCGTTATTTCATTGTCCATTATTTGTTTCATCCATTTATCCTTAAAAAAAAAATGAAAAAATGGAGATGAGATTTAATTCCTCATTGTATATTATTTTATGAATCATGTACCTATCAAAAATCAAGGTCATGAATTTTCATTCATTCATTGTATTCAATTTTCAGCTCATCCTCCATGAAAAAAAGAAAAAAAAAAGAAAATAAAGTTGTGCCTTTCTAGAGCTTAAAAAATAGAGGGAGAATATAGATGATATAATTCTTTGTAATCGTGTATTGGATCCTGTAACATGTTATAAAATGGGGTGGTGTTGTTTTTCACATTTTCAAGTGGGATTGAGAGAGAAATTTCCTGTGTTTTCACTTGAATTAATCATGCATTTTACTTAAGAGTCTAACCACCTCTTTCTGGCCTGAAACTTTTTAATCATTTTCCAACAAACCCTAAGACTCATAATCATTTTAAACTTTAATTAAATCCCTCATGATTGAATTCATTTTCATGTTTCATGCTGTGGATAAATGATAATTTTCACAAGCCTATGGCGATACATGCGATTTCCAAGTATGAGCATAACTCTAGACTCAATTTCCATTGAGTAAAGAGTGACATAAAATTTAATTTGAGTTAGGTTGTGATTGGGACATGGATTGATTTATGAAGTTGAAAAAATTTTAATGATTGAAATTAAAATGATAGAGAATTGTTTTTCATCGATGATACATGATGGAATTCTTTTTTGATAAGATCATTGATATTTTCTCATTTTTTGATTGTTGTGTGGATTTTGATTTGAATGTAAGATGATTGCCCAGGAGTACAATATTTAAGTGTGGGGGAGTGATGAATCTCAAATTTTCATACATTTTATACTTTAAATCATTTTTTATAATCACACCATAGTGTTATTGTATGGGTAATTGTCACCTTTTTAGGTTTTAGTGGTAACTTGACCTTAAATGAAAAAAGTGGTTAAATCTAGAATTTTGACAGATTTTTATCGTAGGGGTATTTTGGGCATAAAATTTAAATTATTATTCCAAATTATGTGATTTTTTAAATAAATTATTTATTTCCTAAAACTTTTTTAGGAGGGAAGGTTGATTAAATCATTTAGAGGCCCAAAAAAATCATTTAATTTAGAAAATTTTCTGGGTGGACAGCGTGGATCCCACCTCCGTAATGGACACTTAAATCGGTCTAAAAACCTCAAAATGAGGTGGTTCCAGGTTTATAAGATATATGATTCAATTATAAGAGTCCATGATTAATTTCAAGTCAAAATATGCTCATTAAATCATTATTTGAATGCTCCAAACATGTGGAAGATGAAACGTCTCACTAGGAATAAACAGTTCCATTGGGTAATTAATTCATAAAATCGTGAACATTCATCCAAAATGTCTCATATTTTGTGTAGGGACGTGAAATTATATGTGTAAAAACATTTATTAATTATTGAAGGATTTAATTGACAGGTTTAAAAGTCATAATGTCCAGGGAAGTTGAAGAATTGGAATTTTTCCAGTCAAATGGATAGATTAAATGTCTCGAATTAAATTGGCCATAACCCCTATATATGATGTCTAATAAATATAAAATTTTGAGTATGAACTGGGGATACATTATGTAACATATTTTATGAAAAAACATGTTACCAATTCGGCCATGTAATGGGAAATACATGCGGAAAAATTTGGAGGATGATTTTGGAGAGAATTTTTTCACCCCCTCTCCTTATAAATATGTATCCTCACCCATTCTCAAAGAATTGAAAATTCTATGTGGAAATTTTCTATTGTTTTTTATTTTCATTAAACTGTAATAGTATTATGAATTTTTAATGTATTTTTCTATTCTTCATCTCATTATCATTTTTTTTATCTTTTTCTTTCCACCCCGTCCTTCTCCACTGCGATCTCTTATACTCGTGATCATGAGTAACTAACCCAAGGAACTTACTGTGGGATCAATCTAGTGTTGAACCCAAGTCATTTCACATTCAATTTTATTGTTTCTTATTTTATTAGAGTTATTTAAATAGAGATATTAGTGGGTAATGCGCCTTTGTGTCTCCACTTTCCACCTGAGGCTTAACTTTCTCTTATGTAATATTTTCCCTCGATCAAGGAGGTGGATGTATGGTCTCTTGGTGATCATTGAGTGTAATATATATTCACAAAAAAATATAGAATAGGATATTCACACATATGATGAAGTGTGTTTATTAATTAAATTTGAAACTAATAATGATATGATGAAGGTTCAATCTGGGTGATTCTCTCGAGAATATCTTCTTTCTATCTAACATCATTTTGTCTGCATTCATTCTGTCTACATTATGCATTGCATGTTTACTTTGATTTATCTTGAATTACCATTTATCAAACCATAATTTCATTTAGTTTTGTCTTATAAATAATAAAAATATAAAAAAAGTGAATTAGAAGTAGTGATTGATTGACCACAAAATCTCCTCAAGAGAACGACCTAGGTCATCCCATATGTTGCATTTAGTTATAAATATTTTTGAGGACGCACACAACAACGCTTCATCAAGAATGGAAATATATCATAAACGGTTTCTCTCAAGATTTATTTATTGAATATCATCTTGGTCTTGATTAATGGAAGATCCTAAAGATTCTATCTACCTTAGAAGCTCTGATAAATGGTCTTTATAGGGATCAATCCTGCTAGCCAAGGTCATCACTTATTTTGTCTATTTTAATTGGATTTATCATAACATTTAATTTATATAAATCATATTATCACTATTAAATGGATATATTATCAATGGTTTTGATGCATAAAATTATTCAAAAAATAATCAAATATAATATTACATAACAACTAATGTAGTGAAAGTGTTTTCTATATTCAAATTACTTAATAATGAACTTATACATTCAAATAGAATTAATTCCATTTATAAAACTTTGGTTCATTTTATTATTCCCCTATTCATAAATTTTACCATTGAAATTTTCATTTAATCCACTAAAATAGAAGATTTTACTTCTATTTCATCACCTCTTCTAGTTCCCATGCAAATTTCTAAAAATTGTGGTTCCTCCATAAAAATTTGACTAGGTGAGTTGTCATGTCTTGTATAACATTTTCTCTAAGATATATGATATTAATTGACTGACCATAATATGAAATATCATTCTACAATGGTACCACCTCTAGATTCAGTATATGGGAGGGGTCTAGTATGCACTTTCTCAAGATAGATACATGGAAAACATTATGTACTATATATTGGTTAGGTTGGAGTTCTAGTTGATAATGCATTAATTTGATATGGTAAAGGATATAAAAGGGTTAGTTGTTTCTATAGATAATATTTCCCTTCTTCTCAAACCTCATGACTTTATTCTAGAGTGATATATGAAGGAAAACATTATCACCAGCCTTAAACTCCAGGTATCATCAACGATTGTCTGCATAGCCTTTCTATTGATTTTTTTACAGATTTCATATGATGTTGAATGGTTTAAAAATTCTCTATAATTTCATAGATATGATTAGGTTCCATCATCTTTCACTCTCCAACATTATCCTGTCATGTCATATTCCAACACCTCTTCCAATAAAGATCCTCATAAGGTTCCATTTTATTATACAAATGGAAACTGATGTTATATGAGAACATTACAATGGAAGGTGTTGATCATAACATATTTAGAAATCCATTTAAAATTATCCAATAAAATCCTATATATTTTTAATGGTCCACTCAGACTAACCATCTATTTTATGGTGATAAGTAGAACTAAAGTTCATTTCTGTATTCAATAACTGATTAAGCCTTCTCTAAAACCTTATGGTAAACCTCAAATATCGATCAAATGTAATAGAGATTGTAACTCCATGATGTATTAAAATTTCTCTTATGTATATCTTGGATATGTTTTTAAAGAGAGAAATATTCCTTGATATCAATTAAAACAAGGAACTTGGTTTGATAATCAACTACCACCCAGATGGATTTATTCCCTTTAGATGTCATGGGGAGTTCTATGAAAAAATACATGGTTATGTTTTTCAATTTCCATATAGGTATTTGAAATGGTTATACCATACCACTATATGTTAGTTGTTCTACCATGACTTCATGGCATACCATGCATCAAGATACAAACACTACAATATATCTCTTTATGTTATCCCATCAAAAGTTTTGACTCAAATTTATATACATCTTAGTTCATCCTGGATGAATAGAGAGGGATGATCTATTCATATAATATAGAATTTCCATAATAGGTTTTGTCTTTTATGGGATGAATTTTAGGGTTCCAAACCTTATAACTCTATCATTAACAAAATTGAACTCCTGAACATTTGCTAACTTCTTCTATAGAAACTCATAATCTTTCTGAGCCACCTTGATCCTTTAATGAATGGATGGTCAAGAAGTTATTTGATTAAGGTAGGATGACAATACTTTTATTATTACTATATACATCCTATTAATTGTTAAGAATATTGGATCACATGTAATCAACATCATGGATAGAGTTATGGGAAAAATTGAACTCAGATCATTTTCCACTTTTTTTGATTTTCTGAGAAGGTAATAGATTAAACAATCATTATCCTTGATCATCCCTAAACCCTATGTTGTTTCATATTGATCAATTTTTTTATGAATAAATACATTAGTAATTTATGGTCTACAAATATATATATATATATATATATATATATATCACACTTCTCCCCATAGAGATAATGTAGCCAAGCCTTCATGTCAAGTTCACTTCAGCCAATTCTAAATCACGTGTTTGTTAATTCTACTCAAGGATATTTAGTTGGATGTAGGAATATTCTATCAATTTTTCATATTGTATGATCACACAAACCATTACTTTTTTAGATGAATCACTATATATCACAAATCCTTCCCCACTTGTGGGTATTCTTAGTATATGTGATTTGACTAGCATCTTCTTCAGATGTTTAAAACTCTCTTAAAATTCATCATTTCATGCATACATAACTCCTTTTTGATTTATATTAGTTATGGGATTGAACATCAAGAGATTTTTCTCATGAATCGAAAATAGTACCCAAATAATACAAGTAAACTACGAATATCCATCATAGAGGATGTACTCGGCCACCCTTCAATTGTCTATTTTCTAAAGGATCCACAATTACATATTTTCTGGTGTTTAAATTCACTAGGAATGATACATAATCTATTTAAAAATTACATTTATTATACTTTTCAAACATTATTTATTTTTATAAGGTTTTTAATACAATATTCAAACAACACTAATGTTCCACCTTATTTTTGGAGTAGATAAGAATATCATCAATAAAGACTACCATAAACATTTCAAGGTAATCCATTAAGACTCTATTCATTATGTTCATTAATATTGATGGAGCATTAGGGAGTAAAAATAGTGTTACTATGAACTCGTAGTGCCCATATCATGTATGAAAAGTAGTCATGGGGATATAATCCTTCCTCACCTTTAAATGATAATATCTCAATATAAGAACTATCATGGAGAAATATTGATCTCTATATATCTGAACAAACAAGTCATCAATTCATGGATGAGGATACTAGTTCTTTATCATGATATTTTTGAGCTCACAATAATTAAAGGAATGGTTCATTGAATCATCCTTATACTTGACATAGAGAACTGTTTCGCCCATGGGGAATCACTTGTGCATAATACCTTTAAATAGATTATCCTAAAGTTGTATCTTAATATCCTCAAGTTTAAAAATAGCCATTAACTACATAGTCTTAGATATTGGAGAATACCAAAGTATAATCATGATTTAAAATCCTACATCTCATCTAGGAGAAATACCATAAAATTAACCATAAACACATTAGTGTATTTCCTTAAAATGATCATGTTTTTTAGGATGATCTTTTCTTTAGTATCAATAATTTGAGCTAGACACACTGGATTGTAGTGTAGTAATAAACATGATTGAGATGATGATTCTAATGAAGACTAATCCTAATCCTTTAATTTATATTAAATTGGAGGGAAATTCATGATACATATGGTAATTTTCTTATCAATGACATTTATGTTGGATTTATATAAGGAATGACAATCCAATCCAATAATATCATTTAATTTCACTAAATGTAGTATTAATATGTTAATCCAAAAAAATTTTATAGGGGAGGAGTTATATACTTGGGAAGCTATAATTTCTCTAATTTTTGTTTACACCAATAGATGGACTTCCATGATTTGTGGTGGTGTTTGAATAGGTTTACAAAACATGAGAGATATAAAGGAATTGGTAGAATACAAATCAAAAAGTACATTCACTATTCTAGATTGAATATACAACATACATTTCCCCACTTAGTTATCATGATCCACCTCCATAGTTTTGATGGAATAGTCTCGACATTCCTCTCTTTGCCTTATTGGACGTTGTCAAAGACCCTTGTCTTAGTGTATTAACTCACATAGTGTATTTGTTCCTTATAGTTGAATCATTAGACTGTAGGATGAGGATTGAAAAGAGAATTCCTTTATTCCATAACATTGGTGGGCTTCTACCACTGAGAATTTCAAGATAAGTTACTTTACTTCCCACACTTAATGCTTTTACTCATCCCCTTCAATAAAATTACATGATGTTTCTTCCCATATTTTTGACATCTGAGATGTTTAAATGTCTTTACACTATTGGATTTCTCCATCACACCATCAAAATTACACTCCGCTTGCTACTTATTATACCCATATCAACCCTGAGATTCCTTGATCTCTATTTTGACCTTGAGGGAACATCATAAATTTTTTTCATAACTGACATAGTCCCAAATGGGTAAGGTTATTTATAGAATTACCTTTTGTCAAAAAAAATAAGCACTCAAATTTATATTCAGGGGTAAAGAAAAATATGGAGGCATATCATGAAATTAATGTGATGTTTTCTACATACAACCTGATGGATTCATCGTCCTTTTTATTGATACTAAGGAAGCACCTCTCCATTTTTAGTTGGAGAGTGTGATGAAAATATTTTTTTTTCATATTTCATTTAACTATATTTCATTGATCTCCTATTCAGGCTTCATATTTTTGAACAACGTCAAAAATTCTTCATCTTATCCTTCAATATGATAAATAGGTAGAATTAACTTCTCTTATTGAGAACATTGAAGAATATATAAGATTTTTTCAATAGAGTGGATCCATTATTCTATAATCAGGGGATCATAAGATCCATTGAAATTCAGAGGCATTTGTCACATAAAGGACTCAATAAAAAATATCTATTTATTAAGGGAATTTGGGTATTCCTTTAAAATCAAGTTTTTTTTTCAGATATTGATTTCATTATTATAGTATAGTCCTGATGTTCACGATTCCTACTGCCATCAGGTTGGACATCTCATTTTGGAAGTTATCACAATGTCTCTCACATTGGTTATTAACATAGTTCCTCCCATTTCAAAACATTAAATATAATAAATGGATAATTAGGGATGAAATTTATTAAATTATTAAACACATAAAAGGGAAACTATGAATATTAAAGGAATAAATCATAAATAGAATATATATTTAACCTATGAATTTATGGGTTTCAATCTAAGTTATCCATGATCTAATTCATAACATTAAATATCATGTTCAATTTTTTATTGTAAATAATGGTTCCTAATGAGCTTGTGAATTTACCAATTCATATCCCCTAGGAGTGTCAAACTAGGTGTGAAGAAAGGCATATTTTCATGAACCAACCCATGATGGTGTCCAGTCCAATATTTTGTTTCCAGGGTTGATACCACTTGGTACATTTTTCCACGAATCACATCCACTTGTATTATCCTAACATGTAAACATTTTCATATAAACCTCTTTATACGTTACCAAAATTTGGGTATTTTTTCATTTTTTGGTATTATCCCTATGGAATTTACTATTGGTTTCTAATCCTAATCACAAAAATTCCGAGACTTTGATATGATTCCAACAACGACAACCCATAAGTTTAATAAAATTTATTACATAATTTATTACATAAAGGTATACATAAAACAATCCAAAAAAGATTTTAAAGACTAGGGTATTTGGGAGATTAGTTACATAGTACATCAACATGAATCATGTATATAACTACTTTTCATTGACATACCCTAATATTCCATTTCACTTTTAATACTCTATGGGATAACTTGGGGATGCACATAAAAAATGGGTGAGCTATAAATATTGGTGATAGAATAAAAAAAGTATGACATAATTATTGTTTTACATGTAATCTAGTAGAAATATTAATGGGAAATTGTTTACCCAACTAGGTTAAATACCCTAAGAGGAGGGGGTTAACTAGGGTATGACAGATGAAAACTATTTACCCTTTGGATCTTGTTTAATCATTATTTAAAACACTCTTCTCTCCCTTTCTTGTAGAAATGTATGAAAAAAAATTAAAGCATTCGTGAGACACAATGATTTTTACTTGTTTCACCCTCATTGGCCTAAGTACAAAGAGCATACAATGACAATGTGTCAATTTTACCAAATCCACTACGGCTCACTACCAAATTTTTTTCCAGGAAAGATCACTTCTATTCCTAGGCACACTTCCTTTACGATGTTTAGGGTTAACTCACTTTATTCCCAAGGTTCACTCCCTATGTATCCATCTCTGGCTCATTGCCAGTGGAATAGATCACAATATTCCTATTCCTTTTCTCACTCTTCATGGAAGTTCTTCACCCACAGTTTATATACATATAGGTCCCTTAATTATCACAATTGAATGCATCCTAAACTATAGATAGTTTCTCTATTTACATATCACTTTCATCCACTAATTAATACCCCATTACCATAGATCTATTGGGGAATCCCTTTTGAATATTTTTGTTATGCAATCTACCTTTATGGAGCTCACATCTTTTAAGAATATCAACTAGTCTTCTCGAAGAAACCACCTTTCTCAAATAATAAAACTTTCATAGATATCACTTATCCTTACCAAATCTCACAAAAGTATGTATTCCTTATATATCCTTTGATAAATTCAACACCTTATCAATGAATAAAACATTCGGTAAGCTGTTATAGACTTATCAAACATTTTCTCCAGATCCACCATCACAAACAACCTTCATGAATACATATCCTTAAGATCTTTATTAAGTCTCACAACTTTTTTGAAGGAGTTATAGGCCTATTTATAGGGGTTTACACCTATTTAATAATATTCATATGACGTCATCACTATTTCACGATTCTCCTTCATTTTGTTCGTTGTACTCCTTGTATCACGAAGATCCATGGGAGTTCCCTATTTATGATGTTTGTCATAGTCTCAATGATGAACATAAACTTCATATTTCATTCATTAAGCCACCATAATGAATTCAATTATTCACAAAATGCATTCTATTTCCATATTTTCATAAGGACTTGAAGGCAATCCACTTTTCCGGATGCTAGGAATCCTCTAAATTGTGTACCTCAAAAATTTTGAAAACACTTGGAGATGGCATCAAATTGTGCATGAAATTTTTTGTACCACTTCTAAGGAATCCATTCCTTTGTCTTGGAACACGCATCAACAATCTATATAGATTTCAACAATATACCTCAAAAAACTAGTTTATCAACAAAAAAAATCAACCCCAAAATTATTAAGTGTTAACTTGAGGGATTTTTTACCAATAAACTTAAAATTAATGAGAATTGTAAAATGAATAGTGAATCATGGTATACGATGATAACATAAATGAAGATTGGTAAAGTGGTGACAATATATAACATGACATCATGAACATATGTAAAGGATAATCAACATGACATTAATAATGATGGATAAAGTACCATAATGGATTAGGTTAACTTAATAATACCATAAATAACATATAATGAGACTAAAAAATTACCCAATTTATTGGAACACTATATAATTCTAAGTACATCAATCAATTTCATATCATGTTCATGCATAAGTATGTCACATAGATCATTAATCATAGGATAATATTTCATCACATTCAACACCATGATTAAGGATTTTCATATAAATACATACATTTCCCCAATCAACTAATTATAGGTATGTATAGGTTAATACCCATC
Organism: Viscum album; assembly: GCA_963277665.1. Lineage (NCBI taxonomy): Eukaryota > Viridiplantae > Streptophyta > Magnoliopsida > Santalales > Viscaceae > Viscum > Viscum album. The sequence goes on from OY728134.1 coordinate 1,375,722,876, forward strand.
AGTGGAAATGGAAATGGTAATCACAATTCGAAATTTAGGAATAGAGAAATCAGAAGATAATTTCAGCAGCATAATAGGGGTAAAAAATGAATAATGGTATGGATTGATGTAAGTGAAAGGGGTATATAATTATATTGAAATAATTAGGAGTTAATATGGATATGTAATAATATAATACAACATGAAAATTGAGAATTAAAAGGCATAAGTCAAAAAAGTTGATTGAATTAAGTAGAGAAGTAGAGGATCCATTACCTTGAGAGGGTGTTTTCAAAAAGCATAGAAGGAGCTTCAGGAGAGATTGAGGGAACCATAAGAAGAATATAAGTAGTAAAGGGATGAGTATATTAATTCTCCAAGGGATTTGAGCGAATAGTAATGGTATTCTTGGTTGGTTTATAAAGTAAAAGAGAGGGGAATTCTTTATTATTCTCCAGACATAGGTTTTGGACTCTATACAATAAAGAATTCCAAACCACAAACCTTCCCATGGGTTTTGAACATGTGTTCTGCCAAATTGAAGTGGATTTAATTATTTTACAACTATATGAACTTATATCATTAAAATATCACCCATGGTGATGTGGAAGTGAGTCATAGTTATAAACAAATGATTTTAAAACCATAAAATTTTATATAGGTTTTTAAGGATAGATAATGGGTTTATAAAATTAATAAAATAAAATAAAAAAACATAATTTTAAAGTTAAATATATATTGGGTTGTATATTCCTTTTATGGAAAATAATAATTCACTTTTGGGTCATTATGATGTCGTAATACATACCATATTTTTATATACTATTTAATTTTTAACCAAAAAATCAACTATCTTAATAGATTATGAAAAATTCACTGTTGGATAATTTTGACATGAAAATTTCAAAACTAATATTTATTTTATCCAAATAAATCTCTATATATGATATTTTACATATTTAAATAAAAAATATAAATTTATTAAAAAATATTGGTTTTTTTGACAAAACCTTTGTTCTGACCATTATAAAAATTCTTATTAACTTCATAAAGTTATAATATAAATTATATTTGATATATAATATTTAATAATATTATTATATTAAAATATTATATCTTAATTTTTTTTGTATTAATAAAAAAGACAGTGTCTGGATTAAAACTATATAATACACAAAATAAAATGTGTATTTATTCTTATCAAAATTCATTTTTTATCAAAATAATTATTTAATAATTTATAAAGTTTCAATAATAACGAATAAATAAAATAATAAATAATGGAAAAGGAAGTATACATATTAATAATATTAATTTTGAGATACGTAACACTTTATCACACCAGTGAATTCCCTAAGGGTATGGTGTACGTTGACGAGATTTTCTTTGGGTGGCCTGGCGAACATTGTTTGGGCTATGATCTCAATGAGATTTAACCTCTCCATTAAATAGTCTTTCCCATTCATTAGTTATTAAATCTAATCATGGGATTGGTCAAGGATAAAACCCAAAGATGTTTTCTTCTTTTATATTATTATAATTTGGATGCATAGGGGATGATCCTACTGGTTGAGGCCATTACTTCTTTTATCTGCATCAATTGGATTTATCATTACACTTAATTTATACTAATTATATGACCACTATTAAATGGATATATCATCAATGGTTATTATGTTTAATGGAATTTTAAATATGATAGGATATAATATTCCCAAATAAAAAAAGTATTGAACATTTTCCCCATATCCACATTACTTAATAATGTATTTACACATTAAAAGAGATGGAATCTCATTTATTAATGTTCAGGTCATTAAATCCGAACTATCTCCTTTGAATAAGTCCAAAAACCTTTTGTAAAGTGAAATTAACTCCTAGAGTTCATGAAAAACCCCTTGGAGTCATTGTTCATTCTCATTGATCTAGTCTTCATGGGTTTTGGAAGCTTGGAATATTCTTTAAAGGCTATGCCTTTATTACATTTTTTGATTGAATATTCCTCAGCATCATAACCTCCTTTCAAACCATTCTTATAACCTGATCGAAAAATAAAATATTTATATCAACACCACAAATAGATATATATTATAGTTGGTTACTATAACCCTTGGATCTATTTTAAGTATCACGTGGTCCCATTTCAAGATAGTCTTCATAACACTAAAACTTCATGATACTTTTACATGCCAATATATTCTTCCACTTTGGTACTAATTAATTCCATACAACTTTTTCATTTATCCAAGTTTCATATTCAACTAATTAATTTAATAGGTTCTTATAAATGATTTTAGAAGAGTAACCATGTACAGAAGTACTTGTACGAATCATGCTTCCATTACAGTCCTGACCAAAGACTTGCTGTAATGGTCTATTATAACCATCCTGATATTATCCATTTTATTTCCATAAAAATTAGACTAATACCTAGGCCAGAGTGTGTATTGATCTAATCCATTATATATATGAGCATTTAGTTGTCTAATATCTCAACATAATTGATTAAAATTGATGCATCAACAGTCTCCATAACCATATCCTAAATACCAGGGGACATGCAAGCTCAAGACAGTCTCCCACATTTGGACCTATTATGGAAGAAGAAACAATAAAATATAATTGATTTCCATTTCTTAAGATGACCTTATATACATAAAAAGTAGTTATATATAGTGCTTCCTTAAACTGGGAATCAAATTGAACATGGGGTACCAAACCAAAATGAGAAGCATCTATGTGAGCAACGATCTTAGCATCAATGTTTCCTTTATACATAGCCACAACCATTTATTCAGAATCCTTCACCAGATGACCACCATCAAGAGACACCCTACAATTATTAAATTAATTATACCCATGAAATTATAATAAAACATAATAACTGATTCCATAATCATACACAATCAATTTTCTATAACTTAACTCTCTAGAGATAACATTTCATTTGAATTAAGAATGTGTTTAGAGATATTCTAATTGATGAAAAATGTGATATAATTAGATAGTTAAATATATGAGTAAGGTATTTTGAAGAATGGAACCACTTAAAATAAATACTAATCAACTTAAACACTACAGGAAACAATGGAAGGGCTCGATGCTTCATTGTGGGGGATTGTGTATGGTTTCACAATAATTCACATCGGGTTCATCATTTTTGTTTCACACCCAACTATGGGTAGTTTCCAATGGGGTTTTATCATGGAACCAAAAACTCCTAATGGTTACCATATACATGTTACATACCTACATTCCAATGACATTCAATTATCGAACATTTTTCCAGTGACACTTAGGGACTCACATTGGTCGAGAGGATGGGAGGTTGGAATCATCACACCCCTTAGGGGAGGAATTATTTCCTAATCTTGGAAAATATTATAGATTTAAGTCATATTCATTCATCTTTACAAAATTCCAAAATAGGTCTAGTCACACTTCACATTTATAACCAATCATATAAATGTATGGATATGAACATCTGTATGTATTTGAGTTTCCCCACTAACATAAACACTTGTATTTATCCGAGGTCCTCCATTGATGATACGATCTGTATGTATTAGAGGTTCTCCATTTATTGTATCATTTGATATTATCAAAGATGGTACCATTTATATGTATTAACGGTTCTCTACTTTTTTTAATTATTTCATGATTCTGGTTTTAATCCATGTAGCTAGATGCTCTGGAATTTTGCATCATTTTGTGACAAGGTTGTTTTTTTGTTGTTTGGATGGGCCCTCGAGAGGGATTTCCTATATATCATCCCAAAAGGAATTATAACCCTCAATTTTTTGGGCCAATTAATGGGACATGTTGCAAATTTTATGGTTATATGAAATGTACTAAACAATGTAGTTTAAATTTATATGGAAAGGATGACTATATGGACGGACCCTAGAAAATTTTAATGTAGGATATACACTTAAACAACCCTAAATGGTCAATAATACATGGTAATGTTTCCCTATGTAATTGTGTAATCCTTATAGGGAATATTGAATAATGAAGATAAATATGGATTGAGGATGTTGGGTTTGAATCTCTGAGGATGATTCCTATGTATCTAATCGATATAGGAATAAATGTCAATGTAGTTCAGAAAAATTGGGGATTTTACCTATGGGGGATGCCTATTTGGTATTTTGAGTAGGCTGGTGAAATGAACATCATTGACCTCTAATACCACAAAGTCATAATTTATGTATGAAATAAGATACAATGGAAGATTATTCATTTTACAAAAACAACCTAGGGTGGGAATCACACCAAATTAAAAACCATAATTGAACCTTATTCCTCTTACATGGATGGAAGAGGGAAAGGTTGTGGAATATTATCATCATCTATTGGTGGAAGTGGTTGTGGATTTGAAATTATAGGGGCTTACATTATGAGGTATTATAATAGAAGAATACATATTCTACTGTCTGCTAGTGGAATAGGGTGGGGATATGAATGTTGAATAAGGAATTTCACTCAATTCACTTCATATTTCGTGAAACATATGTCACTACTCAAATTTTAAAACTACCCACGCCCACCCATTTATAAGGAATCCTTATTACCATGGAAATGCATGGTTATTAACATTCTGAGGACCCTAGATACTAAGTAGTTAATATGCGGGTAATCTTTACCATGGGAATTTACGATTGAGGGGATGTACTAGGGTTTCTATTACAAAACCATATAGATCAAGTGGATATGGGTGAGGCCTTGGTGGCATTGTTCCTTAGTATGAGTCTTGGATAAAGGAGGGTTCTTTTCCCATGTATTACTTGGGAGAACTTGGAGGTTTCACACCATAGTGACACTTGGGTGGGCTAGGGAATATCTCACCCAAATGATACATGGGAGATCTAGGAGGTGTCTTTCCCAGGAGATACATGGGAACGTTGGAGGGTGTCTCACCAAGGATATACTCAGGTGAGAAGGATGTTGGCATATTAGGCAAAGAAATACCAGGGCAACAATAGTTTGGTGTGGCTTTGTCAACATGATCAAGGGTATCCTATGGTGATCTTGGAAGAATGTCATGCATGATTGGACTCCAGAAGGGGACCTTCATACTAGTATGTTGGAATAAATGGGGAATTGGTTACTCACCTAGGTATTTTGGTTTTATAAATTTAGGGGAATCTAGAACCTTACTCCTCATGTTAATTCCCCTTATTATGCAATATTAGACAACTACATGTGGGATTGGGGACTTGGGTGAGGGACATGGTAATGAAGAGCTTAATGTAGTCTCTAGGTATTCCAAGAGTTCCAAATGAGAGGCCTAAGGGTCCTATTTATTGGTAAACCTAGGAAAATGTGTGATGTATCATTATCATTCAATTAGGTCATGTAGGTACATCATGCAAGTAAGAAATACAATTTGATATTGCAAGTAGGATGTCCAGGTTAGTCACATGAGTCATATTTGTGAAAGGTTCTTAGTCACATGGTTTATATATAGTAGTATAAATTTCATTCACATTTACTAGTTTTAGAGGAGATGATTTTCCTTCTATGATATCCTTATCCCCTATATATTTTCTATATTTTACGCTTGAATTTAATTCATGGATTTGAATTTGGAGAGCCAAAAAATCCACCACATAGGATTGGATCTAATTTGAATATGAGGATTTAATCCCAATGTAAATTAAAATTTAGGCATTGATAGAAATTGGATTCATTGGGAACCATCTATTTATTTCACATTATTTAGATTCTATGTAAACTATTACAATACTATGCTTGTCGCTCACACAAAGGGAGAGTGTACAAGTGAATCACACAAGTGGATCACACTGGTTAACCATGTATGATTATTGTGTAGGTGAAATGTGTAATATGATCACACATGTCAATAGCTCAATAAGATCACATAGTTTAACCATTTCTATATATAGTGTCACCCTTCTAGTGGTCCCCAGATCATCAAATTTTTTTTGTCACTTGCATGAATTTATATCATCATGAAATTATTCCATGAATTTCCTACACTCTCATGCCCAGTAAGTGTCCAATTACATGAATATTATCCATTATATGAGTATAGAAAGATCACTTGTCTGCGACCACTTGGGTGAGGTCACTATGAAGAGTGACTTGAGCAAGTCCACTTGATCGAGTGACTTGCATAAGGTTAATTGGGTGAGAGAATTGCATGATTACTTCCCTTTACTCAATTTCTAAAATACTCCAAATTATTATTTTAGCATTAATGATAATATATGTGTTTCTTTATAGATTTATGATGGCTAGGAAAATAGTTCTCATTACTAAAGACAAGGTTTCTACTTGCATAAATGATATGTTGGATATTTTTGTGCTAGAATACATCTAATTGTATGACCCCATCATGGTGAACATTTTGAAATAATTGAAGAGGTATTATTTCAATTTTACAAAAAGAGAACAATTATTGTTGTATTACCACAAAAATTTGAAGGATATTTTGATCTTGAAGCTGGATAAGTATTTCCCACACTCATTGTGGAATAATTGAAGAGGTATTATTTCAATTTTACAAAAAGAGAACAACTACCAAAAAAATTTGACGGATATTCAGATCTTGAAGCTGGATAAGTATGTCCCACACATATGGTTTATTGGATATAAAAATCTTATAGTGGATGGGCTTTCTTCTAAGGGATCATACATTAACAAAGGTATAACAACCTTTGTGTTCTTAACAAACCATAGAAAGACAAATCCTGACCTGAATCCTCATAATCATTAGTCAAAGAATCCCTACAATTCATTAATTTTGTCTATTACATTATGGACCAATCTATGTGATGGAAGGAGAACCGAGACTTCAATTCCAAAGGGGGCGACAAACCAAAATGGATGTGGTCCTATTATGTGTGTAAATATTATACTTATTTTGAGGTATACCTAAATTAGGTTGGTATATATGAAGCTATCTGGGTTGTACATATGTAAATTTATTTGAATTTGGTTATGACGAAGGGTCTAATCATCCAATGGTGATCATATACTAATATGTTTCATATGACACACATGAATTTCATCATCAACTTATGGTATGTATACAACATATTGTGTGATCTTATCCATGGTGATATATAGGATGAGTTTATACCACTAAAGGAAACATGGGATAACATCGAACAAATACCTATCCTAGATCAAGAGTTGTTGAAAATAACTTGGGAGGTCACAAAAGAAGATCCTCTCCCAAGGGGTGATGTTCATCCTGAATAATGGATAGATATATTTTTTAATTCCTAAGTATATAAACCTAGATGAAAACATTCAATGTGGTTCCCATTGATAGAAAAGTGGGGAATCCCAGGTAAAATTTGTCTTGTGTTTAAGAAAGGCCAATAAAAAACATGATGGTATACTGTTTCCCTTAGAAATGGGACTCTATTTAGGAATCACTATCCCTGATCGGTTTCCATAATATTTATTTATGGAGCTAGAAATACCCAATGGTTCTATATCCAAAGGGACCTGATTTCCAAAGGGAAGTTCTTGTTAGGGATTTTGGTCCTATGAGGCTTAAAAACTGACATTGGTTGATGGAATGGGAGGTTAGGCTCATCACACATTTTTTAGGGGAATTGTTTCCTACTTTGAGACAATTTCATATATTTAAGATATGTTCATGAATCCTTATTAATTCACTAAATATGATATAGGTTTCCCTTGAAATTAGAAATCAATTATTATCATGTATGGAATTTTAGAATCATCTATATGTTTCCATTGTTCTTTATTGATAAAGATATCCATATGTATATGAGGTTCTCCATAAATGGTATCCTCTTATGTACTACATATATATTCTTGGTTGTTATCACAAAAATAATGGTTTTAAATCCACACTGTAGGGAACTCTGGATTTTATTATCATCTAGGTAGAGTTAAAGTCACTCTGGAGTTTATCATCATCTCGGGAGACGAGAGGTTACTCTGTAATTAATCATTACATAGGGATAAAGAAGGTTACTCTAGAATTTATCATCATCCCAGAATATAGAAGGTGTTTTAATGTTGGTATTGTACCCATAGATGATCTACCTACGTATCATTGTGAAAAGAATCAGAACTCACATAGTTTGGTATTGCATAATTGGACACAACATAATTTTAAGGTCATGTAATAAGAACCAAACCATAAAGTTTTAATGTTATGTGTTAAGAAAATCTAGGAGTAAGTTTCCTAGCCAAATATTTGTGTAGGACTTATGCTGAAGAAACCTAAGAAACATGGAAATGATATGGGTTTCCAAGTTAAATTAGACCCAACTAGGAATATGACCTAGATAAAATAGGGTTGATTTTGGATATTGTTATTGATCCTTAGAGAGTATTCCCACATATCCCACTTGGATGGGAATTAAAGTTGATGTAGTTCAGGAAATATCAACGGAGACTATGGTCCTTTGAGAGAAATTATGGCTTACTCTTGCGAAGGATGCCATGTAAAAGGGTCCATGAGGGAATTTTTTAACTCATGGAGAATTGGGGGCTTGATTTGTGGTTTTAATCCTATGGAGGATACCCAACTTAAAGAATTAGGATTGGGTATTATAACTAGGAGGAGGCATATTAAGGTGGTTATGATTGGGGATAACTTCTATGGAGAATTCCCCCTGATCTCAGGCCCCATAAAGGATTCCTATGTATCCCAATTATGACGGGAATTAGAGTTATCATAGTTCATTTGAGTTGGAATTATGCTGGTGATTTGATCATCACAAAACTCTAATACCACATGAGTCATGATTGGTGTTAGAAACAATAGGATATGAAAGATTCTACAAACCAAACACTTTTACTCCTTCTCTCTATTGATGGACATGGTGAAAAATCTCAAATGGAGAGAGATGGGGTTTTTAGTGCACCCATCTCTTCCATGTACTTTCTCCTACTAGTGGAATAGACCAGGTCCATGGTGGTAGAGGATATGGCTACGATACATCCCTATCTTCACTTCATCCTAGAATTGGTCCAGGTCATAGAGAACGAGGAAGGTATGAAGGTGAAGGATGAGATGTAAGAGGCTGCGACCATGACTGAAGGCTAGGGGCTTAATCTGGGAAGGATGCTTAGTGAATGGGTCCCACAGTTGAAAGATGGATAATTTTTATTTTTCAAAGGGAAAAGTGTGTGTGACCCCCACTCTTCCTACTGAGGACCTGAGGCTCTGGGTCTCAGAGATGAGAAGGGTAGGACATAGTTTTATCCTAGGAATCATGAGACTAGGAACATCCCAACATTTTCTATGGGGTATGGGTCCATGTGACAGTTGGAATCCATACTCACATGGATACCGATGACATTTACCGGCCAATCAGACAATTTCTAGAAACCTCTGAATGTTGGAATCCATACTCAAATGAATTCAATGTTGATTCCATAAGTCTGGAAGCCTCAATTGAGGTTTCAATATGATCTCTCTCAGGTAAGGGAGCCAATAAAGGAGAATTCTTACCATTAATGGATTTAATGGAGGCATCATGAAAAGATTTTATAGGCTTAAGGGTAAGGTGAATATCAAGGAAGGGTGATCAAGTGGGTGACATGCAAGTATGGGGTGCACAAGTTGTCTTGGGAGACTTGATATCACCTTAAGTGATGAAAAACCTGGATGAATATTCTTGGGAGAATCCTAGTTCAAGCCTTCAATATTCTTCACATGTATTCCTTGAAGTGAGGCACACAAGTTCATGTATGAGAAATTAATGGGGTGCAAGTCTCATTAAATTAGGTGGGTTGGGTACTTGAGTCACACAAGTGTTATTTATTTTTAACAATGATTGGAATTCCGTCCTATGATCCCCATTTAATTCCCTTTATTTAGAAGTTAAAGAACTACATTGGAGGTTTTGGAAGATTTGGGTGAAGCACTAGGGAGACCAGAGAAGCAATTGGGCTTCAGGGAAATTCGTCCGTGCAAATGAGGACACAATAGGTCTATTTATAGGAAAATATTACACCTTGGGTGAAGGAGGTTTGGCACGAAAGTGGGTAGTGTGCTAGTAGTGTGGTGTAAAAATACTTTCGCACCACCGATGAGTTGGTATAACTTGGGGGAACTCCATTTCAATCCTTTGAAAATATTGAAATTCACCATGTTTTTCATCCTCCTCCTTCTAAGTCATTTTCCATTGTCACTTTTTCATCCATACGGTGAAATGGAGTATCAACAGGGACCAAGGAAAAATAGTTTCTCTATACCATGGGGGATACATCCCCACAACCATGTTCGGGATCAGTGCTGAGATGTGGTACTAGACCTTTGGGCCGATACCTTTTCTATTGTCACCGAACCCTATGTAAAATGTAGATTCATACCATTCACTTTTCGAGCCTCATCGAGAATGTTAAGGTTTGCAGTACATGGACATAAAATATACTCCTTCTTTTGGAATCATGATGTATTTCTTATTAAACTTAGAATTTGGTGTCTAAGTGAGGTTCACATTTTCATTTCTGTAGACAAGTTCATGGAACACATTTCATGGTGTCTACAAAAGTCCCCCTTAGAATTAGATTTATTCGGAATGAAAATAATCTAGTTATAAGGTAAAATTAGGGAAATTTGATGAATTACGACATCATTTGGTTTGGATTTGGGGATATTTCATGTTTGTAAGGGTGATTGAACAACTCCAATATTCATTGGGAGAAGCCCAAAAAATGGGAAAATTCCATTGCAACCACCACATAACTACTTCATCATGCTGAGAATAATGAGGCTGATTGATTGACTAAACTTCAACAGGTGGTTGATGGGGCTCAGGAGTCTATTCAACAAGTGAAAAGTTATATCGAATTCCTCTTGTGATTTGATACAGAGAGACTCTAGTTTGTTTATGTTCCTCTCGTGATTTTTTATATAAAAAAAGAAATTTTCTTCCAATCATATATATCTTCATCCATATGTTTCTCCTGTAATCATATTATCAATACTAGTGAAATTATATTTTTATGACATCTATTTATAATTACAATGATAAGAACATAAAGTGATCTGATTTTTATCTAAGCATTTAGGCCTAGTGATAATAGTTTAATTTTTACTAGGGTCATATGGAAAACCCTACAAACATTGTTTATTTTGTGTCATCACACTGGTTTTTTCCTAACCTTAATATGGATGAGACTTAGCGGGTATGAATTGGGTTTATCTTAGGTTTACCTTTTTTGATTTTCAATATAACATGATTGTGATTTTTAATTTTATCACTTGATATTTCCTAAACTGTATAGAATGTAGGTCTAGTGAATTTAAACTCTTTTTTTAGAGTTCCCTTTGTGGGTTTTCAATTTGGTGAGTAATATTTCTCTTTTCGGGGAAGTTTAATGTCATGCATGTTAGACTAATAGGGCTATTGTTTAGGTCAAATAGATTTGACTATGAACTTTGAGATTGTAATCCCAACAAGGCTTGATGGTTAGAAAGTCCCGATATTCTTGAGATATTTTGAAATGGAATATCGAGTCATGATTTGTTAGGGTAACCAAATCTAAAACATGAAATATAGGAATAGGGGAGGTCTTTCCCAAGAACAAAGTTACTAATGCTTGGAAAACCTATTAAAGGGGCTGTATTATGCAGGGTCAGCTAAGTCATGTGCTGCGTAGCCAACCAATGGAATCCTTTGGATGAAAAATCTGTTATAGGGGATGATTTTATACAAGGAAAACTAGGGAATTTACTTCATAGTCAGGAAAAGGAGGTCTCATGAAATTTTACATTCTATTACTAATAAAAAAGGGGATTTATGATTTGGATGGCTCAAGGACCCAATGGGTGGATTTTCTAAGGGAATTTGTCTGAGAATAAATTAATCATCTATACTGAAAAAGGAAATGAATGGGAATCCACCCTTACATGAATTTAGTATGTAAAGGAGGGTACATTTGGTCAAAAAGTGGAATTTATGATAATATACTATGCAGTTTTAAGTCATGAAGCAAGGAAATTAGGGGGCTATGTGGTTTAAATTCATACAGTAAGGACATTATGTTGTGCAGTTTAAAGTCATGTTGTAAGGACATTAGGACATGATGCAGTTTAGATTCATGTAGTAAGGACATTATATTGTACAGTTTAAAGTCATGCTACAAAGTCATTAGGGGGATTTAATTTAAGGTCTTTATCTTCAACCAATGATTTGAGGATTATCCAATTCATGGTAATTTGTTTGGATATGTCCTACCATATTCATGTATGGATGAATAAAATTGTAAGATATGATTTGAATATTTCTATATCTAAAGAGTGATATGAAAAAAAGGGATAATGGTCTTAGAGGAGGTCTCTTCCAAGAATGAAGTTACCACTCTTTGAAAAACATGTTATGGGGGCTGAATTATGCAGTGACAACTAGGGAATGTGAAACATAGTCAATAGTGGAATCCTTAGGCTGAAAAACTAGTTGTGGAGGTTGATTTTATGGAAGGACAACTAAGAAATGTACTATATAGTTAGGTAAAGGAGATATTAAGAATTCAAACTTTCTATTGCCAAAATCCAATGAAACTTTATGGAGATTCAGATTTTCTTGAGAACATAGTTTGATTTATAGAAAATATTCCTGAATATAGAAGGGTAATTCCAAGTACTAATTTATAATGAATCAGGAGAATAGGTTCTCTACATAGGTCTGACACAAACGTAGGGAACGTGATGTCTATAGTTGTAGGTCATATGAATAGGACCCTGATATTTTGTAAACAATGGATGATATATGGTCGAATGACCCAAGGTTATTCTAGTACGATTTGAACCTATGAAGGGGAAAAATGTAAGCCATAGTCTTGGAGTATTTCAGTTCAGGAGAAAGGATATGGGATAAATATACAAAATATAACCATTTTAAACTACAGGTTCCTTCATACCATCATCAAATCTTAAAGGGTAAAAAGAGTCTACTCCCAAGAACAAAGTTACAACTATTTGAAAAAACCATTATGGGGGATGAATTATATAGGGCCACCTAATAGTCAATTAATGACATCATTTGGCTGAAAAACTTGTTACGGGGGCTAATTTTATGAAAGTACAACTGGGCACGTTCTGTATAGTCAGGAAAGGTATCCCTCAAGTATTAAACATTCTACCACTAGAATCTAAGGAAGGGTTATGGATATCTGAAATTATTCAATATTAGGATTATAACATGTGTAAGGGGTATTATTCATTAAACAAAGGAAGTGTTCAGACCATTACTCTCCATTAGTTCAGATTCCCTTGAATAGAACTGAATTATATGTATAAGGGGAACATCTCTTATTTCCTTTATCTTGTGGATAAGACTAGGATATTAAGACCTAATATTCATTACATATCTCAATAGGGTGAGAATAAATCCATATATAATTCTATGATTTTCCATGTAGTTTAACTTCATATGGTATGGACGAATGCGAACTAACATGATTCAATTAAAACATTGCAGTTGGGACTAATAATGAAATTCCAGTCATCACTACTTATCTCATGAGGGTGAGAATCAAATAACACATAGTTCTTAAGGTACCATACAATTTAAAATAACGTGTCAAGGAAATTATGTGATTCCAACGTGAAAAGGAATATTGTGCCTTTTAAGGTTGTATAACTGGGACCATCGATAACCCTAATGGGAATTGAGATACCATGTTCATGTAAAGAAGATCTTTACCAATTCCTAAGATCACGTGAGCTATGCTTGGTGTGAGATACAAGGAATGGTAAAAGTTTATTTATATGATACAAGGGTAAAATAGGTTAAGAAAAGGGGTATGATTATTATATAGTGGATGATCCAGGGTATTAGATCCAAACTTCACTATGTATCCTTCTAAAACTAGAATCATGCCATACATAGTTCTTGAAGTGGTTCCCCATATCAACATATTTTGGTGTGGGGAAGAGGGGCTTTTAGTAATTTCCAAAATTGAATTTGGACCCAAGATTGGATATCTGGGTGTCACTATGTATCTCATTGGAATGAGAATCAATCCATACATAGTTCATGAAATACTACCTATGTAGGTTTAATTTATGCACACAAGGAGTAAAGGGGAAAATTTTTTAGAGTTGAAGCTGGACACGAAATAAAAAATATGGGTGTAACTATGTATCTCATTGAACATGATAATTAATCCATAAGTTGTCATTGAACTTCCATTCTATTTAATATCATGTAGTATGGATGAAGATGAACCAATGTGAAAAGACAGAGATATTGTGTCTTAGTCAAGATATAAAACCTAGGCATCACTACATATCTTGTTGGAACAATAATCAAGACACATGTAGTTTATAAAACACTCCCTCTATAGGTATTAATTTGTACACATAGGTAATAAAGGTGATTTTATAATGGTTGAACCCAAAATTGGAATTATGGGTTTCACTACATATCTCATTAGGATGAGAATCAATCCATGCGTAGTTCTTAAGGCATTCCCCCCCCCACATGATATGGGAGAGGAGGATTTTTATTATATTGTGACTAGACCCAAGATTGTATATCTGGGTGTCACTACGTATCTCATTGAAATGAGAATCAAGACACATGTAGTTCTTGAAAATGGTTCCCCACACTAACTAGGTTTTGACATGGAGATGGGTTTTTTTATCTTCCAGGATAACAGTTGAGTTCAAGACACAAAATGGTTTAAGAATCAATTCATGTAGTCTTGTACAATGATCTGTATAGATTTAGTTCATATACATTGAAAGAGTAAATTGTTTATTTATGGTCGCAGATAGGCCCAAAATTAGATAAATGAGTGTCTCAATGTATCTCATTGGAATTAGAATCAAGCCATACATATTTCTGAAATGACTGTGCATTTTATCATCATGCGACATGGATGAAGATCACCTGAGATGAATGAAATAATCTAGCTAAACTAGGTAATTGGAACCAGGTTTCACTATGTATCTTGAATGGGTAAGAATCAAGCCATGCATAGTTCTTGAAATGTGTTCCTATGTTGATCTGATTGAAACATAGGGATGAATGAGGCTCATATTCCACTAACGAGTGGTAATAGGGTGAATGAGATTTTTGCGTTAATGCTACTCATATTTGAGGGATCGCAATGAGTGTCTACTTGTGATATATTGGGGGATTATTAAAGTCAAATGAAATAGATTTTAATCATAAAATTTAATTTCATGTGGTGAGGAAAAAAGATGTTTCACTATTTTAATTTCATCCAATGTCAATGTATAGGGTGCTATGCAGTTTAAAGTACTACATCTACGACGAACTCTATGTGATTACACAAAAGTAATTCTTCAAGAACCTTTCATTGGTTGTAGTTGTATTATGTTCTACATCCATTGAGATTATAAAATAATCTCCATTAGAGTGGACCTTATTCATGGAATAAGCCCCTTCCAACTTTGGTTCAAGATTTGGAGGCATCTTTCCTGGTGAAATTAGAGTTATGAGGACTAATACCAATTATCCAAGGAGGAATGAACGGAGGTGAAATTTATTTTTGAAAGATCATGCTATTATATTCTTGTAGACTTCCAAATGATACAAGGTATTCAATCTGTTTTCATCCAGCCGCTCTAACTCATCCATCTGTTTCTAGGATTGTTCATATGTGGATAACTGATCACAAATGGAAACTCAAAGTGATGAAAACTGAAATTCAATGGGAATGACTACTTCTGTTCTGTACACCAATGAGTATGGAGTTTCTCGTGTCACAGTACATGTAGTATTCCAGTAATCCCATAATTCATGTAAGAGATTATAAATCCAAGACTCTTTTTCTTTGTCCACCATTTTCTAGAGTATGTTTTGTAGGGTCTTATTGAAATCTTTAATATATCCATTGGCTGTTGAATGATATCAAGATGAATGGTTGGATTTGATATTGTGCTCCTAATATAGCTTCCTACCTCATAATAATAGAAATTTGTGCCATTGTCAGTCAATATGGTATGAGGGACACCATATCTAGTGATTATATTAGATTTAACAAAGCTAATAATGATTTTGGATCTAACTTCATTCAGAGGTATTACCTTAGACCATTTGGAGAAGAAATTGGTAGCACAAAGGATGTACTTAAACTTATTATTTGTGGATGGAGGATAATACCCTATCACATTCATTCCCCATATAAAAAATTTCCAGGAGTATTTGGATATATGTAGCAACTCCGGGTGATGTTGGATGAAGTTGGCATGTAATTGGTAGGGATAACAATTTTTAGTGAAATCTGTGCAATCCTATGTCATAAAAAGATATAAGTATCCAAGCCTCCAAATTTGATTATAAATCCTATAAGCAGACTAGTGGTAACTACAGGATATTACATGTACTTCTTCCATGACAACTCTTGTCTCTTCCCCATTAATGCATCTGAGGAGGATTCCATCAAATCTTATTTTTTAAAGTATTTTATGGTGATTTGGACCATCATAAAGAGTGGAGTTGAACACTCAATTCCAAATCTAATATTTTATTTCTCTATCCAGTGGAAGTATTCCACCATGGAGTTATACCATGATGGGTGTCATCCATCCTATGGTAGGACCATATAGTTTAGGGATCCGACCGATTTCAGTGACTTCTTCTATTCTTATTTGAACAAAAGGTGAAACCACACGACGATGGGAAATACGAATTATTGTCTCATCCCAATTAGGAACTTACAAGGCTGTGGCTATATTTTCCAATGAATCTTCTTGGGTTTTTTGTGATCGTGGGATGTAAGACACTATTGGATTTGAGGGAAATCATTACATTAACCATCAAACATAATCATATAGAGGGATTAGCTCTTCTTTTCTAATGGAATAATTCCCATTGATTTTCTTCATTACCAATTCCAAATCACCTTTCACAGTTAGTTGATTCACTGGTACTTAGAGTGCCAATTCCAGGCATAAAATTAGTGCTTTATATTCTACCTCATTATTAGTACAACATTATAATAACAGGAAGGAATAAGGGAATATTTCCTTCTCTAGGGAGATAAGCACAATTCCTAACCCAACTTTGTTGAGTTTAGGGTCTTCTATTCTCTTCCCCATTGGACTCCTGTAAGCACTATAAAAATACATTTCCTATGTTTGAGGTCTATCTTAAATAGAGAATATTTCTTCATCAATTAGTTCGGTATTTAATGATATTTCTTATAAATATGGGTACTCATTGAGGAAATCTGCCAAGGCTTGGACTTTTAGTGGTTTTTGAGGCACAAATTGTATATCAAACTGCTATAAAATAACTACACACCATTCCAGACGTCCTGTCATCATAGGACTATTGAGGATGTATTTGATCGGGTTATGATGAGAAATCAAATGGGCATCATGATGATGCAAATAGTGCCTCAACTTCTAGACTGCAAAGATCATTTTAGGCATCTTTTCTCAATATCTTAATATTGAGTCTATGTGTTGAGCATGGTTTGACTAAGATAATAGATGATATTTTCATTCCTGACATCATTCTTTTTCACAAGGAAGACACCCAATGATCTCTCCAAGTTTGTAACATAAATAATTAGAGGATTTATTTCAACTGGTGGAATTAATACTGGTGGGACCAAGAGAAATTTCTTAATGGCATCAAATGCCTCTTGGCAGTCATTGGTCCATTGATATGTGAAACTTTTCGTCATTAATTTGGTATAGGGTAGACACTTTCCTACAATATTGGCTATGAAATGATGAATATAGGCCAAAAATCCTTGAAGTACTCTAACCTCTTTCATGTTTCTAGGAGGTGACATACCAAGGATAACTTTAGTTTTATCAGGGTCAACTTTGATGTTATGATGGTGCACAATGAATCCTATAAATTTTCCTAAGGTTATCCAGAAAGAACACATCAAGGGGTTTATCTTTATATTGTGTTTTCAAAGCTTGATAAATATGGTATCTAGATCAGGCAGGTGGTCAGAACGTTTTCAGGACTTGACCACTATATCATTGATGTAGCATTCGAAAAACTTCTCCAAGAAGGGTTTAAAGATGTGGTGCATCACACATTGATATGTCGTACCATCATTCTTCAAACAAAATGGAATTACCCAATAGAAAAATAATATTTGAGGGGATCTAAAGGCTGTGGTTACTTCATATTCTTGGTCCAACTAGATTTTATTGTACCAAGAGTAGAAAACACATGAAGGAGAGATCTTCTTAGCCAGTTGTTGCATCAATCAGAAGTTCTATGATTGGAACCAGTTAATCATCTTTGAAAAAATGCTGGTTGAGATATATGAAATCAACGAAAATTATGATTTTCACATTCTTTTTTTTCCTTAAGACAATATTGTCTAGACACATTGTATAATGAGCCTCTAGGATGATGTCATATTTTTTGAGCTTATCAACTTCATCCTCAATTTTGGAGGCATGAGTCATGTATGTTCTTCTTGATACCTACTTGTACCCCTGATTTTCTTTGGGTAAACCCAAATATTGAGTGGACACTTTAGGGTTAAGGCTTGGAAATTCTATGTAATTACAAGAAAACAAATCTCAGTGTTTCTTAAGAAAGGAACCATACATCTCTTACTCTTAAGGAGTCATGGACATACTAATCATAGTGAGCTGTGGCTCTTCATCTGTAACCATATTTATTTCCATGAGTTCATCCATAGTGGTGGAGACACATTCCCCAAATGTTGGAGGAGCACCCCTGAGGTCTTCATCCTCTTCTTATTCCTTATGCTTTTCTTATTCTACAACTTCCTGGAGGGTTGGTGGTGAAGCATGATTTTCAGTTCTATAAGAATAGTTGGTGTTTGGAAATCCAGAAGAAGAGGCAATAATTTCCAAACCAACTGATGATGAAGGTTATTCTTGAAGCTTTGTGGAGAAATGATGGTTTGAGAATCAACATACCTATCTTTCTCCATTAAGGTGACAACTTCTTCCAACCTGGATGATGAAGAAATGAACTGCTAAATATTGGAATATAGAATGGAAACATTTTCATCTAAGATTTCATTAATAATTAGATAATTAATTACTTCTACTATGCTTTCAGATTCAAATTCCACAATTGACATAATGGAAAACATTGAATGAGTTCTTGAATATAGGTTTACTATTTCAATTTGATTGATGGGAAACACATAATCTTCACTTAGATGCTTAACTGGATTAGCTAGGATCTTTCCTAGACTATTTGGAGTATTGATTCTTGTCACATAATTTTCCATGAATTTTTCTTCCCTTGTATGATAGAACTCTACATCAATGTAATGAGATTCAAAAGTTCTGAACAGGGCCTTATCACCATGTAATGTCCCAATTTGAACATTGATGAATTTTTTAAGACATTGGTGATATGATGAAGTAATGGATACATGATAATGTATCCAAGGTATTCCCAATATAATTTTTAAATCTGTGTCCTTCTGGACAACCATTATCTATGAATCTGATATATGATCTTTGAACTGATTTCTAAGTATAATATATCTGAGAGATTCTTGCTCATTCTTGTTGTACCACTGTAACATCAAAGTGGAGGGGGATATGTGGGGTTTAGTGAGACCCAATTAGAAAATAATATTTATTGGAATGATATTAACCCCTGATCCATTATCAATAAAGGCTCATCAGACATCGGTATCATTAACCCTTCTAGATATATACAAGGGCCTAATGTGTCCTTGTATAAGAGAATATTCATCCTAGTTTGTGAAGGATATGATCGCTTGGAACTCTACTGGATCATTCTCAATACTATATAACTCTTCAGAAAAAACATATATTTCTAAATCTAAAGGACATAAAAAATCCTCAATGAGTGCATCTCAAAGATCCTTTGACACATTTATAGCATCCATGATTGATAAATTGGATGGTACATAGCCTAGTTGTTTCAATACATCATATTTTTTATCCAACAAAACATTTTACATCATGGAGATTCTATTTTTAGGTTCTCTAGGAGATGATATTCTTGATGTGGATGGACCATATTTTGTAAAATAAGTTTGAAGCGTGCCTGATTTTGATGGATTTGGTTAGTTAGGTCTTCCCACATGCTGAGAAGGTGATGGTGTAACCCCGAATCGGACTTCCAATATAATCATATCATGGAAGGTACTTTCATTTGTGGGAGAATTCCTTTGTTCCTACTAAGCCTAATAGAGATATCTCCCATGAGTTTCCTTTGCATAGATGGTTCAAGAAGGGTTGTGGATAAAGTAGTGATTTCTAGCACAACCACATCTTCCCCTATATCCTCAACCTCGATAGCCCCGTCTATCTATTACCCAATCAAGTATAGGTAAATCATATACATAACCATAATCTATATTTGAGAGGGGGTTTATTATGTGAATGACATTAATGGAACCGAAAATCACTCTTCATCTGATGAAAATTCATCTTGAAATGTTGGTTCTTGTTGGTCCGTTTGGAAGTGCGGTGCCTGTGAATTCGAAATGGTTGGTATGAAATATTATAAGGTCAAAGATGAATTTTCCTTGAAAAAAAATCATCTTATTATAATTTGTCTTTATATTTATTATTATTTTGCTTCATTGAGTATTGCCTTTGGAGGATTGAGCTATTGATGAAGATGGATTTGTTGTAGCGGGAGTGGTAGGAGGCACAGTTGGTTGTTTCAACTATGTTCGTAAAATGACATGATTTCGATTGAATGTTTTTCTAACCATCCAATCATCAAACATATGTGAACTCTTACTTATGAATTTATTACATTATCCTTCTTCTTCTAGATTTGTAGAAGAAACACATGCTACTTGGCCTAGTGAACCTTTCAATTTTACTTTCCCAGAGTCTACTATTTTTATAGAAGGTCTTTGAAAACAAAACACCACTGGATGGGATGCCTTAACATTTGATGGAAGGGGTAGCAATTTGGCAGGTCTTAATTAACTTCCTTATTCAGCTTCTTGGGCCTTGGAAATTGGACCAAGTTGTTTTCCATTGCTGAAATTAAGTAGCTGGGAACCTGTTCATTCTGAAAGGAATATAATTTGTTTTATACTCCTCAAACTATCTCTGTATCTGATCTTTTTTATCATCTTGACGAGTTGGTTGTTACTACTGACACTCAAGAGGTGGATCCCTTTAGTATGATGAGGGTTTTGAATTAGGAGTGGGTACAATGGCCTGCATAAGTGTAAATGTGTAAGCCTCTACTTTTTCTATACTTATCTCTAGAGTTGATGGGATTACTTGGGACTTAGATTTGGTCTCAACGATGTAATTTTACACCTATTGAGAAATTGAAGCAATTTCTCAAAAACCACATGTGTATTTCATAGGGATTAATGGTGTGTGCAACTCATCACATATATTTTCTACAAAAATATAAAACAACTCTTCTTTAGGGAGGAATTGATTTAAGGAATATTCCAATCCTTTCCACTGAGCAATGAAATCTAAAATACATTCATTATCACTTTTATTACAGATTGTGATATCAAATACTATCACTTTCTTCAACGTTGAACTGAATTGGAAAAGTAATTTTTGATGAAGAACTTCCCATCTAGTGATTGATCAAGACTGCAAGATTTTATACCATATAAAGACTGGTCCTGTAGTGATTTCAAAAAACATCTAAGTTTCATTTCCTCTTATTGATGATGGGTCCCCATCATGGGATCAAAGTGAGAGAAATTTTTTTTAGATGTTTCTCTAATGCTCCTAATCCATTGAAGATTGGAAATGTAGTATTCCAAATGTTTGGTGGGGGAGGAGTCAAATCTACCCATCCGTGGTAAGACTTCTTTTCTGGTTGCACCGGTGCACTCCGTTCTTCCATATATTCCAATCAAGTTGTTAATGACTCAATTGTATTCATAAGAATTTGGGAAACATCTGGTTGAGATGGGACGTGAGAGAGTGTTGCGGTTGGAGCTTGAATGGGCACAACAACTGATAGGACTACTAGTGGTTGAACCACTAGAATTTTTCTTGGGTAACAGATAGGGATAGGCCTATAAGGATGTTCCTAACCCTATTCTAGTTGTGTCGGTAATAGAGGAAATTATTTATCTACCTCTGTTGTTGTGACAAATCCTCTTTGATGAAATGCACCAACTGGGAGTGCCAGTTAGGGATCTTGTTGTGAAGCATGTTTAGTAGGAAGACTACCTTGAAGTAACTATGTATTGAGTCTTTTTAAATCCTTCATCTCTTACTATTGATGATAAAACCTTCCCTATGAATAAAGTGATTGAACTTATCTAGAGGGTAGGTAAGACATGGTTTGAATATTACCATTTTCATGGTTATGTTCCTTTCAAGGAGGTAGAGGTGGATTATTTGAGGGGGTGAATTAACTTTGGGAAATCCTCTGGTTTCTAGTATATACACCTTATTCATTTACTTCAGTGTGAATTATTTCAAGAACATGAAATTCTTCTTCTAATTCCCCTAAATTTGACTTATGTTTTAGAGGATCCAAAGTGACAACATTAATGACATTTCCCACCACATAATTCATTACAGACATTCTTTCAAAATTTCTGTTAGATTTTATTCTTCTGTGTCCTCCATAAGACCCCATCCTCCTATTTGTTTCTTCCCCATGAATTGTTTGGTTGACATTAACCTTAAAGGAATCTGCTGATAGTTCATTTGTGCACTTTCTAAGTGAAAGTGTTGAATCATGGAATGGCATGAACTCAGAATATTTATTTTGGACCTTCTTCCCAAGACAGGAGAAAAACAAATCCTATTGAGGAGGGGATTGATGACGTGAAAAAGCCCCCAGGCCTGAGGTATGGGGGTGTTCATGTTCTTCCTTCACAACCCTTCAAGCCTGATTTATTGGTTCTGAGGGTTGGGTTAATAAAGCCCCCATCCTTCTGGGATGGGGTTGCTCCTGAACTGATATAGATGATATTTATACAACTACTCTTCTGATTTTATAGATTATACTCTAAAAATTGGTTGGGTACATTATCCTACATCCACTCGAATCACCTATTTCAGAAGACCATTGTGTGACTTCAGATATCTGTGCAATCTTTCAATTGAAATCATCTAAATGAGATTTCTATTTGATATTCTTAGATTCTTATTGTAGAAGTGTCTCAACATAATTCTCTCTTTGAACATATCTTTGATCATGAATATAATCCATTTATTGTAGTTGTTCTGAGGAAATAACATTTCATGATATTACCTTTGGTGGGATTGGCTGGTTGGAGAGTAAAGTGAAATGAAATGCTCTATGTGCACCCCATACCCATATATAAACACCATATGGGTCATTTTCAATCAATCATTTCAACTTCATTATTGCATTAGATAATGCACATTGAAGGGATCCTTGCTTCTTCTTGATCATAGGTTATCGTGAAGCTAGGAGAGGCACCAAGTCAATTTGACATTACAATCCTTCCATTTCATTAACATGAATTTGATATTCATCATATGGTAATACCTTTTCTCTTAGGCCATGATGAGTTTTCCATATGTTAAGTCGGATATCATATATACAATAATCCACTAACATTTTTAGAATTTTGTTTTGAGGGTTTACTAATGGAAAAATATCATTGGTATTTCATATTTAGCCAACTGGTTCCTCATATTTAACATATCCTCTTTTCTTTTTCTAGAGGATCCTCCATATGGTCTAACCAAAGTGGATGCTTCCCAATTGTTTCACCACAAACAATGGGATTGGTTGCGATTTCCTCAACTAGACTAGAAGGTGAGTGTTCCAAGGGTGGTTCAGAGAAAGATCATTGACTTGGGATTTCATTTGGTTGAGACTGGATTACACCTGCTAGTGAAAAATCATCATATATGACTAGACTTATATTTGCAAGTGCCTAAAGATAAGAGGGATTTCTCATCACTGCATTATCCATTAGATAATTATCTTGGAAATGTGAATTACTACTATAGAGATAACTTTTGAAGATAATGTCATCATCATGGATAGGACCACCATGGTAGGTTACAGAAATAGGTGGACCCTCTTTCTCCTTGGTCTTATGGCCATGTGGAGGGTTACCATGGAACTCATCAAAATATGTGGTATCAAGACTAACCGAATTTTCATGAATCAATCTTTCATAATGAAGTTTCTGATAGAGACCTTAATAATTACTACCAATGCTCCTATAATTTGGTTAATAGAGGGTAGGATCTTGATCTGCAATAGTAAATATATTAGGGATTCATGAACTCCACCATTAAGCAGATAAAAATCATAGATTGGCTCTTAATTCTTCAACTGTTCTTGATAAGATGTTTTCTTAGATGCCTTCTGATGAACATTTGGGGCCACTAGCTATGAGAAGTGGTTGTCATGGGAAGGTGAATGTTTCCAACTTGAAGTGGATATAAAAATGGGGTGATTATCTCAAGTTGGGGTGGGTGTATGTGCCTGATCTGATTGTGCATATGATATGGGGGAGTATGCCCAATAACCCTTCTGTATAGAAGTAGAGGTGTGTATCTGCTCTGGGGTGACACATTGATGAGTCATCCCATTTACAAGAATAGATTTATGCATATTTCCCTATAGTACTACTATCATCTTTAGGATGATATCCTGACATGCCTATAAGACATGGGAAGGAATATTCATATGTCCATTCATCATTTCTAGGATGTGCTTGGTGACTTTAGTGTATGGAATGAGAATATACGTCCATTCCATATCTGTAGTAGTTGAATGTTCCTAATCCTGTCCCCCCTTTAATTTTAATGGATACTGAAATTACTTGTATGTGGGAATGGTGGGTTGAGTGTGTCCCATGCTTATTGTTAGATCTTTCTGACTGACTTCTCCGATTGCTGTCAAATGAGAATGTTGATAGGCTTGGTGGGTGAAGGAAGGTTTATGTTCCTACTTGAAAATTTTCAGCACATTTAATTGGTGGTATTCTTTGAATGAAGACTGGTGAGACTACGAGCTAGCTTGATGATTGTAAGTAGGTGTATGTGTCTTATTATGGCACTCCACTAGATTTTATCAGCGTGATTGGTTGGAAGCCGCCAGACGAGTTTTCTGGATGAAAAAATAAAGGCGAACGAGTGTATGTGCCTGCCCAGTGTTTGCAACCAAACTGGATTGGTGGGATTCTCCAGAGGGGGAAAATGTAGGAACCTTCTCCCTGTTTACTAGTTGTCATACTCTATAGGACATCTTGCATGTATGAGTTTGAGGGACCAGGACCAGACAACCGAAGGATACACCCTCATATTGTTAATAGTTCACTATCGTGTGGTGTTGGTGGAGATGATTGTTAATATGAGCCCTTGGAAAGGACCCAATTGTGTTTTGAGTGAGTCCATGTGTGGTATTCTGAGCCACATTCTTGAAATATGGGAGGGAATAGTCATTGAATTACATGGATAGGCTCCTAAAAATATTGAAGACAATATTTTGCATCGTCCGCTTCTTGACCACCGATCATCACAGTTTAGTCAGCCGAGGGTGGTTGTTGATCTAAAGGGCCTATCAGGTAGCCTCTAGAGTTGGGATATTACCATGATGACGGTACTCCCGAACCAGTGTATTTGAGACCCAGCATTGAAGATGCTGAGTTGGTGATTGTGTCCTTCTAGTGGAGGAGAATCTAGCCTTAGTGACATATGGGGAATTCATTAGATAGAAACAGAAGAAAGCTATTTTTAATTAAGTGAGTTTTGAAAAAGAGTTCCTTTAAATATGAAAAACACAAGTAATGAAATCCTCTGAAGTAGTATTTTTTTAAATGTACACACTAGTGATTAATTTAATTTTCTAGACCAAATTTATTAATTGATAGGTTCTTTATAGATGGTTAAAACTATTAACTTGGTTAAGGATTCACATCAGGTTCACTATTCTTACTTCCCTCGGAAATGAGACTCTGTATATGAATCACTATCCCCAATCGATTTCCATTAGATTTATTTATGTAACCAGAAATTCCCAATGGTTCTATATCCAAAGGGACCTTCTTTCTAAAGGCAGATTCTCATTAGGGATTTTTGACCTACGAGGCTTAAAAACTAACATTGGTCGAGTGGATGAGAGGTTAGGCTCATCACACATTTTTTAGGGGAATTGTTCATTACTTCGGGAATCTCTCATAGATTTAAGATATCTTGATGAATCCTTATTAATTAACTATGTATGATACAAGTTACCCTTGAAATTATCATTAAATTATTAAAATGTATGGGATTTTAGAATAATCTATATGTATATAAGGTTCTTCATCGATGGAGATATCCGTATGTATCATAGGTTCTCCATTACTGGAATCCTCTTTTGTACTACATAGAGATTCTTGGTCGTTTTGAAAAAAATGATAGTTTTATAGACACATAGTGGGGAAATCTAGAATTTATTTTCATCTAGGTATACTTAAGGTCACTCTAGAGTTTATCATCATCTAGGGAGAGGGGAGGTTACTCTGGAATTTATCATCATCCCGGGAGATGGAAGGTTACTTTGGAATTTATCGTCATCCAGGGAGATGGAAGGTGTTTTGATGTTGGGATCATACCCATAGATGGGTTACCTACATATCCCTATGAATGGAATCCGAAACCATTTAGTTTGGTGACTCTTAACTGGACACATCATACCATTTATGGTCCTGTGATAAGGACCAAAATGTAGTGTTTTAATGTCATGTGGAAATAAGATCTGGGAAAAAGTTTCCCAATAAAAGTTTGGGGTAGGACTTATACCGAAGCAACCTATGAAACATGGAAATGATATGGGTTTCCAATATAAAGTAAACCATAGTAGTAATATTTCTAGGAAAGAATAGGTTTGATTTGGGATAATGGGTTTTAACCTCAGAGAGGCTTCCTACATATACCATTTGTATGGGAATAAAATCCATGTAGTTCGGGAAATCTCAAAGGAGAGTATGTTCCTTTGAGAGAATTTAGGGCTTAATCCTAAGAAGGTTGCCTTGTAAAAGGGTCCTTGAGGGATATTTTAACTCATAGAGATTTAGGGGCTTTATTTGGTGTTATAATTCTAAGGAGGATACCAATATTAACAGAATTAGTATTTGGTATTATACCTAGGAGGAGGCCCATTGAGGGGGGTATAATTGGGCCTAACTTCTAAGAAGAATCCCCCTTGAGCTCAGGCCTTAGAAAGGATTTCTATGTATCCCAGTTATGATGGGAATCAGTGTTCCCGTAGTTCATTTGAGTTGGAATTGTGTGGGTGATGTGATCATCACAAACCTCTAAGCCCACGTGTGTTATGCTCCGTGTGATAAATAAGAGGATATGAGATATTCAACAAACTAAACACTTTTCCTCCTCTCCACTGATGGACATGGTAAAAAATCCAAAATGGTGAGAGATGGGGTGTTGAGTGTGCCCATATCTTGCATATTCTTTCTCTCACTAGTGGAAGAGACTATTGCTATAGTAGTAGAGGTTGTGGCTATGATATATCCCTCTCTTCACATTAGCCTAGAATTGGTCTAGGGCATGGATAAGGAGGAAGGTATGAAGGTGAAGGATGAAATAGAAGAGGCTGGGACCATGGCCTAATTCTAGTGGATTACTCCAGGAGGGATGCCCATTGAATGGGTCCCATAGTGGAAGGAGGGAGACTTTTTCTTTGTCAAAGGGAAAAGAAAGTGTGATCCTCACTCTTCCTACTGAGGACCTGATGCCCTAGGTCTCAAAGATGTGAAGGGTTAGACAAAGTCCTATCCATGTAATCATGATATCGGCAACATCTCGACACTATCCCTGGGGTAGGGTTCCATGTGACTATTGGAATCCACAATCAGATGGACCCTAAGGACATTGACCGGCCAATCAGACAAGTGCGGGAAACCTCCAACTATTGGAATACATACTCAAATGAATGACATATTGATTCCATATTTAAGGAGACCTTAAAAGAGGTTTCAATATAATACCTTTTAGGTAAGGGATACAATAAAGGTGAATCCTTTCCATAAATGGCTTTAAAGGAGGCTTTATGAAAAGATTTTATAGGATGAAGGTTAAGGTGAATATCAATGAAGGGCGCTCAAGTGGGTGGCGTGTATGTATGGGGCGTGCAAGTAGGATTGGGCGACCTGATGTCACCTTAAGTGATGACCAACCAGGATGACTATACTTGGGTGAAGCATTGTTCAATCCTTCAAGAGTCTCCATGGGTATTCCCTGAAGTGAGGCGCACAAGTTCCTGTATGAGGAATGAAGGGTGTTCAAGTATTCTTGAATTAGGTGGATTGGGTACATGAGTCATTCTTGTGTTATTTATTTTTAACACCGAATGGACTTAATTCCTATGATCCTCCTCTAATTCCCTCTCATAATTTGTTAATGAACAACCTTGGAGGTTTCCAAAGACTCAGATAAAACACTAGGGTGACCAGAGTAGAAATTGGGCTTTAGTGAAGCTAAGATCTCTACATAAATATATGTGATGAAAAAAGTCATTAAAAAACATTTAATTGATTATTAAAAGATATATTCATTCCCTAATGATTTCCTGGTAGAACATGGAGAAGATTCTAATAAAGAATAATGCTTAATATTTCAAACAATAAGATGGAATTCAATTAACAATGAGATTATAAATAAATCCATCCTCATGAATAAATTGAAGAAGAAAAATTATGTAATTATATTGTGTTAATTTCTTCCAAAACCACACTTGTAATGACTTTTCATGTTTTCGAAGACTACGAACAACATGAAGTGTCTTGTTTAGGATAATAACAATGTCTTGATGAGGCATTAAAAATAATCAACATTATGGATTTTTTTGATTCACTACATCCATATTTTTATCTGGACCCTTGGAATGTATGTTTGGGATTGGATTCTAATGGTTTTAACACTTATAGTACTTTAATTACTAATTATAGAATTTGTCTA
Source organism: Viscum album (assembly GCA_963277665.1). NCBI lineage: Eukaryota > Viridiplantae > Streptophyta > Magnoliopsida > Santalales > Viscaceae > Viscum > Viscum album. The sequence continues at coordinate 1,375,751,686 of OY728134.1, forward strand.
GTTCTTTTTCTCTGAAATAATCTACCTCTATGTATGTTTATAATTAATACTTCTTTCATTATTTTTATGAATATTCCAATAATGATAATGCTTGGAAATGACATTGATGTATAACTTCAAACCCTAGTCAAATAATTTAAATAATTATTGGATGATTACATGGAAACATATGAAGAATCAATGAGAAAACTATTCAAGATGCATGCTTCCTTAATGTGGGAAATCAGTGGAATTCTAGAACTAATAAATTTATCCAGTTGGAACAATCATTTTGGTTTGGCTTGTCTAGTTTGGAATTTTGATTTTGAACTTCAATGATTACCTCATATCACGAAATGGTGTTTTATGTGTCATCGTCATTTTCTTTATGCTTCTCATAAATACCGATTTATCAATACATGGTTCAATGGAGATATTGAATTGAGAAAGGCACTAAAGGTGTTATCTAATTTAGAAATACTATGACAATTAATTAATTTCACTGAATAATTTAAAAATTTAATATATTTAAAGAAGGGTGAAAGGGTAAGAGGTTCAATATCCAATGAAACTTGAATAGAACAACGGAAAAAAAGAGTATATTTTTCAAATTTTTTTTAGGTGGTATAATTTGATACATCATAATATTGATATAATTCATATTGATAAGAATATTTATGATAATTTAATTTTCACATTACTAAATGAGAATGGTAAATTTATGGATCACCTTAATGTTTATAATGAATTGAAGTCAATGAATATAAATCATGGTCTGTGGGAAAATGAGAATGGCATGTATCCTTGAGCTATTTTTATAATGAAAATTCAAGATAATGATGTATTCCCTCAAACATTAAAAAAATTTAATTCCTTTAGATGGATATTTAGGTAAAATATCAATGCACATTAACTTAAAACAATGAATGTTACATGGATTTAATGGTCATGACTCGCATATTCTGATAGAGAGGTTGTTATCATTGGCATTGTGTAATACATTACCTGAAAAAGAAAATGTTATTCAAATTGAGTTTTGTAAGTTTTTTAGAGATATTTTTGGAAAATATATAAATTAAACTGACCATTATAAACATCAAGAAACAATTGTTTTGACACATTGTCATTTGGAGATGTTATTTCCCCCCAAAATTCTTCAAAGTTATGATTCAATTGACCATTCATTTCGTTGAAGAAGCTAAAATTAGTGTACCAGTACACTATTAATGGATTTATTTAATTTATAGGTACATTGATATTATTTTTATTTTCATGGGTGGATTAAATTTTATCTAATAATGGAATAAAATTCATTATTATATTTCTTATTTTTTAATTAGGAACTTAGGTCATTTGAAATTATGTGTGATAAATGAAGATAAACTATAAGGTTCTATTGTATAATTTTACATAGTAGAAGAGTGCATGAACTTTTTTCTAGGTATTTGGATGTGATTGAGAATAGATTCAATCATGCTGGATGTGCTGAATAAATATCCCCCAATTCTCATTATGAAAACCATTCATCAGTATTTCCAACTATTGGATGACCAATTAGAAATGGGTCAAATTTTAAACTAACTATATCAGAGTTTCTATAAGAACATAGATATGCACTACTCAATTAACTTATTACATATACACTTTTAAGGAATTTATATTTAAAACAAGTGGTGGAAAATGGGTAAATCTCAAAATGAGATGGAAAAAATCTATTAATAAGGAGATTGACGAGTGGTTCCCATGTCCTATAAGTATATACTCATATTAATATTACTAATATGTAGTTATTTTGTCTATATTAAAAGTTAAACCTTATTCCTATTTGTGTAGACACTGAATGATGAATCTTGAGTTAAAATATAAATTGAATTGATTTTTTTTATCTAGGTACTCTTTAGTAGGATAAGATATTCAATTACTATAAAATTCATGGATTTCAGTTTCATTTTATTTATTGTGAAGAAGACTTGAAAACTAAAAATACTATTGTATTAAAATTTATAGAGTTGGTATACTATGTAAAGATGAATTAAATAGTTTAATTAAACTTTTATGGTTAGTTTTTATCTATCTGATTCGAACTCAAGTAGGTCAACATTGATAGGAGTATAAAGATTTTTTTTTTACATTTTACTCCTGTCAACTTCTCTCTATTGATCCACACTAATGAGCATGCATAGAATGATATATTTATCATATATTCACAATAAAATATGGTTTATTATATGTATGATGAAATAAATAATGGTTGGAGTTTTTTTGTACACTTAAAAAAGAGAGACTCATATGATATGAGAGATGAAGATCAATAGGTAATTTTTGACATTGAACCTCATCAACCATAAAACTATAAATAATATCATCCAAACAATATTTAAATAATTTAACTTACAAGAGAAGGTGAAAATGAAGCACAATTCACAATGGAGGTCAATAATAATGATGAAAAGGAATATAAATAAAATTTAATGTATAAATTTTTAATAAAAATATATTAAAATTTCTTATTGATATGTGTTTTGTGAAAATATTCATTGTTTTATTTATTTGTATTTTTTTTATTTTTCATTTTTTATAGGTTTCTTATTTTTGAAACTTTTGAATTATAGTAATGCTGAAAAAATAATTTTTAGGATCTTAGCCAATCAGTATCTTGGGGAACAACACCACTACCTTTAGCTTTAGTGGATCCGAGTGATTCCATTTTATCAGTGACTACTAATGAGAAAATATTTTCACTAGATGATATTGGTATCCATACATCTTATTCACCTAAATCGATGGAGTAGTTGGTCAGCCATCCATATAGAGGATATTTACGAGTTACCATTACTCGTATGTATGCCATTATATGATATAAAATATATTTTTATTAATTATTTAATACATATGCAGAAAAGTGAAATAAAATAATAGATGGGATAAAAATATGAACCCATAAGATATCTAAGATACGAATAACTCCATGACCATCATTCCATTTGAAGATTTTAGTGTGTCTATTAGTGGCACTTCCAGAATATATAGGTAGATTATTAGGAATATTTCTTGAGAGATGGTGAGATTTATCATTAATTATAATGATTAGAGTAATATTATAATAGCTTTAAAAAATGAGGTCATTGATTCTAAAGTAAAGGTAATATTCATTTAATATTCCTAGATAACTAATTAAAAAGGAATGAGTAACATTTTGTAATACACTTATAAAGTGGTATATTTTTTTAATTGTATATGTTTTTTCATTTTGTTATCCATAAATTTGTTTCATGCCCATGGAATTTGAAACAATTCAGAAAGAAATGGATATATTTTAAATTGAGAATATTGAATGAGTTTAAGGAAACTATTTGAGCTCATAACAGATGTTTGAGAAAGTTATTGAATGAATTTATCTTCAGAGAGAGAAGTTGTTTATCGATATTAATAGAGATGAATGTCATGTCATAATTTTATATTTAATAGTATCATAATAAGATAACAATAAAAAATTATAATTTTTATTAATGTTTCAATTTTTTTAGGAATTATCTAAAAAAATATTATGAATCGTGAGAAACAAGTATCCTTCCATTACTAGGTATCATAGGTTTTTGATAAAAATAATGATTTTGGTTTGTATTTTATTCATTAATATATATATAATTTTATTATAATTCATTTTTTTCTCAAATTGGTTTATATTTTTTTATAATGGATAATGAATTTTTTCATTTTTTGGATGAATTGAGATTTGGTTTAATGTATATAGGAGACACAATTGTAGTTTTATAAATGGCCCTATCAATGTCATTGGAGTATGAATTTTTCATTACCATTTATTCTTATTTCATTAATAAAAAAATATTGAAAAAAATATTATATAAAAAATAAGGCATAAGCCCAATTGTAGGACCCTGGAACACTTTGGGTGGGGAGGGATGAATCAGGGTGTAAAATTTTTCTTTTAAAGTTCCAGATCGTGTCCCCACATTGGTAAGAACTAGTTAAACCTATCAGATAGAATCATTCACTAAATAAACATTCACATGAATAGAGACAAAAAATCCATTTTAGATTGTTAACCATTAATTACTAGTCTAAGGAGAATAAGATGATAGTGTATTAGTCATACCTAAATCCAATAATCTTTAATTGATGTGAAATAGAGAAGTTTAGAAAAGTCACCCCTTTCCAGGAAAACTACGTTAACAATATTTAGTGGATATCACACTGCCTTCCACGAAACACTTTCATCGACTCCCATGGATCATTTATTTTGGATATGTTTTACTCAATTTAATTACTTGAAGGTTTCTTTAGTATATTATAATTTATGTATTTGTCTCTAACTATCACGATACTCTACATACATTGATGTCCTAAGGAGATGCAATTGAATGAACTATTTAATTAAACCAGATATTAATTATTTTTCTTTGTAAATCTCCTTAACTAAGCTCACATCCACAATGAAGAAAAATTATTTCACAGAATAGACTTCCTTCATAAATCTCACTAATTCATCACAAAATACACATTCCTCATGAAACTCCTTATTTAGAGATACCAATGAATTGGCCAAGACTAATAATTTATTTTCACGATTCTAAGGATCACAATAAAAACCTAATTCATGAAGATTTCACTCTTAGAGAATACAGACTGATTCATCCTTTTATCCATTATGTTTCACATCAAATGAAGTGGGGGTGAACTCATGTTTATAGGATCAACCTTTCATGATGATCCAATTCATGAATCTTGGACTTTGTGAAACCCAATCATCAATAAACCCATGCCTTTAACATATTTATAGAGAGTAAATCCTAGAAAACCACTTTTCTCATTTCATGCCTCTTCATCTATATTTTGAGCCCAAAATTTTGGAAAACACTATGAAATTATTCCACCCTTAACAATGTAGATAGTGTGTACTATATGACCACTTTTCATGAAAACTCCATGATTAACCCAATGTGGATTTACACTAAACACAAACCAGACTTCATTTCTAGAAATAAAATTCCATTGTTTCAAGGAAAATTTAATAGGGATGCTACATGGATCAAACGATGCAACTTTGGAATTTTTTGATTCATCTAGCCTACCCTCGTTAATTGGGTTTAAGGATGGTTTGTTGTTATAATTTATTTTTCATTACTATGTTTTTATAGTAACGAAACAAAAATAAATAATAATAAAAAATTTATTAATTAGATTATATTTTGAAGTTCATATAATTTTAAAAATAATTATTAATATTTTTGAATTAAAATGATAAAATTCATGATTTTTGGGAGGAGAACCCTCAAAAATCATTATCAGTTTCCCAAAATAAAGTTGTTGCAATCATTTTATAGAAGGAACCTCTTGGGAATGTATGGGGGATCAGTTATAGTCTTACTCCGTTAGTTGTCTTTGGTAGGGTATCGTCATATGTTACTACTACACTCGATGGTGGTTATAGTAGTGTTATAGATTAGGAATCAAAATGAAAATAGAAATATTGAAATAAAAAATTGCAAGAAAATGAATCTTATAAGAAAACATCAGATTAGTGGAAATTAGTAATAGAAAATGATTTAGCTTCTATATTTCAGCAGATGATTGGAAGTACCCCCAAGGAAGTTTTAGGCCTTTTAGATCATCCAACTGAGGAAAATTATGAATTTTATAGATCATTAACACATTTACAATGAACACATACAAATTTCATAAATAAAACTAAAATGAAAATTTTATAGAGAAAAAACACAATTATAGTCATACCGACCACATATTATGCTGGATTGATGTGTGGATGATTCCTACATGTTAAAAAGGATTTATAGATTATTATCCTTATGTTTTAATAAATATGGCTAATTTTCTAGGTTTTGATTTAGTAAATAGTTTTTTAAATCCACCAAAAACTTTAGAAACATGTGTTGGGGTCTCAAAACATTGAAAAAATGTTATATTTACCTGAAATCAATGGAAAATTATCATAGTTTTATTTTTGAAATGTAGAAACTAACGACACCCATTCCGAGTTATAGTTTTATTGAGATGGAAAAAACCATTTTACTGTTTTAAAACACTAAAATGTGTGTATAACACTCAAATCCAGTGAAAATGACCTATAATTGATGTTAAATCATGGTAAAACCACCATTTAGTTCTTTTTGACATTTTCATGTAGACTACATGTCAATATGATGTGCGGTGTGGTCAGAATGACTTGGTAAACATTTTTTAAAGGTACCTGAGACTTTAAAAATGCATGTCAGGGGTCAAAACTAGGAAAATACATTTTATTTCGATGAAATTAAAGAAAAATGACCAATGTTTTTTTTGAAATGTAGGGACTAATGGCATGTAATTCTGAATTAAGGTTTTCCCTAGATGTCTATAAATTCATTTTTAATATTTTAAAACACTAAAACATGAGTGAAACTGTCAATACCATAAAAAACATCATATTTATGTGAAATAATGGAAAAAACACCATTGAATTATTTTTGACATGTATGTGAAAACAACACCTCAATACGACATGTGGTGTGGTCAGAATGACTTAGTAATGAATTTTGAAAGGTACCAAAGCCTTTAAAAACATGTGTTGGGGGGGGGGGGGGGGGGTTAAAAACTAGGAAAATGATGTAATATTACCTTAAAATTAAATAAAAATGCCCATAGAATTATTTTTGAGTTTTAAGAACTAAAGGAATTTCATTCTATGTTACGGTTTCCTCGTGACGGCTGTAAACATGTTTTTAGTGTTTAAAAATCCTAAAACATGCGTGTAATGGTCCAAACCATAGAAAACAACCTCATATTAAAATGGAATCTTGGGGATAATTATTTTATTTTATTTTTGATGAGTATATGTATACAACACATTAATACAACATGTGGTGTAGTTTAAATGACTCATTAAAGACTACTTAGTGGTACTAAAACATTTGGAAATGGGTACCATTGGATAAAAATGAGGAAAATGATCTCATATTTCCATGAAATCAGTGGAAAATGAAAATATAATTATTTTTTAAATATAGAAACCAAGTGTACTCTATTCTGAGTTATATTTTTCCCAGGATGGCTGTAAATGCGTTTCTTGTGTGTTAAAACACTTCATCATGAATGTAATGGTAAAAACCACCAATAGAGACATAATATTGATATTAAATAATGGGAAAACCACTATTGAGGTGTTTTTTATGTGTATTAATAGAAAACATATCAATCTGACTTTCAGAGTGGTCAAAATGACTTTGTAAACACATTTTTAAGGTACTAAAACTTTTAAAAACATGTGTTGTGGGTTAGACTAGGAAAATGTTTTCAGAATTCCCTAAAATCATAAGAAAATAACCATAGATTTTTTTAAATGTAGGAATTTATGACATGTAATTCTGTGGAACAATTTTTCTGAGATGTATGTAATTGAATTTTGAGAGTTTTAAAACACAAAAACCTCTATATAACAAACAAAAACATAGAAATCAAAGTCACATTGATGTGAAATCATGGTAAAACCACCATTGAGTTAATTTTTTTGTGTATACATAGAAAACATGTCAATATGACATGTCCATGGTCATAATGAATCTTTAAATACTTTTTAAAGGTAGAAATGCCTTAAAAACCTGTGTTGGGGGTCAAAACTAGTAAAAAGATGTCATATTTCCCTTGAAATATAGGTAAATTACAATAGATGTATTTTTGAAATTTAATAACCCATGGAAAGTCATTATGTGTTCTAGTTTACCAGGGGTGTCCATAAATATGTTTTTAGTGTTTTGAAACACTAAAACATGCATGTAAGATTCAAAAACATAGAAAACGACCTCATATTGATGTGAAATCATTGTACAATCACTATTAAGTTTTGTTTGATAGGTACACATAGACTAATTGTCAATTTGACATGCAGTGTGGTCTGAATAACTTGATATATACTTTTTAAAGGTACCAAAGCCAATAAAAACTAGTTTCGGGGGTTTAAAATGAATAATAAAATGTCATATTTCCCTAAAATCAGCATGAAATGACCATAGATTTATTTTTGAAATTTAGTAACCGAAAACACATCATTTTGAGCTACAATTTTCTTAGAATGGTATTAATCTTATTTTTATTATTTTAAAACACAAAAATGTATGTGAAATAGTCAAAACCAAAGAAAACAACCTCATATTGACATGGGATCAGAGGAAAACCACCTTTGAGTTATATTTCATATGTATGCATAGACTAAATTTCAATATGATGTTTTAGGGGGACAAAACTAGAAAAACAACATTGTATTTCTATTAAATTAGATTATAATGACCATAAATTGATTTATGAAATGAAAGAATCAACATAATATCATTCCAAGTTATGGTTTTCCCAAGATGACTATAAACATGCTTTTAGTGTTTTAAAACACTAAAACATGCATGTTATGGTAAAAACCATAGAAAAAAACTTCATAATGATATGAAATTATTGCAGAACCACCATTGTGTTATTTTTGATGTGTATGCATATACTACACATCAATATGACATGCGGTTTGGTCAGAATGACTCAGTAAAAACATTTTATAGGTACAAAATTCATAAAAACATGTTTTGGGGGTCAAAACTAGTCAAATAATGTTATATTTCCTTGAAATTAGAATACATTTTTCACATATTTATTTATGAAATGTATGAAATCACTAAATTTCCTTATGAGTTATAGTTCTCCCTATATGGCTATAAACACATTTTATTTTGTTTTAAAACACTAAACTATTCATGCATTGGTCAAACCCATAGAAAATGACCACATATTGAGGTAAAATCATTAGGAACCTCTATTGAGTTATTTCATAAATATAGGGAATGTTATGATATCAATGTCTTTAAATTTTTTTATTAAGTAAATTTCAAGCACACCGCACGTCAATTTAAAAATAAATTAGAATATTTACTTATCTATTTTTTGTTTCAAGTGTTGATTCAAATCATAAATAGGAAATTTTATGTTTTAAAGGTGTTTTCATGATATGTTATTTATTTTATGATATAATTTATTATATTTGATTAAAATATTACAAATTTTATGTGAAACATTTTGAATATATTCTGTGAATTTTCTCTTTCAAATTTAATTTTTTAAATATTCTAATTTCTATTATAGGTGATATATACTAGAAGTAGGTGTGTGGTTGAAAGTTCTGATCCATTAAATTCTTTAGAATTTAGTTTTGATGGTTATTTTTTTCATTCTATGTTAAAATGTGATAAATTATTCTAATATAAATCTTATTTATTATGTTTAGTTTCAACTTTTGTTTTTATTTTTTTTATAGTTGGTGAGATGATGTGGTCTATTTCAGTTGACTAGATGATATAGAGATAGAAAGATGTAGTTGAGTTCATGGGGTAGATGTATATTTTTAATTGGTTGTTGTTGGACATATTTTATATTTATATAAAAATAAATGTGGTATGGGCTAATTAATTCATGAGTTGATTGAGGTATATGTTGGCTGAGGTTGTAGTGACTATGGATGTTTATATATAATATTTTTGGAATATTATGTATGTATGATGGGTTTATATTACATTTATTTTTTATTTTATTGAATGTTAATTTTTTTATATTTTCATTTTTTATTAAAAAAGTTTCTAAATAAATAAAACATAATTTTAATATTTATTAGCAGTTTTTAGTAACCATAACTAAGTAAATTAAATAAAATTCGAATTAGTGATGGTTACCATTAACAGTTAGAAAACATAACTTCTAATAAATATATTATCTACAGTTATTTTAATGTATTCTATTATTTCAAGTAATTTTTTTTAAAAAACAACCAATAATATGGCATCCCACCTTTTTATTACATAACTTTTCATCACATTTTACAAACAGAGGATCTTTAAAGTCTAGTGTCTTGGAAATCAGGAAAATAAAACATGAAAACAACATAAAAAATTCTTATAATCCACTTTTAAGGTTTCATCATAAGTTCATCCTAAGTACAATTACTTAATCTCATAACCTGGAGACATACATCAAAGGAAAGGGTGAGCAGAAGTCCCAGTAAAGAAAGCAAGGGAATCAGTTTACTTGCGATATCAATTAGAACTTGATGAAAACCAAAAGACATGAGCAATGTAAAAAAATATCATAATAAAAAGAACATTAATCATAACTTGAATATGTGGCTACTACATTTCATTTAGACATTCATGAACATATCACCAAGGTTCATCCCCAGGCTTTCATAAACATTTACTATGGTTATTCACCAAGGTATCATGAAACTTTTCATCTCTAGAGAATAATTCTTTACCTAATGCGTTGGAGCTCTATCAGGGTGAAAAATTAATATTTATTTATTTTCATGTGATACACATAGATCATAATAAAAAATTTCATAAATAACCCAAATAGAATCAAAGAAATGGGTTTCATGTCAAAATCGTGACATTTAAAAAGTACATAAAAATAAGATCATTATTTCATTTATAACCCATGGAAAGGGAGTTAGGGTTATATGTATGTTAATTAAAGAATAAAATAGATAAATTTTATGTATTGATGAATACCCCTATAAATGAAAACAGATATGAGTATCCACATAAATAATACAAGAGAATTTCTTTAGAAAAAGAGAGAGATTTTGAGACACAAATTCTGCAGCATAACAGCTACATAACATCATTTTAGAAAAAATTAAAAAGAGGGGGGACATGGTTCAACCACTCATAAATAATTCATAATACAGTATGGGTACATAATAAGATCATGGTATGGATATTTTAATGACATACCACATGAAAAGGAAACATGAAAGAAAAGAGAAGATGCTATTTCTTTTACGAAAAATTCGGTAGCCTAACGACGTCGCTTAAAACTTCAGAAAATTAATTGATGATAGAGGAAAGGATATCTCATAATTTGGAAATGAAATTTAAAGTAATAAGAATATATAATAACATTCCCCAACATACGAATATGGAAACTAGAAGATATAACATAAAGGAAATCATGACAAAAAAGACGAGGGTGAAAGGTTCCCTTATCGCGAAGAGTAACTTCAAAAGCTTGATGGTTGAGTACTTGGGGGGCATGAGGGCACCTTGGGAGGACTCCCAAGGAGGTAAAAAGATAATAAATTCATTGATTAGAATTTTGGAATGAAATGGATGAGGTAATGGCTTGGTATTTATAGAAAAAGTGAGGGAATAAATTATTAATTTCCAAGGGACACCTCATCGGTGGTATTGGAAAAACCATGGGCTTGACCATGGTATTTTCCCATGGTATTGACCACTTGGGAAACCTAATAGAATATATTACTATTCATAATTCTAACAGAATTATTACATCATTATTAAATCATTAATAATGTCATTAAACACCCGAATCCCAAAACTGTATTTTTACTTTTCATCAAAAATTCAACTATTTCAGAAAAATACCAAAAAAATTCACCCTAACAAAATATCAATGTTATGAATTCAAAAATAAACACCATTTTATGAAAATAATTTTCTAAATATTTTTAATTTAATTTTTAAATAAAATCACTTTTTATTCAAAAAAACTCCAAAACTACAACTTGTTTTGCAACACCTTGAAAAAGTAATCAAGGTCCCATAAAATTATTGTATAACCATAAGATAATAAAGTAACAATTTATGATTACATTTTGTGAAAATAAATTTCCATTTTAAATTATTAAATTAATTATAAAATTGTAAATAAAATATTTATGACATACAAAAATTCCAAAACTTATACTATGATAGTTTTTTCACTTTTAAGATGTCTACATCATATTTACACATTCATGGGTGATGTTTCTATTTTTTAGCTGATTAAATATTCATTAATATTCATTACTATTCATAAGGGTATGTAACTATTCATACTTTACTATTCACTAAAAATTAAGTTGATCTTATTAGACTCTAAATTTCTTATTGGTCATAACTGGAAAACATCATTTTTTGAAAATCATTTTACATTATTAATTATTTAAAGTTTACATAAATATTTTAAAATACCCTTTTTTTCCAAAATTCATTAGTAATATGGAACTATAAATTCATCCTACATTTATCCAGATATTTGAAATTCACCAACTTTTCCATAATAAGAAATTACAATTTTATTTATACAAAAGGTTTACACAAGTAACTAAGGCCGCATTACATATCCCCTTATAAAACCTGCATAGGACCTAAGTGTAAAGTGTTCTATGGTGATATAATCTTGCGGAGGCTCGTAAAACATTTCCTGAGTAGTGATTTCTATCAGCTTGAACTTATCCCTTAGGCGATTTGATTCAACCTTCACATGTTGTAGTTCGACTTGGGCTTGGTCCAGAGCAAATCCCAGAGATACAACCTCCTTCACAAGCTCTGAAAAATGGGTTTCATACGGCTTGAGTCTACTAGATGAGGCCATCAACTCTTATTTATGTATTAATTAACCAAGATCACTTGTATTTATAAACAATAATCGAAACATTAATTATTTAGTTCCCAACGACCATATAACAGTTGAAACTCGACGGTATCATTTTAATTATACTCACTTAATTACTTAAGGATATAGTTTTGTTGAGTATTAAATAACACAATTTTTTTGGAAACAGATATTATTCAAAAGTTTGGGTCGTTACATTCTTCCCCTCTTAAGAAATTTCATCCCCAAAATTTTAACTCGTACCCTCAGAAAAGAAAAGTTGTGGGTACTTCTATATGGGGTCTTTGATATCGGATGAGATCCAGGTATGAGTTCAATGGCGAACTCTACCTGTTTTCTAGGGGAGGTCTGGGTAACTCCTTAGGAAAGACATCAACATATCCTTGGATGATGGGGACATTTTCTATCCTTAAACTCTCATTTCCTTCTTCTTCTTTACTGATCAACTACATAAAGAAGGATATAAGAGGTTCTTCTAGACAAATATCAGGTTGAGATATCTCTCATTGGAAGATAACTGTAGGTTTTTCATTCAAGACTACTGATATTTTCTTGATTCTGCATTTGATCTTAACATTATACTTTGAGAGCCAGTCCATCCCTAGTATAATGTCGAATTCCAGCATGGGAATGACTAATAGATTTTCGATAATATTGTGATCACTAAAGTAAGTACTAGAGTTTCTAAACACTAATGATGCTTCGATAGTCCCATCAGGAGTCTTGATTTATAACTCTACTTTTAGAAAATCAGGGGTTTATTCTAAATTCTTTGCAAACTTGGAGTAAATAAAGGAATGCGTAGAACTATAATCAAACAAAGTACTTGATAGCTTTGAGAGAACAACAAGATTACCTGCCACCAAATCATTTGGAGCTTCAACTTCAACTGTAGTGATTGCAAAAGTATGACCTTGTTCCCTTGGCCATTGCTGAGGCTGATGTTGATTCCCCTCCACTGCCCTCGGATTTGGAAAATGATTGGAAAAGTGCCCAAGTTTTCCACAATTATAGCATTGGAAATCATGTAGGGCCTGAACCATCTTCCCATTATTCTTAGTTTTGGAAAGTTGAGGCTTCTTCTCACTATGACAATTCCACGCAATATGGCCATCTCTTCTACACTTGTAGCACTTTCCACTCCCGAGCAGGCTGTTTCCTGAATGTTTCTTCCCACATTTGTTACATTTGGGACATTGCACTTGCTTTCCTCCTATTACTTGATCGAAGATCCTCCCTAAGCTTGGATCCATCGGTCTCTTCTTTTCATTGGATTTATGAGACCACTGTGTCTAACCAAAATCTAGTTCGACTTTCATCACACTTCACATGATCTCCTCATAGCTATCATAATCTCGGTTGGATATATTTTTTATCAGATGAGGTCTCAGTCCACCGAAGAATCTATCAACCTTCCCACTTGGATCCATGAAAAATCTTGAGGTATAACGGGAATGTATGGTGAAGTTTATCTTGTAGCTTCCCACAGATTCATTCTCCTTCTGCTTCAGATCGAGAAACTCCTTATCCATTCTTGTTCTCATTGATCGAGGGAAATAATTGTTGAATAATATCCCTCTAAACTCTTCCCACTCCATATCTTCAACTTACACTCTTGTCCTTGTGTTTTTAATAAGTTCCCACCACTTATCAGCTTCTCCCTCTAAGCGATAAACATCCAAGGAAACCTTCTCTTATTTAGAACAGCAGAGCATAGAAAATATCTTCTCGATAGAGATGATCCACTGTTCAACAATCAATGGGTCGGTAGATCCACTGAAGGTTGGTGGTCATTGAATCATAAATGACTCAACATAATGTTGTTCCCATCACGGTGATATCAGTCTCTCAGCTTGATTCAAGTTATTTCCCATAACTTGAGTCATTCATTTCATCATTCACAAGAAAGCTTCCATTCTGGCTTCCATCAGAGGGCCATTAGTGCATGGTCCATTGCAGTCACCATTTTCATGGTTCCTCTTATTTACCGCCATTTTCTAAAATAATAAAACCTTAGCGACAAACTTATTTGATTTACGAGTCTTTTAACAATAAAGGATTTTATTTCTTAAAACTTCATGCTTAAACAATTACATTTCTCTATAAATCCTTCATAATGATTCATAAAAAGCTTATGATTAAGCAAAAATATCTCTCGATAGTGCCATAACCAAGAGTGCATCAAGGCCCATTTTCATATACTAGGATACCCTGGGTCAAGCCCAAAACTCCTTGTCGGATTTTTCACTACTAGGTATATCTGTGCTAGAGCCGCCTCTACCTGCTCGTATCCAAACAAGGATGTATTTTCTTGATAAACCACTTACTCAATAATCACCAAAATACCAGGAATTTTTCCTATATTTAAACATTTCTATAGGGTTATTCCTAAAGTTTTTATATCCTAATTTCTATAAATAACTAAACCTCCCTTTGATACCAACTATCGCATCCCACCTTTTTATTACATAACTTTTCATTACATTTTACAAACAAAGGATCTTTAAAGTCTAGTGTCTTGGAAATCAGGAATATAAAAAAGGAAAACAACATAAAAAATTCTTCTAATTCACTTTTAATGCTTCATCATAAGTTCATCCTAAGAAAAATTACTTCATCTCATAACCTGGAGAAATACATCAAAGGAAAGGGTGAGCAGAAGGCCCAGTAAGGAAAGCAAGGGAATTAGTTTACTTGCGATATCAATTAGAACTTCATGAAAACCATAAGACATGAGAAATGGAAAAAAGGAATATCATAATAAAAATAACATGAATCATAACTTTAATATGTGGATATAACATTTCATTTAGACATTCATGAACATATCACCAAGGTTTATCCCCAAGGTGACATAAAAATTTACCATGGTTATTCACCAAGGTATCGTGAAACTTGTCATCTCTAGAGATTAATTTTTTACCCAATGCATTGGAGAGAAATCAGGGTGAACCATTAATATGTATTTATTTTCATGTTATCCAAAAATATAATAATAAAACATTTCATAAATAACCCAAATAGAATCAAATAAATGGGTTTCATGACAAGATCGTGACATTTAAAAAGTACTTAAAAATAAGATCATTATGTCATTTATAACCCATGGAAAGGGAGTGAGGGCTATATGTATGTAAATTAAAGAATAAAATAGATACATTTTATGTATTTATGAATACCACTGTAAATTAAAATATATTTGGGTATCCACATAAATAATACAAGATAATTTCTTGAGAAAAAGAGAGAGATTTTGAGACGAAAATTCTCCAGCATAATAGCTACATAACATCATTTTAGAAAACATTAAAAAGAGAGGGGAAAAGGGTAAAAAACTCATAAATAATTCATAATACAGTATGGGTACATAATAAGATCATGGTATGGATATTTTAATGACATGCCGCATGAAAAATAAACATGAAAGAAAAGACAAGATGCTATTTCTTTTTCGAAAAATCCGCAGCCTAACGATGTTGCTTAAAAATTCAGAAAATAAATTGATGAGAGAGGAAAGGGTCTATAATAATTTGGACATAAAATTTAAAGTAATAAGAATAAATAATAACATACCCCAACATAAGAATATGGAAACTAGAATACATAACATAAAGGAAATCATGACTAAAAAGAGGAGGGTGAAAGGTTCCCTTACCGTGAAGAGTAACTTCGAAAGCTTGATGGTTGGGACCTTGGGGGAATTGAGGGTACCTTGGGAGGACTACTTGGGAGGTAAAAAGACTAGAATTTAGTTGCGGAGGATTTTTGAATTAAATGGATGAGGTAATGGATTGGTATTTATAGGAAAAGTGAGGGAATAAATTATTAATTCCCAAGGGACACCTTATCGGTGGTATTGGAAAAACCATGGGCTTGCCCATGGTATTTTCCCATGGTATTTGCCCATGGTATTGTAAAATTGGGACACATAATATAATATATTACTATTCATAAGTATACTAGAATTATTACATCATTATTACATCATTAATGATGTCATTAAACACCCGAAACTCAAAACTCTATTTTTACTATTCACCGAAAATTCAACTATTTCAGAAAAATCCCACAAATTCACCCTAACGTAATATCAATGTTCTGAATTTAAAAATGAACTCCATTTTATGGAAATAATTTTCTAAATATTTTTAATTTAATTTTTAAATAAAATCATTATTTATTAAAAAAAGAACTCTAAAACTATAATTTTTTTTGTAACACCTTGAAAAAGTAATCAAGGTCCCATAAAATTATTGTATAAACATAAGATAATAAAGTAACAATTTATGATTACATTTTATGAAAGTCCATTTCCATTTTAAATTATTAAATTAATTATAAAATTGTAAATAAAATATTTATGACATACAAAAATACCAAAACTTATACCATGATTGTTTTTTCACTTTTTAAGATGTCTACATTGTATTTAGATATTCATGGGTGAAGTTTCTGTTTTTTGGCTGATTTACTATTAATTACTATTCATAAGGGTATGTTACTATTCATACTTTACTATTCACTAAAAAATAATTTGATCTTATTAGACTCTAAATTTCTTACTAGTCATAACTGTAGAAGACCATGTTTTGAAAATTATTTTAGATTATTAATTATTTAAAGTTTACATAAATATTTTAAAATACCCTTTTTTCCCAAATTCATTAGTAATATGAAAATATAAATTCATCCTATATTTGTCCAGATATTTGAACACTAACTTTTCCATAATAAGAAATTACAATTTTATTTATACAAAAGGTTTACACAAGTAACTAAGGTCGCATTACATAGCCCCTTATAACACCTGAATATGACCTAAGTGTAAGGTGTGCTATGGTGATAGAAAATTAGGGCGGCCCGGACAACATTTCCCGAGTAGTGATTTCTATCAGCTTGAACTTCTCCCTTAGGTGATTTCGTTCAAGCTTCACATATTGTTATTCATCTTGGGCTTGGTCCAGAGAAAATCCCAGAGATGCAACCTCCTTCCCAAGCTTTGACCGATGGGCTTCATATGGCCCAAGTCTACTGGATGAGGCCATCGACTCTTCATTGTGTATTAATTAAACAAGATCACTTGTATTTATAAACAATAATCGCAACGTTAAGATTTTAGTTCCCAATGGTCATATAACAGTCGAAACTCCGTGGTATCATTTTAATTATACTCACTTTGTTACTTTAAG
The DNA here is from genome assembly GCA_963277665.1 of Viscum album. NCBI lineage: Eukaryota > Viridiplantae > Streptophyta > Magnoliopsida > Santalales > Viscaceae > Viscum > Viscum album. The sequence continues at coordinate 1,375,769,298 of OY728134.1, forward strand.
GATATAGTTTTGTTGATTATTAAATAACAAAAAAAAATTTAGGAAACAAATATTATTAAAAATTTTGGGTCCTTACAAATAAATAGAACCAAAACCAGTGAAAAAAGAACAAAAAATGACACATACTGAAACCAATACAAAAAAAAAGTAATTTCCCCTAAATGATTAGTTCCTGTGAAATACACATTTTTTGATAACTGCCACTATAAAATTTTGTGGCAGTTTAAAGTTTCTCTAGTTTAATACAAAATTACCACCAATTCCCTCTTATTTGGAGTGTGGGTGACACTTTCCACTCTAATCAATATTCATGACCTCCCCTAGGAGGTTGTACGATTTGAAAAACTATTCTCAAACCATGTGAAACTAGATTAAAAAAAAATAAAAAACCCCTCACATGGTTTCCATATAGTTTAAGAAAACCATGTGACCTGTTCGGTCACCCTAAAAACTCCCAATTTCGACTCTTAGAACCCATGAACACCAAGAAAACAATCAAAGATAAATAAAACTAAAAATAAATATACCATTGACCCAATTGGTGTCACATATTATGATTATGAATACTCCATCATTCATAAACCAAACCATTCCATCAACTCTCTCTTCACATATTTTAAAAAATTCATGTTCCTGATCATATGGAATGAACACCCACTATCATGGATACATGTATTGATATTATTTAAAAATTTCAGGGAAATGTATGATATGATATCCTTCACCTCCTTATTTTTCTTATTAATAATTTCCTTCCATTACATTATTGGTTGAGTTTTAATATATGATGGCCTCCTTTGATTATTTTTAGAAAAAGTAATATAGTCATACTTCTCTTCCAATGTGGAAACTATATTTCCCATTGAAATAATGTTCCCTTGTATTATATGAATCTACATTTTATTTATATAGAAGTATAATAAACCTATTATTTCCCTTAAATCTATTCAATTATGAAAAAAAATTAATCAATGAATATAATATCAATTAATGGAGATTTTTTGTGGTTTATGGTATGATTTTATCTTGATTTAATGAATTTTTGGTTATAAACATTCAACCAACTATCCAACTCTTCATAATAGTTCATCATGTTTCATAGGTAACCACAAAATTGGAAATTTATTAGGGAAAATATGTTTTTACTTCCTTCTCCCCATGTCACATACCATCCTAGAAAACCTCTAACAGATTACTCAAACGCGATTTTAAGAAGGCTTAAAGAAAATTTTCAATCCCTATAGGCCAATATCTATCATTGAGAATCAAGGATACAATATAGGAGATAATTTATTAATTTATGTATAAATAAACACATATTAGAATCATTCTAAGAATATGACATGGTTTTCCCAAAATGTATACTTAAATGTATACTCGAATATATAGTTTTAATTTATAAGGAAAACTAAATAGGTAATATCAAAAAATAAAAATAATTCACAATTTCCCCATTACATAAAATAGGATTTTAGACAAAATGGTAAGATATAAAATCCAAAAATATTTGAGAGGATGAGATTACTGGAACATTCATTGCATAATTTAGAAAAATAAACAAAAAATAAATTTTTTAAAGCTAATTATAAACCATGGTCACCATCCAACATAACCAAGATTTTTCCCTGCATAGGAAACTAAGGAGAGGAGTCCATAGAAGGATATTTTCATGAACTTAAACCTATAAAATACTTTGAGTTTAATAACAGTAAGTGGAATACGCAGGGTGTGAGAAATGATTCCAAGTAAAATTTATCCAAGGAAAGAAAATATTATTTTTCTTTTATAGTGTATTTCATACATTTTATTTTCAAATACAATAAAGAAATAATTGAATTATAATTTTAGGAAAAAAATAGTCATATTCATTCCTCAAGTGGAATATATCATGATATCCTAGTTAATTAATGTAAAATAGATTCATGATCATAGTGCATCTATAAATAAATACATGTAAAGTATAAGTTATTCATGTGAATCTTATTATAATATAGTGACATGACATTATATATACTCGTGTAGAACTATCTTCTTACCTATAAATTCATTCCATGTAAAGTACCCACCAACATTCTCTAACTATTCTCATGGGTTGTAAACTCTACAGGTAGAGTCACTTGATTCTCTAAGGGAACCATGTTAATTAGAATCACAATCAATATATCAACCATCTCTTGAACTCCCACGTATCCACCCATGGTTCCTGTGAAACTACCTATTGGATATGGGAATCATTTTAACACACATCAATCACAAATCAATATCTATTCAAAATGAAAGGAATCTAAATATTAATTTTTTATACCAATTTTGTACACCCTTATTATAACCATAGTTGTTTTAATTTACTTAATCTTTTAATAATAATCATATTAAATTCAAAAAATCCACAAGCTCATATAAATTAATATTTCATGGGGATTAAACCATATTTGTAGCTCATTTTATAAAAAATGTTTTATACAATTACCTAAATAGAAAATTTATTTTATATTGATAGTCAAACAATTATATATGTTTTTTGAAAACCATTTTGAAATAAAGTGTTAATTTGAAATTTTATCTAACATAAATAAAACCCAAAACATCAATCTAACTTTTCATGACCTTTCCCTACAATGGTACTCATCATGGGATGGAAATGCAGGGAAAAAGACAATAAACCCTAAGTTCATCCATTATTGGGATCTAGGTTGGAGACTAGCATTAAGGGTATAAACAATCACACATATCAGAGGAATTAACATTTTGAATAAATATAGAATCATTAGATTAGATATGAACCCGCAAGAGACTATGTAACATAATATAAAAAAGAAACCAAACCTTACCATAATGCATGAAATCATTCAATGAATACAAATAAAATTATTAAACTAAATGCCAAAATATACAAATAATGGTATAAAGTCAACTATATCTATAATGTTCAAGATAGTAGTGTCCTTCTCCATCCCTAAAAAACTCTTAGAAATATGAAAAAAAATTATATATATAGGTTGAGAATAACATATATACTCTGAATAATCATACCCAAGGTCTCTTATGAACAAGTGAACAGGTCATACTAATGAACCTATTAGAAAAAAACAGAACAAACATGAAATAGTAAAGGTAAACTAACTGATCCAAACCTCACCTTGGAATGCTCAACAATTCCTTCATCCAATGTAGAAATTTAATAAAAGAAATATAAAAATTGGAATCCTCACCTTCTTACCCATTAATTTTATTATCTCAAGCCCCATCATACAATATTTTTTTCTCCCACACCTTTCATGGTTATTATGTCACATGACAATCAATATCTGATTTTACATCAGTCAGAACACTACATATCCAACCCACTCATAGAGTCTAGAATCTTGTGCTAAAATTAGTCATCATCCACATCACAACATCATACACATAACCAGGTTAATAGGGTATCTATAACATGTTGTACATCGACCTCATTCCATCCTCCTACCATGAAATAACCCACCGCATATCACATCCTCATCATCATGGGAGTCTCTAATGATCGACATCATCATTAGGTATATCTAACAACAATGAATACACTTTTTCATATCAAACACCAGACACCATCATCATGACTAATTCTAAAGGAAGATTAGTGAAGATAGGTTAGCTAAATATCTAGTTCACCACAATCCTAGTTTTTTAGGAAAACAAATGGAACCCAAAAAAATTGGGAATTAGTAATTTTATACCACACAAATTGGGTGCATTATTAAATAACATGGAAATAAAATATAGATTGTATCACTCATTTCCAACCTATTAGTTAACATCAACTTCACTAGTTCATACCAAAATGCCACATCGAGCTCACATTAAATCCTCCAACTACCCCACAACCAATAAATACAACACACCATACATTCACTACACAATGACACTTAATTCCACTTTATATTACAAGATATACCATTTCTAGATTTACCAAGTTTCCAATTAAATTCCACTTATCATGAAATCATTTCCTAATTAAACTAGCCCATTCATTTGAGTGCTCAATTCATTAGTTTAATTTCCACACATTCATTTCATCCCACAAATCTTTATTTTTCATCACAAAAAATTGAATTTAAACATTACATTTTTATTCCAATACTATCTATGAAACTATCACAACAACACCACATAACAACTCATCCATACTAAATCGGTTATCCTCATCACTAAAATCCAAATCCATTAACATCACTACCAATAGAATCCATAAATATAACCCATAAACCAAACCAAATTCATTATAATAATTAATGCACAATTCCATCCCTCATCACACCCAGTTCCATCTAACTATAACCTTTCTACCTATTACATTTTCATTGAACCTAATCATCACCATTAATAGAAAAAATCCACAAATATCCCCATGAAATGAAAAGGGAAATTTTATAAATCACACTAACCTATAAAATTGTTATTTTAGTTTCTGTGTTTATCTTAATTTTGGTTCAAGGGATTTAAAAAAGTTACTTCATCATTGTAGAAATATTTTAACATAATTCAATATTTTCATGGCCAATCATTTCATTAGAATTACATAATCTATTAGATATTTAATTCATAGTGGGTTTATTCAATCACCATGATGAGGGTTTCACAAATCAAAATAAAAACAACACATAAAAATATACAAACAATCGGGATTTTCTACAATAGAAATGACTATAGATTGAATCATAATCAATATTAGTAGACAAAGAAACACCTGCGAGTACTCCCCATACCCTTAAATTTTAGTTTAATGAAATTAATTTTATTATTAATGTTGCCTTTAGTATAAAACCAATGGATAAAAAAATTCTATATATTCCCATATATTTACTTATAAATGAGAAAAAAATGTATCCACTACACCAAAAAAACATCTCAATTCACTGTGAAAGAATGAAACAAGAGGAAGAATAAAAATCAAGGACATAAACTCAGGGGAGTTATTTACTAAACCCAAATCACATAAATATTCATCAATATTATTCCTTCACATCACCTGAAATATCCATATTCTCAACCATGTCCTCCCACAAATGAATAATAGTGAATAAAATAATGGATAATAGAGGTAAGTTACATAGAATCACCAATGTTTTATCTCAGGATTCCCAAGAACAAAGAATACTTGAAATGGGTGAATGATATATAAAAAAACTAGGATATAGTCAATAGTCAATTGAAAGTATTGATAGAATATAGGGTTCTAAGGGTGTTTTTAATTTATACACACTTGTTATTTAAAATAAAAAAATGTAGACTCATAGACCAACCTATAGTAAAAATGGTTTTTTCTAAAGATACAATGAAATACATAGTACAACACGATAGTCAGCACTTAAAAAATTCACATTTGATCTCATTGCACATATTACAAATAATTTCTATTATCCATGATATAATTCTATTTCATAGCACTTTCACCAAACAAAATCTACCCTCAAAACAATAATATCTTGAAAATAAAACCACCTTGATCCTCTATGATGAAAGAATCATACTACAATATAAGAACTCCACCACTAAGATTCAATGACATAATCACTAGGAAATTCCAAAACACCCTCCAGATATATAGGGGAACAAAAATCTAACCCCTCAACAACTCCATGCTAAAGACTTTACCAATAGCATAGCTATGATGAAATAAATAGAAATCCAAAACATAACATCCAAGACTCTATATTATGTTATTCCACAACATCACTCTCCGCATCATATAATCACCCTCTAGAAAAAAATACTATATGAAACTCTACAAATTCCTCCCCAATTCCATCAATATTTCTCCAAACATGTATATCACATAAATATTCACAAAGTAATCATCTAGAAGGCCTGGATGGCTATATTAGATATATCTCAAACAATTATCATACTTGATAATCAATATTAATCATGAATGATAGAAAGAAAGGAAAGTTTCTAACAACTATTCAAGGAGATACATCTAAGTAATCTCGTTAAAATTGAAAAACATCCACCATACAAGAACTCAAACTATAAGGGGAAAGTAAAAAATTATAAATCAACAACAATCCCAAAATTACATTATCAAGGAAAAAGAAAAAATATAGAATATATAGAAACATGGGACACTGAACATGTATCTATATCTCATGCTCCTAAGTACTTCACTCTATGTATCTATTCCCCCAATGTACATGAATAATGAGAATGGTTTTCCCATACAAAGCCTTCACATGACAATCCTTGATCTATAATGGTAACTCCAAAAATTTCATGTCATTAATGATATCCCACCCTCCCCATTCAAGGATATGAGAGTCATTATGAATATGTAGATGGAGTTTAGAAATGTGGAAGATTTTTTGATTCTTTATCATATGTCGTGGGAGTTCCAACTGATACACCATCTCTCCTATGCACTCTAAAACATCAAAAGGTCAAATTAATCGATGATAAAACTGACTCCCCCAATAAAACCACTATTATCGCGGATGAGGGAAACCCCTCATGAACACATGGTCTCCTACCTAAAACTCTAGGGCATCTTCATTTGATCATTATGAACCACATGACAATCCTATTATGTAATAATACCCTAATAAACCATATAGATCTTCATTTTTATTATATTCAGCACATTAGAATAAAGAACTTTTTACTACCCAAGCTTGGTCCAACATAAAGAAGATTGACACATCTGCTCATATAATTCCTCAAATGAATCATTATAGATGGATGAGTGATAACTATATTTATAGGTAAACTCAACCAATGTTAGGTGATTTATCCATGATTTACTATAATATAATATGAAATCCTACAAAAAATATATGATGCGGTGGTAAATAACAATTAGGATCCAACATCATGTTGTAATAGTCTCTAGAACCAGGACGTAAAATGAGGATCCATATCAAAGATGACAGTCCTCAGTCCCCCATAAAACGTGATATCATCATCTACAAAATGCCTCGCTAGAAAATTCACAGAACATGATTCATGGATGTCTAGAAAATGAGAAAAACATGTTAGTCAACCTAAAAATACCTAAAGAACATTCCATACTCCCCGAGTAGGGGGTAACCTAAAGAATAATTTCATAAAAATATCCACCCTTCCAATAATGGATGTACACAGTCTTCTATAAACCTATGATAACTCAATTATTATATACCACCTGCTAACAAATCAAACACCAGACGACAAACTTTTACAATTATCTCTTAATTGTTGGCCACAAAACTACCACATCAATCAGGGGTAAATATTATATACACATAGATGTACATAAATGGGGAAGAATTGAAACTCATAGTGGGATCCCTCACATATCACAAATGGAATAAATTTCATTACTTTAAAACATTTGGTTCTGACAATCCTCTGACCATCCCTCTGGTGCATCACCATGGTCGACACGACCTCACATCACCTCCACCTATGAGTATACCCACTATCAATCCTCCACCCTCATCATTTGAGATGACTCCACTATTATTTGATAAAGAAAATATAAACCACTAACATTGTACACATATAGATACATCATGTAAATCACTTCCATCAACTTCTAAACATCCTTAGACTCCTGAAAAATATCTCCCAATATGTAATACTCCATGAATTAGGAGAAAATATTTTTTCCCTTAATATTTAAAAAATGATACCATGTTCTTTCAAAATAATTATAACATGATTATAGATTTTTAACTAATAGATTTTAACCAAACTAAAAAAATTATTATAATAGAACATTACATTGAAGTCACATAAAGCCACATATCAAATAAAATGTATTATTACATATCAGGGATGCTTACATTAATTAAAAATATTAAAATTAAAAGGGGATAATTAATTAAATATAACACTACCTTTATAAATATAAACACTAGTGAACCATAATCACCTTTAAGATTAACCATTAGTATAAAAAATAAAAAATGATAAAAAATACAATAAAAGGAAAGAACATGTTGTGAGAATCTAAATGAAAACAATGGAAATGGGAAGTATGAATTAGGAATAGCGAATGGAATGTTTGATTTTATTAAGTCTAAATAAATGAAATGGAATATGAAATTTATGAATATGGTTATTTTAAATATGATCACTATAAATATGGTCACTATAAATATTTCTATTGGATAAACATATATCTAGTAGGTATACTAAAGTTGGGTATTGTCACTAGTTAATTTAAAAGAATATAACTCAAAATGAAATACAAATATAATATTAAATTATTATATATATATGTGTGTGTGTCTGTTTTATGAATTAATATTAAAATTAATATATAATATATTTATAAAACTAAACTAAGGAATTTAATATTAATGGACTATTAATATTAAACTTTAAAAAATAATTAATTAATTTAAAGTGTATTTCATAAAGATTATTTAGTATAAAAGTAATATTTTTCAAAAAAACCTCTTTATTAAGTGTTATATTTTTTATAATAATAAATTAATTTGAACATGTTTGAAATATTATTCTAAACTAGAAAATTAACATTTTTTAAATTAATAATCGATATGAAATAATATTAAGGGTACTTAATGTTTAAAAAAATAATATTTTTCAATAATATCATTTACCATTATATTATGAATATTAATTGAAAAGATAAACATATAATAATTATAATTTGAATTATATAAATTTATAACCTTTTTTTAATATATAATATCAAAATTATCATAGTATGAATTTTTAGGGTTTCTCAAAATAGATTATTTTTAGGTGAATTGTTCAAAAAACTTTTTCTAAAAATACCATGACATTTATGAAATTATTGTTATATGAGTATGAATTAATTATTTAGGGAAAAAAATTTAGAGAAGATATTTATTTTATAAGTGAAATTATAAATTAATTTGTTTTATGTTTACAAACATATATTTGATATTTTATAATTTACGTTATTATCACTCTAAAATTATTTTTTATACACTATACATTTATTGTTTCCAAAACTAATTGATATAATTTTTAGAAAATGAATCTAATTAAATGTATTTAATATTTTTAATTAATATTTCCATATTATGTAATATGTAAGCCTTTATTTTTATGAACATAGGATATATTACTTGGCTAAAAAACTAGTAACCAAAATAAAATTTAAAATATTAAAAGTGATAAATATAAGGGAAAAGTGTATGAAAAAGGACAAAAACATTTTTCTATTTGAGTGGTTGAGTTATTATCAAACTTATCTCATCCTAACCACAACTATAATCCTTTTTTGAGCCAAAATAAGAATGAAACTATACCCCACTTTATATTAAGTTGGAGTATCTTTTAAAATGATATTTTTAAAAATTATAAAAGGGCCCTCTCACCAATAATTCATGAACACTCTATAAATATGGTTTAATATTGAAACAAATCACCTATTACTTCCCCTGGAATACTATTTAACTCCTATAAGCTTCTTGTCATAATATATTCTCCAATGTACTCAATTACCATGAATTACTTCAAGAAAATGTTCAATAACTCAAAGTATGTACATCATACTCTCATAAAATTTTTCTTTCACTATATTTTTTTTTTCATTAAATCTATATTAAAATTTATGAAATAATGACATAACTATTATATAAATACAATTTTTTTAGATTTCTAGGATATACATTATCCATATATTCCCACATTCTGTAATTAAAAGATAAAATGCCAATCATGCATATCTGTAGACTACCACATTTATAGATAAACATGTTTTATTTTATTTCACCACTTAAAAATGATTGAATTAATATGAAATTTAATAAATAAGAATGATATCTATATCATATATTAAATTTTGAAATTATATTTTTTTTACGTCTTTCTACTTTTCTATGAGAAATAAAATAGTAATCCATCGACATCAGTAGACTACCACCTCTATGGAATAATTTATTCCTTCTTTAATTATAAAAATTCATGGATTATTATAAGATTTATTTGAATGGAAATATATGTTTTTATAAAATTATTAACATTATGGTAAGACAAAATTTATAAAGTATTAACAATTTTATCAATAAATAACCATTACAAATTCAACTGTCACAAAGATCATATGAATAAGAAAAAATTATTTCTTTATACTATGTAATATATATAGATTATATTCTTATAATAGTCAATTACTAATCATATATATCACATTAACTAAAAATAAATAATATGAAATGGTTCTAGATATTAATTGGTCTCCCATTTCTAACCCTAATTTTTTTATTATGAAATATATATGTTAATGTGCATACACGAGTTGAAGAGATATTTCACCAATAAGAAAATATAATAGATAACACACATATATTCCATAAAACACAAATTAGTAAATAAATAATAAAAATTAATCCAATGGATTCCTAACCATCATCAGAATATTTGACTAATATATTTGAGATTGAGTCCAATCATCCATGTTTATAATAACCCAGATGCCAAAACAGCTTTTGGAACCCCTCATTATGAAAGGGGAATAACCCCCAGTTCATTCATCATATGAATACCTTTATTTCATTATATATAATTTTAATCCCCTTTCACGGGTCTATATAATGTAAATGTACAAATAGTGAGATCAGTTCCAATAATTCTCATCCTTAAAATAGGTTGCATCCAACATCATTGATCTTCAATGTCAAACATCTTTGGGAAAACAACAAAACTATAAACAAGTATATATTTGCATAAGGTATGTAAACTCCATTTAATACTTGACTTGAAAATTAATCATAAAAACATAAAATGAAAAGTGAAATATAGCTAAAAATTGATAAATCATATAGGAACAAACATAATTAAATCCTTATAAAGTAAGAATATTCCTTGGAACATCAATGGGACTCAAATACACTCCCAATCATTCCCATAAAGAATTTTTTATAGTTTTCCATGCCCAAGAAAACCCATAAAGAGTAAAAATTGTATACTATCCATGTCTAAAATAGAAGTGTATCAAAAAAATTTATCTTTCATTAGAAATAATATCACCTTTCCATTAAGAAATAAACTCATAGACTAGAAAATTTTATAATCAAATCCCAATCCAAGGGTGATAAAAAAACATAAGTCATGAAAACCATGAGAACACAAATATAAAAACATTAAAACAAAAGAAAGTTAAAGGTAATTAAAATCATGATTTTGATAAATTTCCTATTCAACTATATAAAACATACACTCTCTGATATGATGGTAATCATCCACAGTTATATCCTTATTAAGATATATGGAAGAGTACTACTTTTCTTGTTCCTCAATATGGGGATATAATTATTTCTTGAATCCTTCCTTAATAAACCATGTTCAATTTTCATGTTTGATAACATGTTCCATATCTTCTTCATAAGAGGATGAGTAAGATTCCTAATCATCTTGAATTTGGGGAGGGATGATTCGTTTCTCGAAGTGAATACATAATAATTTGGTAACTATAATTATCTCTATTTTGGAATAATATATAAATTTTAATCCTTTCCTAGGGTTCATAACAGTGAATCTATTTGAGTCAACAATTGGCTGCATAAATTTTTATCACTCATGTATAGGTAATCATCTACTTGAATACTACTAAAATTAAAACCATTTATGATTATGAGAAAATAATTACTAATATTATATGATATAAATAAGTAAATAATTAATTGATTGTTGTACTATAATGGTAAAATTAATATTATCCTCATTAATTAAGATTCCAACATCTGTTCAGTAAAAATCACTAAAATATGCTAATTATCAAATTCATCTTTAATTATTATAAAGAAATCACCTATAGTAAAAAATTATAAAATTATAAATAATTAGAAATAATCAATTATAGTACCATTTATGACATGTAATTGATGAACTTTTGGAGATGAGTGAAGAACAACACTGCTACTATGAGACTAGTTAAAAATAATAATGATTAATCAAACTTGATATTGAAAATAGATAATATCTAAATAATACATGTGTAGATAATAATTATATATGATTTTTATATTTGGTTTTAGATATTAATATATTTTTTGAATAGTTTATTGGGGTAGTTATTTTTGAGATATATTATAGTCAAACACTTTAGTATATGTTTGGAATTTAGGTATGGTGTTCTTTGTGATAAATTTAATTTCATGAGACATATTTCATTTTCTACAGAATTATACCTTTTATATGGTTTAATTTATTCCAAATGAATGTATTTTACCATATTAATGTAATTAAAGGGTTTTGAAGATCCATATATTATTATTTATTTAAATGGATTTCAATTTATTGGATACCAATGTTATAAAGGTTATTTTTTTATATTCTCAATTCCTTGAAACATATTTGACATTGTGCACTATCTTTTATTTTATATGGTGTATTAGTTTCCCTATTGATATATAATTGGATTGGTTGTGCTTTGATAAATTTTTATACATCTTATTTCTCATATTAAATTCACATTTAAGTTAAAATTTGGTCTTAATGAAAAATTATTAAATATTGGGTACATTGAATATAAATTGTTATTCATTGAATGTTTTAAAAAATATTATTATTTTTGGTTTATAAATGATTTAATGTTATTTGATTTAAATTTATTTATTTTTTGAATAATTATTTTCAATTTTTTTTGTTTATCCTTTTAATTTTATTATTTATTCCCAAAGAAGATTTTTAAGGTTGTTGGTAGTTGATTAAAAAATAGTTATATGTTCGGTCAGTAGATCAAAAGAAGCCTGAAACTATCACTCAACTGACTATGAGAAAATTTAGCACAAGATGGGTCTCAATTAACCATGTATATAAAAATGGAAATGTCCCATCCCACTTCATAAAGGTTCTATGGTCAGTTAACTAGCTACAATACAAAGTTTACAACTAACCATGCCTTTCATCACAAGTGATCGAATGTGGGGAAACTTTTAAATGACAACAAGTGACCACATGAAGAAGGTATGGTTGATAAATTGACCATGATAAAGCAAATGAAAAATTAAAGAGCACAATTCTTTAATTAAATTAGAAATCATTCCTTAGAGTGCATACAACTTCACAGAACCATCAACAATAACTATTTTTCTTGAACATAAAGTTTCATTTCTATGTGTAAGGTTTAGAAAGTAAGATCATAAATATTCTAGGGTGGAGAAATACACTTTTTATCATAACAAAAATTTAGATTAAGTATTTTCTAGAAGAATGACCATAAAGATTCTAGGAACCGTTATCATAAAGCTTGGTGTTGGATCATAAATATTTCACCGCTATTTTTATGGATCCTAGGGGAATCATAAGTCTTCATACCATGATTGAATATATAGAATAACCCATTGAATGATTTCAATGATGATTTTAGTATTTGAGACTTGGGGAAACATTGAGATTTATTCTAATATGATTTAAATACTCAAGGAGGATTAATTGAATTTGAGATACACCCATACTGATCATGTTCTAATTAAAATATTAAAATTATATGATTCTAGAGCATTATATAAAAGTTGATCAAGAGAATAATACAATGAATTTTCATAAAGGGTTGTATCATTTTGTTAAAGGGGAATAATCACAGTCTTAGATACATCGCTAGAAGATAAGGACAAGTACCCATAAGAACTTATCATTGATGTTTATTGATTATTAGATTCATTTGTCACTATTTTTCACATCATTTTTGAATTAGTGGAGGGGATAATCTTGTTAATTCCTAAATCCCCGTCCTCATTATCTTTTTAATATTTACCTTCTCCCCCATTTATTCTATTATTATGGATACTTATTGTAATTACAATTTTTTACATTATTATTCCTTATAGTGTTGTGACCACAATCATCTAGAGATATAGGAATATCTTATAAGATAGTTATAGGAGGTGATGTTAAATATATCCAAAGATTGAATACCAATATGATCATTAATTTTTTCTAAATCTTGGCTGACTATGAAACCGATATTATAATTATGAAAATACACCTTCTCTCATGATTAGTTTACTACTTTATTCCTTCCTTAATTTTTTGACTCATCATTCATCTCACTGAACATAGCTATTTGAATAGTTTGTGTGATTCTAATGACCTCATGAAGATAAATCCAGATAGATAAAAATATATAGTGGGTGTTTGGATGTTATATTTCATTGACATTTTAGATATCTCTCATGTAAATTGAGACATATCATGCATGTTTGTTTACTTTATAAAGATATAGAGGTGTATGTTTCAATACATCAATCATGCATAAATAGAGGAGAGTGTTTATGGTGAAATAATTTTTAAATATATGATAGAAAGTAGAAAATGGATCTATCTATATCCTGTTTTTTTTCTCTCTCACTAAATTATATCTCGATTTCTAGTTCTCTTCCCTTATTTTATTATTTCACACCTTATTTCCACCATTTTTTCCTTTAATTTTCATTTACCATATAAAAATATTAAAAAAACCAAAAATGAGTTTTGGAGAATATATATGATGAGTGAGACATATTCTTTCAGTGTGATCTTGAGGTTAGCCACTATGAAATATTTAAGAAGATTATAAATGTATCATTGACCTCCTCTTAAGGTGGGGGAACATCATAGTTTTTCACTATTTCTATGGAATAAATGTTATTTATATTTATTTTTCCCTTTTGGTTAAATAATTTTTATTTTTAATAGTGATGGGCACTAATGTATCCAATTTAATGTAATTTCTAGGTACTCTTAGGAGAATTAAATGTATAAAGAAATGAAATAATTTCAAACATGTATACAAAAACAAAAAGTTCAGAATATCACCAATGCTATACGAGTTTTTTATAATAAAAAAATGAAAATGTTTGTGCAATATTTCAATAAAATAAAATAGTATTAAAATGGGAATACCCTTACCAAGAATGTTTTCGTAACTACTACATGGATTTCAAACATCACGTGAGATATAAACCATCTCAAAAAAATAATGAATGAGACAATAGTCCTGAAAACTATAGAGAATCTTTAAATAAAACAATTAAAAAGAAATCAGGAAACTAAAGAAGAGAAGAAATAAAGGATATAGGTTCCTATATTTTAGTTTGATCTTCCCTTATATTCAAATATGGAAATATAATACTACAATACTGAGAACATTTAAATTGTTGTAAGGAGATAGAATATGAAAAAACTGAAGGATCTCTAAAACATTTAGATTATCTATTTAATTTTGAAATTGAATTTAAGGATTTTAACTGCACTGAACTATCTGCTAATCTATCCATTATTTAATAGATTAAAATGTATAAAAAAATAAATCACTTTACTTTTAAGACATTATATATAGACTAGTTCAATATGAAGAGATAACATAGGAGTATTACTACCTCTATCTTTCCCCAAATCCACTCTATGTGGAATTATATAATGTCATGATCCGTCCTCGGGGCCCGTGTCGTGATTACCCCAAGCCCGCCTTCCATAGGCCAGGGGCTGGCGACTAGCACCAAAGGTGTAAATCCAAATAAAATGGAAGGCAATTCCTTTATAAAGTAAACAAGCACAACAGAGTTCGCAACACAAGTAAGTACTAAGTAAACTGAGTACAAAAAGTAAGTGCTGATAGTAAATGGGCCAGTATACAAACCCAACTGAAAGTACAGAACAGCTGAAAGACTAGCACAACAATAGTAAAGTAAAGCAGCAACCACTGAGTCGTCCTCTGGAAATCCCACCTGAAGGGTGGGTAAAGATAGTCTCCTCAGCACCTCGGGTCCATCTGTCTGCTCCGAGTACATCTCACCAAGTGGTCTACCTCCTGGTACCGTCCAGCTCTACAAGCCTCAATCACGATCAGTGCTATCCATCGTCTGCGACTAACACAACGTAGTGCGGGAATTGCCCGTGCAGGGGTGAGTATAATGATACTCAGTAGGGACCCCGAGACTCCCGAAGGTCTCCCAGAATCCAAAAAGGATAAACCACAAAGGAAAGATACAATCACAAAGTATCAACCAACCCTACTTAGGTATATGCCCATACATATACCTAAGTCATCAATCCCAGTTCGGCTCCAACTCTCGAGACCAAGCACAACCCAATCCACACATGAAAGAAGTCAATCACACCAATGGTAATGATTGAAAGTCAAGACTCAGCTCACGTAGGTATACATATTTCGTAAAGTGATAGAGATGATCAGATATAGTCACTGATTTATCTAAGTTCTTAGACCCACATAGGATACTAGACCAGCTAAGCTGTCAGACCCAAGTAGGATTCTAGTTCAGCTACTCTGTCGAACCCACGTAGGATACTAGAACAGAAGTCAAACCGTCGGACCCACTGAGGATTCAAGTACAGTATTCATTACTATCAAACCCACGTAGGATTTTTGTACAGTTGTCATCGTCGTCGAACCCACGGAGGATTCCAGTACATTTTCCATCTTCGTCGAACCCACGAAAGATTCCAGTACGATAGTTTTTGCAGTCGCAAGCAGCTCTAGGGTTCCTGCACATAGCACACTCGATTCCGGGAGGGTCTGCTCCTCGAGTGAAGGGGTCGATACATCAACTGTGATAAAGTCCAGAGTTGATGTATCCCAAAGTTCCATCTCGTCACAAGGAACACAACGCGACAGACAACGTGTCAATTGGATGCCCGGTCTGAGATTTATTAGCATTTTTTCTCTGAGGGACCGGTTGGAAATACGCTCATTCCAAACCCAGCCATTTTCCAAAGTTTCCAAAAACTCACTTAGAGTATCGCAAAAGGACCTCCACGTCATGAGGGTCCCAGTGCTGCAGATGGCGTGTCGATCGGACGCGCGGTCTTCAAGATATTCACCCATAAGTGAAAACGGGCCCGGCCTGTTAAGCCCAGTGGGCTGGCGGGTCGGGTCAACTCAGCTTTCGGCGGGTCCGACCCAGTAGAGGGTTGGACTGGTCCGATGAAACGTGCGGCCCGAAGGGGCATGGCCCGGCCTGACGCGGTGCGACCAGGCCCTGCAGGGCGTGACTCAGCCGCAGCTCGGCCCAAGGGGGCTGAGCGGTTCGAGGCGGGGGTGTGGCCCCCTGGCTGCCCGAACCGGCGGCGCCAAGCAGCACCGCCCTCCCTAACCAGCTGACCGAAGCTGGCCGACCTTCTCGGTTCAAGTGGCCCGTACGGGCGGGCCACTGTTCGTCCAGCGCGGCGCCCTCCTAGCACCACGACTCTCCTACACCCAGCCGGCCGACGAGCCGACTGGTTCTTCCGTCGAAGATGCCCACCCTGTGCGGGCCAGTTCTTCATCGGCCAAGCGGCCCGCGATTGCGGGCCGCGGTTCTTCCACACGCGACCAGCACACAACCGCCACTTCTCCCGTCTTCGCCTCTTCCAACGCGCCTCAATCACAAACAAGGAGACTACAGAGGGTCGTTGGGCCATGTGCGTTCGGCCCGTGCCCTCCACGTTAAGTGGTAGCAATTGGACAAGGATAAACTATAATTTCCAACGAAGAACAGGGTATGAAAATAATCACTTCAAAAGAACAAACCCCTACCTTGAATTAAAGTTCGTGGTAGTCGAGTGTTGTGGAGGACGACATCACGGGGAGACAGCGTCAACTTGTTGACATCAGGGAAGAAGAGCTGAGGATGGCGTGTCATCGACATTCCTTTTGGGTGGCTCCTTCTCCTTTGATTTGGCCGAAGATCGAAGGTGATGATGATGTTCCTCGACGGTTCTTCGTTGGAAGGATGGTGTTCTTTCTTTGAGAGAAGAACACCCTCCTCTATTTGTCCAGAGCTCTCACAGAGTTCCAACACAAAAAGAGCCAAAATAATATAATAGCTAAGCTATTATTTTATTCACACAAGTAATTCAAAATTTAAACTATTTAATTAATTAATTAAAGAGGTTTAACTCATTAATTAACATGTGTTGGCAAAAACTTTAAAGGGAGAGAGTGGGGGAGGTTAAGAGAACTCATAAATAAGGAGGTTGTCGTAATAAAGGAAGGGGAGTTAATTGGGGAGTTTGAGGAGAGTCATGAGAGATGAAAGGTTGGGGCTGGTGTGGGCCCCACCTCTCAAATATCCACACACGGGAAGTTAGGTGGGTGTGGGCCCCACTAATAACTTCCCATAGGAGGAAATAACTTCCATAGATATATAAAATTGTTCTAAACAAATTTATTTAACTTCTTAATTAAACCCCAATTTTTAACTTTCAACCAGCATAAAACGCAACTGCGGTAAAGGTCCCCTTAAGCAATTACCAGCACTGTGAATTCATCGGTGTCCTCGGATTTCAATTCTGAGCACCGGTTCAAAAATAGAAAAACCTGCACGTACGTTTACTGAATGTACCTGAACAAAACTTCAGAAATTGATTCCGGGCACACCGGACCTCAGAATCAAGTGCCATTAGAAGCCACAAACTGATAAAATTCCAAAGAATTAAGAAACAATTTTTCCTTGAAAATTATGGGTCTTTACATTACTACCACCTCAGGACTTTACGTCCCTGTAAAGCTACAACACACACTAGGAAAAAAAATGGGGATACTGAGCTTGCATATGTGCCTCCCGCTCCCAAGTGCTCTCCTGGAGGTTATCGTGCTACCAACAAATGCACACCAGAGGAAACAACTGTCCACGTAGGACCCGCTTCTGTCGATCCTCGATCTCCACTGGGACCTCTGCAAACATCGCCCCATTATCGATGTCCAGCTCCCCGTGATCGATGATGTGGTTCGGGTCATGCACGTATCTCCTCAACTGAGATACGTGGAATACGTCATGCACCTGGTGAAACTGAGGTGGAAGGGCCAGGCGGTAAGCCACCTCACCTATTCTACTGAGAACCTGAAATGGTCCGATGAAACGTGGAGATAACTTGCCGCCCCGAACAAATCTCAGTAGACCTCATCGGGGTGAGACCCGTAGGAAAACGTGGTTGCCATCCTCGAACTCCAGTGGTTTCCGTCTCCTATCAGCATAGGACTTCTTCCTGCTCTGTGTAGTCTTCATACACTCCTGGATGATCTGCACCTTCTCCTTCATAGCCTATACCATCTCTGGTCCTACAAGTGCTGACTCCTCAGGGTCAGTCCAACACAGAGGTGATCTGCAAGGTCGGCCGTACAGTGCCTTGTATGGTGACATCCTAATGGTGGAGTGGTAGTTGTTGTTGTACGCACACTCCACCAAGAGTAAATGATCCTCCCAGCTGCGACCAAAGTCAAGGACACATGCACGGAGCATGTCCTCGAGAGTCTGAATGCTCCTCTCTATCTGGCCATCCATCTGAGGATGGAAGGCGGTGCTCAGACGCAGTTGCGTCCCAAAAGACTCCTAAAAACCCTTCCAAAGTTGGGAAGTGAAACGAGCATCTCGATCAGATACAATAGTCGATGGCACACCGTGAAGCCGTACGATCTCTTGAACTTAGAGGCATCCCAAAATCTCTACTGAGCCCTGCTCTCTGATCGGTAGGAAGTGGGCCGACTTGGGGAGTCGGTCTACGATCACCCAGATAGAGTCGTGTCCTTTGGATGTACATGGAAGCCCCATCACGAAATCCATGGATATCCCATCCCACTTCCACTCCGGGACCTGTAAGGGCTATACCAAGTCTGCTGGTACCTAGTGCTCCACCTTCACTTGCTGACAAGTGAGGCATCATGAAATGAACTCTGCTACAACCTTCTTCATACCCGGCCACCAGTGCTGTCGTCTAAGATCCTGGTACATCTTCTCCACTCTTGGATGTACCTCTAGAGGGGAAGTGTGAAACTCCCTCAGTACTTCCTCCTGTAGTGCAACTGGTACCATAGTATGTCCCCTGAAGAGGATGACGTGTTCTCCTCCTTCAGAAAATACATCAGGTGCTTGCCTTGTGGATATCTGAGCACGTCGTGTCTCATAGTCAACGTCCCCACGCTGTGCCTCTCTGACTCGCTGAAAGAGTGGAGGAGTGACTGTGAGTGACTGTAGAAAGGCTGCTCCATCTCTATCCACAAAGGATATCTGCAACGTGGCTGGCTGCTCCGTCGCCTCTCCTAGTAGTTGAATGCTCGATCTCCTGCTGAGAGCATCAGATACAACATTCCCCTTCCCAGAAGTATAGAATATATCAAAGTCATAGTCCTGGAGGAACTCGATCCATCACCACTGTCTCAGGTTCAGGTCCTTCTGGAGAAGATATACCTGAGACTCTGGTGGTTAGAGTAGACTGTAAAGCGCTCTCCCATCAGATAGTGTCACCACATCTTCAAGGTGAAGACCACTGCTGCTAACTCCAGTTTATGGGTAGCGTAGTTCTGCTCGTGCTGCCTCAACTATCATGAACCATATGCGATCATTTCTCGCTCCTACATCAAGACACACCCGAGTCCGGTCCCTGATGCATCGTAGTAAACTACGTACCCTACACCCTCCTCCGGTAGCCTCAAGATGGGAACACTGGTCAATCTATGTCTCAGCTCCTGGAAGCCCTGCTGACATCTATCTGACCACACGAAGGGTTTCCCATTCTTCGTCAAAGCTGAAAGCGATGCTGCAACTCTAGAGAAGTCTGGCACAAATTTTCGATAGTACCCAACCAGACCTAGGAAACTCCGCACCTCTGTCACGCTCCTGGGTGGCTCCCAAGAAAGTACTGCCTCGATCTTCACAGGATCCACTGCAAATCCCTCCTCCAAGATGACGTGTCCCAAGAAGTGAACCTCTTGAATCCAGAACTGGCACTTCGAGAGCTTACCATAAAGCTGGTGCTCTCGGAGTGTATCCAGTAGAACCCGCAAGTGGTAGGCATGCTCCTCCTCGGTAGTCGGGTAAATAAGTATGTCGTCGATGAAGACTACGACAAAATGATCAAGGTAAGGCTGGAATATCCTGTTCATGAGACTCATGAACACTGTTGAAGCATTGGTTACACTGAAGGGTATAACCAAGAACTCATAGTTTCCATACCAACACCTGAAGGCTGTCTTCTTCACATCCTCGTCTCGAACTCTGAGCTGGTGATAGCCTGACCTGAGGTCTATCTTCAAGAACCATCTTGCTCCCTTTAGCTGATCAAAGAGGTCATCAATACTCGAGAGTGGGTACTTGTTCTTCATGGTCACCTGATTCAGGTGACAGTAGTTGACACACAGTCGTAAGCTCCCATCCACCTTCTTGGCGAACAAAATCGGAGAAGCCAAGGGTGAAACACTGAGTCGGATGAATCCCTTTCCCTGCAAGTCCTCCAGCCGTACCCACAACTCATGAAGCTTGGCGGGAGCCATATGATATTCTGGAGTAGATATCGATTCTGTCCCAGGGTACAAGTCAACGTAGAGGTATACCTCTCTGAGAGGAGGTTGTCCTGGAATGTCGTCAGAAAAAACATCCGCATACTGATCCACCACAATAGGAAAACTCGGACTCCGTACATCAACTGCTCCAAGGATGAGACTAGCCAACTGATGTGTGATCGGCTGCCCTCTCCTCTGCGTAAGTCCATCCTGTGCTGCTAAGGCTCCCTTCTCGCCGGTAAATGTGAACCCGCTCCCATCCATGTAGATACACCGCACTTTGCGCCCAATGAAGTAAATCTTAGCATGAACTGTAGACAACCAGTCCATACCCAAGATGACATCTTAAGGCCTCGACGCTGCTACAAAAAGATCCCAGCCGAATCTCTCGCCTCCTAGAGTAAGCTCACACTGCCGGCACCAGTGCGTAATCATCGATTCTGCTCCCGTAGGAGTCTCTAACCATAAGGATCGAGCTAATGGATTTGTCAGAATCTCTGAGCTCCAAACATGGGAATTGATAATAAAATAATGACTCGCACCTATGTCTATAAGTACTACAACAAGGGTGGATTAGACACAGATAGTACCTCGAATCATCTCAGGTGCGCCGTGGTTGTAGGCCTCCACTGCCTAAAGCTGAGTCTGCCTCTGTTCGCCAGCTCCCTATGGTCGGGGTGGACCTCCTAGTGGTGGTGATGGTAGAGCATCAAAATGTCATCCACCACCCGCTGCTCGGCCAGCTCCTCTGCCTCATCTGCCTGCTCCCTGCGGACCACCATGGTCGAACCTCTACCTCTGCCTGGGAGGTCTTTCCACTGTCTGCTGCTCGTCCACATGGAGGGTCGGACAGTCTTGATCCATGTGACCTTTCCCACCACATGCATAACACTGCATACTCCTTGTATAGCTGGCTCTGTTCCGTGTGCCCTGCACAACCAAACCTGTATCCTGAGGTGGCTCTCCTGATGGACTGGTCCGCTTGGACCTCTGCGACATCTATCTACTGCCGGCTACAAAAGACTCTGCTACATGTCGCACTGTGGTAGGTCTTGCTGCTGGTGTCAACTCAGTGAGAAAGCTCTCTACAATAAGGGCTCTCTCCACCACTCCCGCCTACATCAGAATGTTTAGGGAGATCATCGAAGCCCTGATCTCGTGCCTCAATCCCTGCTCAAAGGTCCGGGCCCTGAAGAACGGGTCCCGTACCATATTCGTGGAGTTGCGCAAGAGGTTAGTAAACCTCACTGAGTACTGAGCCACTGTCATACTGCCCTACCACAGATGAAGTAACTTCTGTATGCGCACCGTATGGAGGGTGGTTGGAACAAACTCCGAGCGGAAGAGACTCTCGAAGTCTGTCAAAAGTAGATATGCCTCGTCATGAACCTAGAGCATCAAGCTCCACCATCTACCTGCTGCTGCGTGCAGGAGACTCACAACAAGGATCACCATAAGGTCAGTTGGTGTCCCTACTAATCTGAAGACTCTGACGATAGCCTCCATCCAATCTTCGGTTGCCTGAGGGTTCGTCTCTCCATGGAACCTGGGCAGCCTCTGTCGCTGAAACTCTTGAAACGCACTCAGGCAGCGTGCAACCTCCATTGATGGAGCTGGTAGTATCGGTGGCTCATCGGGTAGTGGTATCGCTGGTGTCTCCACTGTGATGGGGCCCTGCACTGAGGCCTTATTTCTCGGTGGGCTGCCATCTCGTACGCAACTCGGAACCCTAGCTGGCTACCTTCATGGGGCCATCCTGAAAAGTAACAGGTGTTCCATGGTTAATATTGTATACCTGGTGAGCTGACACAAATTAATCACAAAGAAAACTTTTGAAGCACACACGAAATCAGTGTTTTCGTGTACTGAGTTGGAAATCAGAGGTCAGGGTCCTGGTGTATGGATACGTCGGCCGCTGCACCAACACTGGACTCCCTAGACTGAAAACCACTCTTAATACTCTTAACATTATTGCTTCATATAAAGAAATGATCAGAGTCCTGAGTTTTGCAGTAAAACCGACTCCTCTCATACCAATTTGTCATGACCCATCCTCAGGGCACATGCTGTGACTACCCCAAGCCCGCCTTCCATAGGCCAGGGGCTGGTGACTAGAACCAAAGGCATAAATCCCAATAAAAGGGAAGGCACTGCCTTTATAAAGTAAACAAGCACAACAGAGTACGCAACAGAAGTAAGCACTAAGTAAACTGAGTACAAAAAGTAAGTGTTGATAGTAAATGGGCCAGTATAAAAACCCAACTGAAGTACAAAACAGCTGAAAGACTAGTACAACAATAGTAAAGTAAAGCAGCAACCACTGATTTGTCCTCCAGAAATCCCACCTGAAGGGTGGGTACAGATAGTCTCCTCAGCACCTCGGGTCCATCCGTCTTTTTCTGAGTATGTCTCACCAAGTGGTCTACCTCCTGGTACCGTCCAGCTCTACAAGCCTCAATCACAATCAGTGATGTCGGTCGTCTGCAACCAACACAACGTAGTGTGGGCATTGCCCGTGCAGGAGTGAGTATAACGATACTTAGTAGGGACCCCGAGACCCCCGAAGGTCTCCCATAATCCACAAAGGATAAACCACAAAGGAAAGATACAATCAAGAAATATCAACCAACCCTACTTATGTATATACCCACACATATACCTAAGTCATCAATCCCAGTTCGGCTCCAACTCTCGAGCCCAAGCACAACCCAATCCACATAGGAAAGAAGTCAATCACACCGATAGTAATGATAGAAAGTCAAGACTCAGCTCACGCAGGTATACATCTTTCATAAAGTGATAGAGATGATCAGATGTAGTCACTGATTCATCTAAGCTGTCGGACCCACGTAGGATACTAGACCGGCTAAGCTGTCGGACCCACGTAGGATTCTAGTCTAGCTACTCTGTCAGACCCACGTAGGATACTCGAACAGAAGTCAAACCTTCAGACCCACTGAGGATTCAAGTACGGTAGTCATCACTATCGAACCCACATAGGATTCCAGAACAGTTGTCGTCATAGTCGAATCCACGGAGGATTCCAGTACATTTTCCATCTTCGTCGAACCCACGGAGGATTCCAGTACAGTAGTCGTTGCAGTCGAAGTGAGCTCTAGGGTTCCCGCACACAGCACGCTCGATTCTGTGAGGGTCTGCTCCTCAAGTCAAGGGGTCGATACATCAACTGTCATTAAGTCCAGAGTTGATGTATCCCGAAGTTCCGTCTTGTCAAAAGGAACCCAACGTGACAGACGACACGTCAATCAGATGCCCAGTCAGAGATTTATTAGCATTTTTGCTCTGGGGGCCCGGTTGGAAATACGCTCGTTCCAAAATTGGCCATTTTACAAAGCTTCCCGAAACTCACTTAGTGTATCTCAAAAGGACCGCTAAATCATGAGGGTCCTAGTGCTGCAGACGGCACGTCGATCGGATGCGCGGTCTTCAAGATATTCCTCCTTAAGTGAAAACGGGCCCGACCCGTTAAGCCTAGTGGGCTGGCGGGTCGGGTCGACTCAGATTTTGGTGGGTCCGACCCAGTAGAGGGTCAGACCGGCCCGATGAAACTCGTGGCCCGACCCGGTGTGGCGCATCCCGACTTGGCAGGGTGCGGCCCCGCCACAGCTCGGCCCGAGGGGGCGAGCGGTCCGAGGTGTGGGTGCGGCCCCCCTGCTTCCCGAACCGGCGGTGCCACCCTCCCTAACCGGCCGACTGAAGCCGACCGGCCTTCTCGGTGCAAGCGGCCTGCACGGGCGGGCCGCGGTTCGTCCAGCACAGCGCCCTCCTGGCGCTGCGGCTGTCCTTCGCCCGGCCAGCCGACGAGCCAGCCGGTTCTTCCGCCGAAGCGGCCCGCCCTATTCGAGCCGCAATACTCCGCAGCGCGACGCCATGGGGCACCACGGTTCTTCCATTCAGCCCGACCGGATATGGCCGGCCGGTTCTTCGTCGGTCGAGCGACCTGCGGTTTCGGGCCGCGGTTCTTCCACACGCGGCTGGTGCACGGTCGCCGCTTCTCCCTTCGTCGCCTCTTCCAACGTGTATCAATTACAAACAAGGAGACTACGGAGGGTCGTCGGGCCGTGTGTGTTCGGCCCGCGCCCTCCGCGTTGAGCAGTAGAAATTGGACAAGGATAAACTATAATTTCCAATGAAGAACAAGGTATGAAAATAATCACTTCAAAAGAACAAACCCCTACCTTGAATTAAAGTTCACGGTAGTCGAGCGTCGCGGAGGATAGTGTCGCGGGGAGACGACATCAATTCGTTGACGTCGGGGAAGAAGAGCTGAGGATGGCGCATCATCGGTGTTCCTTGCGAGTGGCTCCTTATCCTTTTATTTGGACGAAGATCGAAGGTGATAATGACGTTCCTCGGTGGTTCTTCATTGGAAGGATAGTGTTCTTTCTTTGAGAGAAGAACACCCTTCTCTATTTCTCTAGAGCTCTCACAAAGTTCCAACACAACAAGTGCCAAAATATTATAATAGCTAATCTATTATTTTATTCACACAAGTAATTCAAAATTCAAACAATTTAATTAATTAATTAAAGAGTTTGAACTCATTAATTAACACGTGTTGGAAAAAACATTAAAGAGAGAGAGGGGGGAGGTGAAGAGAACTCATAAATAAGGAGGTTGTCGTAATAAAGGAAGGGAAGTTAATTGGGGAGTTTGAGGAGAGTCATGAGAGATGAAAGGTTGGGGCTCGTGTGGGCCCCACCTCTCAAATATCCACACATGGGAAGTTAGGTGGGTGTGGGACCCACCAATAACTTCCCATGGGAGGAAATAACTTCCATAGATATATAAAATTGTTCTAAACAATTTTATTTAACTTCTTAATTAAACCCCAATTTTTAACTTTCAACCCGCATAAAACGCAACTACGGTAAAGGTCCCCTTATGCAATTACCGGTGCTGCAATTTCATCAGTGTCCTCAGATTTCAATTCCGAATACCGGTTCAAAAGATAGAAAAACCCGCACGTACGTTTACTGAACGTACCCGAAAAAAACTTCGGAAATTGATTCTGGGCACACCGGGCCTCAGAATCAAGTGCCGTCAGAAGCCACAGACTTGTAAAATTCCAAAGAATTAAGAAAAAAATTTTCCTTGAAATTTAAGAGTCTTTACATATAACCTTGATGATGATTTATCCAACCAATTTCAATAATTTTTTCACTTTATTAAAGTACAATTACATTCATTTGATTTGAATTTTTTTGAGGCTGATCATGATTTTTATTATCCCCATGTAATATCAAATGTTCCCACTTAACATTGTATAGTTTTAGTGATCATAAAAAAAACTAATACTATAACTATTGAAGCACTTTTTGAACACCCATTTTTTATTATAAATTTAAGATTATGATTTGTTTATAAAGAAGAATATGTTTTGGAGATATGAACTAGTTAGGAATTGGGTATGGATATGGATTCATATTTTTTATAATAATTCATGTTTTTTACTGTGATTGAAGACAATTCATATCCAAGTGATGCATTTCTATAAATTGTACAACCCAATCCTCAAGATATAAAGTACCCCTATATAACGTTTTCCACTCCATTTCTCAATAAGATATATTCTTCCAAGGAGGAAATATTTAAAGAAGAAGAACACGGGGTCCCACAAAAGTCACAAGGCACTGAATCTTGGAAGAACATATGGTGGTTATTAGGAAACAATCTTCAACTCTATTTAGATTTTGGTTAAATTAGATACTGCCCAATTGTGGACAATCTAACTATATAACCCCTTATCGGTTATCCAATGATTTACTTGTCTATATTATATTCATAGTATTTTATTTTCATTTTTTATATTCTTAATGAACGTGTTGTTTATTTTTTTTGGGAAATAATGTGATAGTGACTCCACATTGAAAAAAACTAGTCTACAAAATGGATTTTCAGTTGACTTCACTACTAATAAGAGGAGCTACAAGCATGATCTATCTGGATAATTCCTCCTCTAACTCAAAAGTTTCTTGATAATTATTATGTGTTTAATCTATTAAATTTTCATATTGAACAATGTTAAATATTATAGGTTCTCAATTAGAGAAGTCATGGATCATTTATAAAGTGAATATAGTGAGTTTCTTGTATAACCATAAATGATTAAATCATATTCAAATGTGAGTATTGTATTAAAATCATTCATTTTAATACTATTTTTTTTTCAATTAATGTTCTTGGTTTAGGGATTTAAATGGTAATGTAATTTCTTAAAATGTGGTGTTTTATACTGAAATATTTTATTTATCTTGTTGGGAACTACTACTAACTACTTTTCTCCATGTGAAAAAAATCATGGTCTTATAGTATTTTTAGTTTTAAATTTTATAAATCATCATTGAGATCAATTATTTTAAATATTTTATCTAGAAATTATATTTTTATGTTGAAATTTCCAAGGTTATATACAATAAGAATTTTTTTCATAATCTCAAATTTTATATTGTTAATATTTTTTGTGAAATAATTCTTTTGGTGGTTTCCAATGAAAATTTTCACCACTTCCCAGTATAAATTTTCCAAATATATTTTTAATCAAATTTTTTATTAAATTTTATGCCACCCTGATATTAAATATTGAGAAAAATAATGGGTTTTATGTGTGGCAGATAGGTACTTTCAGTTTTTTTGAGCTATTATTCATGTTGTATACATAAAATCACACTAATTTGTATTGGGAATGAAAATTTTAATGCTTCCTTTATGAGAAAATTCACTGACTAATCAGGTTGTAATTTCATTGACTTTGAAATTGTTGAAATTAAATGATTTTTAAGTGAATATAATAATTTTTTTCATGGATGTATAGTTTTAAAACATGAAAAATTTAAGTGAGTGAAAGTATCATTAGGAAATTGAAAATATAAAATTAGGAAACTATAGTTTTGAATTAATTTCATGGTAACTTGGACATTGTAAAGGAGAAAAAATTAGGGATACAACCAATAGAGTTTGATATAAGTCCTTTAAAACTAGTGTAAAATGGGAAAGTAGGATCCCATATTGAATCTCTAAGACCATATTCCATAAAAAACTACATAAAAAAATAAAAAATAAAAAATAAAAATACACTTGTAAATATGTTAAGTTCCCAACACATACTTGTATTTTTATAAAAATAAATAAATCAAGTTCCTAATTGAAAAAAATGAATATATTTAGGTAATGAGAATATTGAACCTAGATAGAGAACGGTAAAATTTACATATAAACAAATCATTTGAGTTATGTTAATAAATTGGAAACTATAACATTGGTTTAAGAAAATTATGATAGAGGGATAAAATGAAGGTCATCTTATTATTATTTTACTTCAACTTTTAGTTATTCACTTTACTTATAGATGTTGAACTGTTAGTGGATTAAAGTAAGTCACTAAGAATATTTCAAAGAGGAGTCATGGTAATCTATTAAGATAATGAGTTAGTGGAGTTATTCCTTTATAGTTTGAATACATGATTCTAAACATACATATCTTTTTGAAGGAATTTAATTACATTAATTTGTATGACAACCCTTGTATTTAATACACCATAAATCATGATTCATATCATAAAGATAAAATTAAAACAATCCCTAAGGATCATGTTGCATAGTTTCTTTGGATAATTAGATACATAAATCAATGACTTGAGACATTGGTAAACAAACATTATTGAAAAACTCCAAAACAAACCCTTATATGCCATCGATCGTCTTATACTGCATGAGATAACATGAGGAATTTTATCAAGAAGGGGTGAGATATAAATCCAAATAAGGGAATAATGAAAGAATAAAATGATTAAAGTAATACAAGTGATTCAAAAGGATCATAATTGGTACATAAATTTTTTGATAATCATGAAATTTAACAATGAATAAGGATATAATATGACAACATCATTAAAGCTTATGAATTTCATAACAACATAAATGATGGAATTTGAATCATAAGTCAAGGATTACCAATGAGAAATAATAACATACTGGGATTAAAATAATGTCATATTCACTATAAATTGTATATCTAGAGTAAAAAACATTACCCAATGCATTTTAGGAGAATAAAATTATAAGCACACCTTTCACATTAATATCATTCAAATGCATTTGGGTGACTCATAAATCATACAATATAAGAATGTATTTAATTAAATTTAACCCAAAAATTATAGAATCTGGGTTTTATATGTGGATAACCATTATAAATGAATTATATGTACATCTAGGTGAATACCATTGGGTGGAAATAGGGATGGGTATTCATAAAACAAAGTATGGATTCAAAAATAGTAGAATAATTTTAACTACACAACATGTGTACATAACGGTTAATGGGAGGGTATTAATGGGAGTGAAAGGTGATATATCATTAAATGTAATCATGAGGATAGTAAAGGGATGTATAATAACAAATTATATCATCAAAATTTGGAAATAAAAAGTCTTAGTTCAATGAAGGTACTTGAAATAAAATTGTATAGGGGAGGACCCCTTCCCTTGAGGGGCACTTCTAAAATATTATAAGGAGATTCTCAAGATCTCAAGAACTCATTGGGGGTGATTTAGAGAGGTGTTGGGAGAGTAACCTAATACTCATTGGGTTTTAACAGAAGCATAGTGGGAGGTTGTGTGGGTGTTTATAGAAAAAGGGAGGGGAATTCATTTTTAGTTTCTAAACACAGGTTTTGGGATTTGTACGAAAAAATAATCAAATCCACATATCATACCATGAATTTTAAACATGTTATATAACCAAGAGGAGTTATTTTCAACATTATTTATGGATATTAATCTAACCCATTAAAATAATACCATTGTTCATCTAAAAGTGTGTAATTTTATAAAGAATTGATTTTAAAACCATAAAATATAATATAAGTTTTGAAGGATTAATTGAAGGGTTATACAGATAACCAAGTAACTTAAAAAGTATATTATATTAAATTGGAAATTTAATTTTGGTTGTGGAAACTCTTTATAGTATTTATTACAACATTTGGGGCTATTATGATGTTATAACACATACCATATATTTATACCATTTTTTTTATTTTTTTCAAAATAATTAAATTATCTAGTTAGATTATGAATAATCACCATTGGAAAATTTCTATGTGTTTATTTTAAAAAGTATATATATTTTATCCATTTTTTTCCAAACATGATAATTTCACTATTAAAAAATCATTATTTTCAAAAAATATATGTTTTTACTATACTAACAAACTTTAACCCTTATAAAAATTATATTGGGATTTATTTAATTATAATATAATTTTTATTTAATAAGATATTTTTTAATAATAAAATTTTTCTAAAAATAAATTTATTTTTTAAAATTCATGAATTTATAAAAAAGAGTGTCCTAATGGAAACTATAGATTTCCCAAAAATAAAATTTTGATTTATTTGTATCGAAATTTTATTTTTATCAAACTCATTATATAATCATTGATAATGTACTAAGAAAAAGAGGAATATATATAATAAATATTTTATTGAAAATAAAATACAAAAAATAAAAATATTATGGTATGGATATATAACACTTTATTACACCAGTGTACCCCTTTTATGGTGTGCGATGGTGACACATTCTTAGGGTATTTAGACGAATATAGTTTGGGCAGTGATCTAGATAATGTTGGATATAACTTGTAAATGGTTTTATCATGTTTCAATTGTAAAGTGTAAATATGGGATTGGTAAAAGGTAAACCCTAGTTAATCCCCCACCATTACATGATCTAATAAATTGGATTTATTATGTATGATTCTACTGGAAGCATCCATCACTTATTCTATCTATGTAAAATAGATTTTATCATGAACATTAATATATTAATATTAATTATCACTATACAATGGAAAAATTATAAATGTTTTTATTCTTAATAGAATTTTAAATTTGATAGGCTATAACAATCCAAATCATTTCATCTGTTTTCTATATCTACATTACTTTATAAGGAATTTATTCCATAAAAAATGAATATCATTTATAAAAGTTCAAGTATTTACATTATTCCCCCTTCAGATATTTCACTCTCAAAATTTCATTTTATACACTAGAACAGAATAACAAAAATTTGATTTACCACCTCCTATATTTCCTATGTTTCTTCCTTAAACATATGGTTCCATCGTAACATGTTTACAATGTGAGTTTTCTAGTTTTGAAGATATTTTGTATCTATGATCTAATATTTTCAACATATTCTCCTTAAATGAATGATCATTCTCAAATGTAACCCCTATAGATTTAATACATGTGAGGGGTCTTGTATGAACATACTTATGTGGGAGACGTCGAAAACAATATGTAATAGGGATATGTTTGTTGAGAGTTCTAGTCAATAGTTCATGGATTCGATGTGATCAATGATCTCAATGGGGATTATGTATCTTTGACTAAGATTTAAATTCTTCCCAAACCTTGTGACTTTCTTCCACAATGATATACTAAGGAAAAATTCTTCTCTGACCTCAAACTCTAGCTCTTATTGTTGATTTTATGCATAGTTTTTATCAACTTTGAGAGGATTTCATATGTTGTTGAATAGTTTTAACCTTATTTATAATTTCTTTGATAATATCTACTCCGATCATATTCCACTCACCAATATCATCCCAAAATGTTTGAATATGAAAACTCTTCCCATATAGAGCCCCATAAGGTTCCATTTGAATGATAGAATGGAAACTACTGTTATATGATGATTTAATTATAAAAATATATTGACCCAAGCATCATTAGAAATATGTTGAACTTGATATCAACATATCCCCTAATGTTTTAATAGTTCTGAAATTATGATCATCTATCAAAGGGAGATAATACATATAAAAACTCAACATTGTACCTAACACCTGAAAAATGATTATCTATATTCTCATGGTAAACCTCAGATCTTTATTAGATATAATCAATATTATAACTTTATGCATTCTTACATATTCCCTTATATATATCACAATGATTTGATCAAGAGTGTAATATTCCTTGATATTAATGAAATACACATACTTTTATGGATATTTAATACCACCCAGATGGATTTATTGTAATCATATGTCCTTGGATTCCCTAGGATAAAATTCATGGTTATGTTTTCCCATTTACATAATAGTATGGTAGATGGTTTCATCACAACCTTATACATTTTTTATTCATTCTTGAATTTCTAACATACCAAGCATCAAGATACAAAATTTTAAATCTTCTACTACATGTTTTCCCACTATAAGTTTTTATTCAAATATATATGCATCATAATGTTTCATGGATGAATAGTGAAGGAAGAAAAATTTAATCCATCCTGAAGATACCTCTTGAGATATGGTTTTTATGGGACACTTTTCAGGTTCCATACATCATAAATCAATATTTATAAAATTTTGACACTGCACTATTTGTTATCTTTGTCAGCAACACCTCGTCACCTTTTTTGTTCTCCTTGATCCTCTCAATAAAGGATGATTGAACATTTATTTGAGTTTCTTGGATAAATATACATTTATTATTATCATATCCATCCTTTTATTTTCCTAGAATATTGGATCCCTTTCAATCATTATTATGTATAGGGTTTCCAGATCCTTTCTAGTTATATAATCTTCCACATTATTCACCATCCATAAATGGTAATGGAAAAACAATTATAATCCTTGATCACCTATAACAACTTTAAATGGAGCATGTTGATATCCTCTTATGGGAATATATACATAAGGATTTTTTGAACCGTATATATTTCACACTACTCCCCATAGAGATAATTACACCATATCATTAATTCCAAGATAACTATAAACAATTCTAGATCATGGGTTGTATAGTTATACTCATGTAACATTAATTGGAAGGTGACTGAAGTTATAAATTTGTCATATTTCTTGATTGAAAAATAAATAATATTTTGGAATCATTATTATAGATTAAAAATTGTTCCCCCATTGTGTATAATGATAGAATAGGTTTAGTGATTAGCCTCTTCTTTAACTTTTTAAATCTATCATTGCATTAATCAATCCAAAGAAACATCAATACCATTTGATTTATCTTGTTTAGTGGTCTAGGAAATCATGTTAAGTGTCTCAAGAATTTCTTATTATAATCATAGAAAACTATGTATCTCTTTCAAAGATGTTGATTTTGGCTATCCAAAATTTCATCAGTTTTGAAGGATCTATAAATATTCCTATACTGGTGATAAAATTCCCTAGTAATATTACTTGATCATTTAAAACATTCATTTATTATACTTCGTATATAATTATCCTATTCACAATCTCTTCAGTACAACATTTAAATGATCATCATGTTCCTCCTTACTTTTATAGTATATTTAAATATCATCTATAAATACTATTTTTTAGGTAATCCCTAAATGCACTATTCTTTAATTACATGATGATATATATATAATTAGTGAATTTTAATGGAATCACTATGAATACATAGTTCCCATTTGTTATAATAAAATTATTATTGTGTATATCCTCCTTCTTCAACATTACATGATAATATCTCAACCGAATTTGCACCTTTGGTAAGTACTCAAGTACATCTAGCTAATCAAAAAATTAATCAATCCATTCCAGTGGATAATTGTTCTTTTTATTGTTCTTTTTTATATCAGTATAATTAATAAATAGGCCTATTAGCCCACCCTTCTTCTTATTGAAGGACCAGTTCACCCCATGGTGAAGCGATTTGGTTTATATACCCTTTATCCAGATTCTCATATATTTATTTCTTCGACTATTCAAGTAAAAATGGCCATTATGTATGTAGTATTTGATATTTAAAATTATCTGGGTATAATCTATATCAAGAAATCATCCTCACATATTTAACAAAGACCCTAAAATTTATTGGCAACACATTAGTGAATTCCTTAAAAATGGAAATTTCATCAATGATGATCTTTTTTGTAATCTAAATCAGCTGGGATACATACTCATTATCATAGGGAAATAATATCCATTATTGGGATTATGATACCAAGTTATATTTATACTCTTTCTTATATATATAAATAATCATATGGAGATTTTCTATATAGAGGGTGATTTCCTTATCTCATAAATTTATGTTTTCTCCAAAAAAGGAGTGATAGTCCATACCCAGAATAGCATCAAATTTTGTTAAAGGTTGTATCACAAGGTTCAATGTGAAAATTAGCACAGAAATTTTGTTATTGGATGAGTTATATTATTGTAATTCAATAGTTTAACCATTTTCTATCTTCAATGATAACTCTACTTCCATGTTTTGAGGTGATGTATGAATAGTTCTACTAAACATATGTGATATGAAATTTTCCCTAGAACCATAGTCACATATGTCATTTGAATTTAATTAATAAATACTAATTCTCAATTTCACTATTTTATTCTGGTATTAATCATTTACTAAACACAAAATAGACTAAGATTTGAGAATTTTCAAACCATTAAAAACATAAATGGGAATCCATGATCATTTATGGGATAAATCATAAATGAAAAATATAACTAAGATATGAATTTCTATATTTCAATATATGTTATCCTTGTTATATTTATTATGATAAAATTTTGTTGGATTTTTTTCTTATCATAATGATTTATAAGGAGATTATAAATTTACCAAATATATCCCCAATGAGTTTCAATCTAGGTGTGCATCAAATCATCCTTTTCATGCACTAGTTGACACATCAACTATTCCAGATCCAAATAAACAATTAGTATCTAGAAAAGGATTTGTTTCTTTAAAAACACTTAATCTCCACTTTAAAAATATTTATCGATGTTTTACTATGTTTAATATTATCATTGAAGATTTCACTAAGGTTTTGTGATCATAATTCCAAAAAATGACTATTCCTTTCTTTGATACCAATTATGAAAACCTGTGTAATTAATAGTCTTAATTCATAATTTATTACCTAAGGATACACATAATACAATCCCAAAATATTGTGAGGTATATTGTATTTGGGTAACTATATACATAGAACAATAATAAGAATCACGGGTATAATAAAATTAATTAAAAATTCCAAAACATTCCATAATATTTAATCAATCGTCTAATAATACTCGGGATAACCTAGGGATGTACATAAGGAAGGGGTAAGATATAAATACCAGTAATGTAATAATCAAATTATAACATGATGAAATAAATACATGTGATTTAAGAGTCATATCAAGGTGGCATAAAAGGGGTTAGAATCATATACTTTAACATTTAGTCTTGATATAAGATGATATCATAAAGAAAATATAGGAATGTGGAAAAAATATAAAATATGACATCATAGGCATATTTCAAGTCCAAAAACATCAACATAATAAAATTTTGATCCTAGGATAACCACACATTCACCAAAAATGGTATATCATGAGTTAAAAAAATTACACAATTCATTGGTGGGATATATAATTTTGGGTCCTCCCATCGCTTTAATATCATGTACATGCATTGTGTTCCCTATAAATCATACAACATAACAAAAGTATTTCACCCCTTTTAATCCTAGTATAAATTAATTTTTATATTATTTGGTGTCCCATATTAGTGAATTATAGGTATATCTTGGTTAATAACATTGAGTGAAAATAGGTATGGGTATGGACAACATGAAATTTTATATTTGAAAAATCACAAAACATTTTCAGTAACATAATTAGTGTACATAATGGTTAATGAGAGGGTTATAATGAGAGTGAAAGGTGAACTATAATTACATGGAATAATTTGGAAAATAATGGGATGTTTAATAACATTTTATAAAATTAATAATATAAAATAAAAAGCTTTATTAAAATTAAATTACATGAAATAAAAAGGAAGCGACGAGGTTCCCTTATCTTGAGGGGGATTATAAAATCTTGGGAGGATCTTCTTAAATGTGTGGGAAAACCTTGTGAGGTCTTTAGAGAAGTCAAGGGAGAAGAAATTAATTCTATTAGAGTCTTTAGTTTTAAGGATAGAAAGTTTTGTGGGTATCTATATAAAAATAGAGGGGAATTCGTTATTAATTTTGAATCCTTGGGTTTTGAATTATTATAACAAAATAATCAAACCCATAGACCCTTTGATGATGTTTTCCCTTGGTTTATTCCAAAGAGGAGTTATTTTCAATGTTTTTATAGGATATGAACTAAAATCATTAAAATAATACTATTGGTTTTGTTATAGTTGGTCAGGTTAATAAAGAATTTACTTTAAAATCATAAAATATAGTATAGGTTTTGGAGAATTCATTAAGGTAATATAAACTTAATAAAAATATATCAAAAACAAATTATATTAAATTTAAAACATATTTTTTATCATTTACACAACTTATAATATTTATCACACCACTTTTAGACAATTACTATTGCACAATATATACCATAATTTTATATCTTTTTTAATTTTTAACCAAAAATTAGGCCATCTCAGAAAATTTTGAAAAAATAAAAATTTGATAAATTAAATGTGTTGATTTATAAATTGGTATTTATTATTCAAAAATAATTTTCTTAATATGA
Source organism: Viscum album (assembly GCA_963277665.1). Taxonomy (NCBI): domain Eukaryota; kingdom Viridiplantae; phylum Streptophyta; class Magnoliopsida; order Santalales; family Viscaceae; genus Viscum; species Viscum album. Next base: position 1,375,806,051 of record OY728134.1, read on the forward strand.
TAATTTTATCATTCAAATAAAAAACCTTATTTACTTAATAATCATAATTTTTATAATGCGAACAACTTCCATACCCCTATAAAAATTATATTGGACATTATTAAACTATATTTTCATTTATATTTATATAAATTTTATTTAATAAGAATATTTTATTAAAATTAAATTTATTTAAAAAATTAACGAATTTATCAAGAATTTTGTCTTAATGTAAATTAAATATTTCCCAAATATTAAATTTTGATTTATTCATATCAATGTAATAATTTAATGAAACTCTTTATATATTCATTTATAAAGTTATAATAAAAAGGGATATATATATACATAATATTTTTTAAAAAAAATATAAAAATACATATTTCTATGGTCTAGATACATTAATCTTTATTACACAAAAATACGCTTGAAGGGTAATGTGTATGATAGTGAGACATTGTTGGGGTGGTTAAGTGAGTACAGTTTGGGATGTGATATGAATAATATAGAACATCTACCATAAATTATTTTAGTCATGTATCATTTTTTAAATCTATTCTTTGTATTTTTCTAGGGGAAAGCCTAGTGAATCCATCTCCCCCAGAAGCATAAATAAATATGCTTCATAGGGTATGATAATACTAGATGAGTGAATCAATTCTTTTGTCTATATAAGATAGATTCTATCATAACCCATAATATACTAATATTAAAAATCAATTTATAATGACTAGAATATTAATGGTTATGTTTATTAAAATTATTTAAAATATGATATGTAAATACCCAAACACCAATAGACGGCAGATGGTGCCTCACTTTATCAAGATAACACATTCATAGTCAAACTGATCATAAATCATTTAATAAAACATAGTAGACTATATCATAAAATATCAATCACAATTAATCATAAGATTCAATATGGAGAGTTAATATAGATAAAAATATCCTAACAAAATCATCAAATATTTCTTGAGGGAGATGCCCTTTTTTATAGTGGAAGGAAGATTTCTTTTGTAAAATCATTTGTATTTTTCATAAAATAAGATTTTAACATATATATCTTAGAAATGAGAAGGGTTGGACAATGAAATTATTTTTTAGGCATAAATTATTTTTAAATGAAGTTAAAATATTAAAAAAGACCATTTAAGAAACTTTTAAAAAATGTGCTACTTTTGTGAGGTTTAAGGGATAATACTAATAAGTATTTAAAAAAAATAACGGAATAATTATTTTATAAGAATATATTTTAAAAATATATATTTTCATGAAAAAATGATATATTAAAAAAAAATAATGGTTTCTTAAAACATATTATGGTGTTCACTTAAAAATGGGTACAAAACTGGGAAGTTCCCTTAAATCAGTCTTTCTGATCAAAAAATATTGAGAAGAGATGCTTATAAATTCATGTATTTACCATAAAATAAGGATAAAAACATATGGATACATGATTCCACTTCATATACATATAATTTTGAATAATTACATTAAAATAAAGAAGCATTATATTGTCCTAAAGAGAGATAAAGAGTAACCCGAAGGAAAAAATGGATGTTCAGGTAGAATCCCTTACCACTTTGTAATCAATCGATCTATTTGCATCATAAAATTAATTATCATAAAATTAAACATTAAATACCATTAAGATAAATATATTCATTATATTATATTTCAATGATTAGTATTGATACACCACACACAATGAATATTGGTGAATAAGGAATATCTCATAGAAATGAAGATCAGATGAGAAAACCCTTAACTTAAGTTGGAAAGTGATCTACACTTTCACTTAAGGTCCCAGATAATGAAAATATATTCATTAAAAATTAATATAATAACATATTAAACATTTATTTTATTTTTATTAAGTTCATTTATGGCCTTTTTGGTGAGTTATAATATTCAATTTCATCATTCAAGAGTGTTCATTTCCTCAGTTTTCATGATTTTCACACTGGTATAAATGTATAGAAGTTCAGGTAAAAAAAGAACATTTTTCCAGAATTTAAATTATAAGTTATTCATGAACTTATTGAATTATTAAATTTTCTTATATATCATATTTTCAAAAAAGGAAATTAATTCATTAGATAAAATGTTAATCATAACCGTTAGGATTATTTTGGCGTGTTATCGATCATCATGAACAAATTTTGTATTTTTAATTAAAGTTATGTATATATACTAGTTCAAGAACATTAGATAAGTTTTTTACATAAATTAAATTATGTTTTAGCCCTAAAAATGGGTTTTATGACCATCCTTGAAGGAGGTATTTAAAAAGGAAAACATGTCATCCACAAAGGTAGTAAATCAGCACATCACATATGATGTTTTCATTTTTAGAATAAAATGGGGAGGTGAAGGGAATTTATGGTTGATATACCATTAAAATATTATCATTACATTATATAAAATATATTTGAGTTATCATGTCACTATGAATATGGTTTGTAAGGGAAGGATAATAAAGGAAAAAAAAGTGAAAAAAATTAAAAGAATGAAAGGGGATTTTTCATCTTGAATTCCTCACCCTGAGAACCATTTTATGGAGCATTAAAATGGTATATTTTGTAATAAAATAAAAAAAGTGGAGAAAATTTTTGGTAGAGTAAATCGTATGAAATTGGAAAATCTTCAAGGCTTTAGAGGTGTGATGAGAAGAAGGTGTGAGGGGTGATATTTATAGTGAAGGAGATGAGTGTTTTCACATTATTTTATTCATTAGATTATTATTTTATCATAATACAATGAATAGTTTTAGAATTATCTATAAATATATTAAAATAAAGAAATAGTTTTTGATATTATTGGATTTCATTAGCAATACATCACCAACGATTCAATAATTCATGTATTTTAAAATACCATAAATTATCATATTTCACCATTCACAAAAAATAATGTATTTTATAAAAATACCTAAAACTAATCCTATACATTTTTAAAAGTGTAGAATTATAAAATTAAATCCACATTTTTAAAATAATTTTTGATATATTATAAATTTAATTTTAAAATAAAATCCTTATTTACTAAAAAATAGTAATTTTAATATTATAACCGATTTTATATAACTATAAAAAATTAATTAAGGTATATAAAATTATCTAATAATAATAATACAAAAAATATTAATTTATGAATATATTTTGCGTAATTAAATTTTCTTTTAAAACATTATATTAATTATAAAATTGTAAAAAAAATATTATATTTCAAAAATACCAACAATTAATTTATAGTTTTTTGAACATTTATTTACTTATTCAATGATACAAATATATGATATTTTTATTTATGAGATGCTTAAATTTTATTCACACTTTAATATGCGAGGCTATTATTCTAACATCCACATTATTATACCTAACACCACATTATTATTCCAATGATCACATTACTATATATTAAAAATAAAACTTATCCAAAAAATAAAAAAATGTAACCAAAGAAAATATTGATATTAAAATTTAAAATATAATTTTTATTTTTTCAAATATAATTTATAAAAGTTTCACAATTTATATTTTAAAAATGTTATCAATTAAATGGCAGTAAAATTGCATTTAGAAAAATATAGCCTTTTATTTGTAAAGTAGGATTTATTATTATTATATGCCTATAAAAATATTTTGGAAGAATGTAAAAATATCTTATTGAATATATATTATATATATTTCATTAATATCATTCCCTAATAGTTATTAATTTAATTTATTGATAAAAAATACCATTGTGGGAATATTTTTTTTTAAAAAAACATCATTTATATTCAATTGGTTTTCATTTTTCAATATTTGGTAACCAAGGAAATTATTTTATAAGCATCAATATTATATATTTTCTTAATTTACATAATCTCATTCATTCCCGTGATTCCCAACATCTAGGTGATAACTATAATAATTACATAATAATATTTAATCATTTTATAAGCTTCTAAGCTATAAAAAAGATAAATTTAAAAAGAGGTATACCATAAATCTTAGGGTATTACATTCTCCCAACCTTCAATGAATTGTGTCCTTGAAATTTGTAATTATACATAAAAGTAAGTGATTTATAATAAAATATTCCATTATGGTAACCCACATCAGAAATATATTTTATAAAACATCCTTTTAATAAGAGGGAAAGAGAAATGAGGTGGCCACCACAACATTAGTCTTTTTGATAGGATGAAATTAGCGGGAAGTGAAAACCTAGACATGGAAGAAAAATATAACTATCTTTTTTTGATGGATATTGATAGAGAAAATGTCCATTATAAAGTTAACCATAACAAAACAATAAATTTACCTTCGGTTAAAAGAATAATTCTTACTAAAAAAAGAAAACAAATAACATTTTTGTTACATAAGATTTTCCATATAGTTTAAGGACTACTTAACTATTTATATAAGAACATTTGATAATAACCATAATTCATTACATCCCATGTCATTATAAAAATCTTATCCTTTGGTTGTTAATCATTCTCTATACAATTCATTTATTAAAAAATGATGGATATTCAGTATAGAATTTATTCCTAAATCACTTTTATTGAATGATTCATAATTCATTACTTCAAACATGAAATGTTTACTGAAACCAAAAAGGTTAAAACATGTTATCCAATATGATAAATCATACGTTAAGATTAATATTTAATATATTCCATAAGCAATTAACCTTAAGAATCATAAAAAATATGTGTCTCCAAATTCAAGGACCAATGATTTAGAAGAAATATTCCTTAATAGCATATTTTCCACAAAATAACAAAATGTATCTATTATTAGAACATATCAAATATATGAATACCTTAATCACATATAATATTAATGAAAACATTCATGCTTCCAATAGTAAAATATCAGGTTGTTGAATATATTCAAAACATCTAATTATTCTACCATAATATAAATCATCAGATTTATAACCACCTTTATGGTCACCAAAACTATCCCGTAAATATCTATTTATTATTATCTAAATATCAAGTACTTTTTTTATGGTTATCTTTCCCAAGTCTCGTGTTTTAAAAAAGATCAAATTTCCTCTAAAACACATTTCATAGTCAAGAGAACCATTCAACATGAGCTCTCAAATTCTTAAAGAAGATATACTATAACACAATCCTTATTAATTCAATAATTATTATAACCAGAATATCATATCATAAACTAGAAATGGAAGTAATTTTATTATTCCACATCGACTATAATAACAATATAATCTTAAACTTGATACCTTTACTTATTCTCAGGTATATTTCCTTGATGCTTGGGAAATTAATTTTCTTAGTTCCCCATATCCTTACAATTAAAACATTTCAAATTTATAGCTTCTTTATTTCCCATACAATCACAAGCCTGGTGACCTTTATCAATACACTTGTAACAAACTCCCATTCCTTTCAGGCAAGAACCATTTTGCTTCTTCCCACAATTGTCACATATGAAAAAACTATTCTTTCCTTTTATCCATTTATCCCTCTATCCATATCTTCCATCACCATTATTTTATTGTCTTTCTATACCCTAAAGACATAATACATATATAATTATTTCTTGATCATGATAAAACATGAGATTATATATTTGTATAATGAGAATATTTTGGAGACCAATTCCTTTTATAGTAATGTATTAAACCCATCAAAGAAACGATCAATATTACTCTTTGGGATATATATATAGTCCACAACATGCCTTGATAAACTTTTAAAGTTGGATTTATATTTTTCAACATTATAATCCTCCTTTTTTCTTATATTCAATAATTTTCTCTCTATAACTACTCTTTTTTTCAAGGGAAATACTTTTCCATAAAAATTTACTTAAAATCGTTCCTTTCTTGGTTTTATATTTCACCCCCTCCTTTATTTTTTTAATCAATAACCACCATTGATCTACATCTCCCAAGAGATAATAAATTGACATGAAAACCTTCTCAATTTCATTAATTACTAAATAATGAAATATCTTATGTAGGTAACTTATTCATTTCTTAGCTACAAATGGATTTATAGTCCCATTGAATGATGGAGGTTATTGTCTCATGAAATAGTCTAACATTTATCCTCCATGTTTTAAATAGTGATGCTCCATATTAGCAAGTTTATTTTTCATAACCTGATCCAGTTGGACTAGTATAGTTATATGTTTTTTAGCAGCATTTTCAGATCTAGATCCAACATCATTATCATGCATAGTTGGGAAATCCCTATATGGATTAAATGCATTAATAAAATTCACATTTCTTCCAGTAATCACTATTTCTAAAAAATGTCATATACTATATTATATCACAACATTATGAAAAATAATGTATATTCTAAAACTAGTGAAACACTTATCATAAGTAAAAAAATTTAGGTATCACTAATCTCTAAATAATATGATAGGTTACGTTAGGAATATTTTCAAAGTGTGTTATAGGTTTAAATTTGCATAATATATTTTTTTCTTAATCATTTTTCCAAATACTCTACTAAAATTTCTTAGATAATAACTCTAAATACCCCATCCCTAGTAACCTATAGGTAATGCCTCACTTTATTACATTGGCATAGACACAATAATTCACATCCCAAAGGACCAAATAGTTTAGTAGCAATGGAAAACTAGATACAAACATAATCATTACATTACAACATGAAATAAAAATACAATATAGAAATTGTATTAGATACACTCATAAAATCCTAGTAATCCCTATAAGTCATTCATAATATACATCATCATATCCTAGGGAAAAAATAAAATATAAGAAAGGGTGATCTCAGATGATGAGTAAGGGTAATAAATATAGTGTAATCTGTCATAAATAAAAATAAACTATAAGTAATGGTTAATAACTTAAAACACGTGTGATTAAAATAGTGTATTGAGTATAATATGGAAGGTATGGAATCCGAATATACAATTCTATATAAATAATCATATGAGAATAAAAATTAACCATAGATATTATAACAGTCAAATAATCACATGGATTTTCAAATACTAATATCATAATTAGGGAATTCATAATTTCAAACATCATAAACATGCCAGTAATTCCTTTACGAATAATTTTACATAAATGGGTATGGATTCAGCCAAAATATAGACTAGTTTGTCTTATGAGACATACTAATGCATCGAGGGACTATACAAGGCCCCACCAATCACTTAATATGACCAATTAATTCCACATAAGAATGGGGTAAAACATAAAAATCATATATATATATATATATGAAATTTAAATAACATTCCCCAATAGTAAACACAATCACTAACCATTATGTCTAATATGGTGAATGGTATTATGATATCACAACCACATTTAAACTGATCATAAACCATTTAATATAATATGTTAGATGATATCATAAAAGATCAATCCCAATTAATAAAAAGATTAAATAGAGGGTTTTGAAATATATAACAATTCTCTAATAAAATCATCGAGGATTTCTCGGGTGAAATACCCTTTTTTTACTTCGGAATGAATAGTTCTTTTGGAAAATCATTTTAATTTGTCATAAAATCAGATTTTAAAATTTAAATCTCTTAAAATAAATGTTAGTGGAAATGAAATTATATTTTTGGAATAAATGATTTCCAACTTAAGGGAATACATGTAATAATAGAAATATATACACTTTTAAAAAATGAGCATCTTTAGTTCGGTTTAAGGGAAAATACTAAAGAGTGTATAAAACAAACAAAATAATAACTTTTTTTTTATAAAAACATAAATTAAAAAGGATAGTTTTTCATGATAAAATTAGTGATTTTAGTAAAATATTTATGGCTTAATATAGATTATGCAGTGCACATGAATATGGGTAAGAAACTAAGAAGTTCCCTTAAATTGGGCTTTCTTATCATGAAGAATATAGGAAGGAACACTATACAATCAAGTATTTCCCTTAAAAGAATTATTAAATGATTTGGATACATGATTTTGGAACATATAAACTTAATTTAGTATAATTATATGACAATTAAGAAAAATTACATTAGGGGTAAAGAGATATATAGAGTAACCCAAAGGAAAAAATGATGTTTGGGTAGAATCCAAGACCACATTGTAATCAATCAAACTATATTCCCCATAAAATTAATGACCCAAAAATTAAAAATTTAATACCATGAAGATAATGAGATTAATGACATGATATGTCAGTGGGTATTATATAAACACCACACACAAGTAATATACGTGAATAAGGAAAATCTCACTGAAATTAAAGCAAGATGAGAAAACCCTTACCTTATGTCTGAATGTGTTCTATACTTTCAATTAATGTATTGGATAATGAAATTAGATTTATTAATAATTTAATTCTAAATATTTTCAAAATGTATTTTATTTAGTGTATTTTTATTATGTTCATTTATGGCCTTTTGGATGAGTTATAATATTCAATTTTATCATTCAGGAGTGTTTGTTTCCGTGTTTTTCTTGATTTTTTCACTAGTAAACATGTATGGAAGATAATGTAAAATGGGAATAGTTATCCAAAATTAAAATTATATGTTATTAATGATATTATATATGATTAAATGGTATTATATATCATTTTTTCTAGTTATTAGGATTATCATTTAGATAAAACATTATTGATAAGCATTTAGATTATTTTTTGTGTTTTATCGATCATCACGAACTAGTTTTGTATTAAGAATCAATATTAAGTATATATAATATTTAAATAAAATTAAATTAGTATTATTAAACATATTAAACTCTTATTTATCCATAAAAAGGTTCTTGTACTATCCTTGAAGGATAAATTGAAAAATAAAAACTTTTCATCCATAAAGGTGGTAAATATGCACCTCATATATGATGTTTTCATTTTTAGAATAAAAGGAAAATAGAAGTTAATATATAGTTAATATACCAATATCATAATATAATTAAATTATATAAAATATAATGGATTTATCATGTCACTTTGGATAGGGGAGGCACATGAATGAGAAGAAAATAAAAGAAAATAAATGAAAATTAAAAGAACAAAAGGGGATTTTACCTCTTGAATTCCCCTATTTGAGAACCTCCTTAAAGAATATTAAAATGGTGTTATGTGTAATACCTAAAAAAATAATTTGGGGTGTTAATATTTTAGAGTTATTGGGAAGAAATTGGAAGAGATTCATGGCTTTAGAGGTGTGAGACGAAGATGGGGTGAGAGGTGGTATTTATAGTGGAGGGGATGAATGTTTTCTCATTATTTAATTCATTAGATTATTACGTTCAATAAATAACAAGAATTTTTTATTCCTTATCCCTAAATATATTAAAACAATGAAGTAAAGTTCTAGATTATGGGATTACATCTGGAATACATCATCCATGACTCAATCATTTATGATTTTGTTAAATACATTAAATTACCTTATTTCACCAATCACAAGAAATTCAAGTATATTTAAAAAAAACCAAAAAATTTACCATAGACAATTATTGTTGTTTATAATTCAAATATTAATTATTTTTTTAGAAAATAATTTTCTAAATATGAGAAATTTAATTTTTTAAAAATATCATTATTAACTCTAAAAATACTACTTTAAATATTTTAACTGATTTTACGACTCTTGGAAAAATTAATTAATGTCTCATAAAATTATACTATAATCATAATAAAACAAAATATTAATTTATGAAACTATTTTTTGGAATTAAATATCATTTTAAAACATTATATTAATTGTAAAATTGTAAACAAACTATTATGTTTCACAAAAATACCAATACTTAATTTACTATTTTTTAACATTTATTAACTTATACATTGATATAAATATACCATATTTTAATTTATGAGATTAATAAATTTTATTTATACTTTAAAAGGTGATTTTATTGTTTTAATGTCCACATAATTATTCCTAATGGTCATATTATCAATCCAACAGTCTCATTATTATTCATAAAAAATGTAACTTATCTAAAAGATTACAAAAAACTAATCAAATTAAATTTTGATATTAAGAGTTAAAAAATAATGTTTATTTTTTTAAAACATAATTTGTAAAGGTTCAATAATTTTTATTTAAAACTAGTTATCCATTAAAAAGGTTGTAAAATTGTGTTTAAAAAAATAAAGCCTTCTTTTGTGTAAAATTTGATTTATTCTAATATTATGCCTCTAGAAATATTTTGGATGAATGTTAAAATATTTTTTTCAATATATATTATATAAATTTAATTAATATATTTCACTAATAGTGATTAATTTAATTTATTAATATAAAATTTTATTGTGGGCATAAAAATAGTTTTTATAAAAATACATCCTTTATATTCCATTGGTTTTCATTTCTAATTAATTGGTAACCAATTAATTATTTGTATAAACAAGTGTGATAAATATTTTAACAATTTAGTTAATACCATTTATTCCTCCATTCAAAACATCTATAAGATAACTATAATAATTACATAATAATATTTAATTATTTTTTAATCTCGTAAGCTATCGAAGAAGTTAAATTTCAAAAGAGGCATACCAAAAAATCTTAGGGCATTACATGATAGGATATAATGGTACAAAGTATTAAATGTTTTTATATAAATAAATTACATAATAATCCATCTATCCAAGAAAATGGAATTTCATTTATAAAATTTAGGGAATTTTAATTTCCCATGTGTATAATTGATTAAGTATGGGAGAACCTGATGTGGATGTATTTTGATATATTTTTAAAGATATTTTTTTATCAAATTTAATTTTTTTTGAAGTGAAAATGTTATTCTAATGGAGAATTATTGAATATTTGGTAATTTTAGTGGGAACTATTACTATTTGAATATTTAAATGAAAAATATTGTCTTGGATCTGAAATGATTTCATGCACATTGATTTAAATTTATTTATTTATTATAATAATAATTTTATTTGTTTTTGGTGTTTCCATATTTTAAATTTATTATTTTCAGTTAAAGAATAATTTTATGTGTTTTTGGTAGTTGGATAAAAAATGTTCATGTGGCCGATCAACTGACCGTAAGAAGGATTCCACAATCACTCAATTGACCATGAGAAAAGTTACCACGTGAAGGCATTCAACATTATTTGTGAGAAAAAAATTTCTAGGTCTCAAAATACACTTTAATGTTGGCATAATTAGTCAACCAACATCACCAAAAGGTTTCCAACATACCATGTCTTTAACCCCATGTGCCCTCAAAGGGGGAAACCTTATAAAGGTGCTAATTAACCAAATAATGGAGGTAAATTCAATAAAATTACCTAGAGAAAATAAATGATAAATGAATTACCATAAATCATTCTTTCCAATATAAAAATATAAAAAGAGAGTGTAAAAAATCTAGGAACCATTGATTGTATATTTTGGGCATGAAGTTATATATTCATTTATATGTTTATGTCTTAGGAATCATGATCAAATGGTTCTTCAGGTTTATTGTAAGAATTACATGAAAAACATGACATGATCAGAAGGCTTTTATAGAGGGATAATTTTAAGGCTTTGAGGAATCATCATTACACATCATGGATAATGATTATAAATCATTCATTGTATATTGTATGACTTACAAGGGAATCATAGGGCTTCTGTCCTTAATCAAATTTATAGGAGCCTCCATTGTAAGACTTCATTATTGACAGAAAGGTTTTATAAAATGGTGAAATTTTAAGATTTATATTGAGATATAGTAATCTAGGTGACCCAACTGAACCATATATCAACATGTACTGGTCACATGGTAGTTAAAATCCTCAAATAAGATGATTTTGGTGTGTGATAAATTATCAAATTGAGAGATTTAGCTAAATTATGTCCATGTGGGGTTATCATATTTTATTATAATAGGTTAATCATAGTCATATGTGATTAAATGTTTGTTAATGATGTGATAATAAGAGTATGCCACATAACTATTCACTTCCTATTAGATTCATTCGACATCATTTTCTAATTCATTTCAAATAATTAGTGGGGTTTATCTATGTAATTAGTAATTATTGTTCCATAAGTTCTATTTATGATTCCACTTCTCCCACATTTAATTTTTTACTTCAGGATAAATATTGTAAATATAGTGTTGTTTTGTCTTCTTTCTCCATGTTTTATGACCAAAAACCTCAGTAGATAGGGGAATAAAATGTATTCTTATTCTAAGAAGTGATGCCAAATATTCTCAAAGATTGAATATCATGATGATCATGATCTCTTCAAGATTTTGTCTAAATGTGAAAGTGAATTTGGAATTGAGACAACATAACTACTCATTGGATCATTTTTCTTAATTAATCTCTTCATTATTTATCCTCACACTTATTCATTTCAATCAACCGTTTTAATTATCTTGAGATGATCACTTTAAATAGAAAAAAATCTATATAGGTTGGTTGTATCTTATGTTTAATTCATATATGGGAGAATATTCATGTAAATAGAGATGTATCATGAATTTTACCAACTATTTTATGAAATATATGATCATTACTTCATACATTAAGCAATCTCTACAAGAGTAAAATTTAAAATTTTATTTTTTTTTATATTTTTGATAGGTATTAAATAATTTACCCAATTAGATCCTGTTGTATTCTATCTATCTACTATCTCCATTTATTTTATTATTTCCCATGTTTTATTATTTATCTAACTATTTAATCACTCTTTCCACTATTATTTCATGTTTTTTCCATTCACAACTTTGAAATATTTAAAAAAATTCTTAGAAAATAATTATTATGAGTGGAACTTCTTTCTTGAGAGAGAGCTTGAGGATAACAACTATGCTATATTTATAAAGAATAAAAAGTTATATTTGTACATCCCTTACAATGGGGGTACAACCATTATGTCATGATTTATATCTTATTCATGATGTTTGATGTCTAATTTAATTCCCCCCCTCTTTTAATGTTTATTATTTGAATTTTTCTCATGATATAAGGTTTCTATTACCAACCAAATTTTAAAATGAAGACATATCAAATGCGATAACCCTTCTAGTGGATTCTTACTCTCTTATTGAGATAAATATCATTTTCATGTCCTATGGTTATCTATAGTGATATTTTTCATCTATTTAAATAGTTATAAGGTCTATGTTTTGTAACCTTTTAATGTGATATAGTTTTCAACAAATGTTTATTAAAATTATTAAAGGGAATTAATTTTATTTTTTTGTATATGCCTACACTTTTTTCTAAATTTAAAAATGGTCATTTTTAACTTCCTTGTTCTTCTTTGAATTTTTTTAAAAAATCATTTTATTGTTCTCAATATGGGTTGTTTTTGAAAAAATAAATAAATACTATTTAATGTATTTATGTGAATATTTTATTTTTCTTCCTTTATATTTCTAAATGATTCATTATCTATGCATTTACATGGATTTATAAATGAAATTATTAATCTATTTATTTCATAAAATATTACATTTAAATGTTTTCAAATGATTAAGGATATTTATTATTTGTGAAGTAATTTTCATAAACCCCATATAAATCAATTTTCATTAGTGAGAAAATATCTTGGAAAATATTATGTGTGATCAAGGATATTTTGGAAATGATACCATCCCACTTTTTTTAACAAATGTCTTGAGAAATGTTATTTTTAATTCAATGAATAATCTGTCACTACATTTTTCTTTCTTAATGATTTTATATGTATAAAAATTATTTTATTCCAATGTATTTTCTTTGGGAATAACCTATTTTTAACTTATTTTATTTAATTTAATTCACCTAGATATTGATACATTGATCGATTAGGGAAACTATTTTCTAAACCATATCCCAATTATAAATATAGTGTAAATACCATAAAATTCACTACTTAAATTAAATGTTATTTACTAATAAGGGATTTTAATTTCACTGGATACCCATTTATTTTCCATGGTTTTATCATATTATGATTATTGAGGGAATTGTGAATGTTTTTAAAAACTATATGAAACCCATTTTCATTCCATAATTATATTATGATATGATGAATGATTGATTTCATGTGGCACTAATATATATGGATGAATTACTAGAGGGGTCCTCTATCTCCCACCAATTCATTAGATAAAAGTTTTTATATCATAAAATAATTATTATCAAGTTTTTTTTGGTTTCTCATATGCATGATCATTGATGGTGTGATCATGAAAGAAATCTTCTTTATACTAGTTTTTATTACACAATTTTATGTTTTTTATCAAACTATGTTATTCTCTACTAGATTATATTTTTTGAATATTTTTTCACACAAATTTTATTTATTTCCTATGTTATGTAATTACATATTCAATGAATCATAGTTTATGATATATGATTTTTTGGGTATGAGTTTCTTAGGTACTTTGATTATACCCATATGCTCATCATATTTTCACTAATGATCTTTGACTATCTTAATTTTTGTTTACCCTGACTGTTATTTTGAGCATAACCATCATTATCTCCCATTTCCCCATATTATAATGATAAGAATAATGTATGAATTTTATTTAAGTGTATCTTATGTTGAGTGTTTTGGGGAGATATTGTAGACTTATTATGGATATTTTTGTTCTTAGTATAATGGAAAAAATATCCATTTGATATAATGAACATGAGTTGTATTAGTGAATTATTTTTATTAATTCTATAAAACTATAAACCTAAATATTTACATGGAATAAAAATGTTAAATTATGTTTGATAGATATTGTAATTAAGGATATATATCAAAGACATTGTGTAAAGTATATTTTTAGCACTATATCCAGGAGTGTGGGTTTGGGGATCACCACCACAATTTCCAATTATCATATCTCTGATATGCTTTATGTGATCCACCTATGACATCGATTAGATAAGGATATCATCAATGAACATGACTATGAACTTGTCCACAAGCTAAAAAAAGATGCAATTTATTAGTCCCATAAAAATATCTTGTGAGACGTTGAACTCAAAGTTCCCATACAATCACCATTATGTGGTATTCGAGATATCCTAATCTTTTACTCACTTCTAATTACATACATATTGTAAATAAATCTTCCAACACCAATTAGATCCCTTATTATGGTCAAATAGATCATCAATCATTAGAAATAATATATGATTCTTAACATTCACCTGGTTTGACCTTTAGTATTATTCACACTACCATAGACTATTTTTCAACTTCTTGGGGAATAACACATGATCACCCAAGGAGATAAAATAGTTTAGATGAATCTATTCTGCATTAGATCATTAATATGAAGAACCAACTAAAAAAACACCATGTGTATCTTATGATGGGTGCCATAAAAATTGAAAACACTTCCAATTGTATATTTATAACAATATCAATGTCACCTTAAGGTTTTAGTCTTATAACCTCAACTAGGAATACATCACAGAACTCCTCCACTACTCTTGGAATATATACAACCTGCACTTCAATTGATAACTCTTTCAGTTTAGATAAAAGGGGATCTATATTCCTTCCTCCCATATTCAACCTCTACTTACCAATGAACACCACACATCATCCTTATATATATATATATATATATCAGAAAATACAACGATCCTATTAAAAAATTCATTTAATAAATACAACCATTTCATACTAATGATGAAAAAAGATAGTTATATCTGTAATAAGAATAAATTACCTACTAATTGATGTTTCCCCTTCATTATCCAACATACCTAGTACACATAAAATAAGTATCCCGCATCCAACTAACATGGAAAAAACCAGGGGAACTAGAATTATCTACACATAAAGTCACAATGAATTTACCAAAGTAAATGAAATTAAGGAGTACGAGGATTCAAGATCAAACTAACCAGAGGAAAGAGTAGACATCAAAACGATTTTCCCTATGATAATCTCCGGACATTCCAACACTGGAACATCCATCAAATTCATTTTCACACACCCAAAACCTATATCTAACTACTAATAACATCAATAGACACCCTTAGGTTATGGTATTTTATGATGGGGAACATCACATGGATAACCTATACCATCTCCATCTTCACTTTGTTGATAAAATTCTTACAAGCTTAGTTACTAAACAATTTTTAGTGTCTATTATTGTTGATAATTCCTTATAGGAAACTGTTTTCAATGTTGTAAAGGGGTATTTCCTCCCATGTAATATTATCCTCTCTAACCAGTTATACTCTTATCATGATAATGAACATGATCTCCACATATATAGCATGAAAACGCGAAACCCCTAGTGGATTTTCAAGAACCACTAGGTCCAAAATGGGTTGAAAACAAATGATGATATTAGTTCTTAGTCACTCAGAACCTAAATTGAATTGAAAAATATGATCCTCCACCCAAAAATAATCTTCTCGAAATTCACTATTTTCCTCCCTCTTAAAACGTTCCACCTAGAGAATGCATCCTCTTGATCACCAATACCTTCTTCTGCACCAAAAATTACATGGGATATGTAAATATGTTGAGCACATAATAGATCACTAGATATATCACCTCCTCAATACATCATACTTGAGACCCCTCATATAGAAATAGATCAGGAGGAAAATGTAGTAGGTCATTGAACATTATCCCAAGCTCTTACACTCAAAATCTCCCCTACTAAATCTAGAAAAATTCACGTCTATCTACAATTTGCATCCTCATTGATAATAACTCCAGAAAGAACACATTTTGATATCACCCCATGTTATATTTTCCTCTCTATACAAAATTAAAAATTGAATCCCCCACAAACATGATAATCCTCACATTGGACTAATTGTAAATGGAACTCAAGACATAGCTTGAGCTCAAATTAGACCGAAAATAACCACAACCTATACCAACTGGTGCTCAATATCTAGATCAGAGACACCCCCTAATACCTCACTATCAATTTTCTATGGAAACACACAAGGTCCTCTTACATGACTTATCCTACTCCATTATATAGATCCTCCTATGATCATCATATTATTATTTATGAACCTATATTTCCTAAGATACACACAACCGTTGACCCAAATCCATTCATAGAGGACTAATGTTATGAACATAAGTTTTTACTGGATTTTCTAACAATGAATAAGGATTTTTATAGATAAATATATATCATGTAATACTTGGCTATTTTTAATGGACAAGAATATTTTTTTTATAAAATGTGAATTTTCTTGTACTTACACAATTGAAGAGGTTGAAGATGAATGAGTTGGTAAGATACCAATGTATTAAATGCATGGTCATTTAAGGGTAGATATAATGATATTCTAGCCATCAAAAAAGATGTAATAGATTAATAAAAGAATGCATATTGATGGATTATATTTCATATTATTGAATATGGTACTTTGGAGAAATAAATTTATTTATATGGTTTAAGTATAAGACCACATTGTAGTTGTGACATTTTTAAATGATGAGAAAATATCTGTGTGTTGAGTTATATATTATGTAAATTATAGATTATGAGACAACACCATTGTGATAACAAGGAATAATTTTATTTACCCTGATACTTTAGAGGTATCCATTCCAGAGTCTATAGTTATGATATAATCCTGATGAAAAATATTCCACTAGACCATAGAATGAGGTTAGAATAAATAGATTCTAAAATGAAGAGTATATAGATTTCTTATACCAACATGTAAGCACATCATAAAATCTACCAAATATTTAGAGATTATATAATTAGAAGACTTCTTGAAATTCTGATTTTAATAGATATAGGGTGTGGCACCATAGAGGAGTGAAATATTGAAAATGAATATTGGTATCTTTGGATTATCAAGTATGGTCATGCTTGAAGTGGCTGTTTATGCTATATAGCATCAAGAAGTTTTAGAGTGCCTATGAGACACCAATGAGTTATTCTATATTTTATCTTTCCACAATATGAAATTTCAAAACATAGCTATTAAAACTATCATGTTCCCATTTTAATTTGAATGGTTGATATTAAATGGATAAAGATCAAAGGGGTGATTTTAAATTAGAGGAGTTGTATTGTAATTATTTATTGAATTAAAAATTAAAAATTCAAACTATTATAAGGATATATAAAAATATATTGAAAATAATTGAAAAGTGAGACACACTGAAGAGATAAAGGGTTTTGGAGAATTGAAGAATTGGGTTCCTGAAGAAAAAAAGGAACTAAGTGTTCCTAGATAATGACGATTGAAAGAATGGAACTATTTGTTCTAATGTAATTCATTTAAAATATGTATCTAAGGATATGTATGGTGTGTTCACATAAGGATGTTCTGAATTTTGGAATTATTGTGTATCATATTGGGGAATATTCTTGATATAAATAGGGTGAAGTGAATAAAAATAAACCTTAGTTTGTGATGAAATTATCATTTATGATGAGGAAAATAATTCTGACAAGGAATTATTATGTGTAACGTGTTACTGTAATTTTATGACAATTTGAATTATCTTAAGGGTTGGTGTGTAAATTGATTAAAAATCAATGTCATTTATAGAATAAGACTGGGAATCCTAATTTGTAATACATTGTATAATCAATCATAGAATATTATGATTCATATTTCAACAAAAAATCTTATATTGATCTTCATGTCAGTAAAAAAGAGTAGAATAATTCTACAATCTATAAATTGTCTTATCCACGTCTTAAAGAAGTGTGTAAGTTAGAAAATAAGAATGAGTACCCCTTATATTTTCAATGATACTTTCTAAAATATTATAATACAATTTATTGTTTTTAAGACCATCCTTGAACATAAAATCATCATTAAGGAGTGATCCTTAGAGTATCCATTTATAGGTGAACCATGTAAAATAAATGTGTCCACTAAATTACAGTCCTACATTTGAATGATTTTCAATGAAGGAGAAATTAAAATTCTAATATGTTTCTTATAATTAGGAAACAAGTTTCTAATGTGTATAAAATAAAAATAAAGGTTTGATAAATGTTTAATTATACACTCACCCTGATTATTTCTCCCTCTCAGGGTGTGTTAGGTTCCTACATGTGGTATTAGAGCCAGGTCCAATGACTATTTGACCTTTATAATATGTTTTGTGAATTTCTTAAATACTGTATTGAGATAAAATAAATAATAAAATTTATTTTAGTAGATGGAAATCATTGCTCTAAATATAAAATGGAATTTATGACATTATATTAGATACATGTGGGTATTGATTTTACTATTATAAATGATGAGACATTATTTTAAATATGAAATGTAATTATAAATTATTTTGATCAATGATATATAGAGATTGATGATTGAGATAAGTGAGTAATGAAGGGTATTAACAAAGATTAAATATTCAAGAAGATAAGTCAGCGTTAGTTTTTAAAGGATATATGGATGAGATTGGGGGATTTTTATGGTGAATAATCTATGTGGAGTGAAGATATTAAAATTTCTTCATCTAATGAAATTTGTGATCTATTTAGAAGTTTGTAAACTAATTATTCTAAAGAATTCATTTTTTAGATTAAAAAAGATGAAGATGAAGAATAAATGAAAAACATTAATGAAATTGAGTGTCTACATAGAGGTGAATAGATTTGATTCCTTGGTTCTTTTTAAATATAACACCACAAAAATTGTTACTTTTTTATATGAATTTTTATCTCTAAAATAACTTTATTACAAATATAATATTAATAGTGAAGAGGTAACCACATCATATAGTAATCCTAGAGACTATTAATACTGAAGAGGTAACTATCCTAAGGTTGAATAATTTTCATGAGAAGTTATAATTACATTATATATTTCTGTAAATATGATTTCATTCTTTGGTTATGGTTTGATCAATTTCAAATTCATTAAATACCTCAAGTAGTTGATGTCCAAAAATTAACATTGATGTATAAATAACTAAAAGACACTTTTAATGGATCTTAACACCCATAAAGGAATGAAAAGTTTAACTACATGTCTCTAAACATTCTTCAAAATCAATTAATCTATAAACAAAAAAGTAACACTACTAATTCATCATAAATATATATTAATATAGAACAAATAAAAAATAATATTGACATTGCATAGTCCAATGGTATGCGTGAAACCCTTATCATCCTTTTAACACTTTTAAGTGTTGAAAATCCAAAAATATAGAAACAATGTCACGAAATCATCTTATCATCGATCCCCCCATATATCAAAAAGTTTCTATTGGTAGTCACACTCAAAACATGAGAATATCCACATCATATATTCTATTGAATCATTGTAATAACCCTAATTACCATAAATACATAATAGAAACATGCTTGATTCCTTATTCAAATTATATTGTATTTATTCCATAAATCCAAACAATTTATAAAACTCTTAATCCACCTGTCAACATGTCCTTAATTAGTTCTTAGGTAATCATTAACTTCTGATTTACTTATTCATATTCCACATATCTTTATCCAAAATATTTATCATAACATAAGGAACATATTAAGGGTTATCCTTATATTAATCATGGGTTTCCCATGGACATAACCTTTCCATTACATCACTCTTATATTCCATTAGAACCATTCAATGTGTTCTTCTAAATCCTTAGCAAAAAACAAAAACTAAAAAATACTTATATATTTAACCATTCATATTAAATAAATTTTTAATCCAAATACATAAATAATTTTATTATTATACTTAATCCTTATGACATTGACAACAATACCTCTTTTTATTACACAATACCTCTTTCCATTCACATTTCATTTATAGTCTTTTTATCATCCACAATGTAACCATTACTTACACCACCGTTATGATTCTACTCAGGATCATTCCTCTTAAGAAGTTGAGTTTACTAAGGACTAGTTATCCCTCAATTAGAGCATTTAACCTTCGATGAAGACTTAGGGAGGTCAGTATTTTCATCTATTTCATTAACTGAACTCTTCATTTTTCCCTTGTAGTTACTTTCTTTGTTTCCTTATTTTCCATCATCAAAACATCTTCATGTTCCTCTTAGAAATTCACTAAGGTGATTATTTCCACATTCTTGACACAAAGGAAACCAACTCTTCTTTCCTCCAAAGTCTCCATTACCCAAAATCTTAGTAAACTCATTCTTTATCTTCCTTGGGGAGTCTAAGAGTTGGTAAAGGTACACATTGATAATAATTTTCCATTAAAACTAATTATGCATGATAAAAACATCATGAACTATAGTTATCATCCCACATAACTTCTCGTCAAAAAAACATTCATCTCATTCAACATTAATCCTGTTCTTTCTGGTTCCCACCATTGACCAAAACAAATAGCATAGTATGATCATTACTAATCATAGAAGAAAACCACATAATCCTAAAAATAATTACTTATGGGATGTATAAATCATGACACCTTCCTTAATCTCTGACACTATAGGTTCATCCTAGGTTGTTCATAGAAAACTTATATTTATATCATTCATGATTATTTGTGAATATATTGTGAATTCCCAAAGCGTATCCCATGGGGGATTCAAACCAGGTGAGCAGCAAGACCCATTTTTGTGTTCCAGATTACACCGAGTTAGGCTTGGGATATATTTTCAAAGTTGTTACACCAAGTTACATCTATGCTAGAGCCACATCCACTTGTAGTATCCAAACATTAATGAATTTATAGGAAACCACTCACTCTACCCTTTACCAAATTTCCAGGACATTTTCCTAAATATTAAATAATCCTTATACTTATCTATAGAGACATCCCTAGACAAATCCTTAGACATATAAATAGGGATATCACTAATGTTTTCTCATCCTAGTTTCCAAAGGTTTACTAAACTATTCATTTGATACCAACTATAGCGTCCTAGGAATAACATTCATGGATATTACATCATTAATTTTGAAAATTAAGAACATTAAAAAAGTAAATACTTGAGGACCATAATATTTTAGTTTCATTGGAAACATGGAACATATTATTGTATTTTGGTGAAAGATATTCAAAATCTACATTAATGTTATTCACCTTTTTGTACTTCTACTTAAAACCTTTCTTCATTACCTAAGGAAAGGAAACTTAAAAAGGGGTTAGCTCAAATGACTATTAAGGGTAAACAAGGGATTTATGTTATTTTAATATTGATAATAATGTTATGAGAACATGATTTTGAAAAAGAAAATATAATACCATTCATATCATAAACATGAATCATGGAAAAAATCTTAGCAGTTCATAAGACATGAATTATAAGGAAATAAGGAAAATAAGCCAGGAAATCATAACATAAGAATAAAACATGGAATTTTGGAAGACACATAAGTATAAAATATCATTTAAATAGTTTCCAAGGCATCTCTACTAAGACCATATTAGTGGACAATTCCATTTATTGAATCAGATACATCCCCATTTTAGCCTTGTATTATTGATCTTGGTACACCCTAATTCCAACCCTGTATTAGTGAACTGAGTCCAATTATCATTCTATCCATGAATATGTCATGACATATAAATTTTTACCCGATGCATTGGATGAAGATGTAGGTCCCATCCATATCATTGTGAAATAATAAATACATGTTCCACAAGATCAGAAACATTAATCATAATTTAACCCATAAGATGAAATGGGTATCCTAAAAATGTAATCATATCATTACATGTTAAAAAATATATAGGTTTATTAATAATTTAATTGTAAACCATGAATATAAGTGGGTTTAAAAACATATAACCTATGAATGAGAAATGAGTTTCATAAATATTAATCCATCAAAACATAATCCACTCGGAGAATGAATATGAATGTATCATTAAATAATTTCCCTGTAATGGTATGTGTAACACCAAATGATGTTATATTTGATTGAAAAAAAATTAATTATATTTTAAAAAAAATTCTTGAGGAAAATATCCAATATTAATTAAAAAATGGTTTCATAACATAAAACCTTTTTAAAACGATTTCCTCTGAAAATACATTGAAAACATAGAAAAAAATCTTGAAAACATTTTTGAAAAACATTTTCCTTGAGAAATATTAAAAAGAGGTTGAAAATGTTTTGAAAACCATTTATTTAGAAATATATAAATAAATCTTGGAAACATTTTTAAAACCATTATCTTTGAAAATAATTTTTAAACCTATAAATAAATCATGAAAATGTTTTTGAAATAATATCATTGAAAATATTTTTGAAATAATATTAATTAAGAATAAAATTTTTTCAGAAAAAAATTATTTGAAAATAATCATAAAACTTATGAAGAAATATTTAAAATGTTTTTAAAACCATTTCCTTTAAAATACTTTGAAAACTTTTAAATAAGGCTTGAAAACATTTTGAAAACAATTTTCAATGAAAACATATAAAATCCGACTGAGAACATTTTGAAAAAAATTTTCCTTACAAATTAATTTTTAAAACATTTTCTTAAATATTAACCTTTTATAAATGTAAAGTATGATTTAAAGTAATGGTGGTGGAGAAATTTGTACATGTTATACAAGGTAAAAGAATATTCCTTTTGCACGGTAAAAATTATAGAAAAATACCTTGTTTGAAATGAAAAAAGATGATTACTTTGAAGAGATTAGTAAAAGAAAAAAACAGTAAAAATTCATTTTAAATTTTATATTAGAATGGTATATTATTCTTTGTAACCCTTTTTAGAAAACATGGTTTTGAATGAACACAAATTTCCAACCAAAGAGACTGTAATGTCAGGTTTTCTAAGAAAAACATTCCAAACTATCTTATGTATCAAAGAGTAGACAAATGCTTAAAATAAATTAATATATCTTGAATGACCATATGAGAATAATATTCAAGAATTTTCATGAGATATGAATCATATTATTTCATCAAAGGTAGAAAAAACATAAACATTCTCGAAAAGCGGTGAGATTGTTTCAATAAACTCTTACAACTTGGTAACTTTAAACCATACTCCACATGAAAAAAAATTAAATTACATGAATATTAAAATATCATGAGTGTATGTAGATTCATTATATAAAAATACAAAGTAAATATTTAAACCTCATATAAAATATAGGTGTAGGCATGTGGCTCAAAGAATGTAAATTTAGACAAAACAATCATACCGATTTGGTAAATTTTGAAACATAAAACCCATGAATGAAAAATCATATAATAGATATTTAAATACCCATAAATATATTAATAAGAATCATATAATACATTAATGGGAAGTATATATACCAAATTCAAAATAATAGAGTGGTGAATTAAGCATGTATCTCTTAGAAATAAAATGTAAGAAAAAATCCCCTTATATTGTGTCTTGATTGTCTTTATACTCATAAAAACCTCATGTATAATAAATATATGTTTATTATACATATTTTACAGAACCATATTATTATATCTAATTTAATATTTTGTTTTATTATGACTTTATGTTACCCTATTGTTAATAATTCTATGTTGATGTTTCACTTTGGGTATTATCCAGTTTGTTTATTGCATGTGTATTAATCTGTTATATCATTATTCATTATAATTATATCATGATTTATAGAATGTAAAACATGATTCAAATATCATGTATATTAATTATATGTGTATTAT
Source organism: Viscum album (assembly GCA_963277665.1). Lineage (NCBI taxonomy): Eukaryota > Viridiplantae > Streptophyta > Magnoliopsida > Santalales > Viscaceae > Viscum > Viscum album. The sequence goes on from OY728134.1 coordinate 1,375,830,534, forward strand.
AAAAATCTTATATAATATATAATTATGAAATAGAATACATCATTCATGTTGACGGTAAGCCATACATATGCATGAACATTATTTCTGTTTTTTATTATCATATTGAAAGAAAGAATGAAAACGACATATAGGTATATATGTATATATTATAATTATAGTATAATAATTATATCATATATATCATATATGTTTAGTAAACCCATCCTTAATACATTCCATATAGTCTATAAATGAATCATATGTCTTTGAGGGGGAGGTAGTCCACACTTCCTCAAATAAAATTAGCGTATTTACACCAAATGGAAAGTATAAAGATATTTGTTTTTAAAGGAGTAAATAAGATTAATTAAATAATATAAATAATATATCAAATATATAAATAATTTTTCCGTTATAATTCCCCCCATGATATGTGGTAAAGGATGAACGAACAATCATCATTTTGTGAGGCGGTAGTTCATCGTACACATAAATTGTATGTCCATTACCCATTAGATGGAGGTGTGTGTAATTATATGTCTAAAACTTAAAATAAAAACATCTTATTAAATTTATTACATTGTTGTTGTTATAAAATCATGTAATAATAAGGTTTTGGTAGTGGAGAAAGAAAATAAAAGAAAGTATTTTGAAGGAAGATGTTACCTCTTAATCAGGTAACTCCATTTAGTGTGTCCCAAAATGTAAGAAATTAGATATTCATTTTAGGTATGAATCTCAATTTCGGTTTTTTTTGAGAAAAAAGGAAGAAATGGGGTTTTTCTATGTATATTACATGCACTAATGAGTACACGCTATATACCCAGTTGCCGTGTACAGCCGCGTACTCACCGTGTAACGGCTGAGTACATGGCCACGTATTGACCTGGGAGGCTACTTAATTTGGGGCCTGATGAACGATCCTACATAACATGTAAATTTAATTACCACACAATTTAATTTTAATTTTATTTGATATATCATAGTGGGGCTGTGTCTTATGTCCGTATATGTCTTCTTCTCCCTATGGTTCATACAGGAGAGCAACGGAACGACCGACGAACTTCGAACCCCTTCCGATTCTCCGTCCAAGCTCCGATTGAGACGCAATTAGGTGCGTTGGAATCCCACCAATGAGTTATAAAAACCCCTAGAACCTTTATTCATAATTATTCCTCTCTCGTGAGTCCTTCAAGGTTAGGAATTATTCACCTTTTTGTTGATCTATGCCGATCTAGGTTGATTCAAGGGTTGATGTTCAAGTATATCGATCATGATTCATCAAGGTAGGTGGTTTGTGCCTTTATTTGTTCGTATTTGGATTATATATTCTTAAAGTAAAACATAACCATGATTAGGGTATTTATTGATTTTGAATTTAACCCTGATTATTACCTGCTATGGTTTCATTGATTGATAAAGGGTTGTTGCTTATGCATAAGGTCAGATACCTTGTTTATGGGACACCCCATCCGTGCGTTTCCTTTGTTTGAATGCTTATGGTCATTTGGTCTAGAGTTCCTATTAGTATTTCCTTGTTTTCTATGCCTTTTTTTGTTAGGATGGAGTTATTGATTATATGATATGCATGTGATATGCATTGTGGAAGTTTGACCATGTGGAATTTGACTATGAGAGCTTCCCGAGTTAGGGTCATTTATATATGATGTACTGTTTTGTTGACCTATGGGTATTGACTGTGAGAGCTACTAGGTGGTCATTGACCTAGGGTATTAGACCATGAGAGCTTCCCAGGTGTTCATTTATAATTTATTGATGCTATGTTGACCAAGGGGTATTGAACATGAGAGATGCACATGTGGTTGTTTGTAATTGATTAGTGCTAAGATAGACCAAAGGGGTTAGACCATGATAGCTTCCCAGAGGGTATTTATTAAATGAATTCTTATATGTTAGACCAGGGGGATTAGACTATGAGAACTTTCCCAAAGGGTCATTATTGAATAATTGAATGAGTTTGATGAGTCTGTCAATCCAAACCACAAGCTTGGACTCGATCTTACTTGTTTTGTTTAGATGGTCTTCTGAGACATCTATTTTTTTACTTTCACAGGGGATATAGATATTAGGCTAGATCCTGAGGTTGAATGATTCATCAGATTGAATAATTGATAGATGAAAATGAATTCAATTGAAAAACTGTAGGATTATTTACTTTTGAGTACTCCTAGTTCATTGTTTCATTTTTTATATCACCTGATTTATGTATTCACTGATAGTTAGGCACAAATATTTTGGTGGATGCCTACTAATATTTTTCTCACACCCTGTTTGGGTCATGATTTTGGACCCAAACAGATTATATGGTTGTAGGTATAGATAAGGGAATGTTCCCTTCTTCGTTAGGTACTTCATTGCTATTGGAGATGGAGGTCATGAGACCAAGCTAAGGCTTGCGATACTTCTGGAGTTTTCTATTTATTTTTTAATTGGGTATATGTATTGTTTTCTAGCATTTTGAATTGTTTGGATGTTTTCTTAGATACATATATCGTGAATCACATATATATATATTGTGGATTTTGTTAGATTTACTTTAGTCTGTCGTTGTTTTTTCTATTGTATGGTATTACTGCTTCCGCTATTGTTTACTATTTGTTTTCCACTGTGTATACTCTGCCAATGGGGGTATAGTTTCCCAAATATCACACCATGGCCCTCACTACTAGTTGGAAGCCTCTGGGATTTGGGGAAACTCACTTGAGGTCATGTGACCAACTAGGTTCAGGGCACCTTTGGGCGGCACTCGGATCTGGGACGTTACAATGTGGTATTAGAGGATCAGGTTTCTTTTTCTAGTTTTCTTTATTATTTGGATCCAATAGACCAGTATAGGAAGGACTATGTGGTTGTTAATAATATATACTTGGTATTAGATAACCCATGTACAGGGAAAAGCCAAGTTACCTCGAATATTGCAATTTGTTTACAGGTTTTTCAATTGTTACAGTTTATTTGATTTCACCATTGGGTGATAAACATGGATTGTGTTGTTATAATTTATATTATTGGAGGTTCTATTTTGTTTCAACCCAATGATATGAGGTTATTCCATATCATAAATCATATAGGCACTTTCTATAGATTAATTTTCATGAATTCTTATCATGCCATATAGAGTACATTACTGATTGCATGCTATTGCGATAGATGATGTGCTAGATATGCTTGCTTTTGTGATATATTCTGTGAGCGAAATACCTTTTGTGTTGATAGGGTATTGAAATACGTTAAGTTTCATTTGGATATACTCCAATATTTGTTCCCTAAGGTGTTATGGGCCCTCTTGGATCAGAATTTGGTAGATCATGTGATTAATTTACACTGGTTCATGTTGTTATGTACAAAAGGTGATTCCTAGCTTTGATTCGTGGGGAGTATGGGCCCCCATTTATTGAAATTTGGAACATCGTTGCTTTATTTTAAAAAAATAGGGGTTTCATATAAGTATATGAGGATTACTATCTGGAAAAACAAGAAAACACAATGTGTGATGTTATGGTCACACACCATGTGTTCTTATGTTTGGGAATAATTACTATTCTTAAGTACACGTCGTATACCGTATGTACACGTCGTGTAGTTATTGACTGTGTGAATGACCTTGTAAGTAGAGACACAGGGTTGGTAAACTTTTGGGTAGGATGCACCGTGTATTGGGAGTACACACCTTGCTGTAATTGACTGTGTATCCGGCCATGAGACTAACAACATGGGTGGGTGAAATTTTATTGTACATTCCATGTCTAGAGTGTGCACGCTGTGTAGTGGTATTCCAGTAGAACCATGTAGTTCTATCCATATAGAAGTACCTGGGCAAGAAGGAATAATCTAATATATTCCGTGTCTTAGGAGGAACATGCCGTGTGTATAGGGTGTTACACGACCAGGGTGGAAGATGTACACTCCCATGTAAAGACTTAAGGAAACATGCCATGTAGTGTTCTACACGCTGTGTAATACTCTTTTGAAAAACCTGAATGCTTATGTTATCCTATTATATTATTGCACTTCTAAGTTGTAATTTTTGATAATATTGAACTGAGGTGTGCGCTTGACCTTGCAGAGTCATGCCACCAAGACATCCTCCGATTGTATGTCAGGTACAAGGTAGTGATCAGACACCAAAAAGTTAGATTGGAGACTACCATTAAATCCTCCTGTCATTCCCGTCTTGGAACCAATTGTAATATTGGACACAGGTGCTGATGTATAGTTCTGTGAAGGATTTATGAGGATGATACAGACCTTTCAGGGAGCACCACATCCTACCCCGACTATGGAAGAGTTGACACGTGTATTCCAGTAGCCGCATCCTCCCAATTTTTTAGAGGATGGAGGACCATAGTTTGCAGAGTCATGGTTTGAGGTCATAATTTATATCTTTGAGCATATGGATAAGCCTCCTGATATGAGGGCGAAGATCACGACTTACATGATACATGATTCTGCCAAGATATGGTGGGATGTTATCTCACAGGAAGGACATCATTGAGATATGTCTTGGGAAGAGTTTTAGAGAACCTTCTATGATTACTTCAACCCCGAGACATTGAGGGATGATCAAACATGGGATTTCATGCACTTAGAGTAGGGCACTCTTTCAGTGATGGATTATTATTCTCACTTTAAAGAGCTTCAGCTATTTACAACTATTTTTGGAGGTGATGAGTTATCATTGGATAGGCAGTTTGAGGATGGTCTCAAGTATAATATCCAATCAAAAGTGAATATTTCCAGGATGAGTTCTGTGATTGATATAGTAAATTAGGCTCTGATTAATAGGCACAATCTGAAGGAGTTGGGAGCTGCAAGCCAGGTCGGTTCAACGTCCATGGATGGTACTCCTTCATTTGATAGTAGGAAGCACTGTAGGGAGCCTTTGTGCAATGATTTTAGTATAAGGTATGTTTCATTAGGTAGCCAATTGGTGTGCTACCATTGTGGGAAGAGTGGGAATACGAGACCACATTTCCCGAAGGACCAAGTCGAGCGCTGATCTTGTAGAAGGATGGCCAACATTCAGCATTTTTTCAAGAAGTTATCACCAGTAGTTAGTGAGATGGGATCTGTTATGACTCTACATTCAGGAGAAGGACCACCAGTTTCTCATCAGTCAGGGAATTGGGGTCCATGAGGACAAGGTGGTAGTTGCAGCTATGGTATCTAGATGAAAAGTTTTCAACGACAGTAGGGTGGATCAGCTCAGGGTAGCTAGATAGGGGCACAGGGCCACGGTATAGGTTAGAATTTTGCGATGTAACATACACATCATGAGCAGTATCCCAAACCCTCTATGGTTATAGGTACGATTATAGTTGCCCCAATTTTAGCTTCTACTCTTTTTGATGTAGGGGATTCCCATAATTTTATATCTGTTGCAGTTGTGAAGATCCTTGGTCTTTCTATATTTACTTATGATGATGTTATGATGCTATAAACTACTTTGGGGATTAGGAAAGAAAGTTTAAATTAGTGAAAGGAGTTCCCCCTTGAGGTTGGTAGGTGCCAATTCTTATGGGACATCAATGTCTTAGAGATGATATAATTCAATGTCAATCTCTAAATGGACTGGTTGGTCTCCTTATAGGCCTTTATTGGCTGCTATCTCTGTAAGGTGAGTTTGACATCAATAGAGGGTAGATCCTTTTTATAAAAGGGTGAATGGGATGTTCGAGAGAGTAGAGCTAGACTCTAGCATCAGGGGTTGAGAGGAATTACAACACAGATTGTTAGTTTATATCTGGATGACCAGGGGACTTCACAGTTGTACTTTACTCCAGTGTTGGATCATTTTAAATATGTATTCCAAAACAAATTTTTCGGTTTGAATCTTGAGAGAGAGCTATATTTCTCCATTGAACCTGTGGCAGGAGTGGCACTGGCATCTATTCCTCCTTATAGGATGGCTACACCAGAGCTACAGGAGCTCAAGAAGCAGTTAGAGGAGTCGCAGACAAAGGGTTTCATCTAACCCAGTACTTATCCTTAGGGTTTTATTGTCATTTTTTTGAAGAAGGAAAATGGTACCCTCAGACTTTGTGTGGATTTCCAGAAGCTTAACTAGATGATGGTCAAGAACCAATATCCCTTGTCGAGGATTGATGATATTTTTTATAATCTTCGAGGAGCCTGAGTGTTCTCAAAGATTTACTTGAGATCCAGTTATCATCAGTTGTGCATTAGACCATAAGATATACCTCTTACATCTTGTCAGAGTAGGTATGGTCTATATGAATATTTGGTTATGACATTCAGTGTCACGAACACGCTAATAGTTTTTATGAAACTGATGAACTGAGTGTTCCATCCTTACTTGGATTCTTTTGGGGTGGTCATTGTAGACGATTAGTTGGTGTACTCTCAACCTCGACACAACCATACCACCCATCTTGAGATCATTTTGAGTACACTAAGAGAGCATCAATTATATACTAAGCTCTTAAAGTGACACTTTTGGATTGACCAGATTCACTTCTTGGGTCATGTCTTCTCAGAGACAGGAGTATTAATAGAACTAGATAAGGTGAGAGATTTAGTTTCCTGGGAGAATCTGAAGAAAATATTTGAGGTATGGAGTTTTTTGGGGATGTATGGTCACTACAGATGATTTATTCAGGACTTTTTGTGCTTAGTTTCATATTTGATAGTCCTAACTAAGAAAGGTGTGAAGTACATGTGGAAAGATTTATGTGATTCGGCCTTTCAGGAACTGAAAGGGAGGTTGACTTCAGCACTGATACTAATTCTTCCAGAATAAGGAAAGAGTTACACCATTAACTGTGACACATCAAGTATTGGGTTTGGAGTAGTTCTTATATAGGGGGAAGGAGTCATTACATACAGATCTCAGTAATTAAGGCCACATGAGAGGAATTACCCAACACATGATCTTGAGTTAGCTACAGTTGTGCATGCATTGCATTGTTGGAGACATTATATTTTAGTAGGGAATTGTGTGGTTTACATAGGCCACAAAATCCTCAAGTATATCTTTACCCAGTGAGATCTGAATTTGAGACAGTGAAGGTGGGTTGAGTACCTTCAGTCTTTTGACTTTGAGCTTGACAACATTCCTAGGAAAGGCTATGTAGTCACTAATGCGTTGAGAAGGATGACTCAGATACATGTAGTTCATGAGGCTAGTAGTGAGTTTTAGCTTATGGATCTCTTCTCTGAGATGCATTTGGAGATGCACAACAGACAAAGGTAGACATTTCTTTCTTCTGTAGTTGTTACATCTACTCTACTGGATCGAGTGCGAATGAGGAAGCTATCAGATTCTAAAGGCCTAGTCCTATGAGAGAGTGTGTTAATTGAGGGCCCTACTCCTAGGTGGACCATAGGCGAGGATGAGTTATTGAATTTTCATGGGCATGTATGGGTGTCAAAAAACATGCATGAGGAGCTATTGTGAGATTTTCATGCCTCAGAATGGTCTGTTCATCCCGACGTCACCAAGATGTATCGAGATTTACATCGTCCTTATTAGTGGCTAGGAATGAAGAGTTATGTGGATGGTTTTGTTACGAGATGTTCCACCTGTCAATAGGTGAAGGTGGATCATCAGTGACCAACATGACTTTTACAACAGTTACCCTTTCCCAAGTGGAATTGGAATGATGTTGTGATGGATTTTGTGACAGGTTTACCAAGATTTCTGCAAGGTAATGATGTAGTGTGGATTGTTATCGAAAGACTCATGAAGGTTGCACACTTCTTTCCGATCAAGGAGACCTCAAGTGTTGATGAGCTTGTAAGGTTTTACATCCAATATATTGTACATTTGCATGTGGTTCCACACTCTATTGTTTCAGAAAGGTACACCCGGTTTACTTCTCGATTTTGGAAAGGGCTATAGAGGGCTTTGGGTACATAGGTAATTTTGAGTAAAACATACCATATCTAGATAGATGGACAATCTGAGAGTATGATAAATGTGATAGAGGACATGCTTCGAGCATGTGTCCTAGATTTCAGGGGCTCTTGGGAGAGACACATACCCCTGGTGGAATTTAACTACTATAAAAGTTTACAAGAAACTATAGAAATGACACCTTATGAGGATTTGTATAGTAGGCCATGCTGATCACCCTAATATTGGATGGAGGTAGGAGAGGCATACCTTATATTATCCCAGAGACCACTGATCTGGTGGAATTGATTTGAAAGAGGATAGACACTACACAGTGTCACCAGAAATCTTATCCTGATCAACAAAGATGACCTCTGGAGTTTGAGGTCAGAGACCAGGTTTTCCTATGTGTCACACTGAGGTTGGGACATATGAGGATTAAGAGACAAGGGTAATATTTCACCATGATACACCATACCGTTTGATATTTTGGAGAGAGTCGGTCTAGTTTTCTATCGGTTTTAGTTACCTTAGAGGCACCAGTCTATGCATGATGGCTTTCATGTTTCTAAACTATGGTGTTGATTTTCAAACCCATATCACGATTTTCAACCCGAGGAGGTTGAGTTGGAGGTGGATGAATCTTTTGAGGAGTTTGCTATTTGGATTGGGGATCGTAGCACGAAGGTTCTCAATGGTCAGTTTGTTCCTCTGATATGGGTGTTATGGAAACATGGGTGAGTGCAGGATGAGACTTGGGAGAGGGAGGATGATGTGTGATCACAGTGGCCAGATTTTCTCACAGATTCTTCTTCTCCACCCTTATAAGGGAAATTCAAGGTCAAATTTCTTTAAGTGGGGAAGTTTGTAAGAACCCAAATCTTCATTTCAAGTATGAATCTCAATTTCGGGTTGTTTTTTAGGAAAAAGGAAGAAATGAGGTTTTTCTAATTACACATCATGTAATTATGAGTACATGATGTTTACCTGGTTTCTGCGCACAACCACATAATGGCTGTGTAATGGATGAGTACATGGATGTGTAGTGACCTAGAAGGCCGCTTAATTTGGGGGCCAGTGAAGGCTACTACATGACGTGTATATTTAATGAACACGCTGTGTATTTTTCTTTTTATTTGATATATCAAATAGGGGTTGTGTCTTATCTCTGTACATGTCTTATTCTCCCTATGGTTCATACAGGAGGGCGACAGAATGATCGAAAAACTTTTAACCCCTCCCAATTCTCCGTCTGAGCTCTGATTGAGATGCCTCAGGTGCGTTAGAATCCCACCGGTGATTTATCAAAACCCCTAGACCTTTCTACCTAATTCTTCCTCTCTCATGATTTATTCAAGGTTTGTATTTTTTCACTTTTTTATAGATCTACTCTGATCTAGGCCGATTCAAGGTCCGACGTTCAAGTATATCGATCGTGAGACATCGAGGTAGGTTTTTTGTGCCTTTCGTTGTTTATATTTGGATTATATATGCTTATAGTTCCACATAACCATGATTAGGGTATTGATTGATTTGGAATTTAACCCTGATTATTACCTTATATGGTTTTATTGATTGATAATGGGTGTTTTCTTATGTGTAAGGTTAGATACCTTGTTTATGGGACACCCCGTGGGTGCATTTACTTTGTTTGACTGCTTATGGACATTTGGTTTAGAATTCCTATTAGGATTGACTTATTTTACATTCCTTGTTTTGTTAGGATGGAGTTAATGATTATATGAGATGCATGTGATATGCATTGTGGAAGTTTGACCAAGGGGAATTTGACTGTGAGAGTTTCCCGAGGTAGGGTAATTTATGTATGATGTACTGTTATGTTGACCCATGGGTATTGACTATGAGAGCTGCCAGGTAGTCATAGACCAGGGGGTTTAGACCATGAGAGCCACCCAGATGGTTGTTTATAATTTATTGATGCTATTATGACCTGGGGGTTTAGACCATGAGAGCTTCCCAGGTGGTTGTTTATAATTTAGTGATGCTATGTTGACCAAGGAGTATTGACCATGAGATCTTCCTAGGTGGTCATTTGTAAATGATTAGTTCTAAGCTAGAATAAAGGGGTTAGATTGTGAGAGCTTCCTAGAGGGTCCTTATTAAATGAATTATTGTATGTTAGACTAGGGGAATTAGACTATGGGAACTTTACCAAAGGTTCATTATTGAATAATTGAATGATTGTGACATGTCTGTCAAGACAAATAACAAGCTTGGACTTAATCTTACTTGTTTTGTTTAGATGATCTTTTGAGACATCTATTTTGTTACTTTCACAGGGGATAAAGATCTTAGGCTAGATACCAGGGTTGAATGATTAAGAAGATTTAATAATTGATAAATGAAAATGAATGTAATTGAAAAATTGTAGGATTGTTTACTTTTGAGTACTCCTAATTCATTGCTTCATTTTGCACATTACCTGCTTTATATATTCACTGACAGCTAGGCACATATATTTGGGTGGTTTCCTACTAGGACTCCTCTCACACCCTATTTGGGTCATTATTTTGGACCCAAATAGATTATATGGTTGCAATTATAGATAAGGGAAAGCACCCTTCTTCGTTAAGTACTTGATTTCTGTTGGAGGTGGAGAGCATGAGACCAAGCCGAGGCTTGTGATACTGCTGGAGTTTACTGTTTCTTTTATACTTGGGTTTTTGTATTATTTTCCAATATTGTGACTTGTTTTGATGTTTCTTAGATACATATGTCATGCATAATATATATATATATATATATATATTGGCTTCTATTGGATTTAATTTAGTCTGCCACTGCTTATTTTTGTTGTATGATATTAATCCTTCTGCTATTGTTTACTATTTATTTTCTTCTATGTATACTCTTCCAATGATGGAATAGTTTCCCCAATATCAAACCATGTCCCTCGCTACAAGTCGACAACCTCTGGAGTTTGGGTAAATGTGCTTGAGTTCATGTGACCAACCGGGTTTGGGGTACCTTTGGGCGGCACTTGGATCCAGGATGTTACACAAAAGGATTCCTTGGAAGAGTTTCTTCCAAATGTGATGCTTCAAGGAGGAAGGGAGAGATGCTTTTATGTTTTTTGGGGAGATATTTTCAGAACCTAATAGTTTTGAGAGGTTTGACGAATAAGGTGAGGTGGTGGCCATTTATAAAGAAGAAAAATGACTAACCTGGTATTTTGAAAACATGTTAGGTGTATAGTTTTTATTACCAAAAAAAGTCATACAAAACAAAACTGTAACACCCCAAGCTTCCACGGTATGTTTCCCTTTGAATAATACAATAACTTGTGTTGTACGCAACTTCGAGTTCAAACATGCCACAACCAATTGGACTAGCCGTTATGAATATTAATACCCACTTTTTGAAATTTTATAATTTTATCTTACAAAATGGAGTTCATTTTTTGATTCGAAATATCAAAATTAGTTTAGGGTGAATTTTTGGTATTTTTCTAAAAACTTTCAATTTTTGACGAATAGTGAAAACCCTACGTTATTGGTTAAAACTGACTATTTATTTAAATAATTAGTTATTTTATTTTAATTTATTTTAGGTCAAAATATATAGATAATACCTATATATGTTCAATGTAATTAATTGGAGTCATTTTATAATAATTTTAGATATATAAAATTTTATCGAACTTTTTACCGTCTTTTACCCATCTCCTAGGAGCATTTTCAAATTTGTATAAAACTTAATTTTATGACTTCTGTGAGTTGAATTTCAAAAATCCGAGTGAAATGGTTAATATCAGTAAGTAAAATTTTGTTCAATAAGATGAAAATAATTTTTAGTGAATAGTAACTTTTGACATTTATTTACCACAGTTAAAAGTAAATAAGGTAATTAAGGGTAAAAATGATTTCATAATTACCCTAAAACATGTCCTAATTCTATTGGATAACTATAATTAGATAAAAAAACATTAGGAATAAAATATTATCCTCTTTGGTCCACTTGGATTAGATTAAGACATTTATTATTATTTTATTTAAAGAAGAGATAAAAGAGTTAAATTCAATGTTTAATAACTAAACAATTTTAATATAGGGTTACACACAATATAAATTTGACTATAAATATTCATTAGAAATATAAAATTATTTCCTACATAATGGTATTTTATTTATAATTTTAAACATTATATAATTTAATTTATTTATGACATAATGATGATGCAGTAATTACATTATTAATGAAATATTAAAATAATTGATATTATAAATATCCAAATAAATGTAAATTGAGACTTATGATGAATTAAACTAATTTTATAGGTTAATATGACATTTTAGGGTTGGTTAAATAAATTTTATTCAAAGTGATAACATTTTTACATCTTAAAAAAAATCAAATACTAAATAGTGTCAAAATTGACATAATTGAGTTTTTAAAACAAATATTATATTATTAATTGATATAATATTTATAAAAATCTAATGTTCGACCAAAGGACTTAGATAAGGTTATATATATTAATAATGAACCACATGGGGTTTTCTTGGCTTGTTATAGTAAGTTTATTAACCATATAATGTAAAAATATAAAGAGAGATGGTAAATGTCAAACTATTTAACTAATAGTTAAATATAAAAGATAAGGTTAATATGAAGAACTAAACATGTATAAAACCTATTGGTTGAGAGGTTTTAGACCCATACCCACATTATCCTTTAAATAATTCATTTTTTATCCATTAGAAACTGAAAATAATTTTATTATAAAATAATTTTTCATGCTTTTCCTAAAGTGACCCTCACCTCTCTTATAAAAGGGAACTTTCCCTTGTCTTAATTTCGCACCTCCAAATCCTTTTAGCTCGGCCAAAACCTACACAAATATCCTCCCAAATTTTCTCCCTTCATCTTAAAGTCTTTAATTTGGTCATAAATCCATCCTAAGGATCCCTTTTTATCAAATCAAAAGGAAGAACCCGAAGAAGAGGTAAATATTTCATAACAACTTTCAAGTTCTTTTCTTCTTCCACTTCCTCTTTATTTTTTGTTTCCATTCTAAAATAATAAATCCAGTATCTTATATATACTGAGATTTATTATAAATATGGTACAACCATATTCATTATTCTATCCATCCTATAAATGAAAAAGTCACCATACGTGCGTACATACAGCTTACCGTCTCCACGTCGTGGTGTAGTTTGTTCTTCAAACACTTCATTATTTTGGATGGGTATAATAATGAATATAACTGATGTAAATAATTAATATAACATGTTAATGATTATGTATATATGATATACCATCCAATTACATACTATTTCACCATCAATATAATGATATTATCACTCGTACGTACATACAGATTACCGTCTCCACGAACGCAATGAGATTCATCCCCCATCTTAATCATTCAAGAATAATTTTAATTTTATGATTAAAAATAATTTTTATGAACATAATATAATTTTGTATATGAATCAAACACATCCTATCAATAACAAACATGGATTACGTAACCAATCATATAAAAGAAAACGAATCAGTTAACACCCGAAACGATAATACTACTAAAATATTATTAACAAAGTAATATTATAAGATCATATATGATATCATATTTATGTATATAGTTATTGTATAATATTTTTTTTAAATATTATATAGGATGTTAACATACCATCGACTAAGGAAAAGTACAAGGTAAGGGTTAATTTCACAATCTCTTTATTATCTGAGGTTGTTTTTACATAAGTATCTACTGGGACCTCTTTATCATCCACATCCGTGTTTTCTTAAAATGTATTTCAAAACATTTTTATCATTTACTAGACTATGGGTTAAAGTAATTCATACCATTATTTGACCTTATATGTTTTTAAAGGAATCTTTTCGTTGTTTTCCAAACAAGGTACTTTATGACCGTTTCAACAAAATTAAGGTAAGAATGTTTTTTTAACTTATACGGCGGGTGAAACTATTTTATTCCGTTATAACATCATCGAAGATTCCCTTAAAATATTATAATAATATTTTCAAAATAAATGTTTTCTTTTATAATTACATGACTTATAAATGATTTCAAAAATAAAAAGAGATATTTCTCTAAAAAGGTTTTGATTTCATCTATGTCTACATCTTTTGATGGATTTTAAGCTTGTTTGAAGTCGATTTATTATTATAAAAAATTCCATATAGTATTGAAGGTTTTGTGATATGTTTGATTATGGATGTGCTATTTTTACACCATTCATGGTTTATGGATAAAGTATTGACATTTCATATGCTATTTTTAATACGAATGTTTATCTTATGTTTAAACCTTTACAATGAGGAATGCATTGGACTTAGTAAATGATGGGTCGAGCCTACTATAGCTTCTCGATGCATCGGTAGGTCCCATGAGACAAACTAGTGTCTTGAAACAAGGCCTTGAAAAAATCTTATTTGTAGTCTTGGCACAAGGCCTTAACTATGTGGTTATGAAGTCTGGAATTTTGCATTCCATCATTATGAAAGTGGCTATTGATATTGAATGTGATTATTCGGCTAGTAGAATATCCATGTGATTAAGTAAATGGAATTATTTGATTTTATATTTTCCATATTATGCTAAAGTTTAAGTTTAAAAGGCTTTTGTTTTAGTGTTATACATTGCCTTAAATTTTTATGCTTATTTATGAAAGTTTCCACTATATTGTTATCCTTACTAAGAATCTTAGATCACCCGTTTCTATGTTTTGTTTTTCCTGGATGTGAAGAAGTATTTTATGGTTGACCTGCAAGGATAGACTAAGGATATAAGTGTGTTTAAAAAGGGGACAAAATGTTGTTGTTGTTTTTATTTCATGATGTAATGTAAAATTTATGAATGTATCTAGTACTTCTATGGATGCTAAACTGATCGGTCTTTCGAGAAATGATTCCTTATATCATGAAAATGTTATATAATAATTCACTGAATATGGGTAACTAGGGTCGAGGAATTACAATTGGTATCATATGAAGTTTAGTAAAAACTTTGAAGCTAGATTTAGAAAAACTCTGATTAGAGAACACTACCCTAAGATAGACTTTGAAGATTAGTGTAGGATAACTTTATAGAGTTTTGGTATTGCAGAGATTTTGTGAGATTTTTAAGAAATACATCCATGTCTGGATATGAGCAGGTAGAGGAGGATCTGACACATATGTACTATCACGACCCGACCCTACCCGGGCTCGAGCTGCAACTACCCCAAGCCCGCCTCCATAGGTCAAGGGCTGGCGACCAGTGCTGAAGGCACAATAACTCGGGGAGGCCTTTTCCTAAGAACCTGTACACACACACGCAACAAACTCAATGAAAAAGTGCAGAATAAAAGAAAATGCAGGTAAATAAAAGGGAAACTACTATATATATACCACAAATGTGCATCGACCTCTAAACACTACAGTAAAGTGCTGAAAAGGAAAAAGGGGCAAAACACGCGCCCAACCAGAAAAGGTGCCACAACCCGACAATAAGTAAACAGAAAGAAACAGCTAGAAGGGTCCCCCACCTGAAACTCGACTCTGACCACCGTACGCGGTCCAAGCTCCCAAGCCCCTATGCTCCACTGAAGTCATGCTCCACCTGTCTGTCGTATGCAAGGGAACACAAAGTATAGGCAAAGCCCAAGCAGGGGTGAGTATAAAAATACTCGAAAGGATACCCCAAAGGCTCGAGGGATCAACAAAAGAGGTACCGAAGGGTGAGAAGTAGAGTGAATAGGGAAGAGTAAAGGAGTACAACCGAGAGTGCAGTAAAAAGTAACAGTAAAGAGTCCAGCTCAACCCAACAAGAGAAAGGAAGTAGACTCGTCCAGACACAAGGAGCTGGAAACGGTGAGAAGATTAACTTCTCGTCGAGTCTTCTCTACCTATAACAGGAGAGTAGACTCGTCCAACCATGAGAATCCAGACACGGAAAGCACGTGGCATACCCCGCGCATCTTCGCCTCTCCTGGAGGGAGAGTAACCAAAACCCAAGAAGTGGGTACTAGAATGAGGTATATACATATGCATATGCTCAACAAGAAGCCCGAACAAGGTCATAAGGGAATCTCCATCCCGTAGCTCAGCCCAAGAAATGAGTAGCCAAAATTCCCAGAGATAACACCATCGATGCCCAGCATCCCGCACGTCTACCCTGAACTAAAAGTCAAGGGCTCAATCACTGCACCTCGACACTATCCTCTTTAGGCAGCACTGACTCACCCGCACGGTTTTAGGTCGCGTCACAACAACGTGTCTCGGTGGGGAAGGTGCTCCTCATACATGAGAGTTCTGGGGGAAAGTCAAACCACAACTCGTCACTACCCTGCAGTCGAGAGGTCTTCTTAAAGTCAAATCCATTCCATCACCGACTCGTACAACCAAGGGTCCTGCTTCAGTGATCACGGAGGAAAGCCACAGACTAGCCTAGTAGAAAGGACTGAGTCTGGAATGTCAACAAGTGTCCCACTACCCTGCCCTACTGAAGGGTAGTTCATAATATGATATCGGGTTACCCACTACCCAACCCTGCTGGAGGGTAAACCATAATACATCATCAGGAAACCCACTGCCCAGCCATGCTGGAGGGTAAACCTGGAATGTGTCGTCAGGAGACCCACTGCCCAGCCTTGCTGGAGGGAAGACCTGGAAGAAGTCAGCGGGTGACCCACTGCCCAGCCCTGCTAGAGGGTAAACCTGGAACAAGATGACGAGCGACCCACTGCCCAGACCCACTGGAGGGTAGACCCTCAAGAGTCATCGGGTGACCCACTGCCTAGTCTCTACTAGAGGGTAAACCCTGAACAAGTTGACATGCGACCCACTGCCCAGCCCTGCTGGAGGGTAGACCTGAAACAAGACGACGAGCGACCCACTGCCCAGCCTTGCTGGAGGGTAGACCCTCAAGAGTCATCGGGTGACCCACTGCCTAGTATCTGCTAGAGGTTAAACCCTGAGAAGATGATGAGTAACCCACTGCCCATCCCCACTGGAGGGTAAACCCAGAACTTCTCTGGCCATCTCTACTGGATGATACAACACTGGCCAACCGAACATGGAGTGGGTATCATGCAACCACCCAACTCCAGGACACCTCACCCAAAGGAGGTTCAGCGCATGTTCCATCACTGGGTGTCACTAGCACCGCTACCGGCCGATCCATCGAGAACGAAACCAGGGGGAGACCACTCAACCCTGCAGGACAAACAAACGAGCATAGAGGGAACCGTTACGCTGTGAGAGGTCAAAGTACGCAAAGTAGATCTCGGCACACACCTGGGGCCCACAAAACGTGTGGCCCCAAGTTAACCCCATCCAAGCACACAAACGTCTCAGGTACAAACATTCACATGTACCTCCCAGCGCTCCCCGTATACTCCTAGAGTATACCACATCTCCAGCCCAAAGGATAATGTGCACCCGACACCCAATGTCAACACGAAGGCGTGACATAACAACTCCAACCTGCCACCTCAATAGCTGAGGCATAGCCAACCACATCTCGTTAAGCATAGCTTCACTCATACGAGAGTGCATGCGATCACACGCCAAGGGTTCTCTGCCAACACCGCAGGAAGAACCACCACCAGGGTACCTTCACATTCCACATTTAATAAGATCACGTATAAGGCTTCGCACAACCAAACGGATCGTACTGTTGTAATCCTTGTGAAAAAACACGTGAGATAGACTACTTACTCACCACAAACGGATATCTGATGGAAAGGTCGCCAACACCGCCTCACGCCCGAACGACGTCCTGTGATCTAGAGCCTCGGCCCCGAAAACATTCGGGCGCATCGCACCATTGCGATCCCCTCGGGAAAACACATCAAAAAGACTGCTTACTTGAGCGCAACGAATATATGGGGAAAAAGATGCATTCCGGCATACCGCGCACGAGCGGTTCTACGTGGGACCCACATCCTGGTCCTGATGTGCTGCCAACAGATCACACAGTTGCGACCCTCTCGAAAAAGTACACAAGTTTGACTATTCACTTGTCCAAAACAGGACACCCGGTGATACAGCTGGAAATCACCGTCAACTCCCGAAACGGACCTCATGGGGCCCGCACTAGCATGCAGAATTAAAGGCAGGCAGATTCCACCATTGCAATCCCCATGGAAAAACATCCAGAATCGACTACTCGCACACATCGAACGGAACGTCTGATGAAAAATGTCATGAAACTCTGCACGCAGCTCAAAAGACGGGTCGTGGGGCCCGCGCCTCAACTTTGGCCTCAATGCCTGAAACCACTCTGGAAAGCTCTACCTTGGCGCTAGGGTCGCAATGCCACTGACGACACCCAATTCGGACATCGGATGTGTCTGCGCCGTCCAAAACAAGAATCCACAGAAAAACGTCCTTCCACTTAACGGTCATGCCGCACCCCCGAGCCCCTCGTTTCGGGAATTAAAATTCCCCGAAACCATCTCAAAATATTCCTCTCATTATGAGGCATGCGCCGCCGCAGACGTCTCACGAAACCGACTCCCGGTTTATGATTTATTAAATATAAACCATTTTCATAATAATAATAATAATAATATTATTATTATTATTTAAAATTCTATTTTAATTTTAATTTTTCTATTTTTTTTAAAACCAGACCGGCCATTCGGCCGGTATCCTTCTTATCACTAGGACCCACAAAAGGCGGGTCCTGGTTTCCTTCTACAACCCCGAGGCGCGACCTCAGGATCCTCCTCCTCTCACCGTGATCGGCCGCCGGAGTCGCGGCCTCGTTTGCTCGCTGCCGCCCCGCTGAGGCCCCGCACTGCCGTACTCCGTTCCGCATGAAGCCAGCGCCCGTGCCAGCCCGCCGTGCTGCTCGACCACGACGCCCGACAGTCGCCTGCGCCGCACGACCTCCTCCCTGCTGCCGACGCCCCCGGCCTCCAACGCTCCACCTCACGCCGCCGCCGCTATCCGGAGCTCGCGCCGTCCGCCGCTGCCCGCCCAGACCGACCGGAAAAACACCCCGAAATTCACCCAAACTTCGTCGGACAACCACATACACCTGAAAGCTCAGAATATAAAACCGTAAATTGCATCGGAAAGCTTAGAACGATTCCCACTCACGTATGGGCTTCGATCAACAATAGGATAGCAATTTGGTGCAAGTAAAACAATTGAAGGGATTTGCTGGAATTAAAAGATAAAAACACAATCCTACCTCGTGGGCGTAGCCCGGAGCTTCGCCGCACGTCCACCCTTTCCATTACTGATTCCACCTTGGGAAGGAGAGGATGAAGGAGGATAGGGGGTTGAGGGTGAGGGGTTTCACCAGGGGGAAAAACAAAGGGGAGGAAGGGGGGGGGGTGAAGGGTGCTTAAATAAAAAAAATTAATTAAAAAGATTTAACTAATTTAACCTCCAAATTAACCCACATCTGAAACTCTTGGAGGGGCCAAGATTAGACCTCACCTAGGGTAAACACCACCTCCCGAGCACAACGGAGGTCTCAGAATTTTAATCCAAGGCTCTGTCTAAAAGTTATTAACCTCAACGCCTGAGGCCGCCAACTTACGAAAACGCCCCCGGGGCCATTTTTCACAGACGACCCGCGCCCGCGAAACTTATACCTCTTCTAGGGTAAACGACACATCCCAAACTCAACGGTGCCCTCAATTTTCCAATATGATCCATTGTTTAAGAGACACTTGAGTTAAGACATTAAACAAATAACTTAATTAATTAATTTATCTGTTTAACATTCCAGAAGCGGGCGAGGGGTCCAAATGTCCCGCACCGACACGCTTTATGTCGTTCTTAGGGTAAACACCCCATTCCAGATCCATCCATACACTCGTATCTCTAATTAGAAGCATCGTTTAGGAGTTATCCCATTTATTTGGTGTTTCCAGTGTGAATGCACTGAAAATTTAATTCCGACCACACCTGGGCTCGGAATCGCACGCCGTCTGAAGGCGCTGCTCTGGAATATCATCAAAAATATTCCAAAGTCTTCCACAACAAAAACTGGGTTCTTACATCATTCCATCCTTCAATATTTTCATCCCAAAAAGCAAAACTAGGGAGCAACACAGGGTACTAAGCCCACACCCGGCTCTTCCGTACCCAGAAGAACTCTCGCACAGCTCTGCACCACCGCACATCTCTGCACCACCGCACACAGACCAAAGGATTGATCTGTTCACACGAGGTCAGCCCTTTCCGATGTTGTGAACCCACTCTAGACTTTGGGGTTAGGGCAAGGCGGTAGGGAACCTCGCCATCCCTTTGCACGATCTCAAACACCCCGAAGGCTCTCGGGGGTAGCTCACCTCCCCGATCAAACCTCTACGCCGCACGCCGCGACTAGAATCACCGCCCACACCTGGAACAAGACCCGATGATTCCCTCCTTTAGAATATCCATATGGTGAAACACACAAGGGTATCTGGTCACACAAGGTTCCACAATAGATGTCTCGCAACCAAGACTCTCTTACACACTCGGAAAGTAGTGGAGTTGACACCATTGACTAAAGGAAAAGGTATCATGCCTTTTATCATACCAGCACAGGGTTACACCGACGCCCCGCGCCACCCTGGTAACACCTCAAGCAAGGATTGGGGAGAAAAATCACCTCACACACAGAGTCTAAAAATTCTACTACAAGAAGTAGAAGAGTCACAATGGGTACCTCTCATCACCTCATGCTCTGCAGGATCGTAGACATCCAAAGATCGCGGCTGTCCGTGGTCCCAACTGTCATCTCCCGGAGCCCGACGTGGACCACCTAGTGGTGATTGGAAGACCTCGTAAGGTCATCCCCCCCTACAAGCTCCTTCCACTCCTCTTCCCGCACCACCTCTCTGGGTGTTACTCCGATCATGGCGCTGCCTCCATCATGGTGGTGCACCTGCTGCCTGCCCGTAGCTCTCTGTATGCCTGGTCGGGTAGTCTCGTGCCAGGCGACCCCGCCCATCACAAGAATAGCACCGACTCTCTTTGGGATGCACTGGTGCCCTCCAGTGCCACTGTGGTGTACGACTATGCCCCTGAGTCTGGTTGTCAGAAAGCCACATGCGTTGAGGTTCTGCTTGCCGACGCCCGCTAGCTACGACATACATCTCGGCTCCGACGTGCCTGCTGCCACTACCAACTCTATAATGTGACAGAAAGCCCTCTGTCACCAGCACCTACTCTAGAACCCCGTCACATGTAGAAATTCCCAAGGATACTATGACAGCACAAATCTCTCGGCAGAGACCCTGCTCAAACTTCCGCGCTCGGATGTGGTCGTCACAGACCAAGTCCAGATAAAAGCGTGCACGGTCTGCAAAACTAGCCGCATACTCGGCCACCGTCATCCCTCCCTGCTGAAACTGAAGGAGCTCCTGAATCTGAATGGAGCGCAAGCAGGAGGGTCAAAACTCCTCATGGAATAAGAACTGAAAGTCGCCCCACGAAAGAGACGACTCCTCAAGAAGCTGAGTCACCAGACTCCACCAACGCCGAGCTGCTCCACGAAAAAGGGTGGCTGCCAAAGACACTCTCTGATCTATTGGAATCTGCACAAGCCTGAAAAGGTGAACCACCGCCTCAAGCGAAGCCTCTGCTGCCTGAGGGTCTAGCTCACCGCTGAACCTCAGCGGTCTCTGCCGCTGGGACTCACGGAGCACGCTCAACTTGCGCTCAAGCCCTGTCTGCTCTGCTGAAGCTGTCTGCTGCTCAACAGGTGGGGGTGCTTCTACCGGACCACCCGGGAGAAAGGGGCTCGCATGATGGGTCATGGACTATGGCCTCGTAGCTCACATGGTCATCATCAAGAACCCAAGATGGTATCCTGGCTGGATTTCTTCGCGGAGACATCCTGAATATTATCAAGGAGTACCGCGGTCAAATGAGCATATATGTATATAACAATAACAACAAATATGGGGAGATGAATCAATAAGGATAGTCAAAGACTCAATCCTATGTGATGCACAAATAAATTTTCCCTGCAACAAGTGTCTCAGCATGCCGAGTCGACAAGCGGGTTATCAAGGTCCTGGTGAATGGATACGTCGGCCGCCGCACCATCACTGGACTCCCTGGCCTGAGAGCCACTCTCGAGACACATTAACACTGTTTCAATATATCCCAACCAATTCCTTTTATTTTAGGGACGTCCGAACATCTTCCCAAGGAATGAAACACCTCTGATACCACTTTGTCACGATTCGACCCTACCCGGGCTCGAGCCGCAACTACCCCAAGCCCGCCTCCAGAGGCTAGGGGCTGGCGACCAGCGCCGAAGGCACAACAACTCGAGGAGGCCTTTGCCTAAGAACTTGTACACACACACGGAGCACACTCAATGCAAAAGTTCAGAGTAAAAGAAAAGACAAGTAAAGAAAAGGGAAACTGCTATATATATACCAAAACTGTGCATCGACCTCTAAACACTACAAGTAAAGTACTCAAAAGGAAAAAGGGGTAAAACACACGCCCAACCAGAAAAGGTGCCACAACCCGACAAAAGGTAAATAGAAAGAAACAGCTAGAAGGGTCCCCCACCTGGAACCCGACTCCGACCACCGCACGCGGTCCAAGCTCCCAAGCCCCTATACTCCACTGAAGTCATGCTCCACCTGTCCGTCGTCTGCAAGGGCACACCAAGTGCGGGCAAAGCCCAAGCATGGGTGAGTATAAAAATACTCAGTAGGATACCCCGAAGGATCGAGGGATCAAGAAAGGAGGTACCGAAGGGTGAGTAGTAGAGCGAACATGTAAGAGTAAAGGAGTACAACCGAGAGTGCAGTAAAGAGTAACAGTAAAGAGTCCAACTCAACCCAATAAGAGAAAGGAATTAGACTCATCCAGACACAAGGAGATGGAAACGGTGAGAAGATGAACTTCTCGTCGAGCCTTTGCTACCTATAGCAGGAGAGTAGACTCGTCCAACCACGAGAAGCTAGACACGGAAATCACGTGGCATACCCCGCGCGTCTTCGCCTCTCCTGGAGGGAGAGTAACCAAAAACCAAGAAGTGGGTACTAGAACGAGGTATATACATATGCATATGCTCAAAAAGAAGCCCGAACAAGGTTTTAAGGGAATCTACATCCCGTAGATCAGCCCAAGAAATGATTAGCCAAAAGTCCTAGAGATAACACCATCAATGCCCAGCATCCCGCACGTCTTCCCCGAACTACAAGTCAAGGGCTCAATCACCGCACCTCGACACTATCCGCTTTGGGCGGCACTGACTCTCCCTCACGGTTTTAGGTCGCGTCACAAGGACGCGTCTCGGCGGGGAAGGTGCTCCTCGTACTTGAGAGTTCTAGGGGAAAGTCAAACCACAAATCGTCACTGCCCCATAGTCGAGAGGTCTCTTCAAAGTCAAAGCCGTTCCATCACTGACTCGTACAACCAAGGGTCCCACTTCGGTGATCACGGAGGAAAGCCACAGACTAGACTAGTAGAAAGGACTGAGTCTGGAATGTCAACAAGTGTCCCACTGGCCAGCCCTGCTGGAGGGTAGTTCATAATATGATATCGGGTGACCCACTGCCCAGCCCTACTGGAGGGTAAACCATAATACATCATCAGGCGACCCACTACCCAGCCCTGCTGGAGGGTAAACCTGGAATGAGTCATCAGGCGACCCACTGCCCAGCCTTGCTGGAGGGTAGACCTAGAAGAAGTCAGCGAGTGACCCACTGCCCAGCCCTACTAGAGGGTAAACCCGGAACAAGACAATGGGCGACCCACTGCCCAGGACCGCTGGAGGGTAGACCCTCAAGAGTCATCGGGTGACCCACTGCCTAGTCTCTACTAAAGGGTAAACCTTGAACAAGTCGACAGGCGACCCACTACCCAGCCCTGCTGGAGGGTATACCTGGAACGAGATGACGGGCGACCCACTGCCCAGCCCTGCTGGAGGGTAGACCCTCAAGAGTCGTCGGGTGACCCACTGCCTAGTCTCTGCTAGAGGGTAAACCCTGAGAAGTCAATGAGTAACCCACTGCCCAGCCCCGCTGGAGGGTAAACCCAGAACTGCTCTGTCCATCTCTACTAGATGGTACAACACTGGCCAACCGAACACGGAGTGAGTATCGCGCAACCACCCAACTCCATGACAACTCACCCAAAGGAGGTTCAGCGCCTGTTCCATCACTGGGTGTCACTAGCACCACTACCAGCCAATCCATCGAGAATGAAACCAGAGGGAGACCACTCAACCCTGCTGGTCAAACAAACGAGCATAGAGGGAACCTCTACGTCGTGAGATGTCAAAGTATGCAAAGTAGAGCTCGACATGCACCTGGGGCCCACACAACGTCTGGCCCCAAGTTAACCCCATCTAAGCACACGAATGTCTCAGGTACAAACATCCACATGTACCTCCCAACGCTCCCATATAATCCCAGAGTATACCACATCTCCAGCCCAAAGGTTAACTTGTACCCGGCACCCAACGTCAACGCGAAGGCGTGACGAAACAACTCCAACCTTCAACCTCAACGGCTGAGGCACAACCAACCACATCTCGTTAATCATAGCTTCACTCACATGAGAGTGCATGCGATCACACGCCAAGGGTTCTCTGCCAACACCGCAAGAAGAACCATCACCGGGGCACCTTCACATTCCACATTTAATAAGATCACGTATGAGGCTCCACACAACCAAACAGATCGTACCGTTGTAATCCTCGTGACAAAACACGTGATATATACTACTTACTCTCCACGAATGGATATCCGACGGAAAGGTCGCCAACACCGCCTCACGCCTGAATGACATCGCGTGATCCCGAGACTCGTCCCCGAAAATAGTGGGGCGCATCGCACCATTATGATCCCCTCGGGAAAAAACGTCAAAAAGACTGCTTACTTGAGCGCAACGGATATCCTGGGAAAAAGATGCATTCCGGCATACCATGCATGAGCGGTTCTACGTGGGACCCACATCACGGTCCTGATGCGCTGCCAAAAAATCGCACCGTTGCGACCCTCTTGAAAAAGTACACAAGTTTGACTATTCACTTGTCCAAAACGGACACCCGGTGATACAGCTGGAAATCACCGTCAACTCCCGAAACGGCCCTCGCGGGGACCGCACTAGCGTGCGGAATTAAAGTGGGAAGATTGCACCATTTCAATTCCCATGAAAAAACATCCAGAATCGACTACTCAAACACCTCGAATGGACGTCCGATGAAAACGTCATGAAACGCTGCACGCAGCTCAAAAGACGGGCCGTGGGGCCCGTGCCTCAACTTTGGCCTCAATGCAAGAAACCACCCTGGAAAGTTCTTCCTCGGTGCCAGGGTCGCAACCCCACTGACGACGCCCAATTCGGACATCAGATGTGTTCGCGCCGTCCAAAACAAGAATCCACGGAAAAATGTTCGTCCACTTGACGGTCATGTCGCGCCCCTGAGCCCCTCGTTTCAGGAATTAAAATTCCCCAAAACCATCTCAAAATATTCCTCTCATTATGAGGCACGCGCCGCCGCAGACGGCTCACGAAACCGACTCCCGGTTTATGATTTATTAAATATAAACCATTTTCATAATAATAATAATAATAATATTATTATTATTATTTAAAATTCTATTTTAATTTTAATTTTTCTTTTTTTTAAAACCAGACCGGCCATTCGGCCGATCTCCTTCTTCTCAACATGACTTACAAAAGGCAGGTCCTGGTTTCCTTCTGCAACCCCGAGGCGCGACCTCGGGGTCCTCCTCCGCTCACCGTGACCGGCCGCCGGAGTCTTGACCTTGTTTGCTCGCCGCCGCCCCGCTGAGGCCCCGCACCGCCGTGCTCCGCTCCGCCTGAAGCCAGCGCCCGAGCCAGCCCGCCGTGCTCCGCTCCGCCTGAAGCCGGCGCCCGCGACAGCCCGCCGTGCCGCTCGACCGCGACGCTCGGCAGCCGCCTGCGCCGCACGACCTCCGACCTGCTGCCGATGCCCCCGACCTCCTACGCTCGGCCTCATGCTACCGCCACCATCCGGAGCTCGCGCCGTCCGCCGCTGCCCGCCCCGACCGACTGGAAAGACACCCTGAAATTCACCTGAACTTCGTCGGACAACCACAAACACCTCAAATCTCGGAATTTAAAACCGTAAATTGCATCAGAAAGCTTAGAACGATTCCCACTCGCGTATGGGCTTCACTCAACGATAGGACAACAATTTGGTGCAAGTAAAACAATTGAATGGATTTGCGTGAATTAAAAGATAAAAACACAATCCTACCTCATGGGTGTAGCCCGGAGCTTCGTCGCACGTCCACCCTTGCCGTTGCTGCTTCCACCATGGGAAGGAGAGGATGAAGGAGGAGAGGGGGTTGAGGGTGAGGGGTTTCTCCAGGGGGAAAACAAAGGGGCGGAAGGGGGGTGAAGGGTGCTTAAATAAAGAAAAAAAATTAATTAAAAAGATTTAATTAATTTAACCTCCAAATTAACCCGCACCCGAAACTCTTGGCGGGGTCAAGATTAGACCTCCCCTAGGGTAAAAACCACCTCCCGAGCACAACGGCGGTGTCAGAATTTTAATTTGAGGCCCCGTTCAAAAGTTATTAACCTCAACGCCTGAGGCCGCCAAATTACGAAAATGACCCCGGGGCCATTTTTCACAGACGACCCGCGCCCGCGAAACTTATACCCCTCATAGGGTAAACGACACGTTCTGAACTCAACGGTACCCTTAGTTTTCCAATACGAGACACCATTTAAGAGATACTTGAGTTAATCCATTAAATGAATAACTTAATTAATTAATTTATCCGTTTAACGTTCCAGAAGCAGGTGAGGGGTCCAAACATCCCACGCCGACATGCTTTATCTCGTTCCAAGTGTAAAGACCCAATTACAGACCCATATGTACACTCAGATCTTTGATCCAAAGCACCGTTTAGGAGTTATCCCATTTATTTGGCGTTTCCAGTGTGAACGCACTGAAAATATAATTCTGTCCACACCGGGGCTCGGAATCGCACGCCGTCTGAAGGAAGTGCTCTGGAATATCATAAAAAATATTCCAAAGTCTTCCGCAACAAAAACTGGATTCTTACATGTACCTAGGGGTAAATCCTGAAAACACCGCTTTGAGTTAGACTCAAACTGGAACTGGTGCACGACAACAGTCCTTGCTGCACTCTTGGTTACGACACTCCCTGGGGATATGATTAGGAGAATTATCATTTTCTTTACAGACCATTATGAAGGATTTATGAGTATATACCTCCTCAAATAAAACATCTTTATGATTAAAGATTATATCCATAAATTATTCAATTTATGTTAAGTGTTTTACAAGTTTGGAATTATGTATTGCGGTTCATAAACTAATCTTCTGTATGCCATTATTTAGAAATGGAACCTAGTGGAAGGAATGAAAACCATATCAATGAACGTAATCTATGTAGATATTGACCTCCTACTCAAGATAATTATAGTGGAGCTGGTGATTCAACTGATGCCGATTAGCTTATCACCATACCGGGATAACTCACTCAGGTTATGAATAATTACCTTACCCGTATGGAGCACCCTGACCCACAACGCGAAGGATCAATGTTAGACCGATTCATGAGAAAAAAACCACCAAAATTAAATGGGAATACAAATCCATTAGTATTTGAGTAATGGATAAATTCCTTAGATAAATATTTCACACTTTGGGGTGTAGCGAAATAGAAAAAGTTGTTATAGCAGTTTATCGCCTCACGGGAGATGCAGATCAATGGTGGTCATTGATTCAAAACACAAAGGAAGATGAAGAAGTATAAAATATGTAATGGATGGAGTTTAAAGATCTTTTCTTAGAAAAATACTTTCCACATGACCATCAAGCGAATATGGAAAGGCAATTTCTAAGTCTGAGGAAAAAAGAGGATGAGAATGTCACAAAATATGAGGCTAACTTTAAAAGGTTAGCAAGGTATGAAATAGATTATATACATAACCCAAGGAGTAATATTGATTGATTATTTTATGGGTTAAAAACATTTATTCATCAAGAATTAGTCTCATAATCCTTCTCATCATATGAAGATATTGTCTCATGTGTTATCAAGACAGAAAATGAATTCTCTAAGTCTTATGACTTTAAAGCAAAGCAGGTGAAGAAGAGATCTACTGAACACTATAGAAATAGAAATAAGGGTAAGAAGGGAAAATTTGAATATCCATCCTGCGGTAAATGTGGGAAGAAACACCCTAGTACTTTCCTAAAGGGAATGGGAGTCTGTTACAAGTGTGGTGAAAAAGGCCACCAAACTCATGATTGAAAGGGGAAGAAAGAGGTTGTTGAATGCTACAATTGTAGAGAAAAGGGGAATTATAAAAATTAATGTCCTAATCACCAAGGGAACTTACCTTAGAAAAGGACAAGGGAGTAATACCAAGATTATGTGATCACTACTGCAGAGGTTGAAGCTCTGAAAGACGTGGTGGTAGGTAATTTAATGGTTTCCTCAAATTTAGCCAATGATTTATTTGACTCTGGATCATCGCATTATTTCATATCTTCCTAGTTTTCTAAGAAAATTAGATATTTTTAATTTGACTTAACAAGGGAGTTGTCAGTCAAAACACCTAAGAGAAGTATCATTGCAACAATGTTTTGCGAATCGGTTCCCATTAGGGAATATAAATTTTCTTTATCTATTGATCTCATCGTTATACCCATGATTGAATTTGATATAATATTCAGAATGGATTGTCTTTTGGACCATGATGTGAAAATTTGTTGTAAGAAGAAGAAGGTTACAATTTTATATGATGATAAAGAGTACCTCATCTTTAGAGCAGAAATGTCACCGCTTGATTCTTATCTAGATCCACCCCCAGTAGCTCAACTAAATTCAATTATTGGGAAAGAAGAGAATGAAATAACTATGGGTGAGGAAAAGAATGTTCGAATAGAGGACGTACCTATTGTGCAAGAATATGTTGATGTGTTTCCAAAGTATTTACCTAGACATCCTCCAAAACAAGAAATTGAGTTTTCTATTGATTTAATTCTTGGTTCAAGGCCCATATTGAATATCCCTTATAGAATGGCCACTGCAGAATTAGTGTAACTAAAGAAACAACTAGAGGAATTTATTAATACGAGATTTATTCTCCCTAGTGTTTCTCCATGGGGAGCCCCTATCCTTTTTGTTTTGAAGAAAGATGGATCTATGGGGTTGTGCATTGACTACATGGAGATCAATGCTATAATAATAAAGAACAAGTATCCCCTACATCGCATTGATGAATTATTTGACCAACTTCATGGAGATCAATATTTTTCAAAGATTGACCTTCAATCTGGATATCATCAATTATTTGTGAAGAAGGAAGACATTCCAAAATCAACATTTAGAACCAGGTATGGGCATTATGAGTTTACAATAATGCATTTTGGGATGACTAATGCACCCTCTGTTTTCTAGGATCTAATGAATAGATTTTTCAAGGAATATCTTGATGACTTTGTAGTGGTATTTATTGATGATATCTTGGTATACTCAAAAAGCTACTAAGATCACGAAAATCACTTGCACATTATCCTAAATACTCTTATATGAAATGAATTATATGGGAAGTTTAACAATAATGAATTATGGATTCATGAGATTTCTTTTCATGGCCATATTGTCTCTAAGGATGGAATCTCTGTTGATCCTTATAAGATAAAGGAAATACAATAATGGCCATCACTAATGAGTATAAATTAGGTATGCATTTTTATTGGTTTGGTAGGTTATTATCGTCATTTTGTCCAAAATTTTGTCTGATTGGCTAATCCATTAACCAAGATCACGCGTAAAGGGGTTAAATTTGTTTGGAAAAAGAGTGTGAATAATTTTTTGAAGAACTGAAGAGAATATTAGTTAATGATCCTATCTTGACTCTATCATCGGGGAACGATGGGTTTGTTATTTATAGTGATTCTTCAAAGAAAGGACTTGGTTGTTCCCTTATGCAGAATGATAGAGTTATTTCCTATGCATCATGACAACTAAATGTTCATAAGAAAAACTATCCCACTCATGATCTTGAGTTA